>CM062820.1:47203325-47828325 GCA_031772625.1 Pinus tabuliformis
TTTTTGTTAGCCATGTGTATTTTTCATGTGCTGAAAGAAAAGAAAAGCAAATGGATGCATCTAGGAAGAAATGAACAATTTGTGGGCTACAATGAAACTTTAAGGCATATAGAATTGTGTGCTTGGTCAAACAGAAGTGGAGATAAGTCATGATGTCACCTCGATGAAGATGTTGCCCTTGGGAAAATTAGGAACCTTCTTATTCCAAGGAAGGACAAAGAAGAAGATACATGAAACTAGGGGAGAACCGCAGGATGAGCTGATGCCCGATGTTGAAGGACCAATGGATTCCATTGATCCACTTCTCATGAGCCTCTTCCTTAAAAATGAGACCCTCATGGCTTAGAGAAACTCTCAAAGATGTCGAGAGACATATTGTACTTAGGGGGACATTTCATGAAAGTAAGAAGCCAAATAGGTATTAAGGGTACTTAGCTACCATGAGCACCAGTGTTCAAACTGAGCTTTGCACATTCGAAGAAGCTGTGTGAAGCACCAAGTTTGGAAGGATGCTATGAACGAAGAGTATGAGTCGATTATGAAGAATAATGTTTGGGATGTGGTCCCTGGACCCAATGACAAATCCGTTGTCACTTCGAAATGGATCTACAAGATCAAGCATGGAGTTGATGGAAATGTCGAAAAGTTCAAGGCCAAGTTTGTTGCTCAAGGCTTCTCTCAACAGGAAGGTGCGGACTACGATGAGATATTTGGACCAATTCCCGATACTATCCATTCGATTATAGCCCTTGCTGCCTCGCAAGGATGGAACTTACACCAAATGGATGTCAAAAATCACCTTCTTGCATGGTTCAATTAAGGAAGAAGTCTATGTAGAACAATCTGAGGGTTCGAAGTTCAAGATCGTAAGACACATGTATGTAGGTTGAAGAAAACTCTCTATGGGTTGAAGCAAGCTCCCTGGACTTGGTATGAGAGGATCAACGACTATCTAATGAAGCTGGCATTTACAAGAAGTGAAGCTGATTCGAACCTTTACTTTAAGCCTGAGAATGACAAATCTCTCATCTTGGTACTTTATGTGGATGATCTCTTTCTGATAGGTGTAGACCCTTTGATTCATCAATGCAAGAGGGAGTTGGCTTTTGAGTTCGAGATGAAGGACTTAGGACTGATGCATTATTTCCTAAAGTTGGAGGTATGGCAAAAGCCAGGTGCGATTTTCCATTCTCAAGGAAAATACATTGTGAAGCTACTTGAAAGATTTGGGATGGTGGATTGCAAGTCTATGACTACTCCGATGGAACTTAACTCTAAGAAGTTATGTAGAAGTGCTGCTGGGCCCGATTTGGGAAATTCTTCGAGTATCGTCAACACGTGGGGGCCTGATGTTCTTGGTGAACTCTGTTCGGACATATGCTTTGCAATGAATACATTGAGTTAGTTTATGGTCGAGCGTCATCACATACATTGGATTGCTACCAAGAATCTTCTGAGATATCTTCAGGCGCAATCACCTATGGATTGAGATACATTGTCGGGAATGTGAGGCTCCATGGTTATTTTGATGCTGACTGGGCCGACAGTGTGGTGGATCGAAAGAGCACATCAGGATGTTGCTTTTCTCTAAGTTCTGCTTCAATATCTTGGATGAGTAGGAAGCAGAAATCGATTGCTTTGAGCACCGCCTAAGCCGAATATATTGTTGCTAGTATGGCCTCTTGTAAAGTTTGGTTGAGGAAGCTATTTAGTGAGCTGTTTGGACATGTGCTGGATACCACCGCGATCTTCTGCGACAACCAAAGTGGGATTCATCTTTCTGAGAATCCCGTGTTTCATGACCACTCCAAGCATATTGATATAGATACCACTCTATCCAGGATATGGTACAACGGGGAGCAATAAGGCTCCATCACATTGGGATTGATGAATAGATCGCAGATATTCTTGTGAAGCCCTAGGGGAAGGTCAAATTCTTAACCTTCCATGAACGACTTGGAGTCGTGGAGAGACACTTATGAGTGTCCCATTTGAATTGGATATTGAGCTTTGGGAGCTCCAGGGGGCTTGGGGTATTTCTTGGAGCGATGAGCGACCATAGGGTGAGTGGTTTACCTTCCCTAGTGGTGCGCTATGTACAGGGTGAGTGGTTTATGTTCCTCGGTGATAACCCCATGATGGTTGCGATATGCGTAGGATGAGTGGTTCACCTTCTCCTGCTGATACATCTTAGCCATGCAGTTCGAGACTCATGGGAAGCACTTCCCTTTTGGCCAATGAGTTGGGAAATGAGGATAGGGACCATAGTACTACCGATGGATGCATCGTGTACTACTGTACTCCCTATGCTAGGATGTTTGATATTGGTCTGGGATCAACGGAGATTAACTTCAGGTTAGTGGAGAGTGGTATGATACACTCTCGATCATTTCTTCTTCATTATTTATTCGTAGTTCAACAGAGCAGGGATGATAGGGATGGTACATAATGTTAGATGGTTTGGCAGGTGGAGTTCTCCCTAGTTGAGAGGGAGTGTTAAAATTGGCAACTAGGGCCAAACTCCACCTTGGACAGCTCATATGATTGAGATATTTTTGTTGGATTCCTCTTTCCAGAGAGATGTAGGATTGATCTAAAGATCATCTCATTCTGACATGTATAAATGGAATTATGAATTTATTTCTTCTATGGACAAATTGTCAAAGTCAGCCAACAATCTAATGTAGGTTCAGAAGCCCAAAAGTCATGTCTCTTCACCCTCAATGTTGCATATAAATAGAAGGAGCATCTACCTCATTTGGACATTCATCATCTCACACATAACTCTCTTTCTCTTCATTTGCTTGGGTCGTACAAACTTTAGGCAGCGTTCTTCTCCTCCACATGTGCAAAAGTTTGACTAGGGTATTTTGATTTTTGCGTTGACCAAGTTGCAGTAGGTTTGACCAACATTGATTGGGCAACGTTTGACGTTGTTTGACTGCAATTTTTGTGGGAATATTTTTGTTTGGGAAAGCCACATTATTTGGCACAAAAACTAAGATTTTATGTGTTGTTTGACCAGTGTTGACCGCAGATTTGATTGTGTTTGGGCAAGTGAATTTTATATATTATACTCTCTCTCTGCTGAACTTTTGAAGAATAATAAGAAGACTTGATCAAAGGGTTTCCCCACATTGGGGTTTTTCCTTAGCATCCACCAAATATTGTGTCCTCCTGTCTTCACTGTCTTCTGCTTTAAATATATGTTCTATCTGCATTTACTATCTTGGTAATGTGATTGCTAATTTGGAAATTGATATTGGGCTAATAAGAAAAATTGAAGTAAATTGCTCTTAAGCATAGAACATACCATTGTTATCTAAAATTAACAGAGAGATAAAGTAGCGCTCGTACCCCTACATTCTAAACCCAAGAAATTTAAGATGTAAGCTCTCTAAGCATGAGTGGGAATGAAGTCATCACCTCGAACATTTGTTCCCAAGATCAAACCTTAGCATCCCACAAGAGTAATCTCCCAACAAATATGTTCGCTATCTTCTTCATAAGTTCTCATGTGTTTTCCTCATGAATCTTAGGGCATTACTCCTATAAGGAAAATATAGAGAAAACAATGATGATGATAAGAATGATTCATTCCTTCCTCTAGTTATATGAGAAGTGAAGGGAGGTCTACAAGGCAAGTGGCCCTAGTCCAGTACAAGTTGTTGGAATATTCACCAATACTGGGGGGGGTGAAGGGGTGAATCAGTATTGGGCACTTGTTAACAATTTTAATTATATCATGTAAACATTAAACAATTAACAACACCATTTAACAATGCAGAATGCAAAGACAGTACATGAGATTTTTAGGTGGAAACACTTCTTGGAGAAAAACCACCGAACGCTTTACTACAACTCTTAAAGATTGCATCAATAAGAAGCTCCAACTTCCAAGATTTTCCAGCAACAACTGGAAGGAGGCTCCAACCCTTGATTTATCAGCTCCAACTCAAAGGATGCGTTAACACCTTGGTTTACCAATTCCAACTGAAAAGATGCTTCAACACCCTAATTTTATCAGCTCCAACTCAAAGGATGCTCCAACACCCTGCAAGTTCCAAATTGACGTAGCACCACCCTGCCACCTTGAAGTGTTTTTAGGCTCCAACTTGCACCATCTTGCCACCTTACTCAACAAGCCACCGCTTGCCCTGAAGGCTCCGACCTTCAATTCACCACAATGGACCACGTTTCACATATTTTTAGATTGGATCCACCTTTGGTCAAAATCAACATAAACGACATCAAATCACATCCTGAAGATGAACCACCGTTGCTGGTTCGAAACGTCGATGAAGAATAATCCTTATGCGATGTATCCGGAAGATAATCTGATAAAATCAATTTGCTGACTTTGTCAATCTGCAACACTGGCACAAGGTCATCAACAACAATACCAACTTTATCTTTACACAAAAAGGGATCAAACCCTAGCTAAACAAATCAGTAGCAATCAATGCTCTTTGCTGAACAAACTCTATTTTTGCCCAATGCATTAACACTGCCAAACTTTTGTTGTGCAATGTGTAAACCCTAGCAACATACTGTGGGAAATTCACTGATGTAACAACCTGCTCAATAGAACTCTTTGCTTAGGATACATATTACTATATCTTTTGCAAAATAAACCCTCTCTGACTCATCCCATCAATATTGTGAAATACTTTGTCTTTAATGGCATAAACCCATGTCCACAATAATTTTACTCAACACTTTGTACCCTGTGTAAATTTAGCATCAGTAATGATAACTTACATTGGTCGATGATGAGACTAGACCCCTAGCAAAGGCAATGGACCAAATGTGAACAATACTCTTTGTCATTAAGACACCCTGCTGCAATATAACTCATAGGCAGTAATACCAACAATGTATCCTTAACCTTGTTTGTGCTCTTTTGTTAGAAGCCTTGCAATACAAATTCTGGACAACTCATCATTCAATCCCTTTATCAAAACCTTGATTACCACAATCTCAACAACAGTGTTCTAGCCAACAACAGATATATCTGGCATATACTTCAAGATTAGAATCATACAATCAGATTTACAATAGTAGCATATCATTACATCCTATGACATCAGTGACCATACTAGCACTAATCAACACTTCACTGATTAAGGTCTAATGTTGTTTTCTTCCTAGGCTTTAATAACTTTAGCAAATAGTCAATGGAAGAGTCTAGTGGATAGCATGGCGTTTCAAGGTCTTCAAGTAGTCGGTTCTCAATTTGTAGCCACTGTACTTAGATGAAGTATCAAGCTGGTGGCAATTCAGTTCAATGCACTGTTTCTTCACAACTAGGGCTGCCCTAGTATAGACAAGTGATACAACTTAGCTATGGTCAGTCATGCTTCCTCAAAACAGGCTCAGCAACTTAGATCCGTCTCCACAGAGGCTCTAATAAGCTCTGAGTTCTGATTTGGATAAGCTTCGAATCTCGGCTCCTTAAATGTGGCCTTAACAACTCTATTCTGCAGCTAATCCTGGCTTGACTTTGGTGCCGATTTAAACAAACATAAGCTCAATAACCTCTAGTCTCAGCCAGGCCCTAATTAGGGGCCTTCTACTGCGCTTGTCAAGCCTAGAACACTGTTTTTCCAAGTGGTTTGATCAGACTGAAAACAGGCCTTAACAACTCAGTGCATTCTTTAAGACGAAGTCCAATTTTTTGCCTCAGAAAAGTCCTTGAACAGGCTTGATATATTCTTCCTTTGCACTCCAAAAGGGGTGTCACGGTGGCCCTAACCAGGCCCTATTGTGGCCCTTTCTTCTGCCGTAATGGATAGCTAAATCGTCCTTCAAGGCACCAACAAACTAACTTAGACTAGTTGAATGAACAAATTCATATTTGCCTCAGAAGTGGCCTCAGGAGAGGTTCAAAATAAGCAAGCTCAAATCTGCTTTATTCAGCCTCAGAACAGACCTTAAAACTAGCGAATGAGTGCCTTGGAAGGCTACGAATTAAACCTCAGGAAGGTCCTTAAACAGGCCAAATTTGTCCTTTAAAAGAAGCCAAAACAGCTCAGAAGATAGGCTGAAGTGATGCCTCAAAAGCCAAAGCTCTGTCTTAGAAATTTGGCCTCAGGAGGGGGCCGAAATTTAGCCTCAGTCATAGGTCGAAATATTCCATAGAAAGCCTTAGACAGGGCCGAATATGTGCTCAGAAAGGTTGCCGTAGTCTTAGCAAAAATCCAACCAAAAGAAGAACAGCAAATAAGCCCAAAGTTACTTAGAAAAATTTGGCCTACCCCTCTGATTTGCGTGACTATTCTGGCCTCAGGAAATTAGAGGAAATTTTGTTAGAAGATGAGCATGTGAATCATGTCTTTGAAAAGGAATCGAGCCCTCTATTTATAGAGGGAGGATGGGGCTAGATTAGGCTTGACCTGCCCTAGAAATTCTCCAAGAATAGGGAGCCGATGAGCAGTAGGAGGGATCAGAGTTCTGGGGGAGTGCCCCCCCCCTCAAACCCACTCCCGAAGCGCGCTCCCGATAAAAAAATTTACGCTTCCTGCCATTTTCGGGAGCGCTGTAGGGAGTGATCGCTCTGTTGCTCCCAGAGCGAAATTTTAAGCCCGGGAGTGATTGCTCTCGATCGCTCCCGAACATTAAAAAATCGCTCGGGGGAGTGTTTCGAGCGGCGTTTTGCGGACCCGAAAAAATTATTATTTTTTTTTTAATTTTTTTGTTTTAAAAGCGCAATGGGCTTAAAAAAATTCATTATCACTTCATTGAGTTGAGTTTCTTGGGGAGCAAGAGCAAAGGAGCAAAGAGAAGCGAGGAGCAAGCACCAAGGAGCGAGGAGCAAGCTTGCAAAGAGGTAAGTAACTTAGTAATTTAGTTAGGTAGTAATTTAGCTAATTTAATTTAGTTTATTTAGTTTAAAAATCATGAATTTAAATTAAATTAATAAATTAAACTAATTAATCCCAATAAATTAAATTAATTTGCAGATTCAAAACCCTACAAACATCAAACACCATGGACCTGGCTATATTTCTTGGCATTTTCCTCTTCTTGGTCCCTTTTATGGTTATTATGGTGCTGGAGAGTAGGAAACGGAGGGGCCAAACTGAAGAGGGGGATGAAGAAGCTGGAGAAAGTCGAATTGATGAAAACCTCGGTGAGGAGGAGCTGGAGCAGGGTGAACATGACCCTCAAAAAACTAAACAAGACCAAACCCCAGTGTGGAAATATGTTAACAGGGTTGAAACAGGGAGAGGGGGTGGAACCACTAAATTTCATTGCCCCCATTGCAACAATGATTACACAGGTTCATACACCCGTGCTAGAAGACACCTCTGTGGGAAAAGGCCATGGGATGGAGACAAACAAATAGGAATCAAAACTTGTCCAGCAGTGTCAGCAGCGGATAGAGCCAAATACATAAGGGAAGAGGAGGAAGCCCAATACAAATAAAAAAAATCAAGGGGTTTCTTTGAACCAAGCTCACAATCACAAAGAACTCCTTCAGCATCCTCCCAAGGCAGTGGATATGAAGGCATAGGGTCATCAGCTTTAAGGCGTAGAACCATATCAAATTTCCTTGATGAGGGGTGTAGGAATGATGTGGATTTAAAGGTTTACAGGTTTCTCTATGCATGTGGGATACCATTCAATGCTCTTCGCTCATCTTATTGGCACGAAATGGTTTCTGCCATAAATGATGCCCCTAAAGGATACAAGAGCCCTAGGTATGACAAGGCAAGAACCGTTGGCCTTGATCATGAAAAAGCAAAAATATCACATTCTTTGAATAGAATGACAAGTTCTTAGACTGACCATGGGGTGTCCATTGTATATGATGCAGAGTTTTAAAACTCTGACTCCGACTCCGACTCGGCCGAGGATCGACTCCGACTCCGACTCTGAAACGGTAATGACTCGGCCGGCTCAATTTCATTGATTCGGTCATTTTAAAAAATACATTAAATATTTATTTTATTTATAAAAAACATAATTTTAAAGATATTCATTCACGTTTCCAAACACACAACATTATAATATAGATGGAAGACAACATATGATCAAAGTAGGCTCATGAACCAATCCATTATATCAAAATGGTACCCAATGGCAATACATAGTCAACTGTCATACATGATCAAAGACTCAAAACAAAAAACACATAACCAAGGAGGCTAGAAATGGCCTCTACAACAAAAGTAAACTGTGACTAGACTCCAGTACTAGTACTACAGCTATTGGATAGTAGCTACTGCCAGAGGAGCCAAGATCATGTCGATCAATCTCTGGATCATCATCAGAGTCAGACAGGGGGCCCCACTCCTCATCATCATCATTTCCAACTGCAGCTGTAGAAGTGGTACCACTAGCAAGCTGTGCAACTGCAGCAGATGCAAGCTGAGATAGAGTAGATATGCAGCTGCGCTTCTGTCGTGGCTGAGCAGAGGAAGCACCTACAACTGGAGTCCTTGCTGGCTGTGAGATTGAGGCTGGTGGATTGGGATCTGCATTCAACTGAACAACATGTTCAAGTTCAACTGATGTCTCGATATCTAAATCTAAATCAAGATCCTCATCAGGATCAAACTCTGCTGGACAACTCTCCACTACCCAATCTGATGTTGGATCAATGTCTTCCAACACAATGGGGTCTGAATCAGGTCTTTTGTTCAGCAAATGGTTTTGTCTGAGCCGGAGGTTGTATTGGACATAAACTAGATCATTTAACCATTTTTGATCCAAACGGTTTCTCTTCTTTGTGTTACTTGGGAGCAGGAGCGAAAACGGGAGCGGGAGCAACATTTTCAGAAGCTCCTGGTTTGGGAGCGAATCCCAGAGAAGTTCGACAACCAATGTCACTAACATCAAGGTACATAGAGGGATTGGTGCTCTTGATTAAATACGAGTTCCATACCCTAATACATGACAAAATTCTATGGAAACATTGCAATCCTCCAATCCTGAAATCCTGAAAAACTGATAAGTCTGCTGGATTTTGAATGAAATCTAAAATTCTACTTTCTCCATATGAAATCCAATGAGGCCGAAACCACTCTCAAACATCTTGAGTCATTTCATGGTAATGTTAAAAATTTAAGTAAAAGGATGAAAATGAAGATTAAGGAGAATGTCACTTTTACTTTAAGAATTTAACATTACCATGAGATTTGAATAGCATATCAATAGTAGAGAGCATTTGAGTGTGTTAAATATGGTTTGGGAGGGGGAAATGGACCCAAATAACATTTAGCTAATTCATAAAACACTTTGAAGTCCAAACCAATCAACAATGCCCTTAAAATTTCATTGAAATAATGTTAAATCGTTGTTTTAGTGGGTTACGGGCTGCTGTTTGTGACTCGGCCGAGTCAGTACGGGGTCATTCAATGACTCGGCTGAGTCATGGCTGACTCGGCCAACCGAGCCGTTTTTTGTACCGAGTCACTCCGGAGGGCAATGGAACGGACCAACTTGGCCATTTCCGTTTCGAAACGACCGTTTTTTAAAACTATGATCTGATGGATGGACAAATGTAAAAGGCAAGCCATTGATAAGTGTTCTTGCTGTGTCTGTTAGTGGTCCCATCTTTCTAACTGCACATGATTACTCAGACAAGTTCAGGACCGCCATCAACATTGCAGAAGCATTACTTGAAACAATTGACCGTATTGGGCCATACAATGTCATCCAAGTCATCACTGATAATGCTCCTAATTGTAAGGCAGCGGGAGCAATTATTGAGGATAAATACCCCAACATATTTTGGTTTGCATGTTTGGTTCACGCATTGAACCTTCTGATGCATGATGTTGTCAAAAACAAAAATGCACAATACCAACGGATTGGTGATTTGTACAAGAAAGGCAAACAAATGATAAAATTTATTATAAATCATAGCAATACCCATGGCCTTTTCCGCAGTCACTCGAGATTGGAGTTGTTGAAGATTGCGAAGACCAGATTTGGTAGCTATTACTTCACCTTCAGGCGCCTTTTGAAGGTAAGAGAGTCATTGGCTAGCATGGTATCAAGTCCACATTGGCAGGTATTAAAGGAAAGGGCAGATAGATACCATGTTGGGGGAAATAAAAGATATTGTTCATAACAGAGATCCCGACTTGTACAATCTGATTCACGATAGTGTGTGTGAACGGTGGAATAGACTTAATCTTCCACTACATTGCTTGGCATATATCCTTACGCCAAAATACTACTCTACATCTTGGTTGGGCCAACCTGCACCAGGGGGTGGGATTAGGACCAAACCCCATTTAGATGCAGAGGTAACTAGAGGATATTTGGAAGCATTAGAAAAGTTGGTACCTGACAGGGAGGAATGTACAGCTGTGCGCCTTGAAATAGGCAAATACTTCAGTGGCACTGGTTTGTATGGTAACTTCCATGCAATGGACGACAAAGATAGATTTGATACTCTCACATGGTGGGAAACATATGGCGGCCAGGGACTTTTGCCAAAATTGGCAAAAAAAGTTCTTTCACAGGTTGTAAATTCTTCTTCTGCAGAGAGGTGTTGGAGCACCTACAGCTACATACATAATGTGAAAAGAAACAGACTCAATGAAAACCGAGCAGAAAGCTTGGTTTATGTGCACTACAACTTGAGGTTGTTGAGTCATTACTGTGATCGGGCTTATGAGGATCCCACATATAAAATTTGGGACAATCACCCAGAGGATGACAATTTGGAGGATGGCATTGTACATCTTGAAGAACTGGAAGAGGAACTTGTAAGGGATGAAGATGAAGCAGCTGCAGCAGCCATGCCACCTCCACCTCCACCATCTAGTAGCAGTGCTCGAGGTCCGAGTCTTGTTCCTTTGCTGTCGCCA
Source organism: Pinus tabuliformis (assembly GCA_031772625.1). Classification (NCBI taxonomy): domain Eukaryota; kingdom Viridiplantae; phylum Streptophyta; class Pinopsida; order Pinales; family Pinaceae; genus Pinus; species Pinus tabuliformis. The sequence goes on from CM062820.1 coordinate 47,214,152, forward strand.
CCTCCATCTACACCCTCACGTGGAGGTTCTAGTTCTAGTCGTCGGTCTGTGCGGGAGACTCCTAGAAGACCACCACGACCTGCTTATACTCCTGGAGACTCTCGTGGCAAGGGCCACATGTAGATTTACAATTTACTTGTCTTTTTTAGTTTCTATTAGACTTTAGTTTTCATAACTGTTGAGTTTTGAGTCCTTGACTCTTGACTCTTGACTCTTTCATATCATAATGATATTTTTTGTAAACAATATATCACCGTGACAATGAAAATTTGAAGTTTGAAGTTGGGCCTTGGCAATTATAACTCATTGGTAATGATTGTGAATTATGAATATGATGCTTCGTGAAAGACTAAAGTTGTTTCATTTCATTTCATTATTCATGTTTCATTTTATAAATTTATAACATTTCATATCATGTTAACAGTTAGAAGTTAGGACTTAGAAATATCTAAGATATTACTTCTTGTAATGGTTAAACTTAGCTTACAAGTACAACTTTGGTGACCAATGATGATAAATGTTATTGAATTTTCAATTTTGAAAGCTTGAAGTTGAAACTTTAAGATTGAATTTGATGAATCATGATTCACGAGACTCAATATGTTGTAGTTGTAATATGTATTTTACTAACTTGTGGACATGGTTGATGAACTTGATGACAATTATAATTTCTAGATGATTGATGTGATATGGTTCAATGATCAATCTATGGTTTTTTTTTTTTTTTCTTCTATGTCTAATTCATCATTCTACAAGTTTTTGTTGACATATATGTATAAAAAATTAAAAATATAAAATTATATATATATATATATATATATATATATATTTTTTTTTTTTTTTAAAAAATTGCTCCCGAATTCGCTCCCAAATTGGGAGCTTTTGAAAATGGTCGCTCCCGCTCCCCGCTCCCTCTCCCGCTCCCAAGCAACATTGGGAGGGATAAATTCCAAAATTGAATTCTTTAAAGAGGCCAACCTATATCCATCTTTTGAAGCTGATTTCTCGATGATTATTTTCTCCTTTTAAAAGCCAATTTCTCGATGATTATTTTCTCCTTTTAAAAGCCGATTTGATTAACTCAAGACCAATAAAATTAATCAATGTTTTCTTGAATTATTAATGCCAAGAGTTATGAATCATGAAGTTGCCTTACATCATTTATTTTGGGGTACCTTGACCACACAATTGGGGCATCATCTTTGAAGGAACATATCTCCTCAATCCGGAGGAGTTATGTGGTGTGGAGCACATTGTTAGAAATGACACGACGAGATCTATCATCCTATAGTGGTATTGCTTGCAATCTCATAGATATCCCCAGTCAAATTCTTCATCAATTGCCGGGTATCATGACCACATTGTAGGGGCTTGCTTCCTTCTCTTCCTTCCAGGGCTTCTTGTCCATTGGAGCTTCCAATTAATGCAATCCATTGACGTATATTAAGAGCATTCAAAGACCAACATTGGCATCAATGATAACACCATTCAACACAAACAACCGACAAGATGCAAGTAGGTCCATACATGTCAAGTGCTCATCCTACAATTGACACATGTCAAAGTCCAAGGTGATGACAATCCACAACTTACATGTAAAGCTCCAAGATGAGGTCGCTCCTCATCCAAGTTCCAATGCTTCAATGCCTCTCAGAACATGTGCTCTTCTGGGTCCATTCCACCTACATGATAACTATGGCAACACATGTTGGAGAATGCAATAGGGCAAATATTAATTCAATTTCTCTTTAACCTTGATAATTGCTTGTGAACTTTACTTATCTTCTTGTGTTTATTTATTAGATCTTTTTCATCAAACAATTATCAAGAGAAAAATAATAAAGATAATGGACACAAAATATAGGCTCCAAGCTAGGGCAAAATCCCTCTAAGGGGAAAACCCAAAAAATATTTCCACTTCTTATAGAATCTGCTTTTAATGAGAAAACCAAAACCCAAAACCCTATACCAAGTCCTCCTCCAAGCACCAAGTCAACCCTCCAAAGAGACCCTTCCAAGTAGTAAAAAATCCACTCAAGTCAATAAGAGTCAGTCTTACTCAAGTTTGCTTCAAATTCATATTTCGGCCTGCAACTTCAAGACTTCATACTTGTAGTAGCTTCAAAATTTCGGCTTGCAACTTTCGACCTCCTGCAACAGATCTGAAACACTAATACTTTCGCACGTGTGACCATAGAATAGTGAAATTTCATCTTTTTCTCCTTCGCTAGGGTTTTTCTCCTTGACTTTTGTCCTAAGCTCTCTTTTTCTTCATGTTTCTATTGCAAATCAAACTTGTTGATTGGTCTCTCAAATGAGGTCAAGCTCCTCTTATTTATAACTTTCTTATGAGGTTGAATGCCCCTCGTTAGGCCTACTTGTCTCTGATAGGGCCGACTTATGCTATGTTAAAATTGGAAACTAGGGCGAAATTCCACTATTGGACAACTCATCTATTGGAGATGATTATTGCACTAAATTCCTCTTTCCGAGAGGACCAAAATTGACCTAAAGATCATCAAATTTGGACAAGCAAAAGTGTGTTTTCAAATTTATGCCCACACATGTGCAAATTGTCAAGGTCAACCACATCATCATGTAGGCTCATAAAGCCCAATGGTCGTGTCACTTGAACTCCCATCGCTTTGTATATATAGAGGTGCCTTCAACCTCATTTCACAAAGAAAATGGCTCGAAAAGTATGTCTGATGTCGCCGAGTTCAAAAGGAGGACGAAGGAGTGTTCTGTTTTGGGCTTTCTCTTCTGCCTCAGGGCTTCTGTTGAGTAGGCCGCAGGTCTTTGGGGTAATTTTGGGCATTATTTTAAGGACATTTTGTGTGGGTAGATCAATGAACCAGGAGTCGGAAGCCTATATTAAGGGTAATATGAGGACCGAGCTCCATACCTCAGTAAAGGAAGAACCACATGTCAGATTTAGGGCTGGTATTAGCCCAGTACATAGTGTAGACCTTGCTTGGAGGCTGCCCACAGTTGTTAGAGATGTTTTTGGAGAAGAGGAAGAGGGCTAAAGTGTTGGTACTCAACCCTAACCAGGTCACCTAAATCTATAGCCGAGAAGCACATCCAGATAATAGGAGATTTAAGGTATATTGCCTAGGGAGAAGAGCGACAATTGTTAAGAGTCCAAAGGATCTATTTGGGAAAGTTTGTCAATGGCTATTAGGAGCCCTAACTAGGAAGTAAGCCACATCAGTCAGAATTGCAGACTTTACAGGGCTGTCTTGCACAACGATTCGACAAGTCAACATTGACTTATATTATTGTACTCTCTCTCTCTCTCTCACACACACACTCTCTCTCTGTTTGTTGAACATTTGATATTAATAATAAGAAGATTTGATCAAGGGTTTTCCCCATATTGGGGTTTTTCCTTGGCTTGAGCCAATTCCTGTGTTCTCTTGTTTTGACTTGTCTTTTGTGTATATGCTTTATGTTCTTTCATCAATTACCATCAATACAATAATGGTTTATGTGATTGCAATGAAAATGTAAATTGGGCTAATGTCAAGTCAGGAGGTAACTCCTCAAAAATGAGATTGTATATTCATTTAGGCTGTTCATTATTATATACATGAAGGAGTGACTGTTGAGTTTCATCTCCCGACGACTCTCCATTTTGTCTATTATTTATTTACATTATTTACAGTTGTTCACCCAATCCCTATGATTAGGTGTCAACATTCCCCCCTTTATCTGAAGGGATGTTGGTGAGTCCAAGCATCATTCTGAATCTTTCAAGCTTTTCTCTTCCAAGCGCTTTGGTGAAGATGTCTACAATCTGCTCATTAGTGGAACAATGACGAAGATGGATTGTTTTGGCCTCAACATGATGTTGAGTTAGATGATATTTTGTATTGATGTGCTTCGTTCGATCATGGACTTTGGGTTCTTGGCCAACTTTATTGCCGAGGTATTGTTAATCATGAGTGGAGTTGAATGTACTTGTTTTACCTGCAAATCTTCCAGAATTTTCCTGAGCCACACAATTTCTTTTGTTGCCTCAGCTGCTGCCACATATTTTGCCTCTGTTGTGGAATCTGCTGGAATTGATTGTTTGTGTGATCTCCAAGAGACAGCTCTTGATCCAAGACTCATAGCATAACTCGAAGTAGATACCCCAGTTTCTTTGTCTCCATCGAAGTCTGAATCAAAGTATCCAATCAAGCTGAAGTCGCCCACCTGTGTATACTTGAGTCCAAAGTCTTGAGTTCCCTTCAAGTACTTTAGAACTCTTTTTGCAGCAGATCAATGTCCCTCACAAGGGTTTGCATAAACCTGGAGAGGATTCCAACAACAAACGAAATGTCTAGTCTGGTAGTAGTCAGGTAGTTGAGACTTCCTACAAGCTGTCTATACTTTGTTGCATCCCCAATTTTTTTTTTCAATGGATGTGAGCTTTAAGTTTTGTTCCATTGGAGTAGTTAGAGGATTGCATTCAGCCATGCCAAACCTGTTCAACAAATCTCCAATGTACTTCTTTTGAGAAAGGAATATGGACTTCGGATGTTGAGTTACTTCAATACCAAGATAGTAATGAACATAGCCCAAATCAGTTATTTCAAAACCTTTCCTCAATTCCTTTTTTATGGATGCAATGTAGTTATCATTGTTCCCCGTCATCAAAAGATCATCTACATATACCACAAGATATACAACTGTTTTGCCAACTTTCTTGACAAACAAAGTTGCATCATCGTTTCAGAAGATGCTCAGTTAGTTTTTCATACTAGGCTCGTGGTGCTTGTTTGAGGCCATACAAGGATTTCACAAGTTTGCATATTTTATGTTCATGTCCTTTCACAACAAATCCTTCAGGCTGGGACATAAAAACATTCTCTTTTAGATCTCCATTCAAGAAAGCAATTTTTACATCCATTTGATGGACTTTCCAACTGTTTTGAGTTGCTAGGGCAAAGAGTGTCTGGATGGTAGCCCATTTTGTTGTGGGGGCAAAAGTCTCCTCATAATCGACCCCTTCTTCTGTGCAAAACCTGTTGCCACAAGCCTGGCTTTGTGCTTGTCAAGTCAACCATCAACTTTATACTTGTTCTTGTAGACCCACTTGTAGCCAATTGGTTTGGTTCCCAATGGAGGATCAACCAGCTTTCAAGTGCCATTCTTTATCAAGGCATCATACTCCTTTTGCATTGCTTCTTTCCACTCATCATGAGAAGCAACTTCTTTGAAGGAAGTTGGTTCAAAATCTGTAGACAAATTCAATTCACAATCATATGAAACATCCATATCAACAAGTGAATTAGAGTCATCTACATCACCTCTATTTTGCCGGGTTGAATTTCTAGTTCTTGTCTTTCCAACCTCATCAGGATGAACACTTTCAAGTGTCTTTGTCAGCCACTTTGGGGGACCTTTTTGAGATGGTCCAGACTGCTCAGTTGATTGAGTTGGGACTGAATCAAGATTGAGTCTCCAATTCTGTCAAGCACATCAAGTATCATCCGTTGTTGGAGTTTCATGCGGGGGAGAGAGTGCTTCAGAAGAAGATTCCACAGGTTGATCTAGTATAGGAATCCCCCCGCAAGATGTGGAATCTGATTATCAAATTCTTGAAAAGATTTTGCATTTGCGAATCTATCTAAGCGATCAAGTTGCCGCTCAACAACATTGTCAGCTGTGGATGATTCAAGAAAGATTACATCTCTAGATACAACAAACTTCTTATTGACTTCATCATAGAGACGATATGCTTTGGAGGTGTTTGAATACCCCAGGAAGATACACTTACGACTCCTTGCACCAAGTTTGTTTCTATGTACCTTTGGTATCAAGGCATAACATGTGGAACCAAAGACCTTGAAATGCTTTACCGAAGGAATGTGCCCATACCACATTTCATAAGGAGTCTTATTTCTAATAGCATTAGATGGACATCTATTCTTTACATATACAACACATAGAATTTCATCAACCCAAAACATTAATTTTTACATTTTTGAAAACATCATGGAGCGCATGATATTTAAGATTGTCCTATTCATTCTTTCAGCTACTCCGTTCTGTTGGGGATTATAAGGCACAATTGTTTGATGTTTGATCCCATGTTGGCGAAGATAGTTTTCAAAATCATTTGAAGTGTATTCTTTTCCATTATCAATGCGAATAGAGCCAATATGGGATTGTGTATCATTTTCAATCCATGTATGAAAGTTCTTGAATGTTTGAAAAGCATCAGATTTGTTCTCCAATAAATAAACCCAACACATTCTGGTATAGTCATCAATAAATGTGATCATATATTTATTTCCATTTGCAGAAAGAACAGGCATTGGACCACATAAATCTGAATGAATGAGGTCAAGTTTTCTATGTGCTTTGGAATGTGAATCTTTAAAAGAGTGTTTGCTATGCTTTCCTAGAATGCAAGCATCACAATGGTTAAGTTTCCTATGAATTGTAGGCAAACCAATAACACCATTTTTCTTCAACAAGCGGAGGCTGTCATAGTTTAAGTGTCCAAATCTAGCATGCCATAATAAACTTGATGGAAATGTATCTTCTTCATAATGAGAATTGTATGAGAAATTTTGTGCACGAGCAGAGGTACCCTGCAGCTTGAGAAGCCTTTTTTCTTCTATCCCCGTCATGACAAGTGAGTGGTCTGATGCTTTTCTCACCTCAAGCTTGCCATCGAACATATGAATGGAGTGTCCTTGCTGGCAGATGTGGACCAAGGACAACAAGTTTCTCCTAAGCTGTGGGACATATAAAATATGATGCAGAAGAAAGTCTGGAAGGCCAGGCAATTTAAGCCTGATTGTGCCAAGGCCTGATGGCTTGAGTTTTGATTTGTTTGCAAAGTATACTGCTCCATTAAAATTGTCAGTAAATTCGTCAAAAAAATCTCTTCTAAAAGTCATGTGCAAGTTGCTCCTGAATCAAGCAACCAATCATTTTTCCAAGAAGCTAGTGAAGCATTAAATAAGTCTTCATTTACTCCAATATTACAGTGTGCCACAACATAGTGAGCGGATTCAAGTTTACCTTTCTCTTTGACATTAGTTTTAACTTTGGGTTGGTTTCTTTCCTTCTCAATTTTGTTTGAAGGCAACTTGCATGTGGATGCATCATATGATCCATTTCTTTTGCAGTGTATGCAATGCAAATCTGACTTTTCTACTTGAAAGTGTCTGCCCCCCTTGCCTTTGAAATTTCTTCTTCTTCCTTTTCAACTACCTCTTCCTCTAGAAGAATCTTGAGAAAGATTCTTCTCTCTATGTGCAAGACACACAACCTCTTTAGAAGACTGAGGAGTTGTCTTCTTTCCAAAAGTTTTCTCTCTTTCAGCAAATTTTTTCACAAGGGAGTCAAAGGTAATATCTTTGAGGTTTCCATTTGCTTGCAATGATTCAAGATAATTTGAGTAAGTGGGATAAAGTACCTTGAGAAAAGCTATCAGAGGAATGTCCAGTTCAACATTAGTGACTTTGATATCATGCATAATAGATTTTACTTCTGATGCAAGAGCAAGAGGATCATCATTTTGTAATTCAAGGGTGAACAATTTAATTATGAGTTGAACAACTTCAAGTGCAGAGTGTGAGTCACAGAGTTCCTTTAGTTTTGTAAGGCTTCGAAAGCATTTGAATATGGTGAAATATGATGCTGCAATCAATGCATAAGCCTTGCTGTTCTTATTTTCCGAAATGACGAATTCCTTGTCTGAGGTAGGCTGTTCTGGCCCTTTGTCTCCGTCTCCAACACACACTCCTTTCCACAGCTCATTAAAAATGAGAGTGTGTTTGATTTTCCGTGACCATTTTGGATAGTTCTCCTTGCTGGTAAGAACCACTCCCACAATGGATATCAATGAATGCATTTTAAAAAAATCTGTGTACTGTAAAAAAATGTACCTCTGCTACCAATATGCGTCTCAATGTTGCTCTTCTAATTGCCAATATCCAAATTGTCGGAAAGTGAAAGGACTATTTAGACATGGAATGCAGTGTAGAGTTTGTGCTTCAGGAGGCTGTAGTCAACACATACACTACACATAAACTATTCACCGCACATTACTTACTGTTCAAAGCACATAGTTGACCATTCAATGCACATACCAGAAGGACATTCAATGCACCATTCCCACTATTCAACGCTACATTCAAAACTATATTCAACGCTCCATTCACACACTACAACGCTGCATTCAAAATTGTATTCAATGTTGTTTTCTACGCAGTTCAACCTATGCATTCAATACAACCTTCACCACAGTCCATTCATCGCACAGAGACTATGAATCGATGCACAGACACTGCACAAACATTGTATAGCCAAACCAAGCGCACAAATCAATGCATATGAACCAGCGTACCGACCTGAGCTTAAATTTGTGGGTAGACTCTACGCATTTATCAACAGAGCATAGCACCAACTCCAATATAGAATAACAGTCATGGAGAGCAAGGAGGGTATGTGTTACTAGGAGCAGAATCGATTTTACAAGGTAGAGAACTTCAGGGAATCAAGACAGAATGCAGAGTTTCTGTATACCAATGCATATGCAGCTGCCAAAATACGTTGGAGTATCCTAGGTATGGAGGTATAGACCAACGTTCGGGCCAGCGTTCAATACTCGGTTTCCACACGACTAGCAGGGGCTTGACAGGTCTTGGCTTTCAACGGTGGAGTGCCGCAAAGCTTGTGAAGAATTGCCTGTAGCTGCGGGCTTGATGCCCTGAATTGGCTCAAACGATGGCTCAATGCCACAATGAGAGCAGGCTGCAAGAAAGGAGCGTTTCGTTGCTCTTCACGTCAGGTTCACCAGAGAGTGGGGAGACGAGTCGTTCAGGCAGGAATAGAAAACGCATATGACAGTGTAGGTAAGGTGGGTTCAGGCCTCAGGAGCATGACAAAGGTGTCAGTTCTGCAAAATAGGCAGAACATAGGCAGGAGGGAGTTACAAGGGCAAACTGTAATGCCAAAAATAGAGCTGGCTCTGATACCATGTCAGGCCAGGAGGTAACTCCTCAAAAATGAGATTGTATATTCATTTAGGCTGTTCATTATTATATACATGAGGGAGTGACTGTTGAGTTTCATCTCCCGATGACTCTCCATTTTCTCTATTATTTATTTATATTATTTACAGTTGTTCACCCAATCTCAATGATTAGGTGTCAACACATTGAAGTAATTTACCTAAGCAAAGAACATGTTAACCTAAAATTAACATGGAATCAGAACTCAGGTGAGGACAAACCCAAGCAGGAGTATAAGAGAAAGCATTCACTAAGAGAAGTTTGTTGTCAAGCCTCCATAATCTCCTCCCTCTGCCAGCCTAAAGGTAAGACTTCATGAAGTGTCTACTATCTATGAGTATAGATTGCCAAATTGATTAACAACAGATGGAGGATGGATTTTCCTAAAGCGTTCAGCTGTAAAAATTCTTAGTTAAGGGTCCTTGTCAAAAGATGGAGAAGTATCCTACAAGGCCGAGATCTCTATCGAAACCTGTAGGTAACCCTGTGCAAGACCGAGTCTCAATAAGGTCTGTTTTAGGGCTCCTTCTCTTGGAGAATATGTGGGTTATTGGGTTTGGTTCAACAATAGAAAGATCGAAGTAAGGCATGGAAGGAAAAGAGGTTTGCTGGACATACTGAAGTAGCCGTTGTTGAGGATTCAGACCTGTGAGTTTCAGAGAAGGCTGGAAAGGTCACTCACTCTGTAGCATACCTTGATCCGGGTTCCTAGAAAGAAATTTCAGGTATGATCTAAGTGCTTCATTTCATAGAATTCTGATTAGAGTAAGGCCGCAAACATTATCAGGCTAGTAAGAGTACCCTGAGGATATTTTTAGTCCTATTAAAGGAAACCAATGGTAATTTTAATGTCCAGACTATTCTAATTTGCAAGATCCTTATCTCTGCATCAAAGGCTGAAGACCTAGTCAAGTGAAGGCATGAGGACTAAGTAGTAAAGGATTAAAAGGGTCTTACAGAAGAGAGGCCTCACCCTGGAAGTAGAGAGACCACTAGGTCTGCATCGTGTTGAAATTGGCAACTAGGGCCAAATTCCACTTTAGACAGCTCCTTTGAAGGAGATAATTGTGGCATTGAATTCCTATTTTCGAGAGGACCAAAATCGACCTAAAGATCACTAAATTTGGACAAGGGAAAATATATTTTTGAAGTAAGCCCTTGCATGGGTAATTTATCAAGGTCGACTTGGGGTAAATTATCAAGTTGAACCCCTCTCTAACCGCAGCACAAGGAGGACAGGGCCAAGATAGTGAAGGGATGTATCTCATATCATGAGTCATAATGTCATATACAATGAAATGAACCAAATAACTAAAGTCTAATACTACTGATTTCCTCTACCCCTCTTGCGAGAAAATGCAATGGATTTCCCTTTCCCTCTAGATGTAGATGCCAGTGGAGTTGGTAGTGGACTTTGCTGTGCTCTAAAACCTGAAGAAGTAGGAGCTAGAGGAGGTAGACCACGTTTTCTACTGGTGGCAGGGGTAGCCTGGGTAGGTGGTGTCACCTACTCCTCTTGTTGTGCCTCCTCCTCTTCCTCCCCTTCTACGTCTTCCACTACCTCTTGCTTTAACCAATCATCGATAGACTCCATGAGAGGCATCTCGGCCGCAACCCTCCATGCAGCAGTGGTGTTAATCCCATCCAATGAGATGGAGGCTCCTCCTCCTCCCCCCCCTCTACGCCTTCCACTACCTCCTGCTCTAACCAATCATCGACAGACTCCATGAGAGGCCTCTCGGCCTCAACCCTCCATGCAACAGTGGTGTCAATCCCATCCAATGAGATGGCCTCCATATCAGGTATCCTCTCAAGTTGCCTCACCCACAATCGAAGATTGTAATAGACGTAGACCATGTCATTAAGTCGCTGAGACTCCAACCTGTACAAAGATCATAAAATAATAAATATAAAAAAATATTGTTTAATGAATTCAAAAAATTAATTGGAAATTTGCAATATCTTAAGTTTTAAGTTTAACTTGTTGCGCTTCTTGTTGTGTATTTTTTCAAATACACTCCAGTTGCGCTCGCATCCTGAGGAGCTACATGTTTGGCTGAGGATTCGAATGGCAAGCTTTTGCAGATGGGGTACTCTGGCACCATAGATTCTCCACCATGCATCTACAACAAAATTACAAATAAAATAAACATAAGAAAAAAAATGAAATTTGAAAGTTGAAGCAAAGTATGAAGTTATGAACTTGAAGAGACAATGAAATTTGAAACAAACTAAAAAATACCTGGCATTTTAGTCGTCCTATCAGTCACAACCATCTCAAAGCCAAATGTGCCACCTGCCATCCTATATATCTCCATTTCTTTGGAGATTTCTGCACGTTCTGCTGGAGATCGCACCATCCTCTGAACACAGGTTAAGAATCCATCCATGATCTCAACATCAAATACGAACCCACATGGGTAAGAAAATGCGGGGTTCAGGTAGATCCTTGCAACATGAATGGGACGATGGAATGTGTTGTTCCATCGTTCATCAATCACTTCCCATAGGAAGAATTGTTTCTGAAACTCCTCATCTCCCTTATCATCATAGTATGACCAAATGGATTCTTTGGCCTTGTCCATGGCCTCATACAAATAGCCCATTGCGGGCTTCTCACTATCAACTAATCGAAGAACCTTTACCAAACGTTCAGTAACCTTGCACACCTCCTGCACTCCCGCCTAGAAGTCTTCTGCATATGGTTTCTCCTTCTGGTTTGTGGCTCACTGTCAAAGCACACCACTGATATGAAAGAAACATTCTCTTCACATCCCACATAGAATTCAAGAGGGATTGAAGAGATATGAAATTGGTGGCAAACTGTGTAATGGCAGGGTGCACCAACTCCTTGTTGTTGGTGAAAAAAACATGTTTTCCCTTATAAAAACGTGCTGTTCGCCACCCCCACGATAACTTCCCATCGAATTGCGATAACTTTGAAATTATCGCGATTTTTTGAAGTTAACACGATTTTTTCACTGATTTTTTGGAAAAAAAACTGCGTAGTAATCGGGTGAGTTTATCGGGATTTTGAAAAACTCGTGATTTTTTAATGTTATCACGATAATATCACGATTTTCGCAACATTGGTACAGGGTGAGTGGTTCACCTTCCTCTGTGTCACCCCATAATGGTTGACATGTGTGTAGGGTGAGTGGTTCACCTTCCCCTACAATTGATGGCACATGTGTGTAGGGTGAGTGGTTCACCTTCCCCTACCGTTGATGACATATGCATAGGATGAATGGTTCACCTTCTCATATGGCATATGAACGGGATGAGTGGTTCACCTTCTCTTGCAGGTACCCCGGTGAGAGATGCATATAGGCATCTGCTTGTTGTCACATATGGACATGTCAGTGGGACATGGTTCATCTTTTTCCCACGTGTAGGATGCTCATTTCCTATGATCTGTGGTTGACATGTCGGTGGGATGTGGTTAACCCTTTCTCTACCTGTAGGATCCTTTTTACTATTGTTGGTTGGCATGCATGTAGGACCTAGTTCACCCTTTCCCTACTCTCGGTGGTTTGCATGCACATAGGATGTGGTTTATCCTTTCCCTACGATGGTTATGACATTTGACTATAGGATATGGTTCATCCTTTCCCTATGTGTGGTTGTGAGTAGGATGTGATTTATTCCTTCCCTGCTATTGCCCCAGTATCATCCTACCCATGTTGTCTAAGACACATAGGAAGTACCTCTCATTGGGCCAATGAGTTGCGAAAAGTGGATAGGGACCATAGCACTACCGATGGACGCATCGTGTACCGCCGTACTCCCTATGTCTAGGATGCATGGTGTTCAACCAACTTGATCTGGGATCAAGTCTGATTGAGGTTCTACCTCATGACTGACTTTTTTCAGTGGAGAGTGGTAAGGTCTTGTGACTCACTCTCGATCAATTCTTCTTCATTATCTATATTAGTGGTCAATAGAGTTGAGACAAGATGCAAAGATGGTTCATGATGACAAGATGGCATGATGGATTGGCAGGTGGAATTATCCCTAGTTGAGAGGGAGTGTTAAAATTGGCAATTAGGGCCAAATTCCACTATTGGACAACTCATCTGTTGGAGATGATTATCGCATTAAATTCCTCTTTCCGAGAGGGAAGTGTGTTTTTGAATTTATGTCCACACGTGCAAATTGTCAAGGTCGGCCACATCATCATGTAGCCTCATAAAGCTCAATGGCCGTGTCACTTGAACCCCCATCGATTTGTATATATAGAGGTGCCTTCAACCTCATTTCACAAAGAAAATGGCTCAAAAATTATCTCTAAGGTAGCCGAGTTCAAAAGGAGGACAAAGGAGTGTTTTGTTTTGGGCTTTCTCTTCAGTCTCAGGGCCGAGAATCTTTTGTTGAGTAGGCCACAGGTCTTTAGGGTAATTCTGGGCATTATTTGAAGGACATTTTGTGTGGGCAGATCATTGAACCAGGAGCCGCAAGCCTATATTAAGGGTAATATGAGGACTGAGCTCCATACCTCAGTAGAGGAGGAACTGCAGGTCAGATTTAGGGTTGGTATTAGCCCAATGTATAGTGAAAACCTTGCTTGGAGGGTGGCCGCACCTGTTAGAGGTGTTCTTGGAGAAGAGGAAGAGGGCTAAGGTGTTGGTACTTAGCCCTAACTAGGTCACCTAAATCCACAACCGAGAAGCACATCCAGATCACAGGAAATTTAAGGTGTATTTCCTAGGGGGAAGAGACACAGTTGTTAAGAGTCCAAAGGATCTGTTTGGGAAAGTTTGTCAATGGCCGTTAGGAGCTGTAACCAGGAAGCAAGCCACATTAGTCCGAATCACAAACTTTACAGGGATGTCTTGAATAGTGATTCGACAAGTCAACATTGACCTATATTATTGTACTCTCTCACTCTCTCTCTGTCTGCTGAACTTTTGATATTAATAATAAGAAGATTTGATCAAGGGTTTTCCCCATCTTGGGGTTTTTCCCTAGCTTGAGCCAATTCCTATGTTCTTTGTCTTGACTTGTCTTCTGTGTATATGCTTTATGTTCTTTCGTTAGTTACTGTCAATATAATAATGGTTTATGTGATTGCAATGAAAATGTAAATTGGACTAATGTGGATCATTAAAGTAATTGACCTAAGCAAAGAACATGTTAACCTAAAATTAACATGCTAGGAGGCTTGAAGGACTTTTCTAGACTCATAATTAATGTAATTTACATGTTATAACTTGCCCAATAGGGTCTTAAACAAATAATAAGGACTTTCTTGAATCAAGAAAAATACTCTTTGGACATGATAAACCCTAGAAGCATGAAGAACATGCTTGACCTAGATGACCATAAAAAATGGAGCATGAAACCCATGTCCGAAACAATATTTTTCTTTATTCTTTTTCTTGTAACATAAAATATACATAATGACATGAGTACAATGATAAGCCATTTTTAAGCATCAACATCATGACCAACATTGTCAACATAGTAAGGCCTTAACTTGACAAGCTCTTTCTTATACAAGAGCATAATGTTGGGAGGCTTTACATGAGATACCACACTACCTCTACAAGGTACATACCCCATCCGGATGTTCACTAGGTATGTCCTTTAAGGACTATTCTTATTTTGGATTCCCAGTACTCAAAGTATATCGGTCCTCTTCGACCACTCATGTCTTGGATACCTATCCAATCCTCTTTCCTATCTTGGATTTGCCTATCCTTAAGGAAACCACAAATGCTTATCCAATCCTCCATTCTCCATTCTCCCTCCATGGCCTTCACTTAGACGTATGACTGTTAGTCTTGGTCAAGTGCATGACACATGAAGTAGAGAATACAGATGTGATGTCCATCATCACTCCCTCTCAACTAGAGAGGAGATCCTCATTCCCTTTTGAATAGTGAATTGGTCCTTGCTCCTTTTCATTCATTCAAGGAGACTCCTTTTACTACCTTTCAAATATAGAGGAGATTTTTAACTTCATAACTGCAAGTTCTTTGGCTTGTCCTCATAAATGTATCAGCTACTAGTTCCTCCTTTGTATCTCATCATGTTGAGCTTCTTTCTTCTTGCATGTTGTGGAGTCATCTTCTTCCTTTAATCTTGTGACAAGGTTCAGGCCATCAACCTTTCATATCATCAATGAAGGCATTGTATTGAGCCTTCCAAAACATGAAAGTGATCTTCATGAACATCAGGTTATCTTCTTATACTGCTACCTTTCAATCCCAAGATGAAGACGTAAACATCTTGACTACCATATACTCAAACCTTATGTACTTTGAATTGAGTTCAACACCCACAGTTGAACTTGCCTCAACTGTCATCATGCATTCCTGTAATATCCTTCCAGGTAGCAAAACAATATGTTAACTAGATAGCCAATATCAAAATATTAAATCAGACTTACCTTATCATGATGGCCTTTTCATCAAAGCAACAACTTACTTGATTTATTCGAGATCAACATCCTTTCGCATGATCCATCTCCATATGAATCTTTCTCCATGCATCCATTTTAATCAAAGTGCCCATGGATCAAACTTGATTACCAAGCTTCAACATCTTCCTTGGAGTTGTCATTGTTAACTCCCTTTCTTTCTTCCAGAGACTATACTTGATGTTGATCAATATTGTCATATTTATGCCATGCAACCTTGTGAGAGAGTCTTGATCTCCATCCATTACAAAGCATGTCAAATTTCTTCTTTTGAGCGTCATGTAGCCATATGGAAGACTTATTGGGCACACTTTTATATTCAACTCTTCCGGCACGATTCTTATAGATATGAACCTTATCCTAGAGAAGAGTTGCTCAAAATATGCATATCTTTGCTTCCATATAATCATCTAGCCGTTCTTTCTTGAATGAGGTTGCTTCTTATAGGTTTCTTTTCCTGGAAGTAGAAAAAAATTTCATTGTGCTCTTCGTATTGCAACTTGACCATCTACATTCCTTCATCCTCTAAAAGTATTGTTTCCTTACTAGATGGAATATATACAAGTCACATCATAATGCTCTTTGCAAGAACCTTCCAAAAATGATGGTTCTTATAGGATCTTGATGATCCCTCTTTGCAAAATGACTACCTCTAACATGATGTTTGAAAATGCTTGGATGAACAATTATATGCAATATGGTCCCTATCTTCCCATTCTTTTACAGCTAGATAACTTTTCAAAGCAACTTGATCGTGTAGACTCTAATTCTACTATCACATGCTTCTTTCTATGATGCCATGCTTTACAATAATCAAGACTCTTTGAGAGAATGCAATAATGCATGCTACTCTACTTTCTACTCAATAAAAAGAAAGACAAACTTCATAAAGAATGTGATAGAGATGGAGTTTTCTTCAATAGTAAAGACCCTTGGGATCTTCTCCTTTTGGCTTCTTCCCAGGTTCTCCCTTTTATTCAACTATGTGAGCTTCATCTTTCTTGTTTGGACAATCCCTCTTAAAGTGTCCATATTCATTGCATCCATAACATTAAATCTTGGATATATCTGGCTTCTTCTTGGACTTTCCAAACTTCCCTTTCTTTAACTTCTTGGTCCTTGCAACAAAAGCTTGAGATATTTCACTTGATTCAGTGTCATTCTTTGCCTTGATCTTGGATTCTTCCAAGATACATTGATCCCACAATTCATCAAAAGGTGTAGTATCCTTCTTTGAGTAGACACTTGTTGCAAAACTGCTCCAATCAGGTGGCAAAGCATTTAACACACAAAAATTTATTTTAGAGTTAGAAACAGTTTCCCCAAGCCCTTGCAATTGATCCCTTATTTGTGAGATCTTCATGAGGTAGGTAGCCATGTCTTCATCCTTTGACTTCCTTATTCTATAAAGTTGATTTCTCAAGGATATCTTGTGGCCAGATGTACTTATAGAGTATAGCTTTACCAACTTATCATACATGGTCTTGGATGTTTTGAAATCAACAATAAAAGGAACAAGATGATCTATAATGGATTCTACGATGATCCTTTGAGCCCTTACTTCTCCTTTCTTGTATTTTGCTAACTCTTGAGTCTTCTCCTTGTCTGGTTCAACTACTTCACCAAGGACATATTCCACGACTTCATTTTTTGTGAGTGCCAAGTCAATCCTCTTCTTCCATGCTAGGGAGTTTGTTGATCCAACGAGCTTGTTGCTTTCTTTGCAGAACATAGCCATATGATCTGTAGATTGAGACATAAAAGATAATATAAAACTTGTTAACAAAGGGTCCTTCTTGATGCTGTCTCCAACTATCTTGATTTATTCAAGACCTTAAAGTAGACTTCAATGATTCCCTAGAATGATGACTTCTAGGATGCCTTCAACAATGGTGTCTTCGAACAACTTCAAAGAGTGAATGATGATCCCCAGATTCCTTGACGCTTCCTCTTCTTTAAGACGATGCGCTAGAGAATCTTCAATAAGAACTTGTCCTTCCTTCCTTCAATGAGAACTTGATGATGAGGTCATTTTCATTGAAAGCTTGATATAGTAACCCTCCTTTTAGATCAACGTGTCTTCTTCTTCTTTTCTTGTGTCCTTTTGAAATGATTTCCTTCGCCAAGCAAACTCTTCAATATGATCTTCCAACTACCTTCTGTTGCTTACCTTAGCTCTGATACCATGTTGGAGAATGCAACAAGGCAGTTATTAATTCAATTTCTCCTTAACCTTAATAATTGCTTGTGAACTTTACTTATCTTTTTGTGTTTCTTTATTAGATCTTTTTCATCAAACAATTATCAAGAGCAAAATAGTAAAGATAATGAAAACAAAATATAGGCCCCAAGCCAAGGTAAAACCCAAAAAATCTCTT
The DNA here is from genome assembly GCA_031772625.1 of Pinus tabuliformis. Classification (NCBI taxonomy): domain Eukaryota; kingdom Viridiplantae; phylum Streptophyta; class Pinopsida; order Pinales; family Pinaceae; genus Pinus; species Pinus tabuliformis. The sequence continues at coordinate 47,231,971 of CM062820.1, forward strand.
CTTATAGAATCTGCTTCAAATGAGAAATCCAAAACCCAAAACCCTACACCAAGCCCTCCTCCAAGCCCCAAGTCAGCCCTCCAAAGAGACCCTTCCAAGTAGTAAAAAATCCACTCAAGTTTTCTTCAATTTAGATTTCGGCCTGCAACTAAAAGACTTCAGACCTGCAGTCGCTTCACAGTTTCGTCCTGCAACTTTCAACTTCCTGTAACAAATTTGAAACCCTAATCCTTTTGCTTGTGTGACCAGAAAATACCAAAATTTCATCTTTTTCTCCTTCGCTAGGGTTTTTTCCTTGACTATCGTCCTTCACTCTCTTTTTCTTCTTGTTTTTACTGCAAATTCAACTTGTTGATTGGTCTCTCAAATGAGGTCGAGCTCTTATTTATATCCTTCTTATGAGGTCGAATACCCCTCTTTAGGCCAACTTGTCTCTTATAGGCTGACATGTGCTAGGAGGCTTGAAGGACTTTTCTAGACTCATAATTAATGTCATTTAAATGTTACAACTTGCCCAATAAGGTCTTATACACATAATAAGGCCTTTCCTGAATCAAGAAAAATATTCTTTTGACATGACAATCCCTAGAAGCATGAAGAAGATGCTTGACCTAGATGACCATAAAAATGGAGCATGAAACCCATGCTCAAAATAATATTTTTCTTTCTTTTTCTTGTAACATAAAATATACATAATGACATGAGAACAATGACAATTATAACACCGAAACTAGTTACATTTTCCAACATCCCAGGTGTCCCTAAGTCAACTTGTGTTCTTACATGGAGTTAATTTCGAGGTGGGATCATGGAATAGGTTGGACATACTACTTGAAGTTGATTAAAATGTGCTTCATTTACCTTTTTGTTGCAAGATTGGCTAGCCCATTTTCCTTTTGGTTTTAGTGCCTTAGGACGTGATAACATGAGATTGAGGCTTGAGTGTCTTTTTACTATCAAATCCACTCTAGAATAATGTTCAACTGATAGGCTTGTGATGGAAGGTTGAAGAGGAGATTTGATGTCTAATATCGAGTCTTTGATGAGTGTTAGCTTTGAGACATTGATAGCTTTTGCAAGTTTTGGTCCTTGTAGAAGAGCGTCTGCTTCTACCACACTGTTGGTTTCTACCACTCTGAGACTCCATGAATAGGAATAAACTTTTGTCCCCTTGGAGTTGTAAATAACCTCACTCCCCCTGGAACCGACCACCCATATATGAATGGAAATTACAAAGATGCTAGTTTAGAATATTGCATTTGATGATATTCCATGAGATTGGGTATCACCATGTTGTTATGCCTAAATAAGAATTGCAGAATAATGGGTGTAAATTTTCAAAGTTTGAATGCATCGACTGATAAGTATTTGCTTTGCATCCCTTTCACAGATAATAGAGAAAGTAGTGAGACATAAAGTCTATATTTTTAATTTTTTCTTTTGTCTCTGATTCTAAACCAGATGAACATTGATATAGCAGATCACATCACATTCTTATATAATTGGTATTTATGCTTCATATATATATATATATATATATGGGAATCCATAATGATTTTATGGTGTTCTTGCATGTCTTGAGAAGATAATATGAAAATATTTTGTGATTATTAATCTATCTATGAATATAAGGTAATGTGCATGTATGAGTTAAACCAATCATTAATGTAATTGTCTCGTTTTAAGTCTTTTATGTTGTCTCTTACTTGTATGAATTGTTCTTGTTGTAAATGTCAATTATTGGATGCATTGATTGTTGTCACGAACAAAAACTTGATTCAAACGAGATTGTAGTGATTGGGGAGAAGGCATCACCCTAAAATGTTAACTGCAGCAAATTATCTATGGTGCATGCTAAACCTTGATCCAAACAACATATAAGTGATTGTAGAGAAGAAATTTCCATGAAATCCTTACAATGTCAACTCGTCTTAGGGCTTATTGGATATTATTGTCAATCCTCCGAAAGCTTTGCTATGGTCTCTCATCCTTGTGAAAGATATAAGGGAGCATAGTTCAATTGGGGATCCAAACAATTAATCCTTGAGTCATAGATATAGCTTGGTACACATAGGGTAGGAACAATTTACAATAGGCATCATTACCCTAGCAAAGAGGTGAGTGATTTTAGTGTGGATATCAATGCCTAGTTTCTTGAATGATAGATTTCTATGTAACTTGAAGTACTTTTAGGGAAGAAATATTATCAATTGATGTGCATCATTATTGAGTTTTTTGTTCAGTAGAAAGTAGCATATTGCATGTCTCAATTTGATATAGTGGTGAAGAAAGTGAAATGATGCTCCATTTGAATTTTGATTGCATCTTTATTATAAAACATGAGAACATGGTTGATTGAATTGTAGGATTGGATCTTGTTTTCCCATCTCAAATGCTCTAGAGACATAGTCTATAACTTGTTTGATATATTGATATATTATTAGGAGACTATCAAGCAATTAACATGGTTTGTTACTTTGTGTAGGTGGTTGGCGGTGTTGACATGATGGCACAAGCAATAGCTTTGGCCAAAAGGCCTCATATTTTGGTAAATGCTCAATGCCTATTTTAACGATTATTATTGATTTTGAGTAAAAATAATTTCCCTTGGGGACAACAAAAATCTTAAATAATTTGCCAATGCTTTTATTTTTGGGAAAGGATAGTTAGCAAAATCGTGCTTGTTATACAATTTCTAAGTAAGGTAAGTTGATAATGGTTGTTTAATTGAGGCAAGGGACTTGGTAGCTAATTAAGCATCCTATTTAAAATAGTACTCCATTGCCTAGATAAATGCTGGAATCATGCATGTACAATAACACAAACAAAGTAAAGCTAGATTATGAAAAACAACTATAGGGCTCTTTGAGAGATTTTATGAGGGAGAAGTGTGACTTGGGGAAACTATGACCTCAATTTGGTATGTATGATGCATGGCAATCAAAGAATTTATTTTCTTGCATTTTGGTAGCTCACCTATATTGAATAGCCTGTGGTCATCACTCATCATATATTGCTCATAATTTTATTTCCATCTAGCAAGCTTCGATTGAAAGTTCATTGAATTGCTTTGTATAATGAATCATATGGGATTTTTATGTCTCATTGACCTTTTTGGCCATCTCTTTGACATTTTTGTGATTTATTACTGGATTTTCAAGCTTAATTGTATTTATTGTTTATTTCAATTATATTCTCCGAGTTATTTTTGTGTATATAGTGTGTATAATAGCCTTGGAAATGCTTGCCATGCCAAGACATATATAGGCAATTTTGAAAGGAAATGATTACTCATCTATTTATGCAAAGAAGTTACCTTTCGTAAATCTTAAGATGGGGTGGTTGGATTCCTCTAATTAGTTAGGGTTCAACCATTAGTTCCTATTTTGTTTATAAAGGTTGAGTGGCCAACCATTCATTGAGTATACTATTTATTCTCGAGGAGGCTTTTGTGATTGACTATATCCTCGATCACTCACTTTGCATCTCAACCTTCTTGTTTTGGAGCTTTTGGAGCTCTTACATGCTCCCTTGTTTTTTTGCTTGCCCCCATGAGGGCCTCAATCTAGAGATAGCTCTCTATTTTGAGCACTTCATGCAACTGTTGGATAGTCCTTTTGTTAGATCAACATATATGTGGAGATATTGGATGCAAAACCTTATGATCCCTCTTGGCTAATTCAGAGTGGGTTCTCACTAGCTTCAAATTGAGATAGATAATCATATTACATGCTTGGAGAGGATTTAACAACTATGTCACCTACAATAGATTGAGTAAATGTCCCATTTATTATGAGATTAGAGGGGGTTTCTACTGTCTTCACTGGGATTCCGAGGGGGGGGGTTCACTAGCTTTTTCCTTTATCTAGATTAGAGATGCTTATGAAGGAGGTGTTAGGACATAAGTCTTGGATCATACAAGGACCTCCCAAGATAGACTTCATTAGTCATATCACTTTCTTTTCTCTTTTATCTTGTATACTGGGGGCAACAAACGACAAGTAAAGCCTCATGATACTTTTGACATCAGATCAATGAGATCACAGAATTCCCTCTTAATCTTTGGTTGGCAGGTTTGCCCCCATGAGGCTTTTGAGGAGTTTTCAATTCTTGATCTTAGTACATGTCTCTTTTAATCTATCAACATAGGCGAGTTGCCACACCGCCTTTCCTTTTGAGACATCAATGTGTTAGCATCGGGTTCTTTTGGGTGGCCTCGAGTGATTCAAATTTCATAGTGGCCCTCCCATACTTGGACCCTCCCTTGAGGACATCAACATCCAATTTATTTCCTCTCTGGTCGATGGTACAATGGGGATGTCTTCATCCTTTTCCTCTAAATTTGTTGAGGATATTGGGGCTTTCTCTTCTCTCTATGATTCTATAGCTACTTCTTATGGTGTAGCCTTTAATCATGACACCACTGTGTCATCAGTAGGTTCTTTTGGGTCATTGAGTGATTTAAATTTCATACTAGCACTCCATGCTTGGACGTTTCCTCAAGGACATTTTCATATTTTGTTTTGCCTTCTCCCCCATGGTCAATGGTACAATATGGGTGTTCTCATCCTCTTCTCTTGTCCTTCCACCTTTAATCTATGATGAGGTTGTAGCAGCTTTCTCTTCCCTTTTTGATTCCATCCCGACTTCTGATGATGTGTAGCTTTTTATGATGTTTTATCTAGGGTTATGCTTTTGGCTACTATTTCTTATACAACAGTTTAGCTTCTTTTATCTTATGCTTTAGCTTTGAGGTTATAGGATTTACTTGGCATTCCTACATTATACCATTATTTGGATTGTAGTTAAGTCCTAGTGACCTACCTTTTTGGTCATTTGTGGACATTAATAAAATTGTCTTAATTCATCTTATCTTAGACCTGTTATCAGTGAGAATGATCCATTGTCCCAAGGGGGTCTTAGAACATCTTAACCCTAGGGGGTATCCCTACTTGGCTTGTTCAAATCTACAAATCAATCTTAAAAATTCAGCAAACAAATAGCTGCAAAATTTAACCATTAAATCTTCCAGTGTGACTGGTGCCTTGTCTGATGAGCAATGGAGAAAGGTGTAAAGAAGAAAATAAGCAAGGTGGTCTTGAATTGAATATTTCTAAGAAGCTTTGAAATATAAATCAACCAAGCAAAGAGTGCAGATTGCATTGAATGGATTTCTTCACAACGTAGTTAAAATTTCTTCTGTTAATTATAGATGTCGAAGTACATAGTTCTGAGACAACAGCAGATCAACTCTGCCCTAAATAACTGGAGAGGACTTGGCCAAAGTCTCACTACTCAAGTGAACCTACGAAAGAAGCTTAATAGCAGCCCTATAGACTCAGAATTTAGTAAAAAAGAAGTAAAGTAGACAAGATTGAGGAAGAATTATGAAGGCCAATAAGCAACTGATAGCTTGAACTGATGTCATCCTTTAAGATCTGCTCTAAGTTACATTTTCTCCAAATTTGATATGCTTTTCTAAAGATATGAACATAAAAAATGTTGGGATTTGCTTAAAAATCAAACCTCATCCAAAAGTAGCTGAAAGTATTTTCTTAGAAAATTGCTACAATGCTTTTCTAAAGCTAGCAAAAGCACCTTCTCCAAAGTTAGCAGCATGGTTTATCAAAAATAGCCATTTACATAATTAGGAATCTACTTTTCTAAGAGTAGCCACATACATGGGTCACCTTGCAATTTTAAAAATAGCAATGTCCTCAGAGCTTATGGTGTGAGGAAATAGAAACTTCTAAAAATAGCATTTCCAAAAATAGGAGATTTTAAAAATACCCGCGCCTTTCTCAAAAGATGGTAACATCCATGACCAAAATTAATATCATCTAAATCGGAAATTTCTAAAACTAGTATCCAAAAATAGATCCTTATGAAAACTCTTGGCATCTTGGATGTCTTAAGTCTCTTGGAATGCTGATGCATGTGTACTAATCCCTCTCGATGAAAGCTTTGGATATGGGTCTCTATTGCCTACCTCTAAAGATACCTCCTACTGAGTACCAAGAGGGTAAAGATAAGAGCTTTAGCATACTTGGTTGTCGAAAATAGTAGCGAGAGAGGGTCTTCTTGACTTGTGCCTTAGTTAAGAAAGATCACAATCAATCCTTCTTTTAGCATGGATGAGTTCGAGTAGATGGATGAGTCCATGGGGCAAGTTAATTCATGCGTAGTGTTGGAGGAACAATTGAGCAGACTTCTAACATGTAGTTCTAATTTTGAAGAGGACGAGTTGGAGAGCTTTAGTCTTGATTGAAGCAAGGATGTGTTACAGTAGCAATTGACTTTGTTAACAAGTTGAACTCAACTTGTGTTCTCAATTTGTACTTGCTAGAGATAACATGGATCGAATTGCTTAAATGGGGCATGAGGGCACATCTTTGTATCATTATTGTTTGCACAAGTTTGTGTGAGGAGAGCTTCTTGCTAGGAGAGTGTATCAAGGAGGAGCCCATATGCAAATTTGTTGAGAGATATTTCTTGCCAAGATTGCGCTAGGAATTAGGAGGAGATTCCTAAAGAATAGGAGCCTCTATTGTGCTAGGAAATAGAAGATTTTCTGCGCTAGAAAATAGGGGGCTGGGCTGCGCAAGGAAGTAGGAGCTGGAGAGGGTTTCTTTAAGGGAGTTTCAAGCTAAGTATAAGTAGTGAGAAAATTTTTCTATTGAAATAGATTGCCTTGTAAAGAGATCTATTTGCTCAAACTATCAGTAAAATTCTATAGTAAGAAGAGGGTATTCCCAGTTGGGTTCCCTAGAAAAATTATTGTGTTATTGTGTGATTGTGTCTTTATCTCTATTTCTATTTTGCTGCTTATCTAGAGTAGAGAAATGCTATGTCTTGGTGAATCAAAGTCAATTTTAGGTTGTTCATCATAGTAGTTGTAGAATTTCAAGGAAAATCGACATGGTATCAGAGCTGAGAACAACGTAAGGATCATCACCAATGAGATCAGATTTGTGAAGAACAAAGATCAGTTTGTGAAGAGCAGTTCCTTGGATAAGAAGGATGGTGTACCAAGGATTGAGAACAAATCATTGTTTATATAGAGCATCTAACTTCTCATGGAAGGAAAGGATCACAATAGTCTTGGAGGATAATGGGGTAGGAGAGTTTATCAAGAATCAAATATTGCCACCTCAAGATCCCCAACAATTGGCCCAACATACTAAGAATGATATCAAGGCAAAGAGGATTATTCTAGAGGGTGTCAAAGATCATATTATTCATCATCTCTATGAGAAGAAGACAATGTATGAGATGTTCAAAGCCATCTTGGATCTGTTTCAGGGTACCAATGATGCCAGGAAGTTAGCTGTCAAGGAGAAGCTAAGGAGCATTAGGATGAGCAAAGGAGAGCCCATCATCACATATCTTTCGTAGTTCACTCAGGTTCGAGATGACCTAGGTGGTGTGGGTGTCATTGTACCAAAGAATGACCTTGTGAGCTTTGCTTTACTAGGACTTCATAAGTCCTAGTATAGTTTCCAAGATGTTGTCAGTGGCTGAGAAAAATTTCCTGGTTGGGAAAGGTTATGACTAATTGCGTTCAGGAAGAGATCGGAAGAGGGACCCGAGATGGTAGATTAGTGAAGACAGAGGACGAGGAGAACTTTTCTTTCGTAGGAAAAGCCAAGGGAAAGAAAGGTAAATGGAAGGCCGAGTCTAGTCAGAGTGGCAAGAAGATCAAGTGTGTCCATTGCCATGAGTTTGGGCACTATGCTACTAAGTGTCCTAATCAAAATAAGAGGTCTAGTAAGAATCATGCGGCTGCATCAACTGAGGTAGATGGGTTTGCTTCTTAGTTTGAGAAAGATTTCTCATTGATAGCTTGCATGGCAAGCTCAGTAGGGAGCAACACATGGTATATTGATTCCAGAGCCTCCTTCCACATGACCAGGAATAGGGAGTATTTCAGCCAACTAAAGGAGAAGGACATGCAGTTTCAGATCGAGCTAGGAGATGATGGCAAGTACGCATCTAGGGGAGTTGGTACTGTCAACTTTGAGAGGGAGTCTGGGAGCCCTCTCCATCTCAATGATGTCCTCTATGTTCCAGGCTTGAAGAAGAACCTTGTTTCAGTAGCTACCCTTGAGGACAAGGGATATGATGTCATCTTCAATAGAGGTAAGGCTTACCTCAAGCACTTAGCTTTTGGAGCAGTGAAGCAGATATGTGTGAGGGTGAAGAACCTTTACAAGTTGCAGGTTGAGACATGTGCAACCTTGAGCAACAAGGTAGGTGGTGAGCAGAGTAGAGATGTTGGAGAACTTTGGCACAGGTGCATGGGACACTTGCATCATGGGGTGCTGAAGATTCTTCAACAAATAGCCACAGGATTACCAACATGCAGTTTTGATTAGCATGATGTGTGCAAGGGGTGCACACTTGGTAAGTATGCCAAGACTTCTTTTCAGGGTTGAGACAATAGAACCAAAGGGATTTTGGAGTTGGTACATTCAGATGTATGCGAGCCCTTCTCTTCTTCGTCTCTTATGAGACACATGTATTATGTTACTTTCATTGATGATTATTCTTAGAAAACTTAGATATTTTTTATGAAGAAGAAAGATGAGGTCTTAACCAAGTTCATGGAGTTTAAGGCCTTGGTAGAAAACCAGACCGGGAAGAAGATCAAGGAACTGAGGAGTGACAATGGCAAAGAATATGTCTCCAATGCCTTAAAGGATTTATTTACGAATGAGGGCATTATGAGAGAGATGATAGTGTTGAAAAGTGACCAGGTTCGGTCTTCATAATGACCTGTAATTGTGTAATTGTGATTTTATGTAATTGATGAAAAGAAAGAAAAATAAAATTATTGTAATGCTTGTCTCATGGGTTTCATGAGCAAGGAATTTTATTTTAGTAATGGCTCCCATTGTGAGCCTTTAGGATGGAGTCATCTAGTCATAAAAGTCAAATTTAGTCTATGTCATGTATGAGGGACCCTTCTTGGGCATATTTTATTCTGTATGAGTTAATAGAAGTGTAAAAAAGCCCTCCAAGACAAGCATTAGCATCCTCCTCTAGGTCGATTTCAAAGAAATAATATTTTTTTCATAAAAAGGACACGTTGGTTCAACTAAAGTCATGTCGGCTAATTATGAGACTCCAACCACTATAAATAGGCAGCTTGGCCTAATCTCAGAATGCAGAAATTTTAGAGCAGAATTTCGGTAGGGGTCTGCGGTTAGAGAAGTGCGAGGTACAACAGGGTTTGCGGTTAGAGAAGTGTGAGATACAACATGTCTGAAGAAAAAGGTGCAATGAAGTACAACAGAGGAAAGAGGAGTATAATTCGAGCTCCTCTCTAATTTGTTTTCGAGTTTATATTCATCTCCATCGTGTTTACTTGCAACGAAAGGAGAAGAGCACAATCTAAGTTTATTTGCAGCAGAAGGAAGGCCGAAACAAGAAGGTATAATCTAGAAGGAAGGCTGAGATAAGAAGAAGGTCAAGTCTAGAAGGAAGGCCGAAGGTTTGAAGCTGAAGAAGGTCGAAGAAGAAAAGGAGTTGAGAAAAGGAAAAAACGCAGAAGGTTGATTGTCATTATCAAAGGATCTCATCAAGAGAACTTGTGTGGTGGTCTTGGAGTGGCAACTAGGTCAAGGGTCTTGGTTTTGGTATTCGTCAATTGGAATCTCTATAAGAAGAATTTGTTTGGGTTTTCCTCTCAAAGAGAGGTTTTTGCCCTGGCTGATAGCCTATGTTCTATGTCTCCTATCTCTTTATGGTCTATGCATTGGTAGTTGTTTGATGAAGAAGAACACTAATAGCTTAAGTAAAAGAAGACTCTAATCTAAAGAAGTAAAAAGTACTCACAAGCATTTACTAATAGAAGAGAAATCACCTAATATCGATGCACTAGATTTCTCGACATGATATCAGAGCTAAGGTAACTAAGTCAAGAAAGGGCATCTTATCAAGGGACACTCAAGGATCAAATCTCGAGGAAGGCATCAAAGCGAAGATCATCTTGAAGTCAAGAAGTCTACTAAGAAGTATCGAGATCATCATCAAGAAAAGAAGGCCAAAACCCTACATCTACTCAAGATTAAGTGTTTTGAAGACTATTCCTCCAAAGGAAGTTATATCAAAAGGCGATGTCATCAAGACTCTCTCTCGTTGAAGCAAGTTCCTTACCATTGAAGATATCACCAAGGAGTCGTCATTGATCCTCATCAACAAGACTTCTCCATCAAAAGGGATCTCCCTCTTTGTGAGATCAAGGATCATTATTGAAGAAAACTATCTTCAACAAAGAGAAGTTTTATATTCTCTATATCATCATCAACATCAAGGAAGCAACAAGGAGAAAGGAGCATCCTATCAAGCAAGTATATGACCTTATCTGAATTTGTAAAAATGTCTTTTTGCAAGGAAAGCAACAAATTGGTTGGGGTTTCAAACTACCTTGCATGGAAGAAAAGGACAGATCTAAATCTCATTGAAAATGAGGTCATGGATCATGTCAAAGGATATATGCCAAGTCAAGAGAAGAAGATGCTCAAGAACTTGCAAAGTATATGAAAGGGGAAATTAGGGCTCAAAGGATTCTTATAGAATCCATCAAGGATCCCCTCAACCCATATGTATCTAAACTTAGAACTTCAAAATAAATCTATGATAATGTGGTAGAGTTGTATTCTGTAAGCATGGTTGGAGAAGTCATCTCATTAAGACAACAACTCTACACGCTGAATATATCTAGGGAAGATGGAATAGCCTCATACTTTATGATGATATTTGAGTTCCGGGATCAACTACAAGATCTGGGAGAAGTCATGTCTGATTGTGAAATGACTACAGTTGTGTTAAATGCACTACCAGAGGAGTGGGGTAACTTCACTTCAAGTATTTATGGGAAGAAAGAAGCTACTCCATTCCAGGATCTATGGTCACTATGCAAGATTGAAGAATGAAGACTAAAGGCCAAATCTAATGTGGGAGTAGGTGAGCAAAATCAACCTTACGCTGCAATGACAAGAAGAAAGGGACAATGGAAAGTTTGATCCTCAGAAAAAGAAAAAGAACATGGCTAAAACCCAATGCTATGGGTGTCAAGTATATGGACATTACAAAAGAGATTGTCCTAAGATCAAGAAGGAAAGGACAATAACAAAAGAAAAAGAGAAGAAGCTCATATCATCGAAGAAGTGGAGGAAGCTAAAAATAAGAAGTCTAAGATAGATGAAGTAAGAGATCTCTATTATGACTGAGATAGTCTTCCTCACCTAAGTTCTTTTCAAATTCCTAAGTCTTTTGTTGTAAGACATGGCTATCATAATTCACTAAATGGGATGCATCAAGGCATCATAGAAGCATTGAAAGAAAGAGATCAAGACATCATCATAGAGAAGCATAAAAGATGGTTAGAATTTATGGAAGTCAAACATATAGCTCTTGGGAATCTCATTGGAAACATAAGGGGCAAGGTCATTTAGTGCAAGGTTCATCATACATATGACAAAAGGAAACATTTGCTGATGGGGATACTTTAGATCCTCAAGATTCTCTGATGGAATCTTCATCGAAAGGTTCACCGATCAATAAAGGAAGCAAGTGTTTCATTAAGAATTCCAAACTTGTGGAATTCACGGGATGATGGTATGATGACATAAAAGTGAAGCAAATCAAGGGATTGAAGCTCTTTCAATCAAGGAAGCTGTTGTAGGAAGTCTGGATGACCCAAAAAAATGAGGAATGCATGGTCATACATTCACTAGATGAAATCAACATAATATGTCCTTATATGAAGTATGAGGTGGTTGACAACAATTGAGGAACTTTGATTGGAAGCTCCTGGGAATGAGATGTGTGATGAAAGGAAGGAAGAGATCATGGAATATGCAACCATGGTAAAGGTTATCAACATCCAAAAGACCAAGAAGATTTGACTAGGATATCTCCATGGAAGATATGAAGACTCTGATGAAGTCTGAAAAAGAAAGAGATCCTTGACAATATATATGTATGGGAGATGTGTTGATATGTATGCAGGATGCTGATGCGAACTTGTAGATGTCATGATAAAAGACCATGACATTCCTTTAATGTTGATGCGAACTTGTTGATTTTAATGTTCATTCCTTTATTTTTTGAATATTTGGATGGGTTTATGTAGGGCTGCCAAGGGAAGATCTATGGATGTCTTCCATCATCGATGCACATGTAGTAGGATGAAAGATCCTTAAGTAAACATGGCATGAAGAAAGCAACATGGCATAAAGGAAGGCCATATATGGAATGATGGATCACTTTTCCGATGATGACATGGCTGACTCATGAATGAAAGTGATGGATGGTTGGTGCCCTATGTAGAAATCCCAAACATGAAGACTCCTAAATAACGAAAAGAAGTTCATGACATCGTAAGGAGGAGTTCTTCAGGTAGTTGGTTGTCCCATCATCTCCACCTAAGGAGCTGTTATAGGTCCCTAATTAAGAGGGAGCCTAGAATCAGGTTTCTTACTTAGAAGAAACCTCAAAATTCCCAAGCCAAGAGGGAGCTTAGGGACATTCCTCCCTTAGGAATGAGTACATTCCTTCATTGAAATAGGTATGTCCTCCCTAATTAAGAGGGAGAGATAAACACATCATTCTTGTCTTCACTTGGGAAGACCAAATGGAGGATTGGGTAAACATTTGGCATCCGATGCTCTTTGAGAATGAGTTAGGGCATCCAAGATAAGAGTAGCCTTAGGGGACTAATATTCTGTGAAGATTGGGAATCCAAGATAAGAATAGTCCTTGTGGAACACACACTGAGAACCCTGGTGGGGTTTGTTCTGAGAGAGACAATGATGAAGGTGTGTATACACCATTGGTCTCGAGAGCATTGTGCTCAGGTCTTGTGGAGAGATAGAGTTGTTAGTCAAGGCCTTGCTATGTGACCATGCTGGTTGATATGACGCTATACAGATGGGTTACCAATCCAACTCTTCTTATAAGAATTCTTTAGATTGAGAATGTCCAAGTACCATTATGAATACCTCCCTAGTTAAGAGGGAGTGTTGAAAAGTGACCAGGTTTGGTCTTCATAATGACATGTGTAATTGTGATTTTATGTAATTGATGAAAAGAAAGAAAAATAAAATTATTTTAATGCTTCTCTCATGGGTTTCATGAGCAAGGAATTTTATTTTAGTAATGGCTCCCATTGTGAGCCTTTAGGATTGAGTCATCTAGTCATAAAAGTCAAATTTAGTCTATATCATGTATGAAGGACTCGTCTTGGGCATATTATATTTTGTATGAGTCAATAGAAGTGTCAAAAAGCCCTCCAAGATAAGCACTGGCATCCTCCTATAGATCGGCTTCAAAGAAATAATATTTTTCTCATAAAAAGGACACGTTGGTTCAGCTGAAGTCATGTCGGCTAATTATGAGACTCCAACCACTATAAATAGGTAGCTCAGTCTAATCTTAGAACGCAAAAATTTCAGAGCAGAATTTCGGTAGGGGTCTGCGGTTAGAGAAGTGCGAGGTACAATAGGGTCTGCGGTTAGAGAAATGGGAAGTACAATAGGTTTGAAGCAAAAGGTGCAATGAAGTACAACAGAGGAAAGAGGGGTATAATCCAAGCTCCTCTCTGATTTGTTTATGAGTTTATATTCACCTCTATCGAGTTTACTTGCAACAAAAGGAGAAGAGCAGTCTGAGTTTATTTGCAGCAGAAGGAAGGCCGAAACAAGTAGGTATAGTCTAGAAGGAAGGTCGAGATAAGAAGAAGGTCAAGTCTAGAAGGAAGATGGAAGAAGAAAAGAAGCCGAGAAAAGGAAAAAGAGCAGAGGGTTCATTGTTGTTATCAAAGGATCTCATCAAGAGAACTTGTGTGGTGGTCTTAGAGTGGCAACTAGGTCAAGGGTCTTGGTCCTGTTATTCGTCAATTGGAATCGCTATAAGAAGAATTTGTTCTGGTTTTCCTCTCAAAGAGGGATTTTAGCCCTCGCTGATAGCCTATATTCTGTGTCTCCTGTCTCTTTATGGTCTATGCGTTGGTAGCTGTTTGATGAAGAAGAACACTAATAACTTAAGTAAAAGGAAACTTTAATCTAAAGAAGTAAAAAGTACTCACAAGCAGTTACTAATAAAAGAGAAATCACTTAATATTGATGCCCTAGATTTCTCAATAGATAGCATCCCATAACGCTCACAGAATGGGGTGGTTGACAAAAAGAACCGCAATATTGTTGGAGCGGCCAAGGCCATGCTGCATGATTAGGCATTGCTTATGATCTTGTGGGCAGAGGCATGCAACATTGCAATGTTTTTGCAGACCATGAGTCGACATAAGGTTCTTGGATGAGTTACACCAGAGGAAGCTTTCACATGCAAGAAGCTTGATGTTTCACACTTCCGCATCTTTGGCACAAAATTTATTGTCATGTGTCCAAGGATAATAGGAAGAAGCTGGAGCCCACTGTTGAAAAGGGTATTTTCATGGAATACAATGAGACAACTCAGGCATATAGGGTGTATCTACTAGGACTCAAGAAGATAGTTCTCAGGCGGGATGTGAGGTTTTAGGAGTCCAGAGCTCTCAAGGAGTCCTTAGAGCGAGAGTAGGTTGGAGTACTTGAGATGGAGGAGCTATTCGCTCCCAAGGAGGAGCCTTAGTCAGGATCATATATTGAGTCTCATCCAGGTGGCGAGAGGGTCACACAACAAGCTCCATAGCTGGATGATGAGGAGAAGAGACTAGGACGAGAGCAGGAAACTACTTAGAGACTCTTGGCACATGGAGGAAGAGAGCCAAGTGGGTTGATAGGTTGATTCAGGAGGCACAGGAGTAGGCACATGGAGGAAGAGAGCCAAGTGGGTTGATAGGTTGATTCAGGAGGCACAGGAGTAGGTTGAGACTCCTAGCACCATGTTTAGGCAAAGCAAGCAACCAGAAAGGTACACAAGGTATATGGCACTGATGATAGGGGTAGAGGATATTGAGCATTCTAGTTATAAGGATGCAACATCTCAGTAGGTTTGGCAGGATGCCATGGTGGAGGAATATTCCTCCTTCATGAAGAACGATATCCGGGAGATTGTGCCACAAACTAAGGGCAAATCAGTAGTAGGTTCACCTGGGTCTACAAGGTGAAGCATGGAGCAAACGAGAGTGTAGAGAAGGACAAGGTCAGGTTTGTTGCCAAGGGATTCTCATAGATTGAAGGCATAAATTAAGATGAGATCTTTGGCCCAATAGCACAATATTCATCCATTAGGACTATTCTGGCACTTGCAACAGAGATGGGGTGGAAGATTCTCTAGATGGACATGAAGTTGACATTCCTCAACAGAATGGTTGAGGAAGAGAATTATATGTAGCAACTAGAGGGGTTTGAGTAGTTCACCAGAGACACACATGTGTGCAGGTTGAAGGGAGGTCTTTATGGGCTCAAACAGGCTTCGAGGGCATGGTACACTCATATTGACAACTACCTTTGAGGATTGGGCTTCATTAAGAGTGAGGCAGATGCCAACCTATAATACATCATGGTTGGAGGGCTTTCGCTCATTCTAGTGCTTTATGTTGACGATCTTATATTGACTGGAGTAGACAACTTGATCCAATATTGCAAGGAGGACCTTGCAAGGGAGTTTGAGATGACAGATATGGGACTTATGTACTATTTCCTTGGCTTGAAGGTTTGGGAGGGTGATGGTGATATCTTCATGGGACATGGGAAGTACACTACAAAGATTATCCGAGGATTTCATATGCAGGATTGCAGGCCCATGGCCATGCCTCTAGTCACAAACTGGAGGGAGGTGGATGCTCTTGAAATTCAAGAGCAACAAAAAATTTCTTATCATGGTAATTACTTGTGATCGGTTATGTAGGCATCATTCAATTAGTCTTTTACTTCATTCATTGTATCATCATGCAATCACACAAATTCAATACATAAAAGAACAAGAGAGACAAAAAATTAGGCTCCAAGCTAGGGAAAAACCCCACAAGGGGGAAAGCCTAGAAAATCTCCTCTTCTTATAGAATCAGATCAAAGTGAGAAATCCAAGTGTTGGAAACACTGAGAAGTGGGGGGAGGTGAATCAATATTTGTTTTCAATTGTTACTTTTACCAATTAGATCACTTATATTTAGAACACAAAATGAACAATAGAAATAAATGCTTTTATTAATTTAATATTTATAATGAATCAAGTATAATATAGGCAGGGCTCTGACCCTAGATGAAGACACCTAGGCTCCAACCTGGAATGTGCCAAGCACCTACTTGGACTTTAGTGAGGCTTCGACCCTATCTTATCCAAGGCACCAACCTTGAGTTTAGGAGCACCAACTCCAAGGACAACAATCCTATAGCTTCGCTTTGTCAAGATATGTTTAGTTGTGCTTCACAGCTCCCAAAGTCTTCTTCACCGAGCCCTGTCAATCTTTAGTTTCATTGTAGTGTCCACGCAACATCATCAATGACAACCTTGTCAATTAGAAAGTATCGCCACTGCACCTCATCGTACCCAAACAAGTTCTTCAAATCACCTCATGATGTCTCATGCATCACGGTGTCCAATAATGTCTTCTTCAAGATGTCTTCACAATTTACTTCTAGGATGATACTCCAAGGTCACCTCATGATGACTTTCAATGCATCATGATATTCAATAAGGCTTCTCAATAAGATGTCTTCAAAACGCTGTCCCAAGAATTCTCCAACCAAGGGTGTCTTATAAGTCCTTCAATCAATTGCACAAGTTCTGCACAAGGTCTTCAAAACAACTTCAAGTACAAGGACTACTGCAAACTCTTCTTCAAGGCTTCAAATCTGTTCAACAAGTATGCTCTAGCAAGGTTTAAGTCTCCACAAAAGATTTTCCAAGAGCTGTCCCAATAATGGCTTCCAAGACACTTCAACCAAGTAGCCTCAAGGTGTCTTCACAATGGTTCCTCAAAATACTTCAAGATTTGGTATAATATCTCTTTGAATAGTCTTTATGATGTTCCTTAAATTCTCTTCTTTGATAGCCTCTTCAAATTCTGCAGCCAAGTGTTTCCAAGTCTTCTCCACACTTCAGCTCCAAGGATATCTTCAAGGTGTCTTCCAAATGAGCCGAAAAATACCTTCAACCTTTTCCAGGATTGTCTTCAATCTAGCTTTGGTAAGTTCTTAACAAGCTTTCCTCCACTGGTAGCTTTCCACTGTTCTCTTTTTTCAGGCTTCAATAGATGACTGTCCTCCACAGTTCTGGCCTCAGGTCAGCAATCTGTCTGGGTGCGAGTTTTGTGACAGCATAAGTATAGGTCTCAAAAATCACCACACAAAACACTTGTCCGAGCCTTCTGCGACTGTTTTGAGCCCTCGACAGAAGACTGTCATCCACAGGCAGAGTTACCAACACACTTGTCACAAAAACCAAGCCTCACAAACACAGTCACTGGTTTGCTGTAATGTAGTCTGCTGTAATATGGCCTGCTGTAATGTATTCCTCCACGTTTATCTTAAAAATTGCCCAAAACAATAAACTTCAATGCCTCCTTGGCCTCTTATTTGCCTCTGAGTTCTCCACTGAATTCTCTGTTTTGTTGACCAAAAAATTGATGGTTAAAATGAGGTCTGAAATCCTTATATATAGTGCTTTTCGCACAGTAAAACGAAAAGACACGTCCCTGTTTGGAGGCCGACTTGTGTCGGCTGCTCAGGTCGGCTCCTTGTCCAGATTTAATAAATTAACTTCAGAAATTCAAAGCTTCCAAACCGCTTGGAGTTTCGGGCTGTGTAATAGCTCATTGGAAAGGCAAAATTATGCTCTAAAAGATGGTCAAAAAATCACATTGAGAGGCTGCCTCTAAGGTAGTGAAAATTATTTTTCTTTGTGACTGTCCTTAAATTTCTGTGCATAGAATATTTGGAACAGTTTTGGGACAGCGTGGCTTCTCCATTGTTTTGCACCAATAATATCATCATGATAGTATCCAGCATCATGATGAAGGTATAGCATCATGTATTCAATGATAGTGCAGTAATACGTCATAGTGCAGCCTTCATTAATTTGTCAAAGACACCAAAGTAGTCTTCCAATTATGTCAAAGTGTGGTCATTCTTTAAAGAGTATGACATCATCAAGTGTATGACTCCATATGTCATCAAGGGTTAAGGTCTAGATCATCAAGGCACATGCAACATTATAGTTAGTTCAAGGGCTCCTTAGGACTTCTTCATTAATGTTTTGACATCTTCGTGGCTTCACATCTTCATTGATGGTATCCTTGTCAAGCAAGAGTCCTGACATCATTATACGGTACCAAGCATCTCAAGAATATTGACATCTCGGTCAATGCCATATTGACATCTTGGTCAATGCCATATTGACATCAATGACAACCTTGATTAACACCAAGACCTAAATCCAACCTCCAAGAAGCCAAGTCAAGCCTCCAAATTCTACTTCCATCATGATAAAATCCATCAATTTCAGTCATAGGAGATCACACTAATCTCAACCACAACTCATATACCACAGGAAACTGCAAATGTTTCAGATCTTCTATAGCTTAGGAAACTCTCACTTCTCTTCAGAATATAACTTTAGAACTTCATATATTTCTACCTCACAACATATCACAGAAAGCACCGAATTGCTTGCAAAATGGAGGAGGATGGATGCCAATATATAGTTGCTCTAACTTCTCATATGCGAAAAGGCACATCCTTTCAGTCAGTCGACTTGACATTTAGGAGGGCGGACTAGGCTTCTTGAGGTGAATTGACCAAAATTATGCTTAAAAAAAGTCTTATTCTTTGTCCTTAAGAAGTCCAAATAGGACTTTGACTCAATGAATCCTAGAAGCATGAAGAACATGCTCATCTAATGAAATATAAATTTATTTTTCTTCTTTTTGCTTTTTACATCAAATACATAATGATACAAGTACAAGAACAATTATGAAGACTGAACCTAGTTACATTTTCCAACACTCCCTCTTAACTTGGGAGGTATTCATAATTCCACAACCGGATACAAGGATACTCTCAAATTGACCTATTCTCATAAGAAGAGTTGGATTGATAAGCCATCATCAAGCATCAACATCATAACCAACATTGTTAATTTCAAAATAGCAAGGCCTTGACTAACAAGCTCTAACTCTCCACTAGATTAGAGCACAATGCTGGGAGGCATACATTTGGACACCACCACAACTGCCTCTTAAAGCACATACCCCATCCATATGTTCACTGGGTATGTCCTTACAGGACTATTCTTATCTTGGATTCCCAATCCTCAAAGAATATCGGTCCTCTTCGACTACTCTTATCTTGGATACCTTGTCCTTATCCTCAAAGTTTATCGGTCCACGGGATTACTACCTGTCTTGGATTCTCAACCCTCAAGGAGTAGCGGTCCCAGATGCTTATGCAATCCTCCATTCTCCCTATCAGTGCCTTCACTAGACTTGCAACTCTTAGTCTTGGCCTAGTGCATGTTACATGGAGAATACGATGTCCCACATCACTCCCTCTCAACAAGGGAGGAGATCATCACTCCCTCTCTCAACCAAGGAGACATAACTGCAAGCTTTAGCTTGTCTCATACTTCATCAATACATCAACTACTTGTTCTTCCGTGGAGATATAGTTGTAGCTGCATGGCTCCTTTCTTGCATTACGTCATCCTTGGGCTTCGACTCTTCCAGGATGTCAAACATTTTATGGAGCCAAATTCTTTCACACTCTATTTTCATGACAGGGTTTCTCGGCTCCTAACAACATCACATCATATCAAACTATGAGCTTCTTGGATCTTGACAATCTTCATGCAACATTGTCATCAATTGGTTCATCTATCATTTTCAAGGATCCAAAGTTCTTTCACAGCTGCTAGCACATGCCTTTCATAACAGAGTTTTGCCTCTTATTCTTTAATAAGTCATATCCAAATTTTAATTTTGTTCTCATGCTCTTTCCAAGCCATTATTAGTGCTATCTGCTAAATCCATTTGATCTGAAATTGAATCAAACAACTGTCAGTACAATATCATCAAATAACCTCTCTTTTTAGCCTCTTCACATACTTTTGCAAAATGTTTTTCCATGGAGCCAAATCATATCCCAAACAATCTATCAATATTAGAGTTACCAAATCACAATAGGCTCTAGTCAAGTTGTGGGATTTTTCATGACAAATTATGCTACTTGCTCCCTTTGAGATCAACATTTCTTTGCATGATCTATCCTCATATTGCAACAAAGTTTTACTTCATGCTCTTCAACTTTCAATCATCAATCAATATGTTCCTAGGACAAATCTGTCAATCTCTGGTACAACAACATGAAAACTCTTTAACTTCTTACTTAATGACATCATCATCATCTCTTTTGGTCATAAGCTTCTCTGGGCTTTCTTCTAAGCTTTAATTAATATTGTATTCATCAAGATCTTAACAACTCCCTCTTTCCAACTGAGGTAAGTGAAATTCTTGCCCTCTAATCGACTTCCTTGATGTAAGCTTCAAACAACTCCCTTCTTCTTCAACTTCATGCTTTGCCACATTCTTCCATTTCATTCATTAGCTAGTCAAGCTTTAGGTATAACTTATCTTGACCTGCAACCTTTGTTAAAAGACCATGAAAGAACAAGAAGGACAAGGCATAAAGATAACAAACAAGGAGATATGTAGTACTTATCTTTTGAGAAGGATTAGCTCCTCTTAAACTTGGACTTGTTCGCCGGCATTGTCCTCACATTAAACATCAAGGGTTGGAGCTCTCTTTGACAATGAACATGATTAGATAGGGTTTAAAGTGATCATCGGCTTCCATAGTTATTCATATTGTTGGAGATTTCTGAAAGTGAACTATGTAATGGTTTTTGATAGGCTTTCGTTTCTAGGGTTTCTTTTAGTCCAAACTATGCTAGGGTTTATAAACCCTAGATGCCAATGTCTTTAAGACTTGCTACTCAAGAATTCCAAACCCTAGATCCTTCATGGTTATCAAGACTTATCATCCATGCATTATGAAATGCTGTAAAACCCTAATGATACTTTTTGACATGCTTATTATCCACCTAATTTGATTACAAGACCAAATCTTCTTATGTAATTAAATACATCAATTTTTTACATGTCACTGTCCCTAATCTATATTTATGTAGACCCTTTTTATGATCATCATCATAACCCAATAAGTGAAATGTACACAAAAATAGTACATACCTTTGTAGCCGTACCTTACCTCTTCTTTTGCAAATATCTGGTCCTTTGTCTTTTCTTCGATTGTCAATTGCCAATATTTCTTCAAAAGGTGCCTCAACTTCTCCAAATATGGAACCTTTGTTGAGATGCTAGAATTGTCTTGATTTCATCAGTTGATATGTGTTGAGCTTCATCAAACTTTAGATATTATTCTTCCATAGATCATAAAGTCTCGGTCCACTTGTGCCTTAGATTTTAGTTATAATCTTGGTTTTTTTCTCAGAGTTTTGGTTCTTTCTAAACAGGTCAACTTCATGGTGGTTGTTACACATAATTGTCATAGAGATGTTGTCGCAGTTTTCAGTCATGAGAACACTTCACAATCCATCATTGTCATGTATTGTAATTTTGTCATACAATTATATCAAGAGTTCTATAGAATGTCACTTCCATGCATAGTTACTGCCATATCGAATATTATTGACATTCGTCAAGGGTCACTATCATGTTATTCATCAGGGCCAACATATATCCCATTCATTTTCTAAGCCCAATCAAGTCACAAAGATCACTGTCCAAACATTATTATTTAAGAAATACTGTCCAAACATTATTATTTAAGAAATACTGTCCAAACAAGTCGCAGCGATTACAGTAGTATAATTCGATGTCACTATGCCATAGAGTATAATGATGCCGGAGTATATGCTATAGAGTGTGAGTGATACATAGTATAGATTATGGTGATGCCACGGTTAAACCAATACAAACTACGAAGGAAAACTGAGAGAACAATGTGAGTCAATGTATATGTGTGATGCAAGCTCAACAAGTCACTATATATATGAGTGATGTCATTACACGAGCCAACGATCCACGAACCATAGGTATATAGAAAATACAGGCATCACAAAGATGAATGTTCAAACCATTAGAATGCAAATTATAGAATATACAAATAAAAAACAAACTACAAATATATAAAGCAAGTATCATAAGTATTAATGCTATCCTCACAAGTATTAATGCAAACCTTAGAAGTATATCTGAACTGTCACAGAAATTCGAAATTGATGTTTGTCTTTCATCTTATATTGCTTCAGAGAAGTATTCGAGCCATTATGTATAGCAAATTCGACCTACTGTCCATATGAGTCATATAGATTCGAGTTATAATGAATGCGAGCCTTCAAGTATATGTTACAAAGTATATAAACTTGCATATGTTTCAGACCTTCTATAGCCCAGGAAACCTTCACTTCTATTCATTATATAAGTTCAGAGCTTTGCATATTTCTACCTCGGAACGTATCACAAAAAGCACTGAATTGCTTTCCAAAATGGAGGAGGTTGTATGCGAAAAGACACATTCTTTCTGTGAGCTGAATTGACATCCATGAGGGCCAACTTGGCTTCTTGAGGTGAATTGACCAAAAATGCAATCTTTTTCTTTTTCCTTAAGAAGTCTAAATAGGATTTTGACTCAATGAATCCTAGAAGCATGAAGAACATGCTTATCTAATGAAATACAAATATCTTTTTCTTCTTTTTTCTTATTTTTGATTTTTACATCAAATACATAATGATACAAGTACAATAACAATTATGAAGACTGAACCTAGTTACATTTTCCAATAGATGCTAGTAGAGCAGAGTGAGTGGATGCTACAATATACAGGCAACTTATTGAGTCATTGATGTACTTGGTCAACACACGACTTGATATTTGTTTTGCAATCAACCCGCTGAGTCAGTTCATGATGGAATTGACCAAAGTTCAACGGGTTGCTGCAAAACATGTTTTGATGTTGTTGACATCTAATCATGGGGATTGGGTGAACAGTTGTAAATAGTGTAAATAATAAATAATGGAAAAGGAAGAGTCATCGGGAGATGAAACCCAAGAGTCACTCCCTCATGTATATAACTATGAGCAATCTAAATGAATAAATAGATTTCATTTGAGGAGTTACCTCCTGGCCTGACATGGTATCAGAGCCAACTTCTTTTTTATTTTTCTGTATTGTAACTCCTATTAGTTTATTCAGGGTCCTGCCCTTTTCCTATGTTCTTTGTCAAATCTCTGCATTTGGACAGACCATCCTCTGCATTCAATACATTTTTGAATTACCTCTGCGATGATTGGAAGGATTGCTGAGTTAACCTCTAGCTGAATAACTCTCATAGAAGTTGTTTGGAGTAGACCTTCAAACACTTGTTGAAGCCTTGGTGCGGTGAGTGTTCCACCTATGCGTTAAAAGACTGTGAGCTTGACCTAGAGGTGTTGCGAGACTGCAATATGCATTTTGCGTCAACTGGTTCAAATACTGATGGCGTTTGGTAAGTGCTTTTTGATGCTCGATGACATATTTGGTGAATGCATAAAGTTTTTATAGTCGATTGAATGGCCTGACTTGTGGAACGCTAATTGGTCTATGTGTTTTGTTTAACACTGAAACTATTGTTCCCACGCCCCCTGGTTCATATAAGTCCAGCGCTGCAAAACCACCCTCTGTGGCTCTCCGTTGCCCCACCCTCTAGTCGAACATTCCACTACACAGTCGGCCCCATATATTAACGCTGTCCGATTTCCAACATATATTAATGCTGCCCCCACGACTCCCATTCAGTGATATTCATTTAACGTTGTGTGCACAATTTCGTGCCACGGTTGGTAAATCTGCCACAGTTTTGTGTATGCACAGTTTTGTTGGTAAATCTACCACAGTTTTTGTGTATGCACAGTTTTGTTGCCACTTCTCCTCGCGACATTACACAGTTATGTAAGGGAGTTAACCGCCCGACAGTCGGCCTCTAATACTGCTGGTCCATAGTTGGCCCTTTTTTTCCATCGGACTGTCCAATTAATACCTCCCTTACATAACCCCTTCCCCATACAACACCTCCCCTAGTAATAACTCTGATATATTCCTCATTATTTTTTTCCAAAGTTAATCAAAGTCTACTACCAGAAGTGCATTTTTTTGCCACCGGAAGTACATTTTTTTTTACAGTACACAGATTTTAAAATGCATTTATTGATATCTATTGTGGGAGTGGTTTTCACTGGCAAGGAGAACTATCTTGAATGGTCGCGGAAGATCAAACACACTCTCATTTTTAATGCGCTGTGGAAAGGAGTGTGTGTTGGAGAAGAAGACAAAGAACCAAAAAAGCCTACCTCAGACAAGGAATTCGCCATTTGGGAAAATAAGAACAGCAAGGCCTATGCCTTGATTGCAACATCTGTAAATGAAGAGGTGAGTCGCCATATTTCGCCATTTTCAAATGGTTTCAAAGCCTTACAAAAACTGAAGGAACTCTCTGACTCACACTCTGAACTTGAAGTTGTTCAACTCATGATTAAATTGTTCAACCTTGAATTACAAAATGATGATCCTCTTGCTCTTACATCAGAAGTAAAATCTATTATGCATGATATCAAAGTCACTAATGTTGAACTGGACATTCCTCTGATAGCTTTTGTCAAGGCACTTTATCCCACTTACTCAAATTATCTCGAGTCATTGCAAGCAAATGGAAACCTCAAAGAAATTACCTTTGACTCCCTGGTGAATAAATTTGCCGAGAGGGAGAAAGCTTTTGGGAAGAAGACAACTCCTCAGCCTTCTGAAGAGGCTATGTCTTGCACATAGAGAAAAGAATCTTGCTCAAGATTCTTCCAGAGGAAGAGGTGGTTGAAGAGGAAGAGGAAGAAGAAATTTCAGAGGCAGGGGGGGCAGACACTCTCAAGGAGAAAAGTCAGATTTACATTGCATACGTTGCAATAGAGATGGATCACATGATGCATCCACATGCAAGTTGCCTTGGGACAAAATTGAGCAGGAAAGAAATCAACCTAAAGGTAAAACTAATGACAAAGAGAAAGGTAAAGCACCTGAATCCACTCACTATGTTGTGGCACATTGTAATAGTGGAGTAAATGAAGACTTATTTAATGCTTCACTTGCTTCTTGGCAAAATGATTGGTGGCTTGATTCAAGAGCAACTTGCCACATGAATTATAGAAGAGATTTTTTGAAGAATTTACTGACAATGTTGATGGAGCAGTATACTTTGCAGACAAATCAAAACTCAAGCCATTAGGCCTTGGCACAATCAGGCTTAAATTGTGTGGTCTTCTAGACTTTCTTTTGCATGATGTTTTATATCTCCCACAACTGAGGAGAAACTTGCTGTCCTTGGTCCACATCCGCCAACAAGGACACTCCATTCATATGTTTGATGGCAAGGTTGAGGTGAGAAAAGCATCAGATCACTCACTTGTCATGACGGGGATAGGAGAAGAAAGGATTCTCAAGCTACAAGGTACTTCTGCTCGTGCACAAAATTTCTCATACAATTCTCATTATTAGAGTTTAGGCTTCTGTGATCCATATCAAGTTTACAAAGGATTTTTCGGCGAAGATCACATGAGACATCATTTGTCGACGCGTTTCGAACCAACCAGTGTGGTTCATCGTCAGGACAAGTTGAAGAAACAGATCCAGCTTAGCAGGTTAAATAGACAGAGCGAAGCCTCCAACGGCTAAAAAGACAACAACTACTTTTGACTAGGTCCAGGGATCAAAAACCCTATTGTTAACCTGGGGGGCTAGACCAATAAATAAAATAATAATATGATAAAAAATATTAATAAATAATTAAAATAATAAAAATAATTAAACAATTATGTACGATTAGTACCTAAAAATAATTCCTAATAATAGTTAGTTAAAGATAAATAATAAAAATTATATCTAGGAATAAATGAATAAATAAATAATAAATAATAAATAATAAATAAATAAATAAATTAATAAATAAATAAAAATTAATCTAGAGAGGGACCAGTCCCTTAAAAATAATATTATGATAATAGTTAAGTACCAATATTAATAAATAATTAAAAAGCAAATAGGTCCCATCAGTAACTAAAATTAATTCAGAATTAAAATTCTATTCAATTATTAAATATATATAAAATTATATAAAGTTATAATATATTTATTTAGTTATAAATAAATAAATAAATAAATAAATAAATAATAAATAAATAAACTATGTTGCATGGGTTCCCGAACCCAGGGGTTGGGTTCTCGAACCCGTCCCGGGTTCTCGTCCCCAAGTACCGGATTCGGGTTCGGGAGCTTCTGAGAAGAACCCATAAGAAGCAGGTTCTTCTATGAAGAACCGGGTTCTTCATTAAAAAAAATTGGGTTCTTTTGTCTTGACGGGTATGGAGAACCTTGATGATGGGTACTTGGGACCCCAAAATCAGGTTGTTTTGGGTTCTTTGGGGTTCATTTTAGTTTTTATATTTTATTTTTTAATTAATTTAATGGGCTTCCCCTAATATTCTAGGTAGCTAGTTCTTCATCTTGTGAGAGGAATAGGAGTACTTATGCCTTTATCCATTTAATAAAGAGAAATATGTTGGGCTCAAAAAAGGCAGAGAACTTAGTGTATGTTCATAGCACACTTCGTCTCATATCTCGAAAAAACCCTGGATACGAAGGTCCTTTCAAGATATGGGACCAATACACAAACGATGCTATGTGTGTGGATGAGGAGATACAACCAGATGGCCTTATTGAGCTACCTCCAATTGCTATGGATGAGCAAGAGCCTCAAGATGAGAGTGATCCCTACCTGGAGAGCATGCTAACTGAAGGTTTGAGTGATGTTGATGACATCGCTTGAGGAAGCCATTGTTCACTATTAGATACTTTTATTTAGTATTTTAAAATTTCCCAGTTCTTGTTTGGAGATGCCTTAAGACAAATTTTGAATGTAGTATGACGATGGACATATATCATGATTCTTATTAATATGTAAACTCCAATTTGCTCTTGATATCTAACTAGAAATTTTGAAATTTCATTGTGAATGTTAAATGTTCAATGATGTGCATGTTTAAATATTTAAAGTTTAAATCATAAATATTTTAGTTTTCTTGTTTAAAGTTGAAAAATATACAAATTCATATATATTATAATTTATAAAATATAATATAAATATATAAATTATAATATACCCCCGACGAACCCACGCACCCTGTTTCGAAAAATGACGTCCCCGTCCCCGTCCCCGCACCCGTACCCATCCCCGAACCCACGTTTCCTGGCAACATAGTAAATAAATAAATTAATTAATGAATTATATAAAATTATATAAATTAAAATTATATTTATTTAGTTATAAATAAATAATAAATAATAAATAAATAAATAAATAAATAAATTAATAAATAAAAATTAATCTAGAGAGGGACCAGTCCCTTAAAAATAATATTAAGATAATAGTTAAATACCAATATTAATAGAAAATTAAATTTTTTAATAAATAATTAAAAAGCAAATAGGTCCCATCAGTAACTAAAATTAATTCAAAATTAAAATTCTATTCAATTATTAAATATAATTAAAATTACATATAATTAATATAATTTTAATTAATATAATATATATATAATTAAAATTATATATAAATTAAAATTATTTTAATTAATATAATATAATTAAAATAACTTTAATTATATTATATTAATTAACCTTATTATATTATTTAAAATTATATGAAGTTATATTAAAATTAAAATATAATTAAAATTATATTTAAAATAATATTTATATTAAAATTATGTCTTAGAATTAAAGTTATATTATCCAAGGTGGACCAACCCCTAAAAATGATTTAAAAAAATTAAATAAAAAATAAATAATAAATAAATAAATAAATAAAATAAAAATAATAAAAATAAATAAATAAATAAATAAATAAATAAATAAAATAATACTAATGATAATAATAATTCAGAAAAAAAAAAGACTAGGACGAGAGTGCTGGGACCCAACACCGACTGATTTTCTAGCCATCATCTCCATTGAGATTACTCGGCCTCTTTTCAATCTCAAGCGCCTCCCTAAATTTCCGATGATGGAAGTGCGTAACCTTCGCAATAACACTAGCTTCCTCAATACAAACATGATGCTTGGTTTTCTCGGCGTGCTCAGCTAAAGCGGAAGACTTAGTAGGCCTATGCTTGAGATCTGCTACATGCTCACTAATCCGTTGATTAATGGAGCGACCAGTTTCCCCAATGTAGGGGGTCCCACAGGAACAGGGGATCAAGTACACACCTTTCATATCTTTAGGGTCGATAGGATCCTTCGCTGATCTGAGGGAAATGCGAATAGTGTTTAGGGGCCTAAAGGTCACAGGGACATCATGTGACCTGAGAATCCTACCAATCTTATCAGTAGTCCCTTGAACATACGGAGGTCGATGGTTGCCTGCCGTTCCTCGATATTCTGATTTCTAAGAATAGTGATGGTTCCCTCGGCCACCAAGTTTTTCGGAAGAAAACGCATACTGAGCAATACCTTCATGCCAGCTCCCATCATTTCCCGGCTCAAAAGATGGGTGTTCTCAATACCCTGGCTACGCGGGCCCTAAGGATCTCGGATAAGGAGAGTTTTGAGAAGGAGAAATCCCATCACCTTGATGTCTTTGTTGAGAATGGTTATGGTAGATTCCTGGGTCAGAGGGCTTTCCTTAAAGCTTCAAATGATTCTTTGTCTCATCGTGAACCTAAGGAGCGAGTTCCTGGCGTCCTTCTTCCGTATGTTCAAGGGACTACTGATAAGATTGGTAGGATTCTCAGGTCACATGATGTCCCTGTGACCTTTAGGCCCCTGAACACTATTCGCATGTCCCTCAGATCAGCGAAGGATCCTATCGACCCTAAAGATATGAAAGGTGTGTACTTGATCCCCTGTTCCTGTGGGACCCCCTACATTGGGGAAACTGGTCGCTCCATTAATCAACGGATTAGTGAGCTTGTAGCAGATCTCAAGCATAGGCGTACTAAGTCTTCCGCTTTAGCTGAGCACGCCGAGAAAACCAGGCATCATGTTTGTATTGAGGAAGCTAGTGTTATTGTGAAGGTTTCGCACTTCCATCATCGGAAATTTAGGGAGGCGCTTGAGATTGAAAAGAGGCCGAGTAATCTCAATAGAGATGATGGCTGGAAAATCAGTTGGTGTTGGGTCCCAGCACTCTCGTCCTAGTCTTTTTTTTTTTTTAAATTCTGAATTATTATTATCATTAGTATTATTTTATTTTATTTTATTTATTTATTTTTATTTTTATTTTATTTATTATTATTATTATTATTATTTTTTTTTTAAATCATTTTTAGGGGTTGGTCCGCCTTCAATAATATAACTTTAACTCTAAAACATAATTTTAATATAAATATTATTTTAAATATAATTTTAATTATATTTTAATTTTAATATAACTTCATATAATTTTAAATAATATAATAAGGTTAATTAATATAATATAATTAAAGTTATTTTAATTATATTATATTAATTAAAATAATTTTAATTTATGTATAATTTTAATTATATATATTATATTAATTAAAATTATATTAATTATATGTAATTTAATTATATTTAATAATTGAATAGAATTTTAATTCTGAATTAATTTTAGTTACTGATGGGACCTATTTGCTTTTTAATTATTTATTAAAAATTTTAATTTTCTATTAATATTGGTATTTAACTATTATCTTAATATTATTTTTAAGGGATTGGTCCCTCTCTAGATTAATTTTTATT
Source organism: Pinus tabuliformis (assembly GCA_031772625.1). NCBI lineage: Eukaryota > Viridiplantae > Streptophyta > Pinopsida > Pinales > Pinaceae > Pinus > Pinus tabuliformis. The sequence goes on from CM062820.1 coordinate 47,261,779, forward strand.
AATTAATTAATTAATTAATTAATTATTATTTATTTATTTATTTATAACTAAATAAATATAATTTTAATTTATATAATTAATTAATTAATTAATTAATTATTTATTTATAACTAAATAAATATATTATAACTTTATATAATTTTAATTATATTTAATAATTGAATAGAATTTTAATTCTGAATTAATTTTAGTTACTGATGGGACCTATTTGCTTTTTAATTATTTATTAATTTTTATTTATTTATTAATATTGGTACTTAACTGTTATCATAATATTATTTTTAAGGGACTGGTCACTCTCTAGATTAATTTTTATTAATTAATTAATTAATTAATTATTATTTATTTATTTTTTCCTAGATATAATTTTTATTATTTATCTTTAACTAACTATTATTAGGAATTATTTTTAGGTACTAATCGTACATAACTGTTTAATTATTTTTATTATTTATTAATATTTTTTTATCATATTATTATTTTATTTATTGGTCTAGCCCCCCAGGTTAATAATAGGGTTTTTGATCCCTGGACCTAGTCAAAAGTAGCTGTTGTCTTTTTAGCCGTTGGAGGCTTTGCTCTGTCTATTTAACTTGCTAAGCTGGATCTGTTTCTTCAACTTGTCCTGACGATGAACCACACTGGTTGGTTCGAAACGCGTCGACAAATGATGTCTCATGTGATCTTCGCCGAAAAATCCTTTGTAAATTCTCATTATGATGAAGGTACATTTCCATCAAGTTTATTATGGTATGCTAGATTTGGACACTTGAACTATGACAACCTTCGCTTGTTGAAGAAAAATGCTGTTACTAGTTTACCTACAATTACTAGGAAACTTAAGCAATGTGATGCTTGCATTCTAGGAAAGCATAGCAAACAATCTTTTCATGATTCACATTTCAGAGCACATAGAAAACTTGAACTCATTCATTCAGATTTATGTGGTCCAATGCCAGTTCCTTCTGCAAATGGAAGTAAATATATGATGACATTTATTGATGACTACACCAGAAGGTGTTGGGTTTATTTATTGAAGAACAAATCTGATGATTTTCAAACATTCAAGAACGTTCATACATGGATTGAAAATGATGCATAATCTCATATTGGGTCTATTTGCACTGATAATGGAAAAGAATACACTTCAAATGAATTTGAAAACTATCTTGGCCAACATGGGATCAAACATCAAACAACTGTGCCTTATAATCCCCAACAGAACGGAGTAGCTGAAAGAATGAATAGGACAATCTTAAATATGGTGCGCTCCTTGATGTTTTTCAAGAATGTAAAATTGATGTTTTGGGCTGATGTAGTTCTATGTGCTTTATGTGTAAAGAATAGATGTCCATCTAATGCTAATAGAAACAAGACTCCTTATGAAATTTTGTATGGGCACATTCCTTCGGTAAAGCATTTCAGGGTCTTTGGTTCCACCTGTTATGCCTTGATACCAAAGGTACATAGAAACAAACTTGGTGCAAGGAGTCGTAAGTGTATCTTCTTGGGGTATTCAAACACCTCCAAAGCATACCGCCTCTATGATGATGTTATTACAAAGTCTGTTGTATCTAGGGATGTAATCTTTCTTGAATCTTCCAACGCTGACAATGTTGTTGAGCGGCAACTTGATCGCTTGGATGGATTCCCAAATGCAAAATCATTTCAAGAATTTGATAATCAGATTCCACATCTTGAAGGCGGGATTCCTATATTGGATCAATTTGTGGAATCTTCTTTTGAAGCACTCTCTCCCCCACATGAAACTCCAACCACTGATAATACTTTGAGTGATGTGTTTGACAGAATTGGGAGACTCAATCTTGATTCAGTCCCAACTGAATCAACTGAGCAACCTGGAGCATCTCAGAAAGGTCCCCCAAAGTGTCTGACAAAGACACTTGAAAGTGTTCATCCTGACGAGGTTGGAAAGACTAGAACAAGAAATTCAACCCGACAAAATGGAGGTGATGTAGATGACTTAATTCACCTGTTGATATGGATGTTTCTTATTATTGTGAATTGAATTTGTCTACAGATTTTGAACCAACTTCCTTCAGAGAAGCCGCTTCTCATGATGAATGGAAAGAAGCGATGCAAAAGGAGTATGATGCCTTGATAAAGAATGGCACTTGGAAGCTAGTTGATCCTCCATTGGGAACCAAACCAATTGGCTGCGAGTGGGTCTACAAGAACAAGTATACAGCTGATGGCGCACTTGACAAGCATAAAGCCAGGCTTGTGGCAAAAAGTTTTCTACAGAATAGAGGGGTTGATTATGAGGAGACTTTTGTCCCCACAACAAAATGGGCTACCATCCGGACACTCTTTTCCCTAGCAGTTCAGAACGGTTGTAAAGTCCATCAAATGGATGTAAAAACTGCTTTCTTGAATGGATATTTAAAAGAGAATGCTTTTATGTTCCAGACTGAAGGATTTGCTGTGAAAGGACATGAACATAAAGTATGCAAACTCGTGAAATCCTTGTATGGCCTTAAGAAAGCACCGCGAGCCTGGTATGAAAAATTAACTGAGCATCTTCTGAAACTCAATTTCAAACATTATGTTCTTGATGATGCAACTTCGTTTGTCAAGAAAGTTGGAAAAACAGTGGTATATCTTGTGGTATATGTAGATGATCATTTGATGATAGGGAATAATGAGAGCTACATTGCATCGATAAAGAAGGAATTGAGGAAAGGTTTTGAAATGACTGATTTGGGATATGTTCATTACTATCTTGGTATTGAAGTAACTCAACATTCGAAGTGTATATTCCTTTCTCAAAAGAAGTACATTGGAGATCTGTTGAACAGGTTTGACATGGCTGAATGCAATCCTCTAACTATTCCAATGGAACAAAACTTAAAGCTCACATCCATTGAAGGAAAAGAATTTGAGGATGCACAAAGTATAGACAGCTTGTAGGAAGTCTCAGCTACCTGACTACTACCAGACCAAACATTTCGTTTGCTGTTGGAATCCTCTCCAGGTTTATGCAAAAGCCTTGTGAGGGACATTGGTCTGCTGCAAAAAGAGTTCTAAAGTACTTGAAGGGAACTCAAGACTTTGGACTCAAGTATACATAGGTGGGCGACTTCAGCGTGATTGGATACTCTGATTCAGACTTTGATGGAGACAAAGAAACTGGGGTATCTACTTCTTGTTATGCTATGAGTCTTGGATCAGGAGCTATCTCTTGGAGATCACGCAATCAATCAGTTCCAACAGATTCCACAACAGAGGCAGAATATGTGGCAGTAGCCGAGGCAACAAAATAAATTGTGTGGCTTAGGAAAATCTTGGAATATTTGCAGGTAAAACAAGTACATTCGACTCCACTCTTGATTGACGACACCTCTGCAATAAAGTTGGCCAAGAACCCAAAGTTCCATGATCGAACGAAGCACATCAATACAAAATACCATCTGATTCGACATCTTGTTGAGGCCAAGACAATACATTTACGCCGTTGTTCCACTAATGAGCAGATTGTAGACATCTTCACCAAAGCACTTGGAAGAGAAAAGCTTGAAAGATTCAGAACGATACTTGGACTCACCAACATCCCTTCTGATTAAGGGGGGGAATGTTGACACTTAATCAAGGGATTGGGTGAACAATTGTAAATAGTGTAAGTAATAAATAATGGAAAAGGAAGAGTCATCGGGAGATGAAACCCAAGAGTCACTCGCTCATGTATACAACTATGAGCAATCTAAATGAATAAACAAATTTCATTTGAGGAGTTACCTCCTGGCCTGACAGATGTATCTTAGAGGCATAACGGATTATGGATTGTGGTACAGGCAAGTTGATGGAGTGAGGCTTGAGGGCTTCATAGATGCAAATTGGGCAGGGTGCTCCATAGATCGGAAGCGTACTTCAAGTGGCGTCTTTAAGGTCAATAATTGTTCCTGGTACAATAGGAAGCAAAGATCAGTTGCATTCAGTTCAGTAGAAGCTGAGTACCTGGCTGCAAATTTGGCCGCATGCGAGGCTATTTAGATGCGGAAGTTGCTTGTGGGACTTTTCAAAATGGAGCCTATTGTGATACACTGTGATAATCAAAGTTGCATCAAGCTCTCTGAGAACCTAACTTTTCATGATCGCTCAAAGCATATTGAGATCATGTATCATCATCTCAGAGATTGTGTGCAGAAAGGGATAATGAAGCTACCGTATATTCCAACAGAGGAGCAGACAACAAATATCTTGATCGGGGCTTTGACAAGATGCAATTTTTTCCATTTTAGATATAAGTCGGGAGTTGTACAAAATCCTTTCCTCGCTAAGAGGGAGTGTTGAAAATAGTAGCGAGAGGAGGTCTTCTTGACTCGTGCCTTAGTAGAAAAAAACACGATCAATCCTTTTAGTATGGACGAGTTTGAGTAGATGGATGAGTTTGTGGAGCAATTTAATTCATGCGCAAAGTTGGAGGAACAATTGAGTGAACTTCTAATAGGTAGTTCTAATTTAGAAGAGGACGAGTTGGAGAGCTTTAGTCTTGATTGAAGCAAGGACATGTTATACTAGCAGTTGACTTAGTTAACAAGTCCAACTCAACTTGTGTTCAAAATATGTACTTGCCAGATATGGTTTGGATCAAATTGCTTAAAAGGAGGACAAAGGTACATCTTTGTATCATTATTGTTTCCATGAGTTTGTGTGAGGACAAAGGTACATCTTTGATGTTGATTTGGGGTAGCATTAGATGTGCTCTAGCCACGAATTTTGGTGGAGAGGTTGGGGTATATAAGATCTCCAATACCCAGAAAGGGTTTGGGCAGATTCTAAACAGATCAGGGGATATTAAAATAATTAATATTTTTAATGGAGTCCCTGAGTCTAAACTTAGGGAAAATAAAATATTAATGTGTATTAATATGAATCTGTGTTAGAATGGTCCAAAACACATGGATCAAGCCAGATCTAATCTTAGTCGTTGATTAGGGACTTAATCTCGGCTGTTGAGATGTCAACAGAAAAAAGTATAAGAGGAAGCTTGAGGGGCACTATTAGGACCGTGATACCTCTTGCAGCCTAGATGGGATGGGAGATCCATTAGATGGATGTCAAGACCGCATTTCTGAACGGGGTAATAGAAGAAGTATACATTGAACAACGAGTGGGCTTTGAAACTCATGAGAAGAAGTCTCATGTATGTAGACTGAAGAAAGCCTTGTATGGGTTGAAGCAGGCACCAAGAGCGTGGTATGGTCGAATAGATGGCTACTTGTAGAAGATGGGGTTTGTCAAGAGTGATATGGATCCGAATCTCTACTATCTGGTCGTAGAGAGCGAGCCACTTATCTTAGTATTATATGTGGATGATCTCTTCTTGATAGGATCATCCAGACTCATTGAAGATTGCAATAAGAATCTGGCCATAGAGTTCGATATGAAGGCTCTGGGACAAATGCACTATTTTCTAGGGTTGGAAGTTTGGCAGCAGAAAGGAGAAATCTTCCTTGGGCAAGGAAGGTATGCTACAAAAATTCTGAAAAGGTTCGGGATGGGAGACTGTAGACCTATGGCTACGCCAGTGATCACCAATTGGAAGAAGATTGATGCATTAGAAGACAAGGATGTGGATCCCACCCTATACTGACAGCTCATAGGTTCCCTGATGTATCTTGTCAATACCAGGCCAGATATTTGCTACGCTGTCAGCACTCTTAGTCAGTTCATGGTGGAACCAAAGAGGGCTCACTAGGCAACAACCAAGCACGTTCTCAGGTATTTATAGGGAACAATTGATTATGGGCTCTTGTACAACAAGGGGAAGGATATCAGGTTGAGTGGATTTACTGATGCAGATTGGGCAGGAAGTTCAGTGGATCGGAAAAGTACCTCTGGGTACTGTTTCAACATTGGATCAGGAATAACCTCCTGGTGTAGTAGGCAACAAAAGTTTATGGCTTTGAGCTCGTCCGAGGCAGAATATATGGCAACAAGCACAACTTCGTGTGAGGCCATATGGCTTAGAAAACTGTTGGTAAACCTATTCAGAAGAAATATGGAGGCGACCAGGATCATGTGTGATAATCAGAGTTGCATCAAACTCTCTGAGAATCCAGTATTTCATGATAGGTCAAAGCATATTGATATCTGGTGTCACTTTGTCAGAGATTGTGTCCAACGTGGAGCTGTACAGTTGAGCTACACTCCTATAGGGGAAAAAGTGGCAGATATCCTCACCAAGGCCCTTGGAAAGTCAAAATTTGACTACTTCAGAGAAAAGATGGGGATGGTAAAGAACCCCTTTCAAAAGTAATGTGTTAGCAACACGAATGAAGAGGGAGTTGCAGTGCAGATGTAGTGTTGGGAGAAAGGACCAACAATAGCACAGATACAGAGGAAGGTGCAGTGCGGATGCAGTGTTGGGAGAAAGGACTAGCAGCAGCACAGATGCAGAGGGAGTTGTCGTACAGATGCAACAATGGCAGTGGCAGAACCATGGGCAACAGTACAGGATGCAACAGTGCAGAGGATGTTGGGCAGGGAGGCCTAGCATCAGCATAGGTACCGATGCCAGATGATCAAAGTAATACTCAGCGGGGAGTATTGCTAGAGCACAGTGCTCACTAAGAGGGAGTGTTGATTTGGGGTAGCATCGGATGTGCTCTAGCCACGAAATTTGGTGGAGAGGTTGGGACACATGAGATCTCCAATACCCAGAAAGGGTTTGGGTAGATTCTAAATAGATCAAGAGATATTAAAATAATTAATATTTTTAATGGAGTCCCTAAGTCTAACCTTAGAGAAAATAAAATATTAATGTGTATTAATATGAAACTGTATTAGAATGGTCCAAAAGACGTGGATCAAGCAAGATCTAATCTTAGTCGTTGATTATGGACTTAATCTCGGTCGTTGAGATGTCAACATAAAAATTATAAGAGGAGGCTTGAGGGGCACTTGGAGAATACAATGAGGGAGACCAATCAGTTCAATTTCTGGAGCGGGGTTTGATGAGAAATTGAACCAGTGGTCTGGAGAGAAGTCAGGAGGCAGCAAGTATGGAATAGAGAGACGGGGGATCAGCGCAGAAGAGGCAGACGCAGAGCTAGAGGAAGCCACGTAGAGGCAACAGAGATTGCGCAGAGCTAGAAGGGCCTGCGTCATCCACGCAGAGGCTGCAGGAGTGACGTAGAAGCCTAGAGAGGTTGCACAGAGCCTTTGTAGGCCGACGCAGAGGGTTTCAGGTTGATGGAATGTGTTTCATTGCTGTAGCAGAGGTCAGTAGGGCCTACGTTGGGTTTAGGAAAGCGCTGGAAGTTTGTCTATCTGTGGGTAAGCCAGTTTGGCACCCTATTGTACAAGAAAATTGCTGAATAATAAAATCCTCCCTTGCTGCACCAGTTTTCCCAGATTGGGTTTTTCCGGGGACATTATTCAAAAATAACTGTGTCAATGTGTGCATATTTTTGTTTCTGTATTACGATGTGATATCTGCAACATTATTTATTTTAATGTTTGTTGAAGTAATTTCATGAATAACTTATGATGAAATAAGTAGGAAAAGTAAATCAGTTGCTACAGAGATAGAATTTTCACAATATCAAGGAGAGCCCATATGCATATTTGTTGAGAGAGATTTCTTACCAGGATTGTGCTGGGAATTAGGAGGAAATTCCTAAAGAATAGGAGCCACTATTGTGCTAGGAGATCGGAGATTTCCTGCGCTAGAAAATAGGGGTTGGATTGCGCAAGGAAGTAGGAGATTGAGAGGGTTTCTTGCAGGAAGTTTCAAGCTAAGTATAAGTAGTGAGAGCAATTGTGTTTTCTATTGAAATAGATTGTCTTGTAAAGAGATCTATTTGCTCAAACTATCAATAAAATTCTATAGCAAGAAGAGGGTTTTCCCAGTTAGGTTCCCTAAAAAAATTATTGTGTTATTGTATGACTGTGTTTTTACTTCTGTTTCTATTCTGCTGCTTATCTAGAGTAGAGAATTTTAGTGTCTTGGTGAATCAAAGTCAGTTTCAGGTTTTTCATCATAGCAGTTGCAAAATTTCAATGAGAATCTACATTGGATTAATTGAATTTGCACATCTCATTAAAGCTTAACATAACTTGAATATATTTATTTCTAATTTCTTAACATTGAATAAATGATTTTTCCCATATTGTTTTAAGGGCAACCATCTTTTTTGCATGCTATTTTGCATTTATGACGATTTTACCGTTGAATCTTCCCTTGAGGACTCATGATTGCGCCTTCTTATGCTTGCTACTTAGATAATCTTCCAACAATAACTTTTATGCTAAATGACGAGAATAATTTACCCATATGGTGAAGATCCCCTACATAATTTGCAAAAATATTGGCATTACTTCTTGACCCCAATTCATTTTTTGTTAAGTCTTTTTGATAAATCATAACTTGGAGGGACTAATACATGAACTTAGATTGAACTAACAATTGAAAAGTATCTTTTGACACAATTAGACATGCTCCAGGAACTGGTAAGAATGGTAAGTTATCCCTTTCTAGAGCTTAGTTTGCCTTTAAGCTCATCTGAATCTACAGTAACATTTACATTAATCTTTCATGGACATATGATTTCCTCCTTTTCCCCTGCATTTATGTTCTACAAAATATTTCTCTTTCAATTAATTTCCTTCATTAAAGAACACCTGATATTGAGTTAAATTGTAGCTAAATATGAACCAAAATGAGGGGATGACACAACCCAAAAAGTGTTGGAAATGTAACTAGTTTCGGTCTTGACAATTGTTATTGTACTCATTTCAATATTTATCTTATGTAACAAACAAAAGAAAAGAAAAATTTATTATTTTAAAGCATGGGTTTCATGTTCTTTATTGATGTCTTCTAGGTAAAAGCATGTTCTTCATGCTTTCTAGGGTTTGTTAGGTCATAGGATTTATTGTTATGAGTCAAGAGAGTCAACATCATGTTTATAAGACCTTCCTGGGCAAGATGTACCTTGTCAAGGAATTTATTTTCGAGTCTAGAAAGTCTTGGAAGCCTCCTAGCACAAGTCGGCCCTAGCAGAGACAAGTCAGCCTACAATGGGATATTCGACCCACACAAAAGAGTATATATAGAAGCACTTTAACCTCCTTTGAGACACATCACTCACAAGTTCGATTTGCAATAGAAGGACGAAGAAAGAAGAGCGAAAGGCTAGGAAATAAGGAGAAAACCGTAGCGAAGAAAAGAAGTCAAGTTTTGTGCATCCTCTCTCGCACGTTCGAGTTTCTGGAGCAGTTGCAGGGGCCAAAATTTATGTAGTAATTGAGGTCCGAAATTCTGTTGCAGGGGGTCGGAATTCTGAGACTAGTGCAACACAAGAATGGTTTGACCTTGACTTATCTGGAAGGTCTCTTTGGAGGGCTGTCTTGATGCTAGAAGGACTTGGTCTAGGGTTTGGGTCTTTGTTGTCTCATTTGAAGCAAATTCTATAAGAAGAGAAGGTATTTTATGGGTTTTCCCCTTGGAGGGGTTTTGCCTTGGCTTGGAGCCTAATATTTGTGTCCATTTTTCTATCTGTTTTGATCTTGATATTTGTTTGATGAAAAGATCTAATAAAGAAACATAAGAAGATAAATAAAGTTCACAAGCAAGTATTAAGGAATAAGGAAAATTTGAATTAATAGCTGCCACATTGCATTTTCCAACATGGTATTAGAGCTAAGGTGAAGAAGAGAAGGAGGCTGAAAAGATTAGGTTGTGGACACAAAGAAGGGTTTGTTTGAAGAATTAGGGTTTTGTAGCTACAAGAGAAGCCTAAGTTGTAGGTCTGAATTGCAGAAGATCGAGTCGCAGAATTGAGTTGCTAGAAGAGCATATATTTTGTTTTGACCTCGTTGATCTTGAAAAGATCTGTCTCGCTCAAAGGAGGAACTTTTAAAGGATTATCTTGTACCAGATCTAAGGTTTCTGTAGCAGTTGCAGGATCGAAGGTGCATAGGCAAGTTTGAAACTAAGGGTCGAAGGTATAGCTGGTAGCTAACTGATGCAGGATTGAATCTCACTGATCTAACCTACTTGGAAGACATCTTTTTGAGACATCATTGAAGTCTTTTTAAAGATTTTGAAAGCCTCAAGATAGTTGGAGACATCATCAGAGAAGGGAAGATTCTTGATTGACAAGTAAGTATCATATTGTTGCTCTATGTTTGAATCTAAAGGTCTTATGGATTCTTTCTGCAAGGAAAGCAATAAGCTCATTGGCTCAACAAATTACCTAGCATGGAAGAAAATGATAGACCTAGCACTTACAAAACATGAAGTAATGGAATATGTCCTCGGTGAAGTTACTGAACCTAACAAAGATAAGACTCAAGAACTAGCAAAATACAAGAAAGGAGAAGTAAGGGCACATAGGGTCATCTAGTTACCTTTGTTGCTAATTCGAAAACTTCTAAGGCAATGTATAACAAGCTAGTGAATTTGTACTCTATAAGTACATTAGGACAAAATATGTCTTTGATGAATAAGCTATATAAAATGAGGAAGTCAAAGGATGAAGACATGGCCTCTTTTCTATTGAAGATCTCTCAAATAAGAGATCAATTGCAGGGGCTTGAGGAGACAATTTCTGCTTCTGAAATGACCATATATGTTTTGAATGCTTTGCCACCAGAATGGAGCAGTTTTGCAATGAGCATCTATTCTAAGAAAGGTTCAACTCCGTTTGATGAGTTGTGGGCTCAATGCATCCTGGAAGAGACTAGGATCATGACAAAGGATGATATTGAATCAAATGAGCAGTCTCAAGCCTTCATTGTGAGAACCAAGAAGTTGAAGAAGGGAAAGTTTGGGAAGTCCAAGAAGAAGCAAGACATGTCCAAGGTTCAATGCTTTGGATGCAATGAATTTGGACACTTTAAGAGGGACTGACCAAACAATCCAAACAACAAAAGAAAGAAAAGAAGGGAAGCTCACACGGTTGAGGAGATTGGAGAACCCGAGAAGAAGCCGAAGAAAGAAGATGTCAAAGATCTTTACTAGGAAAGAAGGCATCCTCCTCATAAGGTTGTTTAGGAAGATGGTCTTTCCTTTGGAATAACATGCATTGTTGTTTGCTCTAGGAAAATCTTGGTTTTGTAAATACATAACATCATAGATAGAAGCATGTGATAGTAGCATATTTAATGTCTACTGGATTGAGTTACTTTGTAGAAGTCATCTAGTCTTTCAAGATTGAGATGGTTGGACCTTTTTTGCATATTAGTGTTTATCCAGGCATTCTAACATACTGTTAGAGGTAGTCATTTTGCTAAGATGGATCATTATGATCTTGGAAGAACTATCATTGTTAGAAGGTTCTTGGAAAAAACATTTTGACAAGGATTAGTATACATTCCATATTGTATGGAAACAACACTGTTAAGGGATGAAGGAATGCAACTTGTCAAGTTGCAGGCTAATTTAGGACATATAGCTAGATGATGGAATAAGAGCATAAGAATGCATATTGAAAAGTAACTCTTGCATAAGATTCATATATATAGAATCTTGGAAAATGCTTAATATGATTATGTGATGGATAAAGATTTAAGGCTTTCTCTAGATTATGTAGAATAGTGGTAAACATCCAGTATAATCTCCGGAAGAAAAATTCTAACATGGTAATCAAGTTCGATCCTTGGGCACTCTAATGCATGAAGGAAGGCTCGTGTGGAGATGGACGATGAGGATGTTGATGCTGCGATGAAAAGATCATTATGATGAGGTAAGTCTAATATTTTTGTTATAGGTTATCTGGTTAACATATTGTTTTGCTACCTGGATGGATATTGCAGGAATGTATGAAGGATGTTGAGACAAGCTCAACATATAATAGCTGACAATTATGAAGTCAAGGTGTCTTCATCTTGAGATTAAAAGGCCGCAGTGCGGGAAGATAAGTTGAAGGTCAAGTTCGTACAACAACAAGGAGATCACTTTCATGAGGAAGCTATGATCAACCTGAAGATTGGAAAGGCTCAATATAATTCCTTTATTGTTGATAACAAGATGAAAGTGATGTGTAAGATTGATGACTTGGATCTTGTCACAATATTGAAGAAAGAAGATGGCTCCATGATACCTCGAAAGGAAGCAAACTCGATATAATGAGATGCAAAGAAAAGAGGGAGCCATGCAATTGTAAAGAACAGGTAGTTGATACTCTTATGGAGACAAGCTATAAGGCTTGTGGTGTTGACTTCCCAAATAGAAAGGAAGTCTAGAATCTCCTCTAGATTTGAGAGGGAGTAAAAGAGTCTCCTTGAATAGGAGCAAGGATCTATTCCCTGGTCAAGATTGAATAGGGATATCCTTTGTAGGTGAGAGGGAGTGACATTGGACATCACATATGCGTCCTCTTCTTCATGTGTCAAGCACTTGACCAAGACTAATAGCGGTAAGTCTAATTGAAGGCCTTGGAGAGAGAATGGTGGAGGATCAAATAAGCATCTGTAGTTTCCTTGAGGATAAAGCATCCAAGAAAGGAAAGGTACCGACACTCTTTGAGGATGGGACAAGTATCCAAGATAAGAGTGGTCGAAGAGGATGGATATTCTTTGAGGATTGGGAATCCAAGATAAGAATAGTCCTAAAAGGACATACCTTGTGAACATCTATATGGGGTATGTACCTTGTAGAGGTAGTGCGGTATCACATGTAAAGTCTCCCAACATAATGCTCTTGAATGAAGTTGAGCTTGTCTAGTTAGGCCTCAAAAGACAATGCTGGTTGCAATGTTGATGCTTACTGTTGGCTTATCACTCTGACTCATCTGATGAGAACTCTTCAGTTTGAGAATGATGTTGTACTAGTACAATTATTAATACCTACCTAGTTAAGAGGGAGCGTTGGAAATATAACTAGTTTTGGTCTTCATAATTGTTATTGTACTCATTTTAATACGTACCTTATGTGACAAACAAGAGAAGAAAAGAAAAAAGTTATTATTCCAAAGCATGGGTTTCAATGTTTAATGTTGCTTATTGATGGTCTTATAGGTAAAAACATGTTCTTCATGCTTCTAATGTTTGTTAGGTCATAGTATTTATTGTCACGAGTCAAGAGAGTCAACATCATATTTATAAGACCCTTTCGAGCAAGATGTACCTTGTAAAAGAATTTATTTTTGAGTTTAGAAAGTCTTGGAAGCCTCCTAGCACAAGTCGGCCTTGACAGAGACAAGTTGGCCCAGAAAGGGGTATTCAACCCACACAAAATAATATAAATAGAAGCACTTTGACCTCATTTGAGACACATCACTTACAATTTCGATCTGCAATAGAAGGACGAAGGAAGAAGAGCAAAAGGCAAGGAAATAAGGAGAAAACTCTAGCAAAGAAAAGAAGTCAAATTTTAGGCATATTCTCTCACACGTGCGAGTTTATGGAGCAGTTGCAAGCGCTGAACTTTCTATAGTAATTGTAGGTCTGAAATTTTGTTGCAGGGGGGACTGAAATTTTGTTGCAACGGGCCGAAATTCTGAGACTAGTGCAGTACAAGAAGGCTTTGACCTTGACTTAGCTTAAAGGTCTCTTTGGATGGTTGACTTGGTGCTAGAAGGAGGACTTGGTCTAGGGTTTGGGTCTTTGTTGTCTCATTTGAAGCAGATTCTATAAGAAGAGAAGGGATTTTTTGGGTTTTCCCTTGGAGGGGTTTTGCCTTGGCTTGGAGTCTAATATCTGTGCCCATTGTTCTTTCTGTTTTTACCTTGATATTTATTTGATGAAAATATCTAATAAAGAAACATAAGAAGATAAATAAAGTTCACAAGCAAGTATTAAGGAACAAGGAAAATTTGAAATAATAATTGCCACATTGCATTTTCCAACGAAAAGTAGCTTAATAACCTTTCTACCATTGTTTCAAGATCACAATCCTTAAAGATCATAATGCATTGCTTCAAAATTAAACGACTGGAACCATCTTGAGATGTGACTTGAAGACTACTTGCATGATGGACTTGAAATGAGGCTTGAGATGAATGAAAATCTTCTATACATAACTTATGATAATGACAAACAACTATAGGCAGTTCTATTCTGGAACTTTGAATCACAAGGCTGTTAAGGTAGTAGACACTGGATTTATTACCATGACAATATTGAATCCTAGACACAAACATTTATAATTCTATTCACAACCTAAAACTGGAAGATTTGATATTTGAAGGGACTGGCGCACAAGCATTACAAGAATGATGTTTGAAAGTGAAACCTAGGCTGCACCTCGTAAGATAAGATAAGATGATTTAATTAATTTCTAATGAATGACCACACTAAGTAGGACAATGGGACTCAAAAATACATTCAATATTAAAACATAGTGGTACTGCAAAAGCAACTTCTATTGCTACTCTATCAAAGAAAGAAGGAGAGCTTAGTACAATACTATAAGGAGGAGTGCCCTAAGGAGAAGAAAATGTTGAAACCCTAGTACCCTAAGAAATCCTAGGGAAGAATTACCCTGGTTCACTACATCACCAAATCCCTAACGATTAAGTGTCCAACAATCCCCCCTTAATCTGAAGGGGTGTTAGTGAGCCCAAGCATTATTTCGATTTTTTCAAACTTTTCTCTGCCAAGTGCTTTGGTGAAGATGTTTGCAATTAACTAATTTGTCGAGCAATGTCTTAGATGAATAGTCTTGGCCTCTACATGACATTGAATCAAATGATACTTTGTTTTGATGTACTTGGTTCGATCATGGAATTTGGGATTCTTGGGCAACTTGATTGCAAACATATTGCCAATCAAAAGAGGAATATAATTTACTTGTTTCTCCTCTGAGTCTTCAACAATTTTCTTGAGCCATACAATCTCTTTTGTTTTTTCTGCAACCTCCACATATTGTGCCTTTGTTGTGGAATCCATTGTTTTACAACCAGGCCGGCTCAACTCGGAAACGGCCGAGTCATACTGAGCCATAAAAAAATTTTGTGACCAGGCCAGCAACCCGGCTCGGTTGACCGAGTCAACTATGAATCGGCCGAGTCATCCAATGACTAGGCCGAGTCATAGTTGACTCGGTCAACCAGGCCGGGTCCGTATTGACCAGGCCGAGTCAATGAAAGACGGCTGGGCAGCAAAACAGTTAAAAAAAATTCACTTTTTTTTGTGATTTTTGGTAAAGTTAAATCTCTCAGCTCTCTAACTCGATCTTGAATCTGCTGTCTATCCTTAGGCCTTGGTCTGGTACTCTCACGGTCTCACCAGGTTTGGCTCTTTTCCTATTCACTTTGACTGGCTCATCTGACTTCTTTGTATGAGCAAGCCCCATATTTTCGCACTTTGCACTATGACAATCTTCAGCCCAAGAACTTGGCTGAAACTTTAAAGAACAATCATGCAGTGATCTTTTTACAACTCTTTCTCGCTGGTATTCATCTGTTAAAGAGTTTTGCAATTTTTTTATATCAGCATCATCTCCAGTCTGGGAATGGCCTACAAACTCAGATTGCTTTTGCTCGCAACCAATCAATGGTCCAGTTGAACAAGAATCAGCCTTAACTGAGGCACTGTATAGAGAAGGTGCACTGCTTAATTTTGAGACTGTATGCTCAGTTGACATATTGTCATGTGTGCTCTGATTTAGTGGTGCACGTATGTTAGCTACTAGCCTACTACAGCATCTAAAAGATGTTCAGACTTCCTCTCAGAAAAAATCCCTCCCTGGAGGCTCCTATCTATGGACGGATCAGAGGGGTTTGCTGTGCCAGCAGAAACTCCAAACGAATAAGAGGAAAAATTTGCACTGCTTCCATCTCCCAATGGCATAAACATATCATCCCAGATAACATGATCTTGTCCATTCCTAGAAACAGGTCCTAATGCATCAAATATTTCATCAACAGCAGGTAGTGATATTGAGCTATTTGAATTATCCTGCCCTTTCATTAAAGATTTTAAGTACTTATCAAAGTCCTCAAATCCATTATAACCGTATTCATCTGTCACAGGAAGAAGCTCACCAAAGACAGCCTCTGAAACCTTAGAGCTTTCTCTCAATGATAATGGATTTTTGGTAAAGTTAAATCTCTCAGCTCTCCATCTATATTATAATGCTGTGTGTTTGGAAACATGAATGAAAATCTTTAAAATTATGTTTTTTTATAAAAAAAATAAATATTTAATGTATTTTTTACAATGACCGAGTCATTGAAATCGAGCCGGCCGAGTCATTACCGAGTCGGAGTCGGAGTCGGAGTCGATCCTCGGCCGAGTCGGAGTCGTAAAACACTGGTGGAATCTGCTGGAACTGACTGTTTGCGTGACTTTTAGGAGACAACTCTTGATCCAAGACTCATAATATAGCCTAAGTAGATACTCCATTTTCTTTGTGTCCATGGTTGTTTGAGTCAGAATATCCAATTAAGATGAAGTCATGCACCTGTGAAAATTTGAGTCGAAAGTCTTGAGTTCCTTTCAGGTACTTTAGAACCCTTTTTGTAGTAGACCAATGTCCTTCACAAGGGTTTTGTGTAAATCTGGAAAGAATTTCAATAGTAAATGAAATATCTGTTCTGGTAGTGGTGACATAGATTGGACTTCCCACAAGCTGTCTGTACTTGGCCGCATCCTCAAATTCATTTCCTTCTTTTGATGTGAGCTTTAGATTCTATTCCATCGGAGTAGATAAAGGGATTGCATTCAACCATGCCAAACCCGTTCAACAATTCTCCCATGTACTTCTTTGGAGAGAGGAATATATACGTTGGATGTTGTGTCACTTCAATGCTCAAGTTGTTTTGAAGGTGACCCAAATCTTTCATCTCAAAGCTCTTCTTGAATTATTTCTTTATGGATGTAATATAGTTTTGATTGTTCCCTGTTATTAATATATCATCTACATAAACCACATGATATACAAAAAATTTTCCAACTTTCTTGAAAAACAGAGTTGTGTCATCGAGATTAAAGTTGGTTCACAATGCTTGCTTTAGGCCATATAAAGATTTGATAAGTTTACTATCTTTCTATTCTTTTCTCCTTTACAATAAAACCTTCCTGTTGAGCCACAAAGACATTTTCTTTGAAGTCTCCACTTAAGAAAGCAGTCTTCACATCCATTTGATGAACTTTCCATCCATTCTAAGTTGCAAAGGTGAAGAGAGTTCGGATGGTGGCCCATTTTGTTGTGGGGGCAAAAGTCTCTTCATAATCAACGCCTTCTTTCTGTGCAAATACTTTTGCCATGAGCCTTGCTTTGTGCTTGTTATGTGAGTCATCTGATTTGTACTTGTTCTTATAGACCCACTTGCTGCGAATTGATTTGGTTTTGAATGGAGGGTCCACCAACTTCCATGTTCCATTTTTGATGAAAGAATCATACTCCATTTGCATTGCTTCATTCTATTCATCATGAGAAGCAACTGCTTTAAAAGAAGTTGGTTCAAAGTTCGTAGATAAATTAAATTCACAATCATATGAAATATCCATGTCATCTGCATCAATTGAATCAAAATTATCTACATCACCTCTATCTTCTCTGGTCGAACCTTTGGTTTTTGTCTTTTCGATCTCATTTGGATGAACACTTTCAAGTGTTTTGGTGAGCCATTTTGGGGGACCTTTCCGAGATGGTCCAGGTAGCTCCATTGATTGAGATAGGGCTGCATCAAGATTTAGCCTTCCAATCCTTTCAATCACATCACTCGAAGGGTCTTCCTTGATTTGAAGAAGCGGCTGGGAATTCATGAGGTGGAGACAATGCTTCAGAAGGAGATTCCATAGATTGATTTAAAATAGGGAGCCCCCCTTCAAGATGTGGAATCTCATTATCAAATTCATGATATGTTTTTGTGTGATTGAATCTATCGAGACGATCAAGCTGCCACTTCTGTTTCCATTCTGTGTTGTTACCTGTCACCCTGTCTTGGTATCAGAGATTCCTCTCTCACAATAATGTTTCCTTTGGTTGTTATGACCATGAACTCGGGTCTCACAGTTTGGTTCAATTTTGTATCCCTAGGCAAAGCTCGCTTTCAACCCTTACCAAAGGCAAAAGATGAATTTATGTTCTCAAATATCTCGGTCCAATGGTTCATCGAAGTGCTCAACGCATTATGAATTTGCCCATTTGTATATGTTTAGGTTAAATTCTCCTCAAACTAAAATAAGGTTTGTTAGTTGAATGTAAGATATACAAGCGTATGGAGACTAAAAGGACATGTATTGCATGTAGTATTTTGAAATAATTTCAAATATTGCACTAAGATGAGTGGAAGAACAAATGTTTAACAAATTAAATATGAAGTTATTATTCTAGTGTTGGCAGCAGTTTGAAATTCAAACAAAAGTCATTATTGACTGTAGAGATATTTTTTTCCATCAGAGATTATTATTAGTGCAGTGTTTTTTCCTTGAGAAAGCTCTGTTTGAAGATGCATTCCCTGATGTCCATTGTTGGCGTAGTGCTGACTGGAAAGGAGAATTACTGAGAATGGTCTAGAAAGATCAGGCACACCCTCATTTTTAATGAGTGGTAAGGCATTTGTGAAGTAGAGAATGAAAATGCATCTACCAAGCCCACATTAGATAAAGAGCCATTTGGGAGAACAAAGACAACAAAGCCTATGCCCTGATTGTTGTTTCTATAAGTGAAGAGGTAAGTCGTCATATAGTTTCAATTAAAAATTCTTATGGTGCATTGAAGAAGTGGAAAGAACTATACGACTCACAGTTAGAATTGGAATTTGTTCAGTTGATGGTCAAACTCTTCAACCTTGAGTTGAAAGACAAGGACCTCCTGGCTGTAGCCTATGAAATTAGAGCCATTATGCATGATGTTGATGCCACTAGGGATAAGATGGACATTCCTCTCACGGCCTTCGTCAATGCCCTATAGGATGCAAAATTCTCCTCCTAAGTAGGGTGTCTTCCTAGAAGGTGACCATCTCCATGTGGTCATCATGTAGAATGTCACAAAAGCTATCATAATATCTCCAACACCCTTTGAAAGAATATCATGTAGGCACCTAACTTAGGTCAAACAACCATTGAGTAAGCCATCTACAATGAACAAATCCATCATGGACCATCTGTCATGTGCGAATCCATGATGGACAATTTCGGGGCTGATCATACACCATGTATCCTGAATCTCATGAAGCAGTCCCAAACATGGTGTAACCACTTGCGGATTAACCCCGAAAACTAACTTTGTTACTGTATAGAGGACATAATTGATGCCTGTTATTATTCTTATAGCAAACTCAGCCCTACACACTTAAGATGTCTCTCTCTTCCAATGCCTGTTATGCAGAGAAATGGGTGCAAATCTAAGTGTTACCCAGACCAAATAACCTCATCCCAATTGTCTTTACAACTATGCCATTGGACATTCCATATCTTAGAATTTTGAATATTGAATGGGCATTGTTTTGTCAGTTCATGCACATGTATATTTGACTTTCAAAGTCAAGTTTCATTGAAACTTGATGCTTTTGACCAGTGTTCTGTACCTTAACACATTATTAAGTTTTAACATTATTTTAGTCAAGCAGTGCCCTCCCACATTTTCTTCTAGAATGTCAAGGGTGTGTTGTTCCATAATCCATTCACCTCCTTGGTGTTGCTATGATGTAACAAGTTTATTTTGCACACTATGGGAATGATGGCAAAATAATGATAGTGGGTACCGCCCTAGTTTGATGATTGATCTTTTGGTTAAGGACCTATATCCATGTGCAAGACGTCTGATTTACAAATTGTAATATCATGTTGGAGAGTTAGACTCCAGGAATGTTTATTGCTAGTCAGTTTTATCAGACATTCACTTTTTCATATTTTCCTACCAATTTCTAGCTGGGGTGTTTTTTGTTTAAAAGCTGTGCAGTTTGATATGCATATATATTCTTAAATTTATTCACACAATCTGGTTGCTTACTACTACTATACACACCTGTTATGAAATAAAGAAATGCAAAGATCAGTAATTGCTGGATGTCATGGAAAATGGTCAATGAAGATTAGTGAATACATCTAGCACAGCATATTAGTGAGTCAATAAAGAGGCCTCACTAAGCATTCAAAGATTTGGCTCTTATTGCGAATCTCTTGAAAATGGAATTGTATCTCCTGAAATGAGGGAAGTGTAATTCTTACCCTGTCAAGGCTGTAGTACACAGGGAATTCCAAAGGTGGAAAGATAGAAATATGTGTGCGACTACATAAGACACAATGTCTACTTGGATGCATCTTGAAGAGAAGTGTAGATGTGGGAAGCTCTCTTCGTAAGTCTAGAACAGTGTAACATTAGTTTTACTAAGGTTTATCATTTACTGCTGCAATTGGTGCTCCAGAATCTAACAGTCTATAATTGTTTAATGGTAGAGATAGTTGAAGGATGTTACCAACATATACATCAGTCAGGTCACCATGTGAAAGGCAAACGTTTTCTACTTAAATGGTCTAAGATATTTTACTCAAGGTCCTTTATGTGTGCGTGGTCTTAATGGAATTTGACAGTTCCTTTGGTATGTATTTGCCATCTTGATATGCAGTCTTGATATTCAAGTCTCTAGTATATTAGTATAAAATGTGTCTATAGTATATCCTTCCTTACTGATCAAACAATTCCTGAATCCTATTATGATATCGGCAGTTTAGAGAGAGCAGCTGATAGGGAATGTCACCTTAAGGCTTATGAAGGATGGGAATTTCTGTTGGGTTAGGGGAGACACACAACCAATAATCTAGTTGGAGTTTGTTAATGGTCAATTGAGCTACTGTAAGACTAGAAGCTTGTTGAATGGTAATGATTTCTAGATATTGATAGATTTTCGGAGATTTCTCCAGTTGAAATCTGTCTTGCCTATTGATCTGTTCAATGGCTTGAGGGGTTTGGTAAGGCATCTGGCATGTTTATCTGAAGACTCTCTATACTAGATAGATATTGTTAAAGATGGTAGTATGTTTGAGAAAGACCACACCATCTCTGTTATGAATAGTAATGCTTTCTAGATAGTGACAGATTTTGGGAGATTTCTTCAGTTGAAATCTGTCTTGCGTATTGGTCTGTTAAATGGCTTGAGGGCTTTGGAAAGGAACCGGACTTGCTTATCTTAAGACTGTCTAGACTAGAGAGATACTGTTAAAGATGGTATTATGTTTGAGAAAGAACACATTTCTCATGTTGAAGACTTGAAGTTTGATCCTAAATCATTTTTCGATGAATTTGTGCATCATTTCTTTAATGCCTTGGAATGCTTGTTATGGACTTGCAGTGCAGTTGTTTATAGTTTATCAATCAACTCTTGATTTCTTGATTGCAATATGTGAGAGATCTTGATTATTTCATTAGCTCTCCTGCATTTTCTTTTGATTTACTGTCAAAGTCACTGCAAAATTTATTTACTTGCAAATTAAAGGAATATAAAATCTAACATTTTTACTGCATGTTTCGAACAGGTAGGAACTCCAGGACGTCTTTTAGATCATTTATCAAATACAAAGGGCTTCAATCTACGGGCATTGAAGTATTTGGTATTTCTGATGCCTCTCTGTTTACCATTGTTTTTCTGGGGTGTTTTGTTATGTTGATGAGAATTTTCTTGGATTTTTTGTATAGGGACGACATATGAAAACTCCAGATTCTACTTTCCTTTTAAATCCAGATGTTAGATTCTAATGAAAGTGGTGAAGTTAGAGCTTAGGAATCTGAAAGGGAAATGAGGTCGGGGAAGTTAATTGTCCTTCAAACTAAAGAGTTTGCAAAGCCTTCAGCAAGAGATACCCACAACCTCTTTTGGGACTATTGATTCCCCACCTTTGAGTTTTGAAGCTTGGTTGAAATAGGAATAACCTATATGTAGAAACTGAACTATTAATCATTTTTTTGCCCATCTCTTTCGTAACACCAATTAATTTGCTCAAGTAAAGGGTTTACCCTGGTCGACCTGGTAGTGTCTTGAAATGTCTTAGTCTGTGTCAGACTTTCATTTCTCCATAGCCAATTTATTTTCTTATGACTCTGACTATGTGTAACTTTTAAATTCTAATCTGTTTGGAAAGTTGGAAACTAATAAAGCAGCCAGTAATTTGATCAACATTTTTGATTGAATTTTACCTTTCTTAGCACTTCAGCAGATTGGGACTCTTGTTTAGGAAAATTTAAGTGTTCAATGAATCCAAACCTGCCATACTGTTGACCACTGTGTGTCAATGACCCCAAAGCAATACACCCCTTTTTTTGCAAAAGGGATCTGTCATGTTCTCGTGTTCGCATCATTCAAATTTCATCATCAGTTGGAAATTTGTTAAAGATGTAAACCCATCTGCATGGTTATAATGTAAATGATCTTAGTAAGACCATCATGTATGTAACAACCTAGGTAAACATAGTATTTTGGTGACCATTTCTATCCTAGGAGGTTTTTTGTCTCACTAATTCATTTGTGTCTCTAGACATAGATGATTGACAGAGTTTTTCTCTCCAATCTCACCCCAAATTTAGGGTGGATTTTGTCGTCAATATATTAAGTGAGTCCTAGTGTTTTTTATCGAGTCCTTGCAAAAATAATTTGGGAATAATCCTAGCTAATTGGCTAGATTATTTTATTACAAATTACTTGGTCTACTGGATCATATTTTGAGTCGCAAAATTGGGTAGATATTTGAGGGTTTATAACGAATGGGTGTTCCCTCTTCACGTATTAAATTGTAATATCTTCATGTAAAAAATATTTGGTGCATGGTCCCTCATAATTAGACACCATGGCTAAATATTAGAGGGTTGGAAAAATTAGTAATTCCCTCATCAGTCAGTTAATTTAAAATTTTGGCAAAATTATTTTAAAATCCTCAACAAAAAGTTTAATTAATTTTGTGTCATAGGGAAAATTAAGTTCTTCAAAGGTAAAGTTCTTGGGTTCTAGAAGAATTAATTTTTGGAGGTCCCTGACTAAGGGAATAAACTTTTATTCTTAGGAGAAATTTGTTCTCTAGCAATATTTATAGTTCAAAAATATTCTAGGAATTTGTGCCCAAATCTAGGTGAAAGATACCTGCCAAACTTGGTCAAATACCACCTAGTCCAGGCTGGTCAAACCTCCAGAAATACCAAAAGAAAATGCTGGTCAATAGTTTGAAATTCAGTCTGAGGTCAAGCTCGGACCTATGCTTAGCTGCAGTCAAAGTCCAATTTCTTTGAGGTCAAAGTCTAAATTTCTTTATGGACAAAACAACCTCTTTTAAGTGGGCAATCTTAGTCAAAATCTCAATCAAACAATAGCTTGATTCTTGGTCAGATGAAACAAATTAGATTTGGTCAAACTTAGGTCAAACAACAACTTCTATACTTGGTCAAACAATCCAAGTGTATGTTGTGTTGTTTGAATTGCTCAAAGTGGAGGAGGTCAACTTGTATTTATACTTGACAAATAGGGTGGACTTTGACCAAGGGTCACATCCATTCACTTGTGGGGCCGAATTGACTTTTTGGGTCTACATGAATCCCAAAATAATAATTTTAATTTTCATTTCCATAACTAGCATGCGGGAATACCTCCCGTTGCAACACAAAAAGTCAACACTCCGTCTTAGAGGAGTATCTTCTGCAACAAATTTTCCTTGTTGATATTTCTCCTTAAAAAAAGTTCATGAGCTTGCCATATGGATGCATGTCTATAGATAACTCCATGCTGGAGGGTGTAATGTAACTCCTCATATATTTAGGTTTGGCCAAAGTCCTTTGTTGCTCCTTAGGCAAATGTATCAATTGCTTTTGGTCATGACTTAGCCTAGGCATCCGATTTTTTTTAGCTTCTTGGGAGAGAATTTGCCTTGGACCTTTCACCTTTCTAGTCAGATTCCTTTATGACCTAGCCAAGTCCTTTTGGCTCTAAAGGTGAATTACATCTATCTCCTCCGGTCGACATAACCAAGTCCTTTTGGCTCTAAAGGTGAATTACATCTATCTCCTTCAGTTGACATAGCCAAGTCCTTTTGGCTTCTAAGGAGAAGATATGTCCAATCCTCTAATTTCCCTGGGACATTCACCTTGGTCTACCTAGCCAAGTCCTTCTGGCTTTAGAGGTGAATGTGTCGTATAATTGCTCCTGTAATTTCCTTGGGTCATTCACCTTTCTTGTCAAATTCCATTATGACTTAGCTAGGTCCTTTTGGAAGGCAAGTCCTGGCTTCAAAAGTGAATGTATTTATCTCCTATTAGTCAAAGTCCTTTATGAGCGTGCCAAAGTCCTTTATGTCTTTAGGAGATGATCAACCCAATCCTGCAAAGACCTCATCATTCCTTTCCAATGAGGGAGACATTCAACATCAAACTAAGCTTGTCTTTGTCCACAATCTACTTATTTGTGGATATGTATTTGGAGCTCTACTGCTCCTCTTTGCATCATGTCTCAGATGAAGTGATATGACCATGTCCTTCTGGCTTCTGAAGCCTCATTGCTTCATGACTTGTGATATTCTTGCAAAGACTTACTTCACCTCATGAGACATATCTTAGACCACATCCCATTGTATAATGTAGGTACCACATGCTTTGTAGATATCTGCTGTATATGCCTCGGCTCAACCATAAACTGGTTTAGGATGTTCATTGCAAAGTAAATATCTGGCCTAGTGTTAACCAGGTATTTCTCAAATCTGATCAATTGCGTATACATCGTGGGATTCCAATGCCAAGAAATAGTGTATTTGCCAGAATCCTTTATTTTGTAAAAATTTCTGTTTCCCACCCCGGTTTTCAGTTTCACCTTATTTCTCCCATGTAGTTAAATGCCCTTTCCCATAACCATACATTCAACAACTGAAAAAAAAAAAAAAATTTTTTTTTTTTTTTGCTGAAAACACAAATTCTGGAAATTTTACAAAATGCTGGAAAATGCAGAAATAAAAATCAGCAGGTACAAACAGCCATTTAAAACATTTAGACACAGTGATTTTTGGTCAATGTGACCCTGGAAAAACCCCCTACAACTCTTGGGGAAAACCAGTTCGAGAGCTCTTCTTTATTTCTGAAAATGCCTTTTTTACAGTGAGAAATTTTCAGCAAAAATCAGCAAGCAAATTTACAACTTATCTCGATTTCTGAGCCTCACAGCCCACTGGAAATTTCCAAACAGCAACACAATGTTGTACGACTACTGTACGAATGGTACAGACGGTATTGAAAATTGTACGGACTGTACGAACATGCTGTACGGACTGCACAGACCTTGATTTTTGTGCAAAAAATCAGCTGCCTCGATTTCTGTGCAAAAATCTGCCTTTTACTGTTTGTTCATTCAGCTGTACGGATTTGCTTAACTGCTGCCTTGGTATGTGTGCCAAGCTGCTGCCTCCTTCTCCACCCTGTCCAGAAATCTCCCTTGCTCTCTTGTTCTCTCTCTCTCAATCTGCTTATGAAAGAATGAATGATCTTTTCCTCCCTTAATCCAACCCTAAGTGACTTTTGGGTGATCCCTAAATCCAATGGCTGAAATAGATTGAGATCTAGGGCTGAGATTAAATGATCATTTAAATCTCACTTTCTATTTTTTAATTCAACCCACTTTAATAAAGACCCACTTAGTCATTTATTTCCAAAGTCACTTTTCCTTTCTAATTTTTCATTGACTTTATAAAAGTCACTTTAAAATTAGACTTTAGTAACTTTATCACTTAAAGTCACTTTTAAATTAGATTTGACTTTATAAAAAATTATAAAGTCACTTTAGGAGAAAATTAAATTCTTTTGGACACTTTTCCCTAGGCCAAAGATCAAAGCCTTAGGGAACCACCTGTCCTCCGGTACCAAATTTCAACACTCCCTCTTACCGAGAAAGGTGTTCCTCACCACACCCATCTTGTTTCTGAAGTAGTCATGCTTGCCCCGTGGTAAGGCTTTGGTAAGAATATCTGCAACCTGCTCATCAATGGGAATATACTCAAGCTTCACAGCACCCTTTTGAACACAGTCTCTAATGAAATGATATTTGATCCCGATATGCTTTGACCTATCATGAAATACTGGATTCTTCGTGAGTTTAATGCAACTCTGATTATCACAATAAATCACTGAAGGTCTCAACGGCTGACCAAATAAGCCAAACAACATCTTGCGAAGCCAGATGGCCTCACAACTAGCTAGACTGGCTGCCATATACTCTGCTTCCGCTGAACTCAATGCTACTGACTGCTGCTTCCGGCTGAACCATGACACTACTGCTGAACCCAACCCAAAACAGCACCCTGAAGTGCTCTTCCTATCAGAAGCACAACCTGCCCAATCAGAATCAATGTAACCTGCCAATCTCACTCCATCCCCCTGCCTGTAGTCCAGACCATAATCCACTGTCCCCTGCAAGTACCGCAAAATGTGTTTTGCAGCCACCCAATGAACCTTTCTAGGCTCACACATAAACTGACTCATCGTGTTGACTGCAAAGCAAATGTTTGATATAGTGTTGACCAAATACATCAAGGAACCAATCAACTGCCTGTACAATGTGGGATCCACCAACTCAGAATCCGAAGCATGAAGCTTCTTCCAGTTGGTGATCATCGGTGTCGACATGGGTCTACAATCCTCCATGTGGAATCTGCCAAGGATGTCCACAATATACTTCCTCTGCCCCAGGAAGAAATGCCCCTCCTCCTGCCACACCTCCAAACCCAAAAAGTAATGCATCAAGCCGATGTCCTTCATTTCAAACTCCGCCGCAAGATCTCTCTTGCAGTGCTCTATGAGTCTCTCTGCGCCTGTAATGACCAAGTCATCCACATACAACACCAGAATGAGAGGCTCCTCACCTATCACAATAAAGTAAAGGTTCGGATCTGCCTCACTCTTTGTGAAACCCATCCCCTGCAAGTATGTATCTATCTTGGAGTACCAAGCTCTGGGAGCTTGCTTCAGGCCATAGAGGGCCTTCTTCAGTCTGCACACATGGGACACCTTCCCATGCACCTCAAAGCCCTGTGGCTGTTCAATGTACACCTCCTCCTGTATGAAGCCATTGAGAAATGCAGTCTTCACATCCATCTGGTGGATCTTTCAACCCATCTCTGCTGCTATCGATATAATGGAGAGGATCGAATTATATCGAGCCACGGGAGCGAAGGTCTCCTCATAATCAACTCCCTCTACCTGGGAGAACCCTCTAGCCACAAACCTCGCTTTGAATTTCTCAATGCTGCCATCTGCAACATGCTTTACCTTGTAAATCCATCTGGAAGTAACCACGGATTTTCCCTCAGGCCTCGGCACCACCTCCCAAACATCATTCTTCATGATAGAAGAATAGTCCTCCTGCATGGCCTCTCTCCAGACCTGCTGGCTAGATGCGTCCTCATAGCTAGAAGGCTCAGAGTCAAGGATGCTAGTAACCATTGCCATACAACTACAAAACCTCTCAGGTGGTCTACTCTCTCTGACCGGCCTCTTCGGCTCAGCAACAGATGTGGCATCTCTCAAGGTGTCCTGAAGCCACTTGGGCTTCCTCTTCTTTGAGTACACTTCTCCCATAGGAGAATGAAACTCCTCCCCATCATCATCAGGAGCCTGAACTCCTGACTGTCTATCTGCTGTCCTCTTGCCTGCACCTGAACCTGTAGAAGTTGAGGTACCGTGTGAACTGTCCATCAGTGGACTCCCTAGTGAACTGCTCTGTGAACTGCTCTGCATGCTGCCCGGAGCACCAACCCTCTGGCTTGGTGAGCCACTGCTCTCTGACGGACCTGACATCCTCGTAGATGTACCTCCAGATCCTCCTGATCCCTGCCCACTGGATCCCTGTGACTGACTCAATTGCTGTTGAGGGTCTGGCTGATCCAGATACTCTAACTCCTGTGACCTCCTGAAGGCCCTGTCCTCCTCGAACTTCACATCTCGCCTAACAACAACTCTCCTCTATGCAGGAATGTAAATCCGAAAGGCCTTTGAGGTCTCACTGTAGCCCACAAAGATACCCTTCTCTACGGTGGGCTCTAGTTTGGTCCTATTCTCCTTGGGTATGTAGGAGTATGTGATGCACCCAAATATGCGAAGATGACCAATATCAGGCTTCTTCCCAGGAAAAGCCTCCTCCGGAGTCATGTGCCCCAAGGCACAATGCAGACTCATGTTCTGCAAATAAACAGCAGTGTTGCAGGCCTCTTCCCACAAGAACAATGGCAACCCATGATCATGTAACATGGCTTTGGCAGCCCCTACGATGGATCTGTTCTTCCTCTCCACAACCCTGTTCTGCTGGGGGTTGTAAGGAACAATGAACTCCCTCCTAATGCCTGCCTCCGCACAATAGTCAACAAACTCTCCAAGGGTGTACTCTCCCCGATTGTCTGACCTCAGGGACTTGATCTTCCGACCTGTCTGTGTCTCCACAAGAGCTCTAAACTCCTGAAACAGCTTGAAGACCTCACTCTTGGTCTTCAAGAAATAAATCCAAGTCCTCCTGGAGTGATCATCAATGAATAAAACATAGTACTCATATCCACTCAAGGAAACATGAGACAACCGACCGCTCACATCAAAATGAATCAAATGAAGTATCCCAGTCGCTCTGCTGTCACTGCTGGGAAAAGGGGATTTGGCAAACTTGCCCATCGCACATCCTCTGCAAGTATCAAAGTGATTAGTGCTGAAATCCGGCACACCTGTAGTGATCTCCCGCAAGGTCCTCAAGGCTCCATGATACATATGTCCCATCTTGCGGTGCCAAATCTCACACAGCTCAGAACTGCTAGCTCTGCTGTCGGTACTACTACTCAATGCCACAAGGGACTGGAATGCAAACTTGTACACCTTTGCATGGCGTACACCTATCACTCTAGCTGAATCAGCTGGAGTGCCCCTGGGATACAACAACACCTGTCCTCCCCTGAACAGTACCTCATATCCTCTGTCCTCCAAAGCTGAGATGGATATGAGGTTCTTCCTCATCCCTGGCACATAAAGAACCTCTGACACCTTCAAGGGAGGTTTGGACTCCCTCTGAAATGTTAGTGTCCCCACCCCGACTGCTCTGACAACTCTGTTATCACCGAGTACTACCTCAATATCAGTGCCACTCTTTGAAAGCTCTGAGAAGTACTCTCAGACTCTTGTTATGTGACGTGAAGCCCCACTGTCCACATACCAGATACCTGAAGATGCTCCGCTAATCGAGGGAAAAGCATGCTCCCTCTGAACCTGTGTGGCAGGTGATCCTGCATTAGGGGACTCATACGTAGTGAACCCAAACTCTCGGTCAAAATGAACTGCAAAGTCCTCAACCTCTGCTGAAGCTGCCACGTTCTGGTTCTTCCCCTTCTTCTTCTTCTTCTCCGGACACACAACTGCATAGTGTCCCATCTTTTGACAATTCCAACACTTCACCTTGGAATAGTCCTTCTGTGTGTCACCCTGTTTACCTTTACCTTTGCCTTTGCCCCCACCATTGCTTGTGGAAACCTGCTTCTTCCCTTTGCCTTTCTTGCCTCCTGCTGACAGTGCTACATCCTCATCCTGCTCAACTGGCTTGGCTGCCCCAAGCTGACCTTTCCTGATCTCTGTCTGAATGCAATCATCCCAAAACCTCTCCCATGTGGGAAGGGTCTCACGTGCACAAACCCCATCAACAAAGTTCATCCATGAACGGGGAGGCCATTCACTGCAATCCGCACCAACTCAGTGGGTTGAATGGCCTCTCCAATTGCTGCCAACTCATCTCTCACATTAGTAATCTTTGTGAGATATCTAGCTGCACTATCATTATCCATCTTAATGTTCTTCGACTTCTCCTTCAGGACCATTTTCCAGTTCTCATTGGTATTCTGGTAGAGATTGGATAATGCTGTCCACATCTCATGGGCATTTCTCTTTCCTCTCACATGAGGAATGCAATGGTCTTTGACTCCGTCTAAAATCAACCTCTTACACTTGTTGTTCTTTTTATTATACTCAGCCAACTGAGTAGCATCAGTAGGCACAACAACAGGGTTCTGTGTGGTATGCACCATGATATCCCAGACTTCTGCCTCCTCAAAGATACTCTGCATTCTCTCATTCCAAACGCTGTAATTTGTATGCCCATCCAACCTATCCTCCACTCTCAATCCCAATGACATCCTGCTGTCCTAAAATTGAAAAATAGCACTGCTGTAGTAAAGATAAAACTGCTGTTTGTGAAAAATCAGCTTGCTGGAATTTTCTGAGTGAAAAATCAGCGGGCTGTAATTTTTCTTCCTTGCTGTCCCAAACTGCACTTCAACACTCAAGCTCTGATACCATGTAAAAATTTCTGTTTCCCACCCCGGTTTTCAGTTTCACCTTATTTCTTCCATGTAGTTAAATGCCCTTTCCCATAACCATACATTCAACAACTGAAAAAAAAATATTTTTTTTTTTGCTGAAAACACAAATTCTGGAAATTTTACAGAATGCTGGAAAATGCAGAAATAAAAATCAGCAGGTACAAACAACCATTTAAAACATTTAGACACAGTGATTTTTGGTTAATGTGACCCTGGAAAACCCCCCTACAACTCTTGGGAAATTCCAGTTCGAGAGCTCTTCTTTATTTGTTCAAATGCCTTTTTTACAGTGAGAAATTTTCAGCAAAAATCAACAAGCAAATTTACAACTTATGTCAATTTCTGAGCCTCACAGCCCATTAGAAATTTTCAAACAGCAACACAATGCTGTACGGCTACTATACGAACGGTATAGGCAACTGTACGGACGGTACAGACGGCTGTACGGACTGTACGGACATGCTGTACAGACTGTACGGACGGACTGTACAGACTTCGATTTTTGTGCAGAAAATCAGCTGTCTCGATTTCTGTGCAAAAATCTGCCTTTTACTGTTTGTTCATTCAGCTGTACAGATTTGCTTAACTGCTGCCTTAGTATGTGTGCCAAGCTGCTGCCTCCTTCTCCTCCCTGTCCAGAAATCTCCCTTGCTGTCTTGCTCTCTCTCTCTCTCAATCTGCTCATGAAAGAATGAATGATTTTTTCCTCCTTTTCCTCCTTTAATCCAACCCTAAGTGACTTTTGGATGATCCCTAAATCCACTGGCTGAAATAGATTGAGATCTAGGGCTGAGATTAAATGCTTATTTAAATCTCACTTTCTATTTTTTAATTCACCCACTTTAATAAAGACCCAATTAGTCATTTATTTCCAAAGTCACTTTTCCTTTCTAATTTTTCATTGACTTTATAAAAGTCACTTTAAAATTAGACTTTAGTAACTTTATCACTTAAAGTCACTTTTAAATTAGATTTGACTTTATAAAAAATTATAAAGTCACTTTAGGAGAAAAATTAAATTCTTTTGGACACTTTTCCCTAGGCCAAAGATCAAAGCCTTAGGAAACCACCTGTCCTCCGGTACCAAATTTCAACATATTTCAATCTTCGAGGCAAAACTCTCACTGTCACAGAAGTAAATCCCCCCGCCACTTCCGCTTCCTCTATTGCGCAAACAAGTCCTTCTATTGTAGCTGCTCCCTCTTACTAGGAGAACCCTCTTGTCACAAACTTTGCTTTGTTTTACTTGATCTTGCTAGAATCATTGCCTTGGTAGCCTTCACGATGTTCTTGCCAACCTCATTTAGGAGGTCACGGAAGAAACAATTACAACCAAGCAAAAAATACAAAGACAACATGTTGACCTAAGAAAAATAACAATAATCAAGGGAGAATGATACGAATTACTTATCTCTTGATAAAGAAACTGCTGAGAATTGTAGGGAATTGTCAATTCCCTCTTGATCCTTGTCTCCTTGCAAAATCAATGAAGTCCATCTGTAATCTTCTCGTCCTTAAGAGTAGTTGCTAATCCTACTTTTCTTCCTTGCGTGATTTGTAAGAGCTAGAGTTTCTTCATTCTGTGGATTAGGCTTAGCAAGCCATTCATTGAACTATCTGGCCACATCAAAGGTTCATCAAGCTAGTATCAACACCAAGTCATGCTGTAGGGTTTACAAACCCTAAGTCTTCCATCTTTTGTACCACACAAGCATAAGGACACCTATTGATACCCTTTGCAATTTCATCAAACATGTCATGTGCAAATTATACCCACTATAGTCACAAAGTCAATCATTGTCTCTTGAAAGAGATTTGTCATTGTTTTAGCAAAAGATGTTGTCACAACATCTCGAACCTTTGAAGAACATTTACCATAAGTATAATCACATCAAGATTGTTACATAGGTAACAACTTGTGAACATGAGAATCTCCTTCTTATAAAAGTAGCTGGGGTAGGCTTCTCCGCAGGTCCCTTTGGCTTTAAAGTAACTTCCTTTTGATCACAATCAATGTCACTATTATTTACTTTTAGAGGGTTGTCCACACACTGCCTTCTTTGTTGGTTGACCTTTCTTTGCAACCTTTGCTATTCATAGGAGATTAGCTCCTTTACATGCTTAGCAAACCACCTTCTTTTTGATCAACAACCTCATTCTTACCTACACTGGTCTCCTATCTAACTTGAGGCACTTTGGCCCCTTTTGCTCATAGGTTTGAGACTTTTCGATCTCCTCTGCTCCCAATTGAGGCGTCTCTGCCCTCTTGTACTCATTTTGAGGCATTTCTACCATCTGTTTATAGTTCCGAGGCCTTTCGACCTACTTCTAGGGCTTCAACCCTCCTCCTGGGCACAAATAGAATCTTGGTAGCCTCATTTTCCTTCAAACAATAGACAAAAACCTCAAGTCCAACCTCCTTTGTGTCCAACAAACAGACATAAAATAGTTCGTTCAATAGACAAGTTACTCGACCTCTTCTAGAGATCTACTCGTCCTGCTTTCTAATGCAAATAAGCTGCAACTCGATGTCTTCTTGAAGATTTGCTGTTTACTTGGGCTACTTCTTCTTCATAAGGTGAGACTTGTTATTGTATTCATTTGACAATTCTCGATATTGAGTGGTATTTCATCATCCTCTCTTTGCACTTCAACTTAAGTAGATTTTGGCGCTTCCAAAACAGATATCAATGGCTCTGCATGCGCTCCTTTATCCTTCATTTCATACTTCTTTGCTAGACATGTATAGGCAAGCATCTTTGGGAATAGGACCAATAAGAGTTAGAATGTAAAGGGGTAAAAACATGAAATCTTGAGATCACCTATTCCCACAATCAATATAGGCAAAAACATGATCCCAACTTGAGAATTAAGATCCTCTGGAAGGAGTAAAACTAAGAACTTGAGGTTTTTTTCTTAGCTCCCTCTCGTTTTAGACTAGCTTTCTTGTATTCAATTCTGAGAGAAATAGTCAAGCTATTGAACATTTGTCTCTTAGGTTGACTTAAGTGGTTGCTCTTTTAACAAGGCTCTGAACCCATGTTGAATGTTCTACAATAATGCTTCGTAGAAATTGATCTTCTAATTAATTTCCAGTGATCTCCAATCAAGTTATCTTTATATCACATATATCAATAAGCATTTACACACAAAAAATCTCAAGAATAATCCAATGAAAAAAGTAGGACCATAAAGAGATAACCAAGCACAATAGAGACACAAATTTACCCTTGGAAAACCCAACATACTTTTCTTCTTAGTAGAAATTTGTTCTTCAACAAGATTTTACAGTTCAAAATATTCTAGGAAACAAGGCCAAAATCTATGTCAAAGATACCAGTCAAGCTTGGTCAAATACTAGCTAGTCTAGGTTGGTCAAACCTCCAAAAATACCAAAAGTTAATGCTAGTCAACAATCCAAAATTCGGCCTAAGGTTAAGCTCTGCTTGTGGTCAAAGTTTGATCTCTTTGCAATCAAAGTATGAATTTCTCTGTGGATAAAACAACCTCCTTTCAGTGGCCAATCATAGTCAAAATCTCGGTCAAACAATAGTTTGATTCTCGGTAAGATGAAGCAGATTAGATTCAGTCAAACTTAATTCAAACAACAACTTCTATACGTGGTCAAACAATCCAATTCGTCTTCCTTGACCTCACATGTGTGAGTATAAGAATAGAAGTGTTGTGTTGTCTAAATTGGTCAAAGTGGAGGAGGTCAACTTGTATTTATACTAGAAAAATGGGTGGACTTTGACCAAGGGTCACACCCATTCACTTGTGGGGCCTACATGAAGACCAAAATAATAATTTTAATTTTCATTTCCATAATTTTCCTTGGCCATCTTGGGGGGCTTTTTGCATTTGGGAATACCTTCTGATGCTACACAAAAAATCAACAATATGATGGTCACCGGTTCAAAACTTCGTGGGTAGTACTTTCTGGGTTCTAACTTATTATGTTTCTGTGATGTGTTTTAAAATACACTCCAATTGTGCTCACAACCTAAAGCACTAAAAGGTTGACTCAACTCCTGAACGACAAAAAAATCCATAGAAGTTCATTTCCATTGTAATCTCTCCATTAAACATATGCAACAAAGAAGAAATAAAAGACTTATATTACATTTAATTCTAGTAGCAAATATAAAATAAAGAAGTACATAATTCAACTTTCAAATAAAACATGTATATTAAAATTCTAAATTCTAATGGTTGTCATTAAAATCTCCCTTTTTTGGACATCAATGTTATAGCCAAATGCTTTGTTGGTGTTTCTATACATCTTGCTTGAGAAAATGTAAGGTTGTGGACAGTTGCTCCTGCATGAACGGGATATTGGAGCATCCTTTTCCATCGATCATTGAAATTTTAAATGGTTATATATTTCTCATACCCAAGACCATCCTTACCCAAGTACTAATATTGGATAGCCTCTTTTGCCTTCATCGCCTTAGATAAGGAGACACTTTTGGGATTATGCCGATCAACCAAGCAAATAATTTCTTCCAAAGGTTCACTAACCATGTACACTTCATCCACTGCTTCCTAGAAGGAGTCATTGTGCACTAGTTTAGCAATGGCTCTCCCATCCTGTCTTAAGCTAAATGCACAATCACACCACTCATAAAAAATGAACATTTGCTTCTCCTAAAATTGACAATGGTGCAAAGACTAAAGAGAAATGAAGTTGTTGGCAAAACATGTGACTTTAGGACACAACAACTCTTGTTTTCCATGTGAATTCCCACTTTTGGATAAAAACAAATGCTTGGTTATATATGTATTTTGTGATGACCCTAGCCTTATCAATGACCTCCTTGGTAAAGGAGATTTTGCCCACATCCTCAAGTTATGGGTAGTGCATGGAGTTAGAGCAGGGTGCCTCCCAATTAGGAACTTATCGATTTTCATAGAGTTAACTATGTTATTTATTATTGTTAAAAACAATCACAAAGATAGACAACAAATTGATAAGCATGACATACATTCTTATTCACAAGATGTACATATAAATACACATTTTTTTGATCCTTGGTTTCATATTCCTAGAGGTCTCATGGAATTCTCATGACTATTGGTGTTTTTGATGCTTTTCACCTTCCTCTCAAGTGAATAAGCCAAATTTACATAACCCAAGAAGATTATGTTTCCAACAGTTACTAATTGTAGAACTTGCTACACACCTACCTCTTGGATGAACTTATCCAACAATTCCCACAACAATGTGACATTTTTATTATGTGCCTATGCATCAATGGATTTGATAAACTATAACTAGTTGTTCAACCATTGGACATTATCTTGCATTGAGTGGCCTACATGATTTCCTTAGGTCTTCCAATCTAGTGTTGATATTCCCCTTTTTTGCATGAAGGATTGGTGTTGATTTTTAGTGTGCAATTAAGGAAATCACGATTTTCTGCCAGATAATTACTTCCAATGATACAATTTTTCTTAGCACATTTCATATCATTAAGCAATTACGCTTCAAAAAATTTCAGACATAAATATAATAGGGCATTAGAGATCACAGTAAAATAAAGAGGCACAAGAGACACAAAATTTACCTTGGGAAAAACACAAACCTAGGGAAAAACCCAACAACCTTTTCTTGGGAAAAATTGTCCAATTCAATCAATTTATACATCAAAGTTTCTAGTCAAACATAGTCAAAATAATTTGACCACTTTTCCAAGTCAAATTTGGTCAAAGGAGAGAGAAATTCAAACATCAGATCATCAAGTCAAATTTGGTCAATAGGCCAAATTTCAGCTTCTGTTGCTCTTGATAAATTATGGTGAAAGAGGCCAAATTTCGGCCTTGTAACTTCGATCAATTGACCTTAGTTGACTTGCGGTAATGGTGGTCAAAACAATTTGGTTAACGTAGGTATTTTTGCCCAGAAATTCGGTCAAACATTCAGTCAAAGATTCCTTTAGATTTGGTCCAATTAGCTAGTCAAAGTTTCTGTCAAAGCATCCAAAAAAGTCAAGTCAATATTGGTCAAACAAATTTAATGCTGGTCAAAATTTTCTCTCTCCTCCTTCGTATGTGTGAACAGAAGTCCCCTTGAATACATACAAATTATTGATGTGATGTCCAAATGAGGAGGGTCAAATGTCAATATATACATGTCTAATCAAGTGGGTTTTGACCAAGGGTCAACCCCCTTCATGAGGTGGGATCCCCTGTCAAACTGTGTCAAACCCCTCCATGAGGTGGGGCTGACTTATCAAACTGTGGCTGACTTGAACAACACGAATAATAATTATTTTTCCTTTGACTTGTAGGCTTCAAATACCTACCGCAACTACATTTTTTCAACACTCCCTCTTAGCCAAGGAGCTATTTCTCCTTGACTTCCACAGATGTACATATGATGAAGACAATTTCTCCATTCCAAGAAAAGGTTAAAAGATTTAATGCATCCCCGCATCAACATCCAATAGAGGAATTAGTCACCCACTAGTCCTAGGGTCACCAACTCAACAAGTCGTCGCTTAGAGACATGTTAGGTACCCCACCTGACTCAAGGTGAACCTTGGGCCCATTTTACCATTCCTACATGTTGTCACATGTCATGAATGGTAAATACCTACCCAATGCTACGAGGCACAAGCTCAGCCCACTAGCCAAACCCCATGGGAATATGGTCAAAAATCCTTGAAAAGGGGGAGTAATCCAGGCCTTGATGCTTACTGAGCCAAACTCCCCATCCAAACTCCATGGCTTCCAGGCCAAACCCCACGACCAATGGAACAATCCAGGAGCGAATCTCCTTAGCCAAACTCCATGGCTTCCAGGTCAAACCCCATGACCAAGGGAGCAATCCAACTTTGATGCTTATTGAAGCAATCTCCCTAGCCAAACTCCATGGCTTTTAGGTCAAACCCCATGACCAAGGGAGCAATCTAGGCTTTGATGCTTATAGAGGCAATCCCCCAACCATAAACCGTGGTATCCCAATCAAACCATATGACCTAAGGAAGCAATCCAGACCCATGGATGCTACAATATAAACACTCCTTTCACCAAGGAAGGGATTATCAACCACTCTAAGCTTATCCCTGAAGTAAATGAACTTCATCCAGGGCAAATGCTTTTTAAGAATATCAACAACTTGTTCATCAGTAGAGATGTGTTGGAGCCTCACCGCTCTTTTTTGAATATTGCTTCGGATGTAGTGGTACTTGATCTCGATGTGCTTCAACTTGTCATGGAAAACTAGGTTCTCAGAAAGTTTCATACAACTTTGATTGTCACAATAAATCATGGTCGGTTCCAACACAAGATCAAATAGTCTGGCGAGTAACTTCCAACGCCACACCTCTTTACAACTTGCCAAACTAGCAACAATATATTTAGCTTCAATAGTGATAATTGCAACAGATGTTTGCTTCTTGCACATCCAAGATATCATAGTAGAGCCCAAACTGAAACAACATCATGAAGTTCTCTTTTAATCTTTGGTACATCTAGCCCAATCCGAGTTGGTGAATCCATGCAATTGTAGTTCACCATTCTATACATATCTCAATACTGAACCAATAGTGCCATGCAAATATTTCAATATATGTTTCCCTGCAATCCAATGTACATGCCTTGGTTCCACCAAGAACTGACTCAAAGTGTTCACTATATGGCAAATATCAAGTTTGGTGTTAAACAAAGTGTTTAATGAGCTAATCAACTGATGAGGCATAGAGGGATCAACCAAATCAGAATTAGAGTCTTGCAACTTCTTCAAATTATTCAACATGGGAGTGTCCATGGACTTGCAATGCATCATCCCGAATCTCTGAAGGATCTTAATAATATACTTTCCTTGACCAAGGAAAATTTCACCTGTCTTCTGCCACACTTCTAATCCCAAGTAATAATGCATTAAACCATGATCCTTCATTTCGAATTTGGAAATTAGCTCCCTCTTACACTGGGCAACAAGGTCCTTTGCTCTTGTCAGAAACAAGTCATCAACATATAGTAGCAAAATCACAAGCTCATCTTTAACAATTCTGAAGTATAAGTTTTGATCAATATCACTTTTAGTAAAACCAAGACTCATCAAATATCCATCAATCCAAGAGTACCAAGCCCAAGGTGCTTGCTTGAATCCGTACACAATTTTCTTCAATTTGCAAACGAGTTTCCCTCTCATGAACCTCAAACCCTTGAGGCTGCACTATGTACACTTCCTCTTTAAATACTTCATTGAGGAAAGTGTTTTTGACATCCATTTGATGTAATTCCCAACCTGCAATATAAGCAATAACTATAATAGATCTAGTGGAAGTGTACCTGGCAACTGGAGCAAATATGTTGTCATAATCCTCTCCCTATTTCTGGGAGAACCCTTGCTTTATACTTATCTATGCCATTTACCAAATGCTAGATCCTGTAAATCCACCTTGACGTCATCAGTAATTTTTCCATGGATTTTGGCACAATGACATCCTTCACAATTTCTAGATATCAATACAACTTCTCCCTCTTGAACATGAATCACTCTGGGGAGAATCCTCTTGCCACAGACCTTGCTTCGTTCTTCCATAGTTTCCATCTACTGCCAGAGCCTTGGTAGTCTTCACATCATACTTGCAATCCTCACTAGGAGGCCATGGAAGAATGGTTATATCCTAGCAAAAGAAACAAAGACAAGAGGCTAACAAATCAAAACAATAATAATCAAGGAAGACAAATATAGAGTACTTATCTTTTGAGGATTGTAGGGAATTTTCAACTCCCTCTTGCTCCTTGCCTACTTGCAGAAATCACTGAAATCTATTTGCAATCTTATCAACCTAGTAAAACATATCCTTGTCCTTATCATTAGCTACTAATGCTTTTGTAGTGTCATTCTTGGATTTCTTTTGATGTGGATGCTCATCATCATCACTGTCTGCAACTGAGGCATGATGCTTGCCCTTCCTCTTCTTGTTATTATTCCCTTCAGGACACTTGTCTTGATAGTGGCCATACTTGTTGCAACAAAAACATTGGATTTTCGGCATATCCTTTTTTCCTTGAGAGGGAGGAAGTCTTCTTCCTGCATTCTTTTGAAACCTTCCAAAATTCCTTCTTCCTTTTGCATTCCTAGATTGAGCTGCCAATGCTTGATCACCATCTTGAGGTCTTTGAATCCTCCTTCTTGAGACAAGTCTAGATTCCTCTTTAGTGCAAAAGGTCCAGAATTCATCAAAACTTGGAACGTCCTTTCTTCCACAAATGTTGGTTCAAATGGATCTCATGAAAAAGGAAAACCATTGCGTGCTGTAGTTACAAGCTCTGTATTAGAAATTGGTTCACCAATAGCTTTAAGTTGATCTCTCAATTGGGAGGTTCTTATGAAATAAGAAGCAACAGTGTCATCCTTCGTCATTTGAACATCACGAAGTTGATTCTTCAAACTCATTTTCTGACCAATGTTATTGATGGAGTACAATCCTACGAGAGCATCATACATATCCTTTGGAGTTTTTGAATGTGAAACTTATGGGATCAAGTGATCTCTGATGGACTCAACAATGATCCTCATGGCTGTGATCTCATTCTTCTTGAATCTTGCCTTTCCTTCATTGTCTTGAGGATCAGTCACATTGGCCTTCACATAATCCCATACATCATTCTCTGCAAGAATAAGATCAATCCTTGTCTTCCAAGCCCTGAAATTTGTAGCACCTTCCAACTTGTTTTCCGTCTTAGAATAGGAACCCATGGTCATAGATCTAGACAGTAATCAGATTGAAGAAGTAGGACTCTTAGCAGTGATCTCAATGTCGTTTCCTTCACCAAAGCTCTGATACCATGTTGATCTTTAAGTGCAATTAAGTCAAACACAATTTTCTGCCAAATAATTACTTCTAATGATACAATTTATTTTCTTAGCACATTTTAGATCATTAAGCAATTACGCTTCAGAAAATTTGAACCATAAATATAAGAGGGAAGTAGAGATCACAGTAAAATAAAGATGCACAAGAGACACAAAATTACCATGGGAAAACCCCAAAACAAGGGAAAAGCCCAACAACCTTTTCTTATGAGAAATTGTCCAATTCAATCAATTTGTACATCTAAATTTCCAGTTAAACATAGTCAAAATAACCATACCACTTTTTCATGCCAAATCTAGTCAAGGGAGAGAGAAAGTAAAACTTCAAATTGTCAAGTCAAATTTGGTCAACAGGCCGAATTTTGGCCTCTGTTGTTCATGGTCAACTGTAGTTGAAGAGACCAAATTTCTGCCTTGCAACTTCGGTTAATCTGCCTCGGCTGACCTGCGTTCAACATTGCTCAGAGCAGTTCGGTCAACATAGGTATTGCTGCCCAAAAATTGGTCAAATATTCAGTCAAAGATTCCTTCAGATTCAGTCCAATCAATCAGTCAAAGATTTTGTCAAGGAAGCCCAAAAAACTCGAAGTCAACATTGGTCAAACAGATTCAAATCTGGTCAAACTTCTCTTTCTCCTTTGCACGTGTGAACATAAGTCTGCTTGAATATATCCAAATTGTTGATGTGATGTCCAAATGAGGAGGGTAAAATGTCAATATATACATGTCCAATCAAGTGGGGTTGGACCAAGGGTCAAACCCCTTCATGAGGTGGGGCTGACTTGTCAAACTGTGGCCGACTTGAACAACAAGAATAATAATTATTTTCTCCTTTGACTTGTAGTTTTGAAATATTGACCTCAACTACATATTTTCAACAATTGGTGCTTGCATCTCCTTGTAGGTGGAGGCTTTAAAGTTTATATGTTGATCCCACATCAACGATAACATCAAACATTCATGAGACATCTTTCCAATGGTCAAAGTTACATCCCTCTACAAACAACACCTCGCCACAACCTTGTCCACTTCACACAATAATGCCACATTTTTAACATGTGTAGATGCATCATTGGATTTAATAAATATTGTACTTGTGGGACAATGTGCCCGGGAAATTAAGGAGGGTACTGCTTTAGTTGTATGTGCGACCATTAGGCATCACCATCCTAATGGGCCATTCACCCTTGACCAAATCAACATGGTCTAGTCAAATTAACATGACTACTTAGGTGAATGTATTCATCTCCTTTGGTCAAATAAACATGACCCAACCAAATCAAGATGGTTTCTTAGGAGATGGTTTGCCCGATCTCACAAA
Source organism: Pinus tabuliformis (assembly GCA_031772625.1). Lineage (NCBI taxonomy): Eukaryota > Viridiplantae > Streptophyta > Pinopsida > Pinales > Pinaceae > Pinus > Pinus tabuliformis. The sequence goes on from CM062820.1 coordinate 47,303,157, forward strand.
TACATCGACACTCCCTTTGAACGAGGGAGATATTTTGCATCACGCCAAGCTTGTCTATGAATTATACAAACTTTGCTCTAGTCTGAGGCTTGGTGAGAATATTTGCAATTTGCTTGTTTGTGGATATGTACTAGAGCTTCATTGCTCCCTTCTACACCATGTCGTGGATGAATTGACTTGATCAAAGAGTACTGCAAGAAGCTTCCGAAGCCATACTACTTCTTGACTTGCAACATTGGCTACGATATACTTTGCCTCTGCCGTCCTGAGTGCGATATAAGTCCGCTTCTTGCTAAACCAAGATATCATCGCTGATCTTAAGTTGAAGCAACACCTTGTGGTGCTCTTTTTGGCCTTTGTTCTCACTGCCCAATCTGAATCCCTATATCCTTGTAGCCTCACTTCACCACTTGAGACATGATCATATCCCACTGTACCACGCAAGAACCTCAACACATGCTTTGTTGCAACCCAATGTATCTCCCTCAACTCAACCATATATCGGCTTAGGGTGTTCATTGTAAAACAAATATCCAGCCTGGTATTAACTAGGTACATTAAAGATCCAATCAACTGCATGTACCTTGTAGGATCTACCAAATCTGAATTTGAAGTGGAATCACTTAGCTTCTTAAGATTTGTCACCATAGGTGTAACCATGGATCTGCTATCCATCCTATCAAATCTCCCCAAAATATAAAGCATGTACTTCCCTTGCCCAAAAGATATTATCAGGTCTCTGCCACACTTTCATCTTCAAACCCCAAGGCTAATTCTGTTTGTCACTAAAGCATTTTTTTCTGTTTGACATGGTCCCCTCATAGAAGGCATATAACTCGTACAAACCTCCAGTCTTTGAGCATCTGACAATTTCAACTCATGACATCTTCTTGGAAGGTTGCTCCTTCCATTCTGCTTGACTATCTTCTCCCTTTGTTGTTCCCTAGAGACAACCCCTAGCTGCAAGGGGTCAGTGCCCAAGACATCTAACTAAAATTGATAGAAATTTTGAAATGATTGGTTGGAGCTTGGTTTACACAAAATGCAATGAATATATCTAATTCAAAGACTTGTTACCTAGAATTAGATTGGCCAGGTCTTTCAGGGTTGTAGACCTCAAGGTTTATAAGGTGGCTGGAGGCATATTTAGAAGAGGCAGGGTGTTCAAACTTAAGCCAAATGGAATTTAAGCCAAAACCTTGAGACTGAAAGTGTTAGTGAAATTAGTAACAAGAGATACATGAATGTGTTTTTCGAAAATAATTAACGGAGCACCCATTAAGGTTTCTTACTCCAAATCATAGTTGCCAAAATACAAAGACAAATCTGTAATTTAAAATGTGTTAAAATTGGCAACTAGGGCCAAACTCCATGTGGGTCTTCTTATTTATGGCAGCTGATATTTTTCATGGATTCCTCTCGTTAAGAGGTGTAGAATTTTGATCGAAAGATGATCCGATTTCGACATGTATTCATGGAGATATGAATTTATTTGTGTTATGTGACAGTTCGTCAAGGTTGGCCAACAACCAATTTACCCCATCTTATCCTCAACATTACACTATAAATAGAGGTTTCTTGCAATTTGTTTTAGACACATCTCTTGTGGTCTCTTTCTCTCCACTTGTTTGGGTTTTGGTGGAAGGAGAAGTCTCTAAGAGAATACACTGCCCTAATGTGATCTAGATGCAATCATGGAGGAGAGGCTTTAACGCATGTCTAGAAGAGACCCTATGCCGCTGTTCTAAAGTGCCCTAAACGCATGTCTAGAAGAGACCCTATGCCTGTCTTCTAAAGTGACCTAAACGTAGGTCTAGAAGAGACCCTAATACGCTATCTTAATGTGCCCTAACCACAGATAGTTGAGGCCCTAGCTACAGTCATAGGGTTGGCTCCCATACATAGGTAATGGAGACCCTAGCAATTGTATTGAGAAGAGCTTAAACAACAGAAAGGAAGACTCCTAATACGCAGTCTAGAAGAGACTTAATTCCGCAGAGAAAGGAGGTTCCAAAAGCAGCTATAAGATGCCCTAAGTCACAGTTAAAGGGGCGCTCAATACACATTCCCTGAAGGTCCTTAACTACGCAGTAATTAGATTCTCATATGCTGTCTAAAGAGAGCTACAATCCGCTGTCCTAGAAGGTTCCTATACCTCATTCAAATGAGGTCTAAATGCAACAAAGAGAGGCCAGATCCATAGCCCAGAGGAGCTCCTATCTGCTGTTCGAAAGAGGCTCTGATCCACAATCTATAGAGACCTAGCTGCAACAAAATAAAGACCTTCAATCTACAGCAAGAAGGAGCCTAGACAATGTGGGATTTGACTGTGTTTAATAAAGCTGATCTAAGGTCTAGTGCAGCCTCAAAGAGAAGTTCAAACAAGTCTGTCTAAGATGATCTCTTGGAGAAGATTGGAAGACACATTGCTATTCAAGGGTCAAGATAGTTGTGTTAGGGTCCCACCCTAACCCCCTTATTTATGTCATGGGATCACGTCATAGTCAAGAGTCAATAAAGCCCATATTAATATTTGTAAGTGGTTAACCCGCAATTAATGACGGGACCACAGTTAGTTGCAAATGGGCCGTAGTATTAGATAGATGGTATTAATAAAACCCACGGTATTGGCCCGTGGTATTGCATGTATGAGTCATATATAAAGGATAGAGACTCCCTGCGAGGAGTATCGTGTCTTATTTTGTAGTCGAGCTCTGCTCTATTGGAGGTTGCCCCCTCGAAGAGGCAAGTGAACATTACTCTTTGAATAATAAAATCATTGCTATTCTGTGTTCTGGGTATCTTTTCTTCGCATATTCTGTATTTGGGTATCATTTTGCAGGTTAAGAGCATAACAAGTTGGGTGTTGTGTGTAGACCTTACTTGTTGCTGGGCTAGGCCGCAGGCCATAGTCAGCAACGTAGATTGTATTAAGGGTTGCACAAGTCAGTCTTGAAAGTATGGCAGTGATGGAACGTCAACTTGGATTATCACTGTATCAAGGATGAGGTCTGAAGTTTGATGCACCAACTCATGTAGGTATGACAACTAGAACAACTTGAGGACAACAACGTTCTGAGAGAAATATTGGGTCAAGGATTGACTATGTTTGGCTCAGTTTGATGAGCTTCCTATTGATGCTTCTTGGATGAAAGATTCTGTCTAGATTGACCAACAGACTTCTCTGGTCAAGGGTTTTCTACTGCTGTCATAAATATCAATTTTGTATATTTGTACTATCTCTCTCTCTACTGAACTATTGAAGAATATAAGAAGAATTGATCAAGGGTTTCCCCACATTGGGGTTTGTACTTGGCTGGCGCCACATCTTGTGTCCTCTTGTCTTGGCTTGTCTTCTGATCTTTATGTTTATGCTCTATTTGCACTTTACTATCATGATGATGTAATTGCTAATTTGGAATTGATATTGAGCTTATATGAAAAATTGAATTAAATTGCTCTAAGCATAGAACATACCTAAAATTTAACATGGTATCAGAGCTGAGGTGAAGACAAAGCTCAAGCAAGAGTGAAAGAGCAATCACCGAAGATAGTTGGAAAGGACAAAAGGCTCAATGGGTTCCTCATCCCACTTTTTGAGAGCAAGAAGTGCTGGATTACGTGAAGGGTAAAATCCCTGAGCCTCCATCAAATGCATCAGCTGCTCCAAAGAACAAATACACCAAGGGTGAAGCCAATGCGAAGAAGATTATCAGAGTGGCGCAACAGAAGCGTCTGGTGGCCTACCTAAAGGTCACTTCAATGGAAAGTCCGGATCTAAGGGTGGAAGGAAGGGCAAATGCCTTGCTTGCAATAAGTTTGGCCATTATGCGAGGGAATGTCGAAATAAGAAGGGACACATCTCATGATGATGATCACAATCATTCTAGGGGCATCTTCAATGATCGAAGGAATGACAGGTAGAATGGCAAAGGAAAAAGGAATGCAGGACATCAAGGAAATGGCCAACTCTTCAAGAAAGCAAGGAACTCCAGGTATGAAGAATCAAATGTTGTTTCTGATTAGCAAAAGAAGTATTATCTTATATTGGCCCTCTCCACTACCTCTCATCTAGACTTGTTGGGAAATTGGCTTATTGATAGTCCTGCCTCAAGACACTTCTCCAGATACAAGGAAGCTCTCTCTAATCTGATAGAGAAGGAAACAAACTTGGAGATTATTCTCGGAGACGATGCCACCTATCTCGTAAAGGGTGTAGGGAATGTTACTCTTCAATTGGTTCAAGGAAACTCGATTCATTTACAAGAAGTTCTATATGTGCCTGATCTCAAGAAGAACGTGGTGTCCATTTCGACAATGGAAGACAAAGGTTACAAGGTGGAATTCATCGATGGAAAGGTACATGTCGGAGATGTACCAAAGGAAATCTTACAAGGGGACCATTCCCCTCATGTAATAGCAAGACCACAAATGTGGAACAACCCAAGGGGTTTGAGATTCATGATCGAGAATCTCATGTGTGTAGGTTAAAGAAATCTCTCTATAGTTTGAAGCAAGCACCTGAGGCTGGGTATGAGAGGATTGATAGCTATTTGATGAAGCTGAAATTCACTAGGAGTGAAGCCGATCCAAACCATTGCTTTAAGGTTGTGGATGATAGACCTCGCATATTGTTGCTTTATATGGATGACCTATTTCTGACAGGTATAGACACTTTCATTTGCAAAAGTAAGAGGGAGTTGGATTTCGAATTTGGAATGGTGGACTGCAAGCCCATGACTACCCCGATGGAGCTTAACTTTAAGAAGTTATGCAGTAGTGTTGTCGGACCTGATTTGGGAAATGCCTTTGAGTTTCGTCAACTCATAGTAGCATTGATGTTCTTTTTGAACTCCTGTCTGGATATATATTTTGCAGTTAACATGTTGAGCTAATATATGGTTGAGCCTCATCACTCACATTGGATTGGTGCCAACAATATTTTTGAGATATCTTTGGGGCACAATCTCTCATGGATTGAGATACATTGCCGGGAATGTGAAGCTACATGATTATTCTGATGTTGACTGGGCAGGCAGTGTGGAGGATCGCAAGAGCACTTCCGGATGCTGGTTCTCTTTGGGTTCTGCTTCGATATCCTGGATGAGCAGGAAGCAAAAGATGGTTGTTTTGAGCACCACTGAGGCCAAATACATCACTGAGAGTATGGCCTTCTGAGAAGCTGTCTAGTTGTGGAAGCTCTTCTGTGAGCTGTTTGGACATGTGGTGGATACCATCGTGATCCTCTGTGACAACCAGAGTGGGATTCGATTGCTGAGGAATCCTGTGTTTTATGATCGCTCCAAGCATATAGACATCAGGTACCACTTTATTTGGGATATGGTACAACAAGGAGCAAGGAGGCTACATCACATTGGGACTAATGTGCAGGTCGCCGATATTATGACGAAGCTCCTGAAAAGGTCAAATTCTTGACTTTTCGAGAATGACTAGGAGTCATGGAGAGACCCTCTCTTGAGGGTCCTATATGATATGGACATTGAGCTCTGGGAGCTCTAGGGGGGCTTGGGGGTACTTCTTGGAGCGATGAGCAACCTTCTCCTAGTGGTTTTCTATGTAGGCAGGATGAGTGGTTCATCCTTCTCCTGTTGAGACACAATCATAGGGTGAGTGGTTCAGCCTTCCCCCTAGTGATTTGTTGCGTACAGGGTGAGTGGTTCAACCTTCCCATGGGATACCCCATGGCGACTAGGCAGGATGAGTGGTTCATCCTTCTCCTGTTGCGACATCCTACCCATGCAGTTTGGGGCTCATGGGAAGTACCTCTCATCTGGCCAATGAACAGGGAAATGCGGATAGGGACCATAGTACTACCGATGGGCACATCGTGTAGTACCGTACTCCCTATGCTAGGATGATATTGATCGGGGATCAATTGGAACCGACTTTGGGTTAGTAAGAGTGGTATGATACACTCTCTTTATTTGGAATTGATTTCAGATCAGTAAGAGTGGTATGAGACACTCTCTTTATATGGGACTGACTTCAGGTCAGTAGAGGATGGTATGATACATTCTCGATCACTTATTCTTCTTCATAGTTCAATAGAGCAGTGCAGTGTAGGGCATTGCATTGATGGCAAAGATAGTACTGATTGACAGATGGATTAGCAGATGGAGTTCTCCCTAGTTGAGAGGGAGTGTTAAAATTGGAAATTAGGGCCAAACTCCGTGTGGGTCTTCTTATTTATGGCATTTGATATTTTTCTTGGATTTCTCTCGTCGAGAGGTGTAGGATTGATCTAAAGATGATCCGATTCTGACATGTATTCATGGAGATATGAATTTATTTGTGTTATGTGACAATTCGTCAAGGTTGGCCAACAACCAATTTACCCTATCTTATCCTCAACGTTACACTATAAATAGAGGTGGCTTTCAAGTCATTTTAGACACATCTCTTTCTCTCCACTTGTTTGGGTTTTGGTGGAAGGAGAAGTCTATAAGAGAATACGCTACCATGGAGGAGAGTCTTTAACGCAGTCATGGAGGAGAGGCTTTAACGCAATCAAGGAGGCTTCTATAACGCAACAAGGAGAGGCTTTAACGCATGTCTAGAAGAGACCCTAAGCTGCTGTCCTAATAAACGTAGGTCTAGGAGAGACCCTATGACGTTGTTCTAAAGTGCCCTAAACGCAGGTCTAGAAGAGACCCTAATACGTTGTCTTAATGTGCCCTAACCGCAGATAGTGGAGGCCCTAGCCGCAGTCATAGGGTTGGCTCCCATACGCAGGTAATGGAGACCCTAGCAATTGTATTGAGAAGAGCTTAAGCAACAGAAAGGAAGACTCCTAATACGCAGTCTAGAAGAGACTTAATTCCGCAGAGAAGAAAGGTTCCAAATGCAACTATAAGATGACCTATGTCACAGTTAAAGGGAGGCTCAATACACAGTCCCTGAAGGTCCTTAACTACACAATAATTAGATTCTCATAAGCTGTCTAAAGAGAGCTACAATCCATTGTCCTAGAAGGCTCCTATACCGCATTCAAAGGAGGCCTAAACGCAACAAAGAGAGGCCAGATCCATAGCCCAGGGGAGCTTCTATCTGTTGTCTGAAAGAGGCTCTAATCCACAGTCTATAGAGACCTAGCCGCAACAAAATAAAGACCTTTAATCTACACCAAGAAGGAGCCTAGACAGTGTGGGATTTCACCGTGTTTAATAAGGCTGATCTAAGGTCTAGTGCAGCCTCAAAGAGAAGGTCAAACAAGTCTGTCTAAGATGATCTCTTAGGAGAAGATTGGAAGACACATCACTGTTCAAGGGTCAAGATAGTTGGTGTTGTGTGTAGACCTTACTTGCTGTTGGGCTAGGCCGCATGCCATAATCAACATCATAGATTGTATTAAGGGTTGCACAAGTTAGTCTTGAAAGTATGGCAGTGATGGAACCTCAACTTGGATCATGACTGTGTCAAGGATGAGGTTTGAAGTTTGATGCACCAACTCATGTAGCAGTGACAGCTAGTACAACTTGAGGACAACAACGTTTTGGGAGAAATATTGGGTCAAGGATTGACTATGTTTGGCTCAATTTGATGTGCTTCCTGTTGATGCTTCTTGGATGAAAGATTTTGTCCAGATTGACCAACAGACTTCTCTGGTCAAGGGTTTTCTACTGCTGTCATAAATATCAGTTTTGTATATTTGTACTATCTCTCTCTACTGAACTATTGAAGAATATAAGAAGAATCGATCAAGGGTTTCCCCACATTGGGGTTTGTCCTTGGCTGGCGCCACATCTTGTGTCCTCTTGTCTTGGCTTGTCTTATGATGTTTATATTTATGTTCTATCTGCACTTTACTATCATGATGATGTGATTTCTAATTTGGAATTGATATTGAGCTAATATGAAAAAATGAAGTAAATTTCTCTAAGCATAGAACATACCTAAAATTTAACAAAATGTAACTTGGTGCTTCCTACGTTATTTTTAGTGCACTAGAAAATGAAACAATTAATATGTACACGAAAGAAAATACAAAATGCAATATTATCAAATCCGGAATCAATTTGACTTTGTTAATTGGGTCTTCAAGAGATTTTCTTCATTACATAATCCTCCCAAATTCTCAGACTCTGACCCCCTATTTTGTCTTTCTGCGCGTCTTTTATTTCTTCCCGCAGAGTTTAACTGATTTTGATTAGTTATAAAACTGAATTGCTTCAGTTATGAAACTATTTTTCTTTCAAAGAGTTTATAATAATAAAAATTACAAAAATGATAATTTAATATTATATATAATATTAAAAGGAAAATTTCCCTTTACAAAATGAAGTCCCGTCCTAAAAAAAATCCTTTACAATATGTGCCATAACTTTATTACAGGCATTTGAACTTAGAAACAAAACATATATATAAAATAAAATTTAATATAAAATGGTGGGTCTTGCGAGCGTAGCTTTCACCATGCACACGTCAAAAACAATTTTTTGTTTTGTGGAAACCCAAAACAGCTATGCATGACCCCTTTGTTGTGGTTTCAGAAATGATGAGGGTACTTGTCGCATTGTATCTTAATCGTAGATCTTTAGATAGCCGGTTTCGCCAAACCGCTCAATGCGGGGGTTCCCCTCCTTTTAAGCCTCGACATGGATAGCGAACATATCTTGATTACAAACTGTCAATCACTCAACATTTGCAAGAATTCTATGTTGACCCCACTACACTCACCTTCGTTCCTTTGGGGAAAGTGTATGTAAGATCTTTCAAGACAAGTGGAAGACGAGGTTCATAACGCACCTACAAATTATTACATTTGTTCTATTTGAGATAGCTTTGAAATTGATGGTGAATAAACAAGGCCTCATTGGTAAGCCACAGGTAACGTTGAGATTTTTTATTTTATTTTTACTTTACCGATATATGCACGCTTTGTAAAGTTGTCATAGTCATCTGTCTCAATTGCGTCTAATCTCTGGTGATAAAGGATCAATGAAGCTCACATTGGCCATCCACTGGCTTTGTTGAGCTTTATAACACAATTTTCTGCTTCGTAACAAAAAAACTTCCTGACGCTTCTTATCTGACCTTTCATGAGTGACCTCCATTTGTCTATGAACTTCCCGGGCCTACTTGATTTTTCTGGGCCGATTTGTGATTGAAAAATGAATTTTTTATTTAATTCTTCATAATTCTTCTTGCCCGACTTAGGCATGGGGGAATACCTCTCGATGCTTCACAAAAAATCAACCCCCCTAGTTTTATATATGCCCATGGTTCTCTAGGATGTAGCTACTCCATTGGGGGAAATTTTTAGAGTCATTGCCTTTTTCTTCCCCTTGTCCTTTTCATAAAGAGCCTACTAGGAAACTCACATAATTTTTGGGGATGAAGTATTTAAAATCGCAACTGCATGATGTGGGATTTTAGGAAGGTGGTATGTCCAGTAGGTGTCTTCTCTTATCATGGATACTTAACATAGAATTCATTTTTTGTTGGCTTGTCTTATCTTCAACTCACCATACTCCCAAATTAGGTCCAGGACTTTGTCCTTATTGGCAAGCCCCAATTCGGTTTCAAACCTAGGCCCAAAAAGAGAAACAAAAACAAATGAGCATAAACGAATGTTGGTAAAGAAATCAAATCTATGTCTCTATGAACATGGAGAAATGATAATAGAAGGCAATCAACATATATTTTGCAAACCCTTCCATAAATATCAAAATAAAACTAGTTAGAGGCCTTTGATTGTGATGAGAAGGATAGTTTGGCCCTTTGGCCCTTTGACGATTGTTGGTTGTTGATGATAAACTTCTCCCTTTTCAATATCGAATTGTCTCAAAGACAAATAGCTTGCCAAAAAAATGATTTTACTTTTTTATGTGCCCCTTTTTGTAGCTTGGCATTTTCTTGAGGTCGGAATGTGATTTTTACCTACCAATCTTTTGTTTCTAGTGTGATATTGTGATATCCCACAATGTTGCGGATTTTGCAGTGATTCTTACTTGATATTTTTTCAACAACTATATCATTAAAAATATATGACATAAGATTGCAACTAGAAATTTCTTTATGTCAAATTGTTTCACCACATGCTTGCGAATTAGTAGCCTCAAATGGTTTTTGGTTCAAGTTGTAATGAAAACATTTAATGTGACAATAATAAGATTACATCAAGCTCAATTCTTTATCAACTTGAGCATTGTTCTAACAATTGCTAAAAGACTTGCAACCAAGCTGCATGATACAGGGAAATGGGTACGTGTGTCGAAACGAAAACCCATTGGAAATGTTGTGAAAATTCCAATACTGTAATCCTATTGTAGCAATTGGAATTAATTTTCCTAATTGTTAATTAATTTAACAATTTATTTGCTACGACAAATACCAAATTAAGCACACTGCAACCTTCACAAATACACTGTGGAAAAATAATAGTGTTGGAAATTGAGAAAATACTAGCACACACAATAAAAATGACACCGTTATTTTTGGACAATTGTCCTTGGGAAAACCCAACTTGGGAAAACCAGTGCAACAATGAGGGTTTTATTATTATGCAATAGTGAAAATCTGAATACAACCTATGGATGCCCAACTGACAATCCAAATAGCAAGAAAATCTGGGCAAAATTATTTTAAGGGAATTGCCATTCTTCCACAAGCAATCCCAACAAATCTTCTTTTAGAAAACTCAACCTCCTAGACCGCGTGTGCCAACCTTGTGTTGCTCTGTGCAGACCCTATGACGTCAAGCCTCCAACCTGCCTTTCATGAAGTTGTTTTGCTTGTCTTTGTTGAGAAAATTGCCTCTCCGACACTCTGGACCCTCTGTTTGACCTTTGGAATTGAGAACAAATTTGTCTCCAGCAAATCGAATTTCTTCTTTGAAGCAACTGCGCAGTCCTCTTCACCGCCTCACTGGGAATAACTAGGCCCTCTTGCTGTTGCCTCTCTAGATCTAGAAAACTTCCTTCGAATCACTGTCCCTGCCCCTCATTATCTTTGCTGCCTCACTGAAGCTCAAACTCTTTGGCAAGTTACAGTTGCTACTTTGGAAAATTGAATTCTCCAAGTGACTCTAGTGCATTCTCCATCACCACATTGATCCCTTTTTATATTTTCCTGTTGGAACTCTGTTGACGGTGTTGGACTTGCCAACATGTCAGGGGATCTTCCTAGTAAGAAGTCCCAACTAGACCTCAGATTGTTTGGTGTAGGAGTCCCAATAGTGGGTTGTACGATATTGCCTTGACCGCTGTTGCACGTAGAGGTAAGTGAGATGTCCTTGTTGGTAGCAAGGGTGTGACATGCGCAACAAGCCAAGGAAGGTGCATGAATGGTTCTAACACACAAAAGGTGGAATGAGTGTACCCCTTGGAAACCTGTGTAAACACGCAATTTGGAAGGGAACACGCGAGCAAAGATGCATCACAAACTGGAAGGAAGGTGAAATAACAATCTAAAGTGATGGTTAAACCAACAACACATTTCAATAAGATTCATACACACATACACAGAAAGAACCTATAAATACATGCGTAAGCAAACAGATACATACATCATTAGAGTAAACAAGTTAATTGAAATACAATAACAACATATGCATGAAATGTGTTGGCTCTGTTATATTAAGAAGTGAAAGTTCCAGTCATACAGTACAACCATGACCAACCACTAGTCCCGATAACAGAACGTTACAGTCATTGCCCCCTGCTCCTCCAAAGAGATGTAATAGCTCTGCACTATGGAGAAGCGAAGGCTCGTTACAATACTCTCCAAGCTTTCTCTAAGATACTCTTTTCTGAAGCTTCGCTAACCAAAATCCTCTACAATGAGTTATGAGGTACTATAAATAGCAAAGTGTGGGGTGACCCTTGACATTCCCCTTTGTGACTGTTCACCTACCCTCATGACTCTTCAACTACTCTATGAGTGTCACATTCCACTATCGACACTTGGACTTTCACTTTACAAGATGTTACATACAATCTGCACATGTACCCATGTGAGACAAAATAGGCTTGAGTAAGCCATGCAAGACATCACTAAGATTCAAACAACTGTGGGAAGGCCAACTCTTCGACATCCTCAAGACGGTCGACAGTGGCGAACTGATGCTAAGCTTGGTAGTCCACGATGGTGTCCGTGTACTCTGTGGTGACAACTTTTTGGAACTGAACTCTTGCCTTTGTTGCATCCGGGTGCATTGATTTGGCTCCTCTGTCCAACTCGTCCGATAACATGCGCATCATTGTCTTGAGCGCGGTCAGACTAGTGACATACTGATGCATAGTGTCTGCATTGATTGCCAAGTCTGCGCTGGTGGCTATGCGCATCAACTCGTCAAAGTACGAGTCCAGCTCCAGTTGGACTTGATTCTTTGTCTTTGCCTTAGTGAGTGTCCCAATAGATGGGATTGCTTTCGCGCGCACAACAATATCCATGCTTTTGAACACCCGTGCATGGGAAACCTGCAAACTAGTGATGAGCTGTGGGAGTTCCTCATAGTTTCGGATCTGACTCCGGATGCGTGCCTTCAACTCAACCGCCATGGGCTTCATCATCTTGGGCAAGTGTAACAGGGCTCCCTTGTATCTCATTGTCCATGTTTGCATGCGGTCGACAACAGTATGCAGGTTCGACAAGATACGTGCTCTTCTAGCACAACATTGCTGCCAACCGTTGAGATGGACAACTGCCTTATGCACGATACCAAATCTAGAATACAACATCCGCATGACTGTCTCAAGGGACGATACTTCATCCAGTATCGCCTTCTTCAACTCTGCTTTGGCGGATGCTGTAACCAGTTCTCCTCCCTGCTTGGCCGTCTGTAACTCCTTAGCCATTTGCTCGTTCTTTGCTATCAAGAAGCAAACACTTGAGCTAGTGGCTTCGACATATGCTCTGGTAGCATCGACCAATGCTGCTAGATGCTTGCGCACATCAGATACGATCACTCATTCCTCAAACTGCGCAGGAGATGTGTGGACATTCGGAGTAGACACTCTGCGCGATTGCACAACTCTATGCTGTGACTCGTCGAATGATATGTTGTGCATCTCTTCTTCTGGATTGTCTCCAAGGATCTCAATATCTCGTTGGTTGCTCAGGACTTGCTCTGCTTCCGGATTTGGTGAAGCCGGTGGGTCGACTCCTTGGTGGTAAGGCATGAGGTCAATGTCTTGTTCTATCTCTGGCTGCTCCATCTTCGTATCCATCTGCTCAAGTACTCGTTTAATCTCTTGAGCGAAGTCTTGTTCCTGCGATTGCTCACCCTGTCTGCTTTGTGTCAGCTGCTTGGTTGAGCCTACTACCTGAATGGGCGTAGTTTCATCAATCTGTGCATGTTTCGCCCCCTACTGTGTCTATCCCTGTTGCACTTCCTTCTCCTGTCTGTGCGACTCTTGTTCTTTCCAGAGTTTCTCCTTCAACTCTTGCAACTCCTTCACTGTTTCCTCCATCCTCTATTTATCTATCTACCTTTGCGTGTTCGTTTTGTCGCGCTGTGGCCTCTTTGCCTCTATTTCGAAAGCCGTTTTCTCCACAAGTGGGTTTGCCTTGAACTTGCAGATTTGTTCTACCTCTGCGTTGTCGACAATCTTTCTCTTGCCTTTGTCACGCGTAGGTATGTTACCCTCTGCTGGTGCTGGTGCTCTCCTAGATGCTGCTTCACGCTGCTTTTCTAACCATTCCACAACGATGCCGACCGGTTCATTGGGCTTGGAGAAGCTGTGACAATATCTCCATGGGTCTTCCTCAGCCCAATGACATGCCCTGTGGATCCAAGGAAATTGCACTCTCGCACAGTGATCCTTCACAAAGCAATGCGGGTCGTACGGATTGAAGCTTCTGGTGCCGAAAGTAAATCTGTTGAATTCTTCTATCTCGACATTAACATGCTTGAGATTCCGTATCTCGTACAACACGATCCACAACGGAAGAGTGGGCCAAGGTGACTTCTTCTTCCGATGCAGTCTAGCTGACAGTCCTGTTGAGATGTGGTATGACACTTCTTGCATGACGAGCTTGACCATGTCAAACTTCGGTAAAACATGCATAGGCTTCTCCGCACTGTACATTTGTATGAAGTTATTAAAAGGATAGGCATACCAATCCGCTATGTCGATCAGTGCCTCCATTGCTGCCTTCGACATGCAAGGTGGATCCTGCTCAAATATCATCTTGTACACGGGGGTGACAAAATGGTCTGACAACTGTGTGATGACTTCGCGAAAGCTGCTTTCGGAAAACAGTTTGCAATAAGTGTTCACAGAGGTTTTTGTTGATGTCCATACCCACTTCAAGCTGAGAAACTTTTGATAGGCACAAATTGCATCCAAAATGTATGCAGATATTTATATTTCTGCTTGCTGACCTTTGGGCAGCTATTGAGATCCTGCTACTTGTTCCTTCAACCTGTGAGCCAACATGTTGGACCAGTTGCATGCTTTGCCTTCACTGGCCAGTTGGTCCAACGCGATCACCCAACTCTACGAGGTCGTCTCCGAGCTCTCTTGGCTGTACAAGCAACATGCAAAGATGACCAAATACTGATATGCCTTCTGCACTATCTTCGTCTTGTAAATCTGGTTGGCTGTCATCCTGAACTTGGCTGGCTCCTTCACCCAACTCTTCAAGATATCCCTAGAGTTTGCATTGCTGCTGGGTATGCTGAAGGGTGTCTTTATTATGATCACTGGCTTCGGCAAGTGGTACATCTGCTGATAGTCCTGTGCCCTAATGGTAGCAATCTCTGTCCCGTTGACACTGCTTAACATCATCGTCTCGAGATCAGTGTGCGAGACGATCTAATGTGTCATGCCCGCTAATGGAGATGCGAGATACCTACATGCAATCCTGTACAAGCCAGACCTGTGAATGTTCAAATAGACCCTATGGTCTTCAAGGTCTTCCTCAAATGTGCCTGTGAATGCATCATTGAGGTTGTGCCATCTTAGCTTGATGTTCTTGTCTATGATCAACGTGGTGTCTTCGTAATTCAGCAAACTCATAGACACTCTCTCAACTGCATCTCTAGTTGCGCTCTGTTTGTGTCCTTTGACCCCGCTCTCTTGGAGGCCATTGAACCTAAACTGTTGAGAGATGGACAAACACCTGCTATATCTGGAGACATTGTGACATGCATGACAAGCAATCTGTCAGTTGAAACCAAGGCAAACTTGAGGACAAACATGCAACATACCCGAGAGACTGATGGCAAGGACTGCGCAATTTTCACTGGGACGCCGAGAGACTAACTGCCAGAACTGCGCAAAAGGCAGTCCAGATTGTCGGGAGGCTGGTTCACTACTGGAATTACGAAATGCGCAATCCAGGTTGACTTGCTGGGTGCTGAGATTGCGCAATGCACAATTTCAGTCAGCAAGGCATGCAGGCCCAGGGACTGCATTGTGCAATTTTCTGGCACAGCAGACACTGCCTCTCAGAATTGCGCAAAGCAAGCCTGGAGGACAGTGTCTGGCTAGATTTGCGCATTTTCTGGGAGGAAGGCAGAGCCTTCCCTCTTAGAAATGCGCAATGCTGTTCGGGCAAGGCAGGGCCCAAACCAAGGTTGCCTAGACCCGTCGATGGACGACTGAAAACATATGAAGATCTGAATGCAGGGCGAAATTGAGTGTAGGCAAGAGTGAATGATCATGCATGCAAACAGCGAATGCAAGATTCAGAAAATGAGAAAACATTCATGTGTGTGAAACGAGTCGCCGAATTGGCGACTGTTAATGCAAAACAATGTCATGCATGTGACAGCAGTGAGATGCAAAAAAATATTGAAACAGTGCTTGTACAGGCTAACATGCATGCAAACGACAACAAGCGTTCACAAAAATCAAGCACACAACACTCACACAAGCCAAAACACAAAAAGTGACAAAAATGCTGCAAAAGACAAGTAAAGTGGACTTACCCGGAAATAGCTGTGCTGGATGGGCCGAAGACTCCTAAATGTGCTGTGGGATGTCAGAGCTCCAAGATCGATGTGAAGAATGAGCTCTGAAGCGTTGCATAAATCTAGGAAGAAGCTTGTGAAGAATGAGCTTATGACGTGCATGCCACAAATCTAGAAAAAAGCGACACTTGGAGGAAAGTTTCTAAAACGATAAAGCGACACTTGGAGGAAAGTTTCTAAAACGATCTTTGCATGTAACCTCCAGCTGCTAAAAATGGATCCCTAAAATCTAAGGATGCTTTTTGCATGTTGCTTTTTGATATTTTAGGAAAAGCAACCCATGCATGCCAATCAAGTTTGCTGGGTCCCAGAGGGAACCGTTCACTCTGAAGGCACATGCAACAACCTGCAAGACTGGGAGATGGATTTGCGCAATTTTTGAGTTGAGCTAGGCTGGCTGTCCCAGAGGGATTTCACAATTTTTGGGGTTAGCAGGTGACTGCGGCCTAGTATTGCGCAATTTCTTGGCTGAGCTACAGTGCTGGGCTAGATTGCGCAGTTTTCTCAAGGAAGGCTGTCTGATTGCATTGCGCAATTTCTGAGCCCAATAGGCTGCCCATTAGATTTGCGCAATTTCTGGAGGGAAGGGTGGTTCCCCTCCAGAATTGTGCAATTTTTTGAGGGAGCTGCTCAACCAACAATTAGCTTAATTTTGGAATGGCAGCCTGTGAAAGGAGTGAAGAAAACTGTCATGCATAGAATAACAAGCCACTGGAAAACCAATGAAGCCTATATACTTGACAGTGCAAGACATGCTGCTAGGATGGTTGGTAGGGAGGCTCTAAAACAAAGCTAAGGCAAAATTTTGGAGGGTGGTTGTAGTGCTACAACATATTCCAACGACAAGATTAAATCTTAATCGATGACTCAAATAATTTCTGGATCGATCCGTGTGAGTTTCTAGAGAATTCTCACCTTGACTTAATTAATTTTGATTAATTAGCCATATTTCCTAAGTTTAGACTTAGGGAGTATTTAAAAATTGGGTAATAATCTAATTAAGCCATCTCTAGGTGGAATTCCCAGAAACGATATTGGGATTTGGAGATCTCATGTATTTTAGCTTCTTCACCGAATTTCGAAACTAAAACACATCCGATGCTATATAAACTAATGCTCCCTCTTAGTGAGGACTGTGTTACTGTTCTCTCTCTAGTGCTACACCCTGCCACAACACCTTGTCTCTGTATCACCTTTATCATGTTGCTAATGTCTGGTTACTGCTGCCCACCAACTACTGTGCAAATTTGATGCTACATCTGTGCTGCTGCTGACACATCCATACTGCTGCTAACTCTGCATCTACACTGCAACTCCCTCTCATCTATTGTTGCTGCAACTGCAACTAATGCCACTGAGAACCATCCAAAATACTGAATCAACTGTGTTCAGTATGATGCATTTGTCTCCCGAGTATCTGACTGCTACTAGCATCTGCGATGTCACTAAGGAATCTGTGTTGCTGTTGACATTGCTACCCAACCACTTGATCTGTTGTCAAGACTGCACTACGCTCCTAAGCATCTGACTACTACTAGTCTGCCACTGTCACTTTGGTACTGATTGCATCAATTGCCATTGATCCATCTTGCTATTGGATAATGTAGGCCCCCCAGGTAATGATGCATGAGGTGGACTCCTCAAGGGTCTTGCCTAAACTCTATAGCTCTTTGGGGCTACAACTCCAAGTCACCCCACCTCACTCCTAGAGGTATGGCAGTTATCATTGCGAAGTTTGATCTACTCATACTATTGCTTCTATTGCTCTACTAATGCTTCCACACAGATGCTGCAACTATTGCAATAATGAGTCTGATCTCCCCAGATCCTGAAGTACTAGCTTCCATAGGGGTATGCTCCCTCTAAAATTAGACTCCCTTTGGGAAATCTCTCTGCGCCCTCTTGGCAACTCACACTGTCCTCCTGTACTGGAAACTGAACTGCGTAGTTCTGCGCTGGGATTCTTGTAGCTGGAACTGCACTTGCATACTGCAACTGGGCAATTCGCACTGCTTGTGTCACTGCATCTAGCTCTGCAACTGTCTCCTCGGTACTAACTACAACTAGATTTGCAGCTGTCATTTGAATGACTGGTTGCATCCGCTAACACTGAACCTGCGACTGTGATACTATGGGCTCCTGTAGCAAAGGTGATGGCCTCGTTGAAATAATATGGAACTAATCTGACTAATCTATGTGTTGCAACTGTGTTGGACCTTGCTTATCTGGCACAATAGAGTTTCATACTCCTCCTCGTGGATCTGGTGCCCCACTATCTCCTTTTGAGCCTAGTCCCTGGCTGAGACACTTCCTTTCTTTGCAACTCACACTAGACAAGTCACACTTCCTTCGATACTTGTTTTTCACAACTAGAAGTCGATTTGTTACCCATTTCTGCATTTTGGCTAACTCGCACGATCTCCTTTGACAATCTCATACAATCATCCCTGCAGAGCTGCAAAAATCTGGAAACTCAAAACTGGAGAAAATAAACCCAGAAGCTCCCTCTCTTCCTTGCTTGGTTGCTGCTTTGCTATTTGCACTCCCTTATGGAATGTGTAGATATGCTAGATGCTACTGCCAATCTGCAATGGAAAATCGAACTTCTGAAACTCGAAGTTCCTTGAGAGAAATCTCCCCTTTGTTGTGTGTGCTTTTCTCTTCCACCCGACGCAGATTCTACTTTTGCAACCTGCAGCAAAACCCTCGGTGTCCAACTAGGAATTTGCTGAGCGGAAATTTGAGCTGCAACTACTCCCTCTGACTGCTGGAATCACTCTCCTGGGCAAATTGAATTTTCTGCACCCGTGCAACTAAAAATCGAACTGTTGGCCTAACAATTCGGCTTGCATGTCAAGGAACTAGGTTGCCTCAAGAATTTCGCCTTGCTGCTCCTTTTGTGCAGTGAAATTCTTCCATTCGCTTCTGAGCTTCTTGGTTGATCACTGACGCTTTGATACCATGTGAAAATTCCAATACTAAAATCCTATTGCAACAACTGGAATTAATTCTCCTAATTGGTAGTTAATTTAACTATTAATTTGCTATGGAAAATACCAAAATAATCACACTGCAACCTTCACAAATAAACTGCGGAAAAATAACATCGCTGGAAACTGAGAAAATGCTGACACACAAAATAAAAATGACATTGTTATTTTTGGACAATTGTCCTTGGAAAAACCTAGCTTGGGAAAACCGATGCAACAATGAGGGTTTTATTATTATGCAACAGTGAAAATCTGAGTACAATCTATGGATGCCCAATTGGCAATCCAAACAACAAGAAAATCTAGGCAAAATTATTTTAAGGGAATTACACTTCTTCCACAAGCAATCCCGACACAACATCCTTTAGAAAACTCAGCCTCCTAGACCCCCTGCGTCAGCCTCTACGCAGACCCTATGACGTCAAGCTTCCAACCTGCCTCTGATGAGTGGTTTTCCTGTCTCTGCCGAGGAAATCGCTTCTCCGACACTCTGAACCCTTTGCCCGACCTCTGGAACTGAGAACGGATTTCTCTCCAGCAAATCGAACTACTTCTCTGAAGCAATTGCGCAGTCCTCTACGTTGCCTCACTAGGAATAACTAGGACCTCTTGTTTGTGCCTCTCGGAATTTCGAAAACTTCCTCCGGATCACTGTCCCTGCCCTTCACTATCTTTGCTGCCTCATTGAAGCTCAAATTCTCCGGCAACTGACCGCTGCTACTCTGGAAGATCGAATTCCGACTTTGGTGCATTCTCCATCACCACATTGATCCCTTCTTATATCTTCTTGTTGGGACTACAACGACCAAGATTACATCTTAATCGATGGCTCAAATTATTTATGGATTGATCCGTGTGAGTTTTTAGAGAATTCTCACCTTGATTTAATTAATTCTGATTAATTAGCCATATTTCCTAAGTTTAGACTTAGGAAATATTTAAAATGGGCTATTAAACTAACAAACATGACCTCCCAAAACTTTGGAAATGGGGAAACATGATTATATATATATATATATATATATATATATATATATTTTATTATGAGTAATGAAATCCACCTCTCTAACCCTGAGTATTGACATTTGGGTAGCTCAGAAGGTATTTTTGAGTAGAGAAAATCCCACAAAAAATGTGCTTGTGGGTAACATATTCAAGGTTTGGGGTTTGACCCGAAGGAATAGTCTTGAAACTCATGAAAAATAATTTAATTTAATTTTGTATCATGTAGGCTTTCGTTGGCCAGCAAGGCCAAGAGACATGACCTTTGGGGTTTCACACCCCTTGGTCGAGTATAAATATAGGCCAATGAAGAGGCCAAATCACAAGTTGGATGGACACGTCTCATGGAGAACAAGAAGCCCTAAGGTGATCTGGATTTAGACAGGAACGCAACAAATTACAGAGATAACCATAAATACAGAGATGCAATAACCATAAACACAGAGATGTAGCGGAAATAATGCTTCATTTCATTAATGGAAAATACTGAAATATGCTTACAACCAGAAATGGAAATAAACCAGCTAGGGCGATGGTAGCTTATCTCTGAGAAGAGATGTGCGGCTACATGCCTCTGAACTGTTCCGAACTGTGTTACAATGAGGCTCAAAGGCCTATTTAATGTTGAGAAACAATGGAAAACCCTTCACATCCCGAAACCTAACCCTAGAAGATGAAACGCCAAATTGTGGGCCCCGTTTGGGTAAATTGGTACATCAATTTCCCGGGGTCGTAACTTTGGCATACGATCTCCGTTTGATGCGCACGATAGCTCGTTAGAAAGATCTATCCGAGTACTACCACTTTGGGAGAATCCCAAAAAAGCGTCGTTTAGGGCCTCAAAACGGCTCCGGAAGTTAAGGACCCGAAAAACTGCTAAAAATAGTAAACTGTGCTACAATTTAGGAAACTAAAAAGATTGAAAGAGATAGTTGTGGGGGTCCAAATGGGATAGGTGGGTGGCCACCAACATCCACCTGGATCATTCCTCCCCCCTTAGGAAGCAATGGTCCCCATTGCGTTGAGTTCCTCCATCTGCTGAACTTGTCCTGCAATCTCTGATGTGTCCAGTGATGGTGGGAAGCATGGTCGACGATGGTCCACATTGAACATTTGGTGCAAGCGAAGGAATGGAGGAATGATGTGCTCCAAAGCATTGTTCCCCATAGCCTTGGTGCTGCTGTAAGGACCATGTCGGAGTGGTCTGAGCTTCTGATGGGTTCTGGTAAGGCGTTCTTTCTGTCGATGCAACCATACTTTGTTGCTCACCTGAAACTTGTGTGGTACCCATGTGGGTGAGGAGAAGTCGTTCCTGTGTTTTGTCATGACCGTATCCCTTTGCTGCTGCTGCTGCATGGAGGAACCATTTGCAGGGGTCATGGATGTAGCAACGATCTTCCCCTTATTTTGGGAGTGAACTAGACAGATGAATTTTCTGGTCTGTGATATGAGCTTGCTGCCTTTCTTGGTAGTGATCAAAGATGTGGCGGTAGGTGGGGCTACCTTTGGTATCCTGTATAATGAATTATTCAAAGAAATAATGACAGCACGAGGCCTGAACTCATACACAGCATGTCGTCGCCACAAGTATGGTTGGCCTAATAATACATCACAAACATCCAGAGGTGTAACATCACACAATACCTCGTCTGTGAAGGGCTTGATGCTGTAGGGAAGGCGACACTGCTGGCGAACTTTGATATCTCGTCCTTCATGAAGCCACCCGATACTGTACGACTGTGGGTGTGGTGTAGTCGGTAGGCCCAACCGCTTCACGACCTCTGCTGAAACAAGGTTCTTTTGGCTGCCACTGTCGATAATGAACTGCAGCGGCGAACCCTTCACCCACATCTGTGAGTGGAAAAGACGCTCCCCTTCCTCTGGATTTTCAGGCTCATCTTTCTGGATCTTGGCAGTGGCAACAATGGCGCTGGGATCCGCATCAATGATCTGCTTCCCTTTACAATTCCCCTTGTCGGGTTCTGGCTCAGGGTCAAAACATGCATCTGATTCGGAAGCCTTCAACTCAGCCACCAGTGACTGCTTGGTTCGACACTCACTTGTGTTATGAGTGGGACTCTTGTGGAACTCACACCACTTTCCTGTGTCCTTCTTCAGCTTCGTGGTGTTGTTCTTTTCTTGTGGCTTCGACGGGTTGTCTTGGGTCATCCCGCCTTGGCTTTGTCCTTTGGGCTTCGGATTTGCAGATCCAAAGTCTCGCTTCTTCTGTTTGAACTTTTGTTCGATTTTGACAGCGTATCGGTATGCTGTGCCGAGTGAGGAGATGTTCAAGAACACCATCTCTTCCTGGATGTATCTGTGCAGGCAGCCACGGTATTTGAGTACCAGATGCAACTCAGAATCTTTGATACCCAACTGTGTGCGAAGGGTATGAAAAATGTTTGTGAACTCCGGCACATCTTGGTCTCGTCCCTGCCGCAGTGTGGTCCATTTGATGTATTTGTCCTCATAGCTTCCGACAGGGTAGTACCGCTCCTTGATGGCATCCCGGAAGTCATTCCAAGTGGGTGCGGCTGAAAACAGTGAGCCTGTGCTTTCATCCTTCTGTTCGCAGTAGGTTTCCCACCAGTCCTTGACGTGGGGGGCTGCTTTAAGAAGAGCGAAAACAATCTTTTCCCGATTTGAAAATTCATGAACAGAAAAATACCCATCTAGCAGATTTAACCATTTATCTACGGCATCTGCGTCTATTTGACCCTCGAATATGGGGATTTCAAAATTAACTTGTACCTTGAAGGGTGTGGCATTTCCAGAGTCGCTGTTGGAAGCCGATGCGTCGCCTCTGGGTAGCCACTGAAGGATTTGCGCAAAGCTATCCATCATCGCGTTCCTTTGCCGCTTGAGCGCTTCTTCGAGCAAGATTTTGATAGGATCTCCTGCCCCCTCGTCTTTTTTCTCATCCGCCATGGGAGGCCGTCGGGATTTGCGAGGCTTGTCTTGCAAGGGTTCGACCAGTTCAAGCCCTAATTCCTTATATCCCGACCTTGTTGGGGACATGCAAAGAAAAACAGAGAAAAAGCAGACCGCTCTGATACCACTGATCCGGATTTAGACAGGAACGCAACAAATTACAGAGATAACCATAAATACAGAGATGCAATAACCATAAACACAGAGATGTAGCGGAAATAATGCTTCATTTCATTAATGGAAAATACTGAAATATGCTTACAACCAGAAATGGAAATAAACCAGCTAGGGCGATGGTAGCTTATCTCAGAGAAGAGATGTGCGGCTACATGCCTCTGAACTGTTCCGAACTGTGTTACAATGAGGCTCGAAGGCCTATTTATTGTTGAGAAACAATGGAAAACCCTTCACATCCCGAAACCTAACCCTAGAAGATGAAACGCCAAATTGTGGGCCCCGTTTGGGTAAATTGGTACATCAATTTCCCGGGGTCGTAACTTTGGCATACGATCTCCGTTTGACGCGCACGATAGCTCGTTAGAAAGATCTATCCGAGTACTACCACTTTGGGAGACAACATGGGTCCATGGACCCATGTTGCCCTAGAATCCCAAAAAAACGTCGTTTAGGGCCTCAAAACGGCTCCGGAAGTTCAGGACCCGAAAAACTGCTAAAAATAGTAAACTGTGCTACAATTTAGGAATCTAGAAAGATTGAAAGAGACAGTTGTGGGGGTCCAAATGGGATAGGTGGGTGGTCACCAACATCCACCTGGATCATAAGGAGAGCCTCAACCTAGTGAAGGAAGCTGCAGAAGCCAAGTTTGGAAGCTTATCCGTTTGAAGGTTGGAGTAGGATGCATTTTTGAGGAAGGAAGTCGTAGTAGGAGGTCGCAAAGGACCGCAACAGGGCCGTAGGCTGGCTGCAACTGTAGAAGAAATTGATCGTAGTGGCTGAGAAAGAAAGGCCGAGGGCCTCAGGAGGAGAGACAGGGGCACAGAGGGTCATTTGTAGTAGACTGAGTGATCTAAAGAATGTGGGAAGGTTGGCCGAGTTGGAAAAAGGGAGCTATAGGCCGAGTAGGTCTAGCTAAAGAAGAGGGTTGTCAAGGGTTCAAATAGGAAGTCTGTTATTGAAAGGAAAGACCTGATAATAAGAAGACAAGTCGCTGGTATGAATAGTGGTTGAAGGGAGCAGTGCATTAGTGAACAATTGTTCAACAAAGATTAAAAGGAGTTGATCTTTGTGTGGACAAAAGTGGTTCAAAGAGCAAACCATCTATTAGAAGAAGCCTGTAGCAACGAAGGATTGAGGCTACAAGGTACATCAAGGACAAAGAGGACATAAAGGGCTGCTTGCAAAGGACAACAAACAAGTAAAGTTGTTTTGTCTTTGTTGTTATGGGCAGTTGAGATCCTGAAGGAATTGGCCTCAACCTTGAGTCATTGGTCAAATGTTTGACTATGTACTACATCTTTGTATCAAGGTTTGTAAAGGGCCCCGATCCTTGATACGAGAGCCCAATATTTTTCTTATTAATAGACAAATAAGAAACATGATTTGGGCCAATAAATACTGTGTATTGTTGTTGATCTATTTGCTGATATTTTTTGGTATGAAAAGTTGTTTAAGGTTGGGCATCTCTAGTGTGTTTATGTGATGGTCTAGACATACACTAAACCTAAGGTGCAAGGGAATTCCAACATGGTATCATAGCTACTTTGAAGGGCAATTAGATCAGAGTGTGCGTAGGGATTAGCTCTAGGAGGGAGCTGTGAGATTGTTGTAGGATGCAACAATGTTGGGTAGACATGGAGTAACAGGTTTCAACAAAAAACATGGATATGTAGTCTTGACTGGTTTGGTGACGAGATAGGATGGGAGTTTTGGTGGATTTGTGGAGAATTGGGTGCACACAGTATGTTGTGTGGCAAGTTGTTGATGATGGACACACGTTGACTTGTCACAGTATGTTGAGACGGTTGAGGTGCCTTGGCAAGTAGTGGTTTGGCATGCACGAGGTAGCTTCGTTTGGATGGTAGGCTGATTGTGAGATGATATCTTCATTGTGTTGCAAAGTTGCACATCCGATAATCGAGCCATCTGCAAATAAGGTGTTTGACCCAAGAGGATGAGGACACTTGCAGAGTTAAGTTTCAATGGTCTAGAGGGACTACTCGTAATGTTCAACCATAGCGCATAACTGTCCTTGAAAGGACACACTATCAGTTGCACGGAGGTTGTGTAGGCTCGGAGGGAGTTTGGCTTCAGAGGGAGACTGTAAAGGAGAGTCAACTGTCTAGTGGAAGTCAAGCCTTTAGATTCAAGCGAGAGAGTGGAGTTTTCAGCCCATGCAAGGATAGTCACGAACCATGCAAAGACAATCATGGTGGTGTAGGGAAAGTCGTAGACCATGCGAGGACAAGCATGGATCACACAAAGAAATGTCATGGTATAATCAAGGACAATCATGCACCATGCACGATAAGTCTTGATCAAGCACAAAGAAGACATGGCATATGCGAGGACAGTCATGGCAATTTAAGGGAAAGTCATGGCTTATGCAAGAAAGTCGTGGGCATGCAAGGAAAGTCATGGAGTTGGAGATTTCTACAAGAAGGATATGGAAATACCTTCCTCACTAAGAGGGAGTGTTGAAATTTGTGTTGCTCGAAAGGTATTTCCGAGTAGGGAAAACGCACAAAAATTGAGCTTGTTGGCAAGATACCTAAGGTTTCGAGTTTTGACCCAAAGGAATGGGCTTGAAACTTGAGAAAAATAATTTAATTTAATTTTGAGTCATGTACGCTCATGTTGGCGAACAAGGGTAAGGGACATGACCCTTGTGGTTTCACACCCCTTAGTCAAGTATAAATATTGGCCAATGGAGAGGCCAAATCACAAGTTGGATGAACACATCTTGTGGAGAACAACAAGCCCTAGGGAGGGCTGTAGCCTAGAGAAGGAAGCCACAAAAGCCAAGTTTGGAATCTTATCTATTTGGAGGCTGGAATAGGCCATAGTTCTGAGGAAGGAATCCACAAAAGGTTGTAGAGGGAAGAATGGTCAGAGGCTTGGCTTGCAACTGTAGAAGAAAGTGACTGCAGTGGTTGAGAAAGCAAGCTTCAAGAAGAGAAGCAGGTTGGTTGAGGGTCGTTTGTAGCAGACCGAGTGCTCTAAAGTTCGTGGGAAGGTTGGTTGAGCTGGAAAAAGGGAACTGTAGATGAAGACAAGGTGTTGTAGCAGGCCGAGCTAAAGAAGAGCATTGTTAAGGGTTCAAAGCAGAAGTTTGGTAGGCAATGGAAAGACCTAAAAACAAGAAGACAAGTGACTGGGATGAATAGTGGCTAAAGGGAGCAATCCACTGGTGAACAACAATTGGATAGAGATTAAAAGGAGCTTATCTTTGTGTGGAGAAAAGTGGTTTAAAGAGCAGATCGTGTGTTGGAAGAAGTCTGTAGCAATGAAGGACTGAGGCTACAACAAGGTACATCAAGAACAAAGAGGACATAAAGGGTTGCTTGCAAGGGACAACAAACAACAATTAGGCCAAGTTGTTTTGTCTTTGTTGTCATGTGCAGTCGAGGACCTAAAGGAATTGACCTCAGCCCTAAGTCATTTGTCAAAGGTTTGATTGTGTACTATAGCTTTGTATTAGGGTTTGTAAAGGGCATTGACCCCTAGTACATGAGGCCAATGGTTTTCTTGTTAATGAACAAATAAGAAATGCCATTTCAACCAATAAATACTGTGTATTATTGTTGATCTATTTGCTGATATTTTCCGCTATGCAAAGTTGTTTAGGGTTGAGAATCTCTAGTGCGTTTATTTGCTAGTCTAGTCATAAACCAGACCTAGGGTACAAGGGAATTCCAACATGGTATCCAAGCTACTTTGTAGGGCAGTTAGATTAGTGTGTGCACAGGGATCAACTCTAGGTGGGAGCTGTGAGATTGCTGCAGGATGTAACAATGTTGCCCAGACATGGAACATAAGGTTTCAACAGAAAACATGTATATGTGGTCTTGACTGGTTTGTTGATGAGATAGGATTTGAGTTTTGGTGGATTGGTGGAGAACTCGGTGCACACATTATGTTGTGTGGCAGGTTGTTGATGATGGACTTTCATTGACTTGTCAAAGTATGTTGAGATAGTTGAGGTGCCTTGCCAAGTAGTGGTTTGGCATGGACACAATCGCTTCATGTGGATGGCAAGTTGATTGTGAGATAGTATCTTCATTGGGTTACAGAGTTGCACATCCGACAGTGGAGCCATGCGCACATGAGGTGTTTGACACAGGAAGATGAGGACACTTGCAGAGTTAAAGTTGCGGTGGTCTAGAGTGGACTAGGCGTATTATTCAATCACAACTCGGCACTGACCTTGAAAGTACACAGGTTCAGTTGCAGGGAGGTTGTGTAGGCTCAGAGGGAGATTGTAAAGGAGAGTCAACTACCCAATGAAAGTCAAACCTTTAGATTCAAGCGAGAGAGGTGTTTTTAGCCGATGTAAGGACAATCATGAACCTTGCAAGGATAGTCATGGTGGTGTAGGGAAAGTCGTAGACCATGTGAGGATAGTCGTGGATCACTCAAGGAAATGTCATGGTAGATGCGAGGACAATCATGCACCATGCAAGATAAGACTTGATCAAGCACAAAGAAGACATGGCACATGCGAGGACAATCAAGCACAAAGAAGATGTGGCACATGTGAGGACAGTAATGGCCATGCAAGGGAAAGTCATGGCTCATGCAAGGAAAGTCATGGAGCTGGAGATTTCTACGAGAGGGATATGGAAATACCTTCCTCGCTAAGAGGGAGTGTTGAAATTTGGGCAGCTCAGAAGGTATTTCTGAGTCAAGAAAACCCACATAAATGAGCTTTTGGGCAAGATACCCAAGGTTTTAGGTTTTGACCCAAAGTAATGGGCTTGAAACCCAAGAAAAAGAACTTAATTTGATTATGAGTCATGTAGGCTTAGGTCGGCCTACAAGGCCAAGAGACTTTGACCTTAGGGTTTCACACCCCTTGGTCGAGTAGAAATAGAGGCCAATGGGGAGGTGAAATCACAAGTTGGATGGACACATCTTGTGGAGAACAAAAATCCCTAACGAGAGTCGTAGCCTCGAGAAGGAAGCTGCAAAAGGCAAGTTTAGAAGTTTAGCTGTTTGGATGTTGGAATACGCTGCAATTTTGGGGAATGAAGCCGCAGTACA
Source organism: Pinus tabuliformis (assembly GCA_031772625.1). Lineage (NCBI taxonomy): Eukaryota > Viridiplantae > Streptophyta > Pinopsida > Pinales > Pinaceae > Pinus > Pinus tabuliformis. Next base: position 47,331,240 of record CM062820.1, read on the forward strand.
AGGTTGCAGAGCCACATGTTGGTCGCAATTGTAGAAGAAAGTGACCACATTTGTTGAGAAAGCAAGGTCGAGGGCCTCAGGAAGAGACATAGGTTGGCCAAGGGTCATTTGTAGTAGACCAAGTGCTCTAAAGCACATGGGAAGGTTGGCCATGTTGGAAAAAGGGAGTTGTGGATGAAGACAAGGTGCTTTAGCAGGTTGATCTAGAGAAGAGTGCTGTCAAGGGTTCAAAAAGGAAGTTTGTTAGGCAAAGGGAAGACCTAACGACAAGAAGATAAGTTGCTACTATGAATAGTTGTTGAAGGGAGCAGTCCGCTAGTGAACAACAGTTGGACAAAGATTAAAAGAGTTGATCTCAGTGTGGACAAAAGTGGTTTAAAGAGCAAACCATGTGTTAGAGGAAGTCCGTAGTAGTAAAGGATTGTAGCTACAAGAAGGTACATCAAGGACAAAGAGAACAAAGAGGGCTACTTGCAAAGGAAAACAAACAACGAGTTAAGTTGTTTTGTCTTTGTTGTTATGGGCAGTTGAGGACCTAAAGGAATTGGCCTCAACCTTGAGTCATTAGTTAAAGGTTTGACTATGTACTATAGCTTTGTATTAGGGTTTGTAAAGGGCCATGATCCTTGGTATGAGAGCCCTATGGTTTTAAAACTAAGAAACATGATTTGGGCCAATAAATACTGTGTACTATTGTTGATCTGTTTTCTGATAGTTTTCGCTGTGCAAGGTTGTTTAAGGTTGAGCATCTCTAGTGTGTTTATGTGCTACTCTAGTCATATATTAGACCTAGGGTGCAAGGGAATTTCAACATGATATTAGAGCTACTTTGAAGGGCAACTAGATTAGAGTGTGCACAAGGATTAGGTCTAGGAGGGAGTTGTGAGATTGTTGCAGGATGCAACAATGTTTCCTAGACATGGAGTAGAAAGTTTAGCACAAAACATTGATATGTGGTCTTGGCTGGTTTGGTGACAAGATAGGATGAGAGTTCTAGTGGATTGGTGGAGTAGTCGTTGCACGACAATATGTTGTGTGGCAGGTTGATGATGATGGAATTTTGTTGACATGTCATGTTGAGACAATTGAGGTGCCTTGGCAAGGAGTGCTTTGGCATGGACGAGGTAGCTTTGTGTGGATGGCAGGTTAATCGTAAGATAATATCTTCATTGGGTTGTAGAGTTTCACATCCAGTGGTGGAGCCATGCGCACATGAGGTGTTTGACCCAGGACGATTAGGACATTTGCAAAGTTGAATTGTGGTGGTCTAGAGTGGACTAGGCCCAGTGTTCAATGACAGCTCGACACTGACCTTGAAAGGCCACAGGTTCAGTTGTAGGGAGGTTGTGTAGGCTCAAAGGGAGTCTAGATTTAGAGGGAGAATGTAAAGGAGGGTCAACCGCGCAATAGAAGTCAAACCTTCAGATTCAAGCAAGATAGTAGAGTTTTCAGCCCATGCAAGGATAATCACAAACCATGCAGGGACAGTCATGGTGGTGCAAGGAAAGTTGTAGATCATGCTAGGACAATCTTGGATCACATAAGGAAATGTCATGGTACATGTGAGGACAGTCACGCACCATGCAAGATAAGTCTCGACTCTTGATCAAGCACAATGAAGACATGACACATGTGAGGACAATCATGGCCATGCAAGGGAAAGTCATCGCTCTTGCAAGGGTATCATGGGCATACATGGAAAGACATGGAGCTAGAGATTTTAACAAGAAGGATATGGAAATAGCTTCCTTACTAAGAGGTGTTGAATTTTGTAGCTATGGTCGGTCTAGATAATTAATATTTGTAGCCCTTGATGTATTTGTAATGATAAATGTAAATCATGTTCTTCATGCTATTGTCAAAAAAAAAATGATAAGGCATGTTCTTCAAGTCCTTTTCAAAAGAGGAATTTTTAATCTTATATATTTGAATTTTTGGCTCTAAGAAGCCAAGTCGACCTTCCTCCTAGTCAGGTCGGCCCTGTTGTAAAGGCACCCATTCGGCAAGCCAATCTACTATTTATATGAGGCATTCAAGCTTCTTCCAAAGCAAGTATTTCAGATCACCTTTGAAGTAGTATTCGATCATTTGAGGCAGAAAGGAAATGGCGAATCAAAGGAAAAAGACAAGATGAATTTGAGGCTTATAGAAGGAAGAATTTGAAGCTTAAGTGCATGAACGAATCTCTGATAGTAGCATATGTAAATCTTTGTGGAAAGGGCCAAATCTTTGAACTCTATGAAACGACAATAGGATCAAGTTTCTTTAGGCATACTATGAGGCTGAAATTATGCCCCAACAAAACTATGTAGGCCAAATTCAATGGGTAGACTTATGACTTGATTGGGAGACAATTGGACTAGGTTTGACCTTGTGGTTAACTAGATGATCTAGGCATGTCTCTTGTTGAAGTGAAGAAATTCTCTAAGGAAAAGGTTGCTTAGTTTTTCCCACGTGGATTTTCTTAGGGTAAATGCTTGTGTTCTTGATTTGGCTCTCTTTATGATCCTAATGTTTATTGTTGAAGATATTCTGTGTAATTGCTTAATGATTACTTTGAATATAAAAGAATTTAAAGTGAATATCATTGAGAGTACTTATCAGATAGAAGACTTATGAAAAGTCAACAAGAGGGAGTGTTGAAATTTGGGTAGCTAAGAAGATATTTCCGAGTAGAGAAAACCCACAAAAATGAGCTTGTGGGTAAGACACCTAAGGTTTGACGTTTTGACCCAAAAGAATGGGCTTGAAACTTGAGAAAAATAATTTAATTTAATTTTGAGTCTTGTAGGATCAGGTTGACTAGTAAGGCCAAGAGACATGACCCTTGGGGTTTCACATCTCTTAGCTGAATATAAATATAGGCAAATGGAGAGGCCAAATCACAAGTTGGATGGACACATCTTGTGGAGAACAATAAACCCTAAGGAGAGCTGCAACCTAGAGAAGGACATTGCAACAGACAAGTTTGGAAGCTTATCTGTTTGAAGGTTGGAGTGGGTCGTAGTTCAGAGGAAGGAAGCCACAATTGGAGACCGTAGAGGACCACAAAGGGCCACAAAGCCACTAGTTGGCCACAACTATAGAAGAAAGTGATCGCAATCGCTGAGAAAGCAAGGCTGAGGGCCTCGGGAAGAGATGCAGGCTGGGTTGGAGAAAGTGAGCTGTAGATGAAGATAATGTGATGTAGCAGGTCGAGCTAAAGAAGAGGTTTGTCATGGGTTTAAAGAGGAAGTTTGTTAGGCAAAGGAACGACCTAACAACAAGAAGACAAGTGATTGGTATGAATAGTGGTTGAAGGGAGCAATTCACTATTGAACAACAGTTGGACATAGATTAAAAGGAGTTGATCTCTAGGTGGACAAAAGTGGTTTAAAGAGAAGACCACGTGTTGGAAGAAGTTCGTAGCACCAAAGGACTGAAGCTACAACAAAGTACATCAAGGACAAAGAGGACGGAAGGGGTTGATTGCAAAGGACAACAGACAACAAGTAAGTCGAGTTGTTTCGTTTTTGTTGTTATGGGCAATTGAGGACCTAAAGGAATTGGCCTCAGCCCTGAGTCATTGGTCAAGGGTTTGACAGTGCATTATAGCTTTGTATCAGGGTTTGTAAAGGGCCATGATCCCTGGTATGGGAGCTCTATGGTTTTCTTATTAATTGACAAATAAGAAACATGATTTGGGCCAATAAATATTGTATAGTGTTGTAACTTGTTGACTTGTTTGCTGATATTTTCCGTTGTGCAAAATTGTTTAAGGTTGATCATCTCTAGTGCGTTTATGTGCTAGTCTAGTCATAGAACAAACCTAAGGTGTAAGGGAATTCCAACACTTAGGGCTAGAGTGAGGTCGTTGGTAATAGGCCAGCCCATCGATACACTCATTTAAGAGTTCGCAAGGCTCGAAGCTATTACAACAATATTCATCAAGGCATTATAGCTCATCATGTCACTTGCGGGGATTTGAACATGGGTGGGGAAGATAGCAACCATTTTACTTAACCACCCGAGATGACCCCAATTGAAACTCACACACACACACACATCACATCATATTGAAACTTTGAAATAAATCATTATGAATAAATGAGTAACAACATTTAAATGACAAACATTGTTTCACCATCACTTAGAGTGGTGTCCTCATCATTAGTATCACCCTTTTCCTCTACCTAAATCCTCTAGGGACATCAATCAACACCACCCAATTTTGATGAAATCACCTAATCCAAGCTTTAAAATATAATATGAGAAGCCTATCATTCCTACCTTGGTTTGAGTCTATCATTCCTACCTTGGTTTGAGTGAAGTGTACCTTTTGCTAAGGCCACAACATAGAGTCCAACTAGCAATATCACTAACATTGAGGTACATAGAGGACTTGGTGCTCTTGATTAACTCCCAATTCCATGCTGTCATACATGATAGGATCTAATGAAAATACTACAATCCTACCAATCCTGGAATGCTGAACGCTGTTGGTCTAATGAATTTTGAATGGGATATCAAATTCTACCTTCTCCTTATGAAGTTTGATGAGGTTGGAACCACTCTCAAACATCTTGAAACAATTAGTGGTAATGTTAAAAAATTTAAGTAAAAGAATGAAAAGTAAAAATAATGGAAATGTCACTTTTGCTTCTTAACATTACCGTTAATTACCAAAATTTTAGTGCAAGTTGAGAGTGAAACTCTCTTTTGAAGAAACATTTTTGGTCTTGAATGTTTCCAGAAGTCTCATTAAGTCATAATTAATCTCTAATTAGGCATTAAAACCTAAACTTTGAGTCCCAACAATTAAAGGAAGAAAAAATTGGACAAAATTCATTTCGAAATATGTTGTACAGAAGTAGAAACACATTTTAGTTCATATGGAACTCATTTCAAGCACGTTTTACTGATGTTTCAACGTTCTGATATGGGAATGCAACTAGCATGCACGTGGGCCATGTTTCATGCAATGCAGATTTGCAAACAATTCAACTTAGTTGAGAGCCTTAATTTCTTGAAGAGGTTAGAAACATCTCAGTTATAGTTGTACAAAATTTACACCCCAACTATATGTGTTGGGCGATAAAACTACAATAAGACAATCCCTAGCTTAATGTGAGTATGTCTTGCTTGATTTAAATTCTCTCATGTTCTCATAGTCATTTGAATACCCAATGAAAGTCTTCTTGGCTTGGTTCAATGCTTTTCTTCTTGTTAGAGAGAATGTCATTGAAGGCTCAAAAGCATTTATTTTCAATGGGGATTATCCTCTAGAATTGAGGCATGAATATGAATGTTTGGTTTTTTTTTCTTTTTGAATTCAATCAAAGTCCTCACCATGTAGCTTGTTGACCTTCTAGAAGAAGATAGTTATTTGGAAACAGATCCATAAATTGTTAAGGTAACAAGGTCTTGTTGAAGAGAAGTGTGCTCAAGCTAGGGGTAAGGCCATTAACCTATTAAGAACGTTTTAATTTTTCTCATGGAAAAGTTTTCAATAGGGAGCTGACTCATTGTTGAAAAGTGTAACTAGGTTCAGTGTTCATAATGACATGTGTAATTGTGATTTTATGTAATTGATGTAAAGAAAATTAAAATTATTATTGTAATACTTGTCTCATGGGTTTCATGAGCAAGGAATTTTATTTTAGTAATGGCTCCCATTGTAAGCCCTTAGGATTGGTCATAAAGTCAAATTAAGTCAATGTCATGTATGAAGGACCCTTCTTGGGCATGTCACAGTTGTATATGAGTCAATAAAAAAGTCAAATAGCCCTCGAATACCAAGCTCAAGCATCTCCTTCAAGTCGACCTTAAATGAGATAATGAATTTGCTCCAAAAGACATGTCGACTCACCCACAGTTCAAGTCAGCTTATTACCAACCACTATAAATTGGGCAGCTTGGCCTCATTTCAAAGACAAATTTCGGTGAAGGAGAAGTTTGCAATAAAAGGTGCAAAGTTCATCAAGGAATCCTATAACCAAGTGAAGGAAGGGAGAATATAACCGAGGTCATTTTTGATCTGTTTTGGGTTGATTAACTCCACACGTGTGAAGAAAGGGTGTTGTCCACTGGAGAAGAAGCCGAGGTATCACAGTCTCGTTTGAAGGACAAATTAAGGAAGGGAACAAGTTCATTATCAAGCCGAGTTTCCACGGAAGCTACCTCCACTTAAAGCGAAGGGAATCAAGGTTCCATAGTTGATAATTTACACGTGCTATGGTTTCTGAAGGAAGTTGAGAAGTTGCAAGTCTCAAGCAGAGAAAAGGGACGCCGAGATCTGAAGTATAACTGAGGTACAAAGGAAGGCAAGCAGTTGGACCAAGTGTTGACTTGGGCACGAAAGAGAAGTAGTGCAAGGGAACTTGTGCCTTGGTCTTGGAGTGGTAAATAGGTCAAGGGTCTTGGTCTTGGTATTCGTCAATTGAAGTCTCTATAAGAAGAAGATTTTGTTTGGGTTTTCCTCTCAAGTAGGAGAGGTTTTGGCCCTAGCTGATTGCCTACATTCTGCGTCTCTTGCCTCTTGATGGTTTATGCATTGGTAGATGTTTTGTTAGGTCCCTATACTACTAGTGTAGCCCTTTATTGTTATTAGTGCAATCCCCTTATTGTATTGTTGTGCCCATGTAGTCCCCATATTGTTATTATTGCACCCCATAGAAGTCCACTATTGTTATTGTTGTGCCCTTACATTATTATTGTTATGTCGGCTTTGGTTATATTGTGACCTCTTAGACTCCTATATATAGAAAGGAGGTTTTGTCATTTGTATCATCCAAGAATTGTTCATATGTGTAATGTAAAGGAGGTTGCCCCCTTGAAGAGGCTAATTTTGAAGTCATTGATCTATCTCTTCTTATATTTTGTGAGCTAGTTACATAACATGCTTGATGAAAAAGAACACCGTAATAACCTAAGTAAAAGAAGTTCCTAGTCTAAGAAGTTAAAACATTCAAAATAAGTTATCTAATAAAGAGAAATCACTTAATTGCTATGCCCTAGATTTCTCAACATGGTATTAGAGCTAAGGTGACAAAGTCAAGGAAGGGCATCTTATCAAGGATCAAATCTCGAGGAAGGCATCAAAGCAAATATAGAAGTTCATCAAAAGACAAGATCTACAAGAAAGTGTCAAAACCCTAGATCGAAGAAGAAATCTACACCAAAAGAAGTCTTGGGATCATCATCAAGAAAAGAAGGCTAAGATCCTACATCTATCCAAGTTGAACAAATTTACAAATCCAAGTAACTTGAAATCTATTCATCTAAGAGAAGAACTCCAAGGACAAAGAACACATTATTATCTTGAAGAAAGACAAAACCCTAGAAGCATTCTTGGGATCCACACTCAATCCTTGAGTGGAGGTATCTTAAAGACTACTCATCCAAAGGAAGCTAGATCAAAAAGTGTTATCATCATAAAAAATTGAAGCAAGGATTTCATCTTGAAGAAGATCATTCAAGAAGCATCAAGTCATCATCAATCATCAACAAAAGGATCAAGTTGAAGATTTAACTTTCACTTGACAAGTGAGTACCTTTTCTTCTATAATCTAATCTAGTAAAATGACTTCATTTTGCAAGGAGATTTATAAGCTGGTTGGGTCATCAAACTTCCTTGCATGGAAAAGGAGGATAGACATAATCCTCGAAGAAAATGAAGTTATTGATCATATAAATGGAAAAGTCTCCAATCCATCTGAAGATCAAGCACTAGCTAAATACATGGAAAAGGATCTAAGGGCTCAAGAGATTCTTATGGAGTGTGTCAAAGATCCTATCATTCCCTATATAGCAAAGCTGGAGACATCAAAAGAGATATATGAAAAGCTAGCAAAACTATTCTCTGAAAGTGCGATACAAAAGATCATAACACTTAGATCTGATCTATACAAATTGAAGGTATGAAAGGATGACGAGATATCTTCATGTCTCTCAAAATCATCTCAAATAAGAACTCAATTGCAAGATCTAGGAGCATGATATTTGACAAAGAACTGGTCTCCATTGTTCTAAATGCATTAACTAATGAACAAGGTAAACTTGTATCAAATGCCCGTAAGGAGAAAAAAGCTATCCCATTCAACAACCTATGGTTTCTATGCAAGATAGAAGAAGAGAGGTTTAAGGCAAAAAGTGATGAAGAACCAAGTGAAAAGGTCAAACATTTACTAAAGGGAAAGGGAAGTTCGGGAAGCATAGCTCTCAAGAAAATATGGCTGAAATCCAATGCTATGAATGTCAAGAATATGGGCATTACAAGAAAGATTGTCCTAAGCTTAAGAAGGACAATAACAAAAGAGGAAGAGAAGAAGCCAATATCACCAAAGAAGTGGAGGAAGCTGAAAAGAAGAAGCCCAAGAAAGAGGAAGTAAGAGATCTCTACTATGATTGAGATAATCTTCCTCATCTAGTTCTTTTCGAGTCCCTGTTCTTATATTGCAAGATATGGCCACTAAGAAAAATGATGGGATGCATCATGGCATCATAGAAGCATTGAAAGCAAGAGCTCGTGACATCATCATAGAGAAGCATGTAAGGTGGTTGAAATTGAAGACTATGGCAGTCACCTTTGGAAGGATATAGCTCTTGGTAACCTCATTTGAAGCATAAGTGGCAAGTAAAAAGTGATCCAGGACAAAGCTCATCATACACCAATCAAAAGGAAACATTTGTTGGATAGGGATACTCAAGATTCTTTGATGGAATCTTCATTGGAAAATTAAGCATGTAAGGTGGTTGAAATTGAAGACTATGGCAGTCACCTTTGGAAGGATATAGCTCTTGGTAATCTCATTAGAAGCATAAGTGGCACTTATTGGAAGTAAAAAGTCATCCAGGACAAAGCTCATCATACATCAATCAAAAGGAAACATCTGTTGGATAGGGATACTCAAGATCCTCAAGATTCTTTGATGGAATCTTCATTGGAAGATTCACCAATCTAGAGGGGAAGCAAGTGTTTCATTAGGAATTCCAACTTGTGGAATTCATGGGATGATGGTATGATATCAAAGGAGGTGAAGCAGATCAAGGGATTGAAGTTCTTTCAATCAAGGAAGTTGCTAAAAGAAAGATGACCTAAAGGAAAATAAGGTATGTATGCTTGTATTTGAAATTTTAGAGTCATGTCATATGGTTGCAGATATCATGAAGAAATGCTCTATCTCAAGAGCATGATCAAAAGAAAGGATCTCCTCCTTTGAAAGGATGCAGAATGACATGGGTCACACATTCACTAGATGAAATCAACATAATATGTCCTCATATGTAATATGAGGTGGTTGACAATAATTGGAGGAACTCTAATTGCAGGTTCCTAGGAATGAAATGTGTGAAGAAAGGAAGGAAGAAATCATGGAATATGAAACCATGGAAAATACAATCAACATCCCAAGGACTAGAATATTTGACTAGGATATCTCCATGAAAGATATGAAGACTCTGATGAAGTCTGAAAAAGAAAGAGGCCCTTGACAATATATATCTTTTGGAGATGTGTTAATGCATATGCAGGATGTTGATGTAAACTAGGAGATGTCATGATGAAAGACCACCACAAAGGTAATTTTGATTTAAGTGTTCATTTCTTATTTTTGAACAAATATTTGGATGGGCTTATGTAGGGCTACCAAGGGAAGATCTATGGATATCTTCCACCCATAATGTCCATGTAGTAGGATAAAAGTTCCTTAAGGAAACATGGCATGAAGAAGGCAACATGGCATGAAGGAATCCATATAGGAACTGATGGATCACTTTCTAATGAAAGGAATAATGACATGACTGACTCATGGCTGAAAATGATGGATGGTCGGTGCCCTACGAAGAAGTCCCAAAACATGAAGACTCTTGAATAAAGAAAATAAGTTCACGACATCGTGAGTGTTGTAACTTTTTCTCACCATGTTATGTTTTCCATTTCCCTTATGTTGAAAAATAGAAAAAAAGAAATAAAATGGGATCTATATATCTTCTATCTCTCTCTCTCTATATATATGAGAAAAATAAAAATCAAATCCCAAAGTATAGACGAACCTGTTTAAATGCTGTCGCATTATATTTGTATTATCGTTTAAATTTTTATTATGTTAATTAATCAATGATTAATTAATAGATTGTTAAATAAAGTAAAGTGGCTTGTTGGATTGTGATAAAGCTCGAGCAACAATCAAAGGCCGAGATCACCCCTGCTCACATCTGCGATGGGGGATAAACTTCGGACCCCCCCCCCCCCCCCCCAAAACCACAAACGACCTACCCCCCTAAAAATCGCTCCCTCACACGCTCCACTCCTACCGTCGCTTTCGAACCTCCTCATGCCTTGCCACTTGTCATTCCCTCATTCGTCCATACCACATTACTGTTACGATTAATAAATCTCCCCCCAACTGTTAATTAACCATTACGACTAATAAATCTTCCGCCAACGTCTAGTGCATTAACTAGACGTGCCAAAAATGATTAATTCATTCACATCCTTTATAAAACATCTGGCTACCATTAAGAATCCCTTCCTCCCATTCTCTTGTAGTGATGCATGGTATCATTCGCATTCTATCAGCAGACAAGCATTTGCTACACCAACGATCACCAGTTCCCGGTAATCCGATACACCTGTCTACAAATTCATAATTCAGCATGTCGTCATCCAAAGGAAAGTCCAAATTAGTGGTAGAAAGCCCAATGTTGCCCCCTGTAGTCAATTTAGACGAATTCCCCCTAGTTGACAAACCATACAAAATCTTTAAACGCAGTGTGAGTTCGATCTTTATGAACTCCACAACTGGGCAAATCAGAAGTTTTTAGATGATAGTGATGAATTGAACATATGGGACTCCTTCCTACCCCAATTCGTCTTTCCTCAGACCCATTTCTTCCCTGAATTTGTCACCTGGTGTCATTTAAGGTATTTACCCAGTCAGAGGGTCGTAATTGCCCAAAATAATGAAGTCTTGTTTACTGTCACTCCTGAGTCAATATGTCAAATCCTTCAAGTTCAACCTACAACCCCTCTGCATCCTTTTTCTGTAGATTCTCTCATGGATATCTATCAGAAACTCACATTCCCTCAAAGAGCCAAGATCTTTGAATCATTTTTACCTGAGAACTCTGAGTTACCAAGAACCAATCCACCCTACTCTTCTTCAATATTTCCAGAAATGTCTAGGCAAGTCATCTCTATGGTTTCATGTCTATTAGGTTACCCTAGCGATCAGTGGGTTGATGAGGTAATTCTAGCAATTTTATCAGTATTTTCAACATGTGATAAACCGTCACTCATTTTCAACTACAATCAATTTTTGGCATAGAGCATTCATGATTAGTTTTTGAAGTTTTCTATTGAAGGTGATTTTAAGCATCAATTAGTCCTTGTGTATTTATTTTTATTTTTCCAAGCAAATAGATTCAAATTTCCACTACAAAAATTAGATGCACAGGGGAATCCTCAATCTGTTATTCATTGGACTTCATTGGTAAGAAAGAACACATAGGAGTATTCTTTCAGTGATTATGTAAATCAATTTTTACATACGACATTGTGTCTTCTCAACAATGATATTATACCTAGAATTTCACTTGAAATCAAAATAATTCTTCACCTCTCTGAGCAATCTAAGATTGGAGACTGGTACCTCTATCAGAACTACATAGAAATCAGAATCTATGGGTGTGAGATTCCTCCCTATAGGTTGCCAAAATTTGTGCCAATCAGAATTTTTGCACTGGAATATATAAGACAAATGATGAACATGGATGATCTACATTTTGTATCCAGCAAGAAGAAATCTCAGTTTAAACTAAAAGCACAGATTGGACCATTTATTGTCAACACCAGAGCAACAACAAAAGAGGCAGATCTTCTGTTAAAGCAAATGAAGTTCAAATTGAGCTTCACCTGGTCCTATGATCCCTTGGGGATTATTTCTAAGTTAAGAGTTGAACAAAAGACTACACCTTATGCACATACACCTAGGCCAGAAATAGAACAATATGAAATCAAGAGGAGTGGTAGGAGAACACATTGTAGGAGGCAAAGGAACAAATTGATATTCAAACAACTTCACAAACTCCAGTTCCTCAAGAGAAAGAGACTAAGAGGCCAAGAGCAAGTTTGTCTCCTTTAGTTTCATAAATTCAAGAGACAGACTTCCAAGTGTTTAAAAGAAGAAAGAAAACTAATACTCAGGAGGAGCCTTTTCAAGTAGAAAGTTCACAGGAGCAAGCAACAATGATATTGACAGGTTCTCATACTTCTACCTTTCCAAGGATTGAGGAGATTTCCACAGATTCTCCTATATCATTTGTTTCTCAAGGTACAAAACAACAAAACATTTTTGCTAGGTATAAAGAGATTAAAAGAAAGAATGAAGCACTGAAGGCCACCACATATTCCAAATTCTAGAAACAAACTTCTACCACCCAGCACAGACTTCTGTTTGCACTCGACACTGAAAAGGGACAATTTCAGCTAGCTTTCTTGGAACCCAAAGTTCCAATCCCTAGAGGTGCAAAAGATTATAAGACATCAATTTTTTCTTTTGACACCAAACAGATTCATGCCATTGATCAGATTGACCTGCATAAGCAGGCTGGAGAAATGATATATTCTACTTTGACCAGTTTAGCTATGGCAACTTCAAAACTACAAGCTTCACTAAATAACATTCATTCACAACTAAAGATGGAGAAAATGTTATCCCTGGACAAAGATACTAGAATTAAGTCATTGGAAGATTTGGTAATAAAATTAGGATATGCTCCTAATTTTGTTAAAGTAGCTGAAGTAATCATCAAGAACAAGAATGCTGATATTCAAGCATTAAGGAAACAATTGAAGCTTCCTACTACAGAACACCTACAGGCCAAAGAAGTTGGTCAATTGGAGATAGAAAAAGAGAATATGTTCAAAATGATAATTGAACAAAATCTCCAGATACAAAAGATGGAGGCTGAAATGGAAACACTGTTAAAGGAAAAAGAAGAACAACTGGATGTTTCAACAGCTATCCCCATAGCAACATCTATTGCAGGGACTTCAACAACAGGGACTTCTACAACAACATCTGTTACAGTGGATACATAGTCCACTGATGCAACAACAAGTTTATCAAAATCCATGGGACACTTAACATTGAAAGATCAGGAGATTGAGAAATTGAAATCCAAGAACAAAAGATTAAGACTAATAATGCATACTTGGCCGAGTTGCAAAAAAGTTATAAGTTGACTCAACAAATAGCAACTTGTGAAAATGAAGTTTTAATTGCTTAGACCATTGCTCAGGCCAAAGAACATATTTGGCTTAATATTAATGAATCAAATACTAAATTGTGGCCTTCAATTGAGATTATTTTTGAACAGGAAGAGTTGTTACAAAAATCAAAAGAAGTAGTGGTAGAAGTTAACGAAGACCTCGACCACAAACCAGGAGATGCTACAAAAATAATCAAGGTTCTGGATTCCAAGACAAAAGCAGAGCTTGAAGAATATGGTATTGAAGACAGAATTGATGTCATCTTGGAGGTGAGAAGGGTACATACTAAAAGAAATTTAATGCTATAGCTGGAGAATAAATGTCATAATTTAGAGCTCTAGATTAAAAAGTTTCACAGAAAGTTTAATTCATTACATGTAAAAGGACTTCCAGGTCTGCAGGGTGTAGGTAATAAATTAATTCCATGTTAGATGATCCAAAAATAATTTATTATCATAGGTTATAAAATTGAAATAAAATAATTATTAATTTAAGAAATTAAATTAATAATTATTATTCTAGAATGATTAATTAATGGAGACAATTAGAAATTAGTATATTGTTGTAACAAGATATGGCTCTCCAAATGTGTCGTATCTTAGGCTCTATTTTAGGAGATTAGTTAGCTTGTTGGTTTGAATAGCATTTAATGTAAATGGACACTTGTTATTTAATAAGTGATCCATAATTAGAGGTAGTTAGGACATGGAGCTTATAAATAGCTCATTGCAAGAGTGTTTGGTTGTTCGGGTGTAAACTCTTGCAAAATCAATTATGTAATTGTTTTTTTTCTGATTAATAAAATTACGTGTCGGAGGACACTTCTGCCATTATTCCACTTGAAGAATATCAGCAAATATTGCATGATATAGCAATATATAAAGCTAAATTTGCTAAAATCAAAGGAACCATCACTGGAAAGGCTTTCATGGAAGGTCTTTGTTATGATTTATTAATTCAGCATGAGATCAAGCATCTGTTCATAACTAAGCCTACTTTTGAGAAATACACTGAAGAGGATGAATCAAATGAAAAATTATTAAAGTTTTTTATTCATGATGAAAAAAGATGGGACAAGTTGTGTGAACTCATCGAATGAGAGACAACAGATTTTCAGCAACAAAATACCATGTTTTCAGGGACAGAACATATTTTCAGGAACAAGAAACATAACAACAACTTTATAGCTCTAGTCACCAGCAACAATCCTCGAATTATGTGCAAGATGTCAAAACAATTCAAATTTCCTCTTTTCTAGTTCTATTTTTGTAATAAATCCAAATCAGTTTGGAAAAGATATTTTGTAATAAATTTTTATTTTAAGTCTAGATATTTTGATTAGAAACTCTATAAATACTTTGTAATTCAAAGTAGGAAGGGTTGAACCCTTGTGATAAGCCATTGAGCATGATTGTAATTCTCTGAATTGTTTCTGAGATTAATAGAAGGATTCTGGACTCATTTTGAAGCAACTTGTGTTTTCTTGTGAGTTTTCTAGTTTCTTATTATGTTTCCATCTTTATTTATTTCTACACATGCTTAAAGTTAATAGGAAATCTGGGTAAGATAAGATTGAATATCAATCTTTTTGAAATCCCTTGCGAAGTTATAATCAATTACAAATATTAATTAACTGAAACTATTTTTTTGAGTTAATTCCTCTACATAATTTAATTGTTGCTTCCTGTTATCTTTAAATATGCTCTGTTTGGTTGTAAAAGGATTTTACACGCATCATCTATATATGACAAGTTAAATACTCTATTTGAATGTT
The DNA here is from genome assembly GCA_031772625.1 of Pinus tabuliformis. Lineage (NCBI taxonomy): Eukaryota > Viridiplantae > Streptophyta > Pinopsida > Pinales > Pinaceae > Pinus > Pinus tabuliformis. Next base: position 47,346,266 of record CM062820.1, read on the forward strand.
TAAGGAATCATATATATCATCTTAAAAGTCTACCTTTCATAAACATTTTAAAGCTTAATTTTGTTAAAGGTGAAGAATCAACCCTTTTATTATATCAAAAATAATTAGGATTTGCATTTGTTTAACATTTTAAAGCATTGGTCATCCAAACCCAAATTAAAACAACATTTTTGATGGTTTGAGACAGTTCCTTAGCCTAGAATTGTCTACAAAGGACAATAGGAGGAGCTGTTGTAGGTCGCTAATTAATAGGGAGCCTGGAAACACGTTTCTTACTTGGTAGAACTTGGAAGCAAATTCCTAAGCCAAGAGGTAGCTTAGGTACATTCCTCCCTTAGGAATGAGTACATTCTTTCATTGGAATAGGTATCTCCTAACTAATTAAGAGGGAGAGATGGACACATCATTCTTGTCTTCACTTGGGAAGACAAAATGGAGGATTGGGTAAACATTTGGCATTCGATGCTCTTTGAGGATGAGTTAGGGCATCCAAGATAAGAGTAGTCCTAGGGGATCAATATTCTTTGAGGACTGGGAATCCAAGATAAGAATAGTCCTGGTGGAACGCACCCTGAGAACCCGGGTGGGGTTTGTTCCGAGAGAGACAATGGTGAAGGTGTCTATGCATCATTGGTCTCACCAGCATTGAGCTCAGATCTTGTGGAGAGATAGAGTTGTTAGTCAAGGTTGTGCTATGTGACAATGTTGGTTGATATGACACTATACAGATGGGTTACCAATCCAACTCTTCTTATAAGAATTCTTCAGATTGAGAATGTCCAAGTACCATTATGAATACCTCACTAGTTAAGAGGGAGTGTTGAAAAGTGTGACTAGGTTCGGTCTTCATAATGACATGTGTAATTGTGATTTTATGTAATTGATGTAAAGAAGAAAAATAAAATTATTATTGTAATACTTGTCTCATGGGTTTCATGAGCAAGGATTTTATTTTTAGTAATGGCTCACATTGTGAAACCTTAGGATTAGTCATAAAGTCAAATTGAGTCAATGTTATGTATGAAGGATCCGTCTTGGGCATGTTACATTTGTATATGAGTCAATAAACAAGTCAAATAGCCCTCCAAGGCCAAGCTCAAGCATCTCCTTCAAGTCGACCTTAAATGAGATAATGAATTTGCTCCAAAAGACATGTCGACTTACCCACAATTCAAGTCGGCTTATTATGGATGCTCCAACCACTATAAATTGGGTAGCTTGGCCTTATTTCAGAGACAAATTTTCGGTGAGGGAGAAGTCTACAATAGGAGGTGCGAAGTTCATCAAGGAAGCCTATAACTAAGTGAAGGAAGGGAGAATATAACCGAGATCATTTCTGATCTGTTTTGGGTTGATCTACTCCACACGTGCGAAGAAAGGGTGTTGTCCACTGCAGAAGAAGCCAAGGTATCACCGTCTCCTTTGAAGGACAAATTAAGGAAGGGAACAAGTTCATTATCAAGCCGAGTTGCCAAGGAATCTGTCTCCACCTAAAGCGAAGCAAATCAAGGTTCCATAGTTGATAATTTACATGTGCTAGGGTTTCTGAAGGAAGTCGAGAAGATGCAGGTTTGAAGCAGAGAAAAGGGAAGCCGAGTTCTGAAGTATAACTGAGGTACAAAAGAAGGCAAGTAGTTGGACCAAGTGTTGACTTGGGCATGAAAGGGAAGTAGTGAAAGGGAACTTATGCCTTGGTCTTGGAGTGGCAAATAGATCAAGGGTCTTGGTCTTGGTATTCGTCAATTGAAGTCTCTATAAGAAGAAGAATTTGTTTGGGTTTTCCTCTCAAGTATGAGAGGTTTTGGCCCTGGTTGATCGCGTACATTTTGTGTCTCTATCTCTTGATGGTTTATGCATTGGTAGATGCTTGATGAAGAAAAACACTATAATAACCTAAGTAAAGGAAGATCCTAATCTAAGAAGTAAAAAGCATTCACAAGCAGTTATCTAATAAAGAGGAATCACCTAATTGCTATGCCCTAGATTTATCAGCACTAACAAACAAGCTATCACAAATAGGGGATCGACCAGCCAATTACAAATAAGTAGGTCACATAGTTGGCAAACAAATGTTTGATAAGAAACTTGTTGAGAAGCAAGTTGTCAAGGGGGTACTTGTAAACAAATCTGATTGGAAAATAATTTGTTGATGGAGGTGTTAACAACAAGTATTTTGTTGATGAAGGTGTTTTGCGATGTTGGTGAAAGTGTATATTAATGGGGTAAATATTTGTCAACCTCGTTGCATCTAAAGTAGAAGAACAACCATTAAAAATAAATTTGTAAGTGATGTTGGTTCGATAGATGGTTGAGGTTGAAATGTTCTAGATGTAGTTGAGAGTCTGAGGCAATTAAGAACTCCATGCAAGTCTAAGAAACCAATGCATGAGTGAAATGCACTGTGAGCATTGTAATTAAATAGATCTTTGGATGGATCTATTGATATTATTCCTTGTGAGGGCTTTTTTCTGCCGTTGAAATCTTGTATATGATGTGTTTAAAATTGTGTCTAGTGTTATTATTTTTTTCATTTCTCTTAAATAGCTATTTGAATATGAGCACAAAGACAAAGTATATTTATCTAATAGATATAAAATTCTTAGTGGTGCTTTATTATCAGAATTTGACCACCATTGGGAGATTTTTATTCACCAATTGAATTTCATATTAGCTGGAGATAACTTTCCTTTGGAATATTTGAAAGGTCCTTGGGAAGTCATTGCTATGTCTCAAGTACGTCAACTTGCTCTCAATACACAATGTTAGAATTTAGCTTGATCCACACAGGGCTTTGAGCTGGTGTGCTTCTTGGACATTCTTAGGGTCAATGATGGGATGTCATTGCTTTGTGTTAATCCACTAGGTTGGGAGCCTTTGAGTCCAAATAATGCCTAGCACATCTAGAAGAATTTTTTCTTAGGAGGCAAGAACTCATAATCACCTCAACACAAATCCTTGTGTAAGTGGTTTTAAATATTGAAATTGTCTCCGAGGAGGTTGAAATAATTTCCCAGAAACTCCCCAATAGGTTGAAGAGAATCTACATTCCAGAAATGAAGAGGGAGGTTTCAAAAACTTCGCACAAATTAGCAGAGAACATAAGGCCTTACCGTTGGGATAAAAAATCCGTGACGAGGCCACATATACGATGCAAGGCTCCCTCAAAACTAGGGATTGTTCTTCAACACCTTTTCCCTGTGAACCACTTCCAAAACCAGCGACGATAAATGATCATTTGGATTATTTTACAACTTTACCAGGAATCATATTATAGCTTTATTAGGAATAATATTTTATGTTCATGATTTTGAGCTGATGATGTTTAGGGCTCAAATGTAACCCCATGCTTTGTAGGCATGCACCTTCTTGTAGGGACTTGGGAAGTTTTGACTGGATGCATAGAGGCTTATGCATGCAAATCTACTTTTGAATGTAATATAGGAGTATTTTGACGACCAACTCAACTTCTACATTGAATTTGATTTAGAAGTAATATCACTTTTTTTTCCCATGTAGGCTAATAACCAGGGGGGACCTATTGCAAGGAGTTCCTTAATAGTGCTCCCATTCCCCGTCAATCCAAAGCCCCGCGGGCAAAAATAATATCACTCTAATGCAATCACATATGCAGTTTTATACATCACATATGTTTTATGTATTTTTAATATTTATATGTCATGTTGAACGATATACTATTTGTATTCTTTTGAAGAAACTGATGTATATTTATCTTCCTTTGGATCCATTAAATATGTGCATATCAGTGATCGTGCCCTAGTAATTTTTCTTTTTGTAAGTTGGGGTGGGACTCTCCGATTTACATGTCCATTATGTACCCCTCTACGGGGGAAGGGTAGCCCAAGATTTGAACCCAAGACTTCCGGTTCGGTGAGACTTCATTTCCACGGCCCTTGCCGCTTGAGCTACCCCATGTGGACATCGTGCCCTAGTAATTTAAATTCAAGGATTCAATCATTTTTTTTTTTAAATAGAATGGGTAGCATTTTCATTAGATAAATTGGAAAATGGCCAGGTCCCATACAATCTTGGAGAGCAAGCTCTCAAAAATGTTCATCATTTTAACTTGAAGAAGGAACTTATTACTATCAACATTATTTACAAATGAGCTTTGTACATAGCCTATACTGTAGACTTTCCAAAAAAACCCCACTTATTCTATAGATCAACAAAACATAGATGTAACTTAAAAGAAAACTTCTACCCGCTGCTTCCATGTTCATTTTCTCTCAAGGCTTCATTTGTAGTCGTAACCAATTCTTCAACACCACCCACCCCAGGTTCTAAGTCCCGAACAACAGTGTCCGCAACACCTTCAACATGAGGGATAGAGCCGTCCCTAAATTCGAATACTTCTTTCAACATCCCGATTGTTGCAGTCTCGACTTTGACTTCAGTAATCGTGCCCTAGTAATTTAAATTCAAGGATTCAATCATTTTTTAAAATAGAACGGGTAGCATTTTCATTAGATAAATTGGAAAAGGGTCAGGTCCCATACAATCTTGGAGAGCAAGCTCTCAAAAATGTTCATCATTTTAACCTGAATAAGGATCCTATTGCTACCAATGTTATTTACAAACGAGCTTTGTACATAGCCTATACTGTAGACTTTCCAAAAAACCCCACCAAATTCTATAAATCGACAAAACATAGATATAACTTAAAAGAAAACTTCTACCCACTGCTTCCAGGATCAATTTCTCTCGAGGCTTCGTCTGCAGTCGTAACCAGTTCTTCAACATTGCCCACCCCAGGTTCCATGGCCTGAACAACAACGTACTCAACACCTTCAGCATGAGGGACAAAGCCGTCCCCAAATCCGAATACTTCTTTCAACACCTCGATTGTTGCAGTCTCGACTTTGACTTCAATGTTCTCCACCTTTTGTCCCAGACTCATCACGTCTGTACACAGGCTCTCCATAGTTTTCTGCAATAATTCCATGTCTTTGCCGAGTCCCAACAATTGGGCATACAAAACCGCCATTTTCTCATTGATTTCTTTTACAATTTCCTTTATGACATGCATACAGGAGCTGTCGACCATGTCTTCTAAACTCTCGTTGTGACCCAAATCGGCTCTGCTACCACCACCATTGCTAGCAGATGCCATTTTCTTGGCTAATCTACCCTGAACTAACAAGATCTGATTTACCGTTTGCAACTATCTGCTATAAATATTTGCCTGGTTAATGCTGACATTCCTTCCCGTCTTATCCTTCATTCATGCGAATGGATTCTGCATCATGGCGAAATAGCTACCCTCCATCTCCTCCATTGTCGAAACAAGCCTAGAGTGAACTATGATGGTACTTTCCCACCTCGCGAATGGAACTGTATTAAAACTCCAGGGAAATAACCGAGGACGCATCTCCCACCTGTCATAGATCATGGCCTTCGAATTGCGGCTGTCACACCTGTTCCATAACTTCCTACCAACCGCCCTTGCTCCCAACGCACTGCAAAAGGCCATCGAGGAGACCATTAGAAACGTTGATGTTTAGACCCTGCCAAAGGGAGAGAGCTTTTGCTTGATTGTTCATGGCGTTGCCTAGTCCCCATGCAAACTTTATTTCTGTCTTTGCTTCGAGGTTTATTATTACCCTTCTCGCTCCCGCCTCCCCGAAGGATTCAATCATTATTAAGGTATGGGATCTACAAGGATATGACAACTAGCAAGCCATCAAGAAAGTTAGGATCTTTTTGAACATCCTCAAGGAAAGATTATTGTTGGATGTAAATGGAAAATAAATTCAAAGCTTATAGTTACATTGATAAGTTATTAAGTACAAAGAAACCCCTCGCATGAGGTGAAACATTTCCTTTTGCTTGGACATCGTGTCGAGGGGTATCTATTTCTCAAAGTTACCAAGGGTTCACACTTGGAAGTACTTGAGGGTCATCTACTTGGTCAAAATCGCCCAGGGTTCATGGCTAGAGCCATCTGGTTATTTGGTGTTGGTTCTTGTTCGTTTTTTTTAGCTTTGGTCTTATTGTGGTGAATTGTTTGGTCTTACCACTCCACCACAACCAAATGTCTATATATATAGATATATATTTTCTTTAGTACAAGCCTCACTCTTTGAAGGACATTTTTGAAAGGGACATTGATTGTTATGTTTATTTTCTTCTTTAGCTTGAGGTGTCTTTTAGTAACCTTGTCATTTTCTTCAAACATTTAACATCATGTGTTTTTGAATTTTAGGTGTTAGATGAAGCAGACAGGTTGTTGAACATGGATTTTGAACAAGAAATTGATGAAATCCTTAAGGTTATTCCTAGGGAGAGAAAGACATATTTATTCTCGGCAACAATGACAAATAAGGTATTGTAATTACATATGTGAAATTGTAGTCCATATTGGATGTCCTTTGGAATTTGAGCTTTATATGTAATTTTGTTTTTCCAATCGATTTATATTCCTAATAGTTTGTTCTCTCTAGTGTGCTTTGGTTGCAATGCCAATTAATTATTACAATATTTGAGAAGAGATGCCGTACAAAAGAAACAAAATCACAGCATAGTATCACTGGTCGATTTACAAATGAAAAGGATGCATTTTTTATTCACATTCCATTTGGAAGGTAGTTTGCACATTTGAGTTGTCGGACTAGGTTTTTGATAAAGATGTGTAGTTTACTTTTTTTTTTTCACTTTTTAATTCGGCAAAGTTTATTAAAGAACATTTTGCTACTACTGCTTATGCAAAGCTAATTTTATCCTTTATATTTGTATTGAATCAATAACAATTATGATATAGAAGACCCCTCTATGTTAAGTCCAAAAGCATAATGGGAAAATCCTTCTGTTCTACATGGATGACTCTTTAATGATGTAGTTTTCTTTGAATTTCCATGCTCCTTGATGTAAATTTCTTTCATGATAACCATAAATTTAGTGATACATCAATCTGAGTTTTTGCAAAATTATGATTGAGAATGCCTTAGCGAAGCTATGCTTACATTCTTCAGATTTACTTGGGAAACTTTAATGAATGAAGGATGCTTTGAGCCAAACATGCATCCTGGTTTTTGTTGAGGGTTCCATATGCGTTGTCATATCTCTAGTACCTACTTTAAGAACTACTATTTAAGAGGCTCAGGCTAGAAAAAATCTGGGATTTTGTTGCTTTATATACTTTTAGAAAGCCTTTGACATAGTTCGATGTCATCTTTTCTTGATTCAGTACAATGATTGGGGATTTCATATTAAATTCAATTAGCCACTTTGTCCATGTATGAGGCAATCACAGGACAGGTCTGCACTCCAGGTAATTTTGCAGAAGTCTTAGGGATGCCCCTCACACCTTTGTTTTGGCCTCCGTATTGACAAGATAGAGGGGTACCTTTGGAAGACTCTTGGTCCAAATGATGCTTGTCACCTTTTGAATACAATAATTTATATTCTCATTTTACTAATGGTTTGGAGCTTTTGTTTCACATACATGGAGGTTTGTAGAAGCAATTGGACATTCTTGTTGCCTTTTATATGAATTGATAATTGACAATGGACCTTGAAGACCAAGGTAATGGCTTCCAGTCTTCCTAAATGAGAGGTCTTGGAGAGTAGTTTGACCCATAGTTTTAAAACTCGGATCCAGACTCCAACTCAAGCGCTAATCAACTCGGGTTTCAACTTGGACTTTGATCAATTTGGACTGGTTTCATTTCAATGACTTGGTTTTCAAAAATGTAATAAAATAATTAAATTTTACTGAAAAATAATATTTTTAAGATTCCAAACCATTAGAGATAAAATACGTGAAGTTTGCTCATCTATATACCATGTAAGAGTGAATATATCAAAATGGCACCTTGTGCAATACATATCAGCAACAAAAGTGCAATACAACTCAAGTCCACTGCTGACTCAAAAGGCTTGAAATAAATAAATACTCCATTATCTTTTCATGCACATGCAGTACCCTCGCTTGTGACATTGTAAATACTAAGGTATGTAAACATTTCATGTAATAAAGATGTAACTTGATGGGATCCCTCTCTAGAGTCAAACCCCAGTAGAGGGAAATGATGTAATCCTTTGAAAAAGCCCAAGATTTTGATATGTAATAGAACCAAAGAAAGTTCACTGAATCTAATTGCTACTTGTTAACTGAAAGAACATGGATCTGCTTTGCTTGACAAATGTAAACAAGTGGCACACACCTAATTACCACTTGGTTCAAATATTTCTTCTATTGGACCCCTACAAATAAATTGAAAAAAGGCTCAAATATTTGTCTGAGTTTTGTGGAGGCAATAGAGGATAGTGCATTACTGATTTCAATGCTTTTTTCTGACCGTGCAGAGTCTTGTGTCTCAAGGATATATATGAATTTTAGAATTCCAAGTGTTAATCAACTCCTTATTTTATGTAGTGACATACAAGCATTCAATTTCATAGGGAATGGAAATTTGCTAAATCATTCAAAATGTATTATCAACAAGGTAGCTCAATAGAAAACAAGATCGTGGCACAGGAGAGCTGTTTATCTCGAGTGACTTTGCAATTGGGTTAAAATTTCAAAACTGGCAAAACAATAAAAACGCTATTTAGGAATGTAAAAATAAAATTTATGTTCTAATTTTTCATCACTGTCACAATATTCTGTTGAATATAAATTGGGCAAACAAAATACGAGAAAATGGGTCATGGCAAATTTTAGCGAAAGAGAGGAATTTGTGCTACTATTGGTTTTTATCTCAACATTTTGATCCCTCACAGTGATCATCATCAGGGACCAAATGCTCAATCCCAGAATTACATTGTTATCCTATCTCTGTTTTCTGCTGGGGTCTGGAGGTGACTTGGCCTGTCCAGAACAGAGTTGGATTACAGTGTCCCCCTAAGCAGAGTTGAAGGCTGAATCGACTTCACCTATCAACTTGGCCAGTTGACCAGTTCCAAGTCGAACCAGGCCTGTTTTTAAAACTATGGAATGTTGAGCTAAGGGCAGGCCATTGAGTCTGCATGTTATGTAATTTTGATGTTCTCTTCTTTGATCATGGTGTCTTTTATAAATTTTTGGATGCTCTCTTATTTGCAATGTTGCAGTAATCGTTATCGGGATATTATCGGCGAGGGGAAAAAATTGGAAAAAATCGTAAAAATTGGGAAGAAAATCGGTAAAAATCGGGAAAAAATTGTAACATACAAAAATATTCATTTTTTTTTTTCAAATTTTTTAATATCTAAAGCATCTACAACATAAAATAAATACATTGACACATAAATATGATAAAAGAACTAATATATAAGATGTGTAATATAATTTCTAGTGCTACATCACACATAATAGTGAATCATGTCTTGAATAGTAAGTCCTGACTCCTGAGTCTAACTCAGCCTCAAAATATCAACAAAAAATATAATAATGTATCTCATATCATGAGTCATAATGTCATATACAATGAAATGAACCAAATAACTAAAGTCTAATACTACTGATTTCCTTTACCCCTCTAGATGTAGATGCCGGTGGAGTTGGTAGTGGACTCTGCTGTGCTCTAGAAGCTGAAGAACTAGGAGCTACAGGAGGTAGATCACCTCCTCTATTGGTGACAGGGGTACCTTGGGTAGGTTGTGTCACCGCTGCCTCCTCTTTTTTTTTTGGTTTTTTTTTCTTCCCAAAGATTTTTCCCCAAAAATCGCATGATTTTTTGTGAAAAAATTTTTAGCATAAAAATCGGGCGATAATATCTCCAAACTCAAAAAATCGCGATTTTTGCAACACTGCTTATTTGATCTCAGTGTCTTAAATAAATTTGGTTGTTTTCTTCATTGATTGTGGTGTTTATATTAATTTCGGTGTTATCTTCTTTGATCTTGGTAACTTTTTAACTTTGGATGCTCTCTTTTTTGGCCTTGGCTTCTCCATGTAACCTGTTAGCCTTGAGGTGCACTGCTGCTATTTTAATTGAAATTTCCCCTGTTTTAGCTCTGATGGTCCACGTCTCCTCTTGCGTTGCTTTGGCCATAAACCGGATTAAAAAATTATACACCCGGGCTCATAAATATCGGCGGGTCTGCTCTTGGTTCATCTCCTCTGCTGCTATGTGGCGCTCGAGGAATGGAATCGGGCGCGCTCCGACCTTTACCACTTACCGCCCAGTGATTGCCCGATATAAACCATTTCCGCTTGAGTAAAAACTGCTCCCGGGCGTTATCCTTCGAGCACCTCCTCCGCTTGATAGCCGTTCGATCTACCCATCTAAGATCTAACGGCTCGGACTTATTCCACTCCCGCCACGACTTCAAGCCTCCGGGGATTGATCTCCCCTGTCCATTCCTCCCGATCCAACAACCCTTGTTCACAATCACCATAGTTCATCCTCCGCCACCTGAACACCATCCAACGACCTCCGTACCCCACTTCCCACTAGTCACCCGGGGAGAAAATTTGTTGGCTTTGTCAGTGTTTTGGATAGTTCGGACAATGAACTGAAATAGCAAAATGCATGGCCTAAAAGGGGAAAAAACAACAGCACGATGCATCAGAACCAACAGAAATGATCATGGAACGCGCTGGCACGCTGCACGAGTGAACCACCTGACAGCGCGGTGAAATTACTAGAATTTGATTACCGTATTTGTTAGAAAGAGAGCTCTCTGAGCTCATGTTTGTCTAGTTATGGCATCAAGTAGTTAGAAGACAAAGGGGACAGATTAAGACATCTCAAGCCTCAGAGAGTTTGAGAGTATTGTAAAAAGCCTATAAATGGCCGAAAGTTCGAAGGAATAGAGGTTCAACTTTTGGGGACTGTGGATACTCTGTTCCTCCCAGTGTCTCATCTTCATTCCAGTAATGCAAGCTTCTTTCGCTGTTACATGTTCAATTCCCATCTTCTTCTCTGTTTTAAGCCTGCGCTTGAATAGGTTATTCATGTTTTCTTCTGTATCTAATGCCAGATAACTGTCATCTTATCTCTGCATTGATAAACTAGATTTGCAAGCTTCATTTACTTTCTGTAGCTAGCCATTCATATGTGTTTATGTATGTATCTGCCGGTACAGTTAGGATTCTCCATCTATTTATTGAATCTATAAACTATTGAGCATTAATGGTCGAAAGCCTTGTCAAGCTGAGGGTGTTCATGCATGTCTTGAGTGAAAACAGAGTTGAACAGTCATCTGACTTGATCCAAACCCCAATCCATTCCAGTAGTTCAGAGAACGATATTGAAGATTTATATGTTGCCAGGCATCTCCGAGCTACAACCTAAGAGAGTTTCCTGGAGTGTTAACATAATTGGCGCCGTTGTTGGGGAGAGGAGACTGAAGCTCAGCTTCCTTGGGGGACGACACAGATCTAGCTTTGATAATAGACAGAGTCTGGACACTGTTTGGGTTGTAGTCATCTATTTGGCAACTCTACTGGAGGACGAACCTTTTGGCGACTCCACTCCATAGTTCTGGCTCAGTTTGTGAGGCATACTCGGAGAAATCCTCAAAATCCATGAGCTGACCCAGTACCTGACCCTGAAAAAATCATCAAAGAAAGAAAGGCGTTGCAGAAAGGAGCATCAGGTTCAGGTAGCTCTAAACAATATTCTATATCTCTTCAAGAAAATCCTGTAATAGAACAAATACATGTTGAGAGTATAGCATCTAATACTAGCAGTGAAGAAAAATCTCAGAGATTCATAGAACTCCTTATTCTTTAGGTTCTTCTTTCGTTGTAAGCCCAAAGGAAGCCTCTCCTATCCATCATACTCCTTTAATCCTATCAGTCACTTCTCAACCCTCTGTCATTCAGACTTCCAGTACCCTTATAGCCACCACAGCTATGGCAGCACCTACCAAAATGGAAAGAATCATAGCTGCTAGGTATGGACCCCTAGTACTGCCCACTCCTTTGAATGCCATGCCTACTGGAGAATATCAGAAGTATATGCCTAAGTTCACTGGGACTGAAGGTGTTACAGCTGAGGAACATCTTGAATCATTTTATAGTTATGCTGATAACCTAGACATTAGTGAAGATGATGTATGGATGAGAGTCTTTGTCCAAAGTCTAGATGGAGAGGCTAGAAAATGGTTCAGAGAACTAACCCCAAGGTCTATAACAGATATTGAGGCTTTAGATGATGCATTCCTAAAGCATTGGGGGGATAAGAAGGATCTACTCTACTACCACACCGAGTTTGGGAACTTAAAGAGAGAAAATGGTGAGTTGTTGTCCGATTTTAATAAGAGGTTTAACCGCATGTACAATAAGATAACAGTTGAGGTAAAACCCACCACTACCTCTGCTAAACTCACCTATGCCAATGCCTTTGATTCTGACTTCTGTCTACTGTTGAGGGAGAGACGATGTGCTACCTTGGTTGATATGCAGGATGCAGCCTTGGAAGTAGAATCAAACATTATGGCCACAGAGAAGCTCAAGGGGAATATTGATAGAAGGAGACAGAGGGGCAAATCTTCATCATCTTCAGATCCCAAGATAGATAAAATGACCAAGATGATAGAGTCATTAGCTTTTGAAATCTCCAAATTAAAGGTTGAGCAACACCCTGGGAAAGGAAGAGTTCCTAATACCTTTGCTCCTAGATATCCAAATCCATATAGAACTAATGAGCAGTTGCAGATTCTGCAAAGAAGCAAAAATGCCAATGAAGACCAAAGGGTTAAGACCCCTTTCCAAAATGTAGTCATGGAAGAAGAGCAGTTTGAAGAAGATGATGAGATCCATTGTCTGGAAGACAAAGGCAGTGCCTCCTTTTTGACCTTAGCTGCCTATGAAAAGTCATTATTCAATGACCAAATCAGCCAAGAGTGGGATGGTGGAGCTGTTATGCAAACTGATGATCAACACAGATATGATCTGAGGTTGAAGATGAATAATGCCAAGGAAACCCCTGTTCGGAGAGTTGCTGTCCTTGCAATACAACAAACTAATAAGCAGAAACGACTCGCAGTTGATTCCATCATCCTCAAAGCTCCAACTCACGAGGTAAGAGGCCTTGACAAGTCTCTTTCTCCTTTTAGTTTTGAATCAAAACTTCAAAAGCTAAGCATACCTATACCTTTGATTGAACTAGTGAAGAATGAGTCCTTCAAGAGATCTATCCTCAAGGCCCTTGAGCCTAAAGCCATTCAAGCCTCCATTGACTATGTAAATTTGCAAGACGACAAACCAACTGTTGTTTTCAGCCCAATGATTGAAAATTGTGATGACAGCTCCCCATCATTCTATGTCTCTGACTATCCATGACAAAATACTTCACAATTGCCTTTTGGACACAGGAGCCAGCCATAATCTAATGCCCAAGGCTGTCATGGATGAGTTGGGTCTTGACATTACCAAGTCTTATCATGACCTGTTTTCTTTTGACTCTAGAAAAGTGAAATGTTTGGGGTTAATCAAAGACCTAGCCATCACCTTGTCTCAGCTGCCCAGGAAGAGCATGATGATGGATATTGTGGTAGCAGATGTACCCACCAAGTTTGGCATGTTGCTTTCCAGATGTTGGATCAAGAGATTAGGTGGAACATTGCAAAATGATCTGTCATATGCTACTATCCCAGTTTTTGGAGGTGAGAGTAGGAGATTATACAGAGAAGCTTAGTTGGCTTATATCATCAATGATGAAAGGAATTCCACTAATCATCCCATCTATGTTGTCGACATTGATTTTGGAGTCTGTATTCTTCAGATTGAAGAATCCCAGTTGGCCTCCATGCAGCTTAGGAAACTGGTTAACTTTTCAGGTCACAAATAACTTAGCAGAGTACGAAGCCTTGATATTGGGCTTAAACGCTGCTAAAGAAATGGGCATCAAAGGTCTGAAGGTGTTTGGAGATGCAGACCTTATCATTCAGCAAGTCATCAAAACTTTCCAAGTAAAGCATCCAAGGTTGAAAGCATACAAAGATGAAGTATGGAAGCTCAAGGGTTCTTTTAATAGTTTTAGCATTTCTTACATCCCTAGAATGAAGAACCAACTTGTTGATTCCCTTGCTATGTCTGCTAGCACGTTTATTCCTCCTTTGCCTCCTAAATTGACTTATGAAGTTTACGTGAAATATAAACCATCTCTGCCTGACAATGTCAAATACTGGAAATTTTTTTAAGATGATGATGAAATTAAGGTTTTTACAAGTCATTGATGAATTTTGCCGAAATGCACATTGACCAAGAAAACGAAACCATTGAAGAATGCAACCAGTCCAAGCTAAAAGACGAGATTGGTTAGGATAGCATTGTTCAACTGCCTAGTAACCATATACCCAAAGGATTGGTGCCCCTAGAGAACCTGTTTGATCATAATGATGTACCTTATAAGCTTGCCAAAAAAGAAAATGAGTCTGCAGTTCATAGACATAATGTAGGGTGTCCAACCCATCCAAAGTAAATAAGTCTGTCCACTCACTTGTCTTCTGCCCAAAGTTCCGAGTATTGCACCCTGATGAAACAATTTGCTGATATTTTTGCTTGGGAGTATAATGATCTTAAGATCTATGACACCAACATCATTCAGCATGAGATTCCACTGGAGAAGAACACCATCCCTTTTAAGCAGAAATTAAGACCTATTAGCCCTCTCTTTTTGCGTTTGATTGAAAAGGAAATTAAGAAGCTGTTGGATGCCAAGATCATAGTTCCCCTAAGGTATTCAAAGTGGATAGCTAACCTTGTGGTAGTAAGAAAGAAGAATGGAGAAATCAGGCTTTGCGTTGACTTCATGGATCTGAACAAATGCTCTAAAAAAGACAACTACCCCCTGCTTAAGATGGAACACTTGCTGCAAAAAGTTTCACGGGCTAGAGTCATGTCTTTCTTAGATGGATTTTCAGGTTACAATCAGATTGCTGTACATCCAGAAGATCAGGAAAAGACTACCTTCACTACTCCTTGGGGCACTTTCATGTACTCCAAGATGCCTTTTGGATTGATGAATCCTAGGACTACTTTTCAGAGGGCCATGGACATAGCCTTTGTGGGAGAGAAGGACAAGTTTGTCCTTATTTACCTTGATGACATAACAATGTTTTCCAGCAGTCATAAGGACCATTTGTAGCATTTGAAGAAGGTGTTTCTAAAATGCAAACAGTTTGGAATTTCTGTGAACCCAAAGAAGTCACATTTTTCTCTAGAAGAAGGCAAACTTTTGGGACATATTGTTTCTGCTGAAGGTGTGAAGATCGATTCAGCAGGAGTTCAAGCAATTCAGACATTGTCCATCCCAAGGTCAAAAAGGGACATTCAGTCTTTCCTGGGTAGGATTAACTTTGTCAGGAGGTTTATTCCAAACTTTGCAGAGCTAGTGAAGCACATCACTTACCTGCTGAAGAAAGGATCAAAAATAAAATGGATAGATGGTGCAAGAAGCTCTTTTGAAGCCATCAAACAAGCTATCATGGAAGTTCCCACTCTAATCAGTCCAGATTATACCAGGGAGTTTTATATCTTCTCTTTTGCCTCTTATGATACACTTGTAGTAGTTCTATTGCAGAAAAAGGATGAAAGTGTAGAGCACCCTATGGCCTTTTTCAACAAAACTCTGAGGGATGCTAAACTAAGGTATGACCTTATTGAAAAACAAGCTTATGCTCTCATAAAATCTTTAAAAGCATTCATAATTTATATTCTGCATTCCAAAGTGGTTGCGTATGTACCTTCAACCTCAGTGAAAGATGTCCTAACTCAGCCAGATATTGATGGAAAGAGAGTTAAATGGATTGCAAAATTCATAGAGTTCAACATAAAGGTGAAGCCCACCAAGCTTGTCAAAGGCAAGGCTTGGCTAAGCTTATGGCTGAGGAAAATTGCAGTTTGTTAGACATCAATTGCATGGGTTCAAATTTAGGTGGTGAGTGGACAGAGGAAGCAGCAGAAGAGCAAGAGCAGAATTAGTCTTTGGCTGAAAATCTAGCCACCTGTGAATGGTATTTCAATGTAGTTCATTTTTTGTAGAAGCTAGAAGTCCCTCCAGAGCATAGCTCAAGTCAAGCCCGGGCCATTAAGCTCATATCAACCAAATTCTGCATTAATGAAAACCTGCTTTATTGGAAAGACCCATCAGGGATCCTCTTGAGATGTCTAGACAAAGGACAATCTGTGGAAGTCATGCACCAGTTCCATTCTAGCATCTGTGGAGGGCATCATTATTGGAAAACCACAACCCACAAGATCCTGAGAGCTGGGTATTATTAGCCTACTTTGTTCTCTGATGTGTTTTCTTTTGTGAAGTCTTGTGACAAATGTCAGAGGTTTGTAGGAAGACAACAACTAAAATCTCTGCCCTTGAAGCCAGTACACGCCAATGGTCCCTTCCAACAATGGGGCTTGGACTTCATAGGTGAGATCAATCCACATTCCAGTGGCCATCACAAATGGATCTTGGTAGCCACTGATTATTTCACCAAATGGATTGAGGCTATACCCACTAAAAATGCTAATCATCAGGTTATCATAAAGTTCTTGAATGAGAATATTTTCACTAGATTTGGTTGCCCAACCAAACTAGTCACTGATAATGCAGCAGCTTTCAGGGCAGAAGAATTGGTGGACATGTGTGAATCCATGGGCATTCAATTGGTGCATTCTACCTCATATTATCCTCAAGGCAATGGCTTGGCAGAATCATCTAACAAGAGTCTTGTAAGGATAATCAAAAAACTGCTGGAGGACAACAAAAAGAACTGGGATTCCAAGTTGAAGTTTGCACTGTGGGCTGACAGAGTTACCAACAAGAAGTCCATAGGAAATTCTCCATTTAAGCTGGTTTATGGCGCTGATGCTGTTTTTCCTATCTAACTGATTCTCCCTGTGGCCAAATTCTTACAAGAAGAACAGGATGAAGAGAACGACATGGCGAGGAGAATGAGTAATTTGGTTGAATTACAATAGATTAGAGAACAACTGGTTGAGAAGTCAAGAATTCATCAGAAGAAGATCAAAGAAACCTTTGATAGAAAGGCAAAAATGGATAGTTTTCATGTTGGTGACTGGGTTCTCAAATGGGATGCATTGATGGAAAAGAAGGGCAACCATGGTAAATTTGATGCCTTATGGACGGGACCGTTTGTCATTGCTCAAGTTCTGATGAACAATACTTTCATTCTGCACAATTTGAAGGGGGAAGGTGTTTTTGATGGCCCAGTCAATGGGCGGTTTTTGAAACTTTACTTCATATGAGGCTTTAAGGCCTTAATATTGTTTTCTATGCAAATAAACTCCATGCCCAATGGAACAATAGGAGATAAATTTGTTTTGGTTGTTACTGGAAAGGCAGTAGTCTGCAGTTCTTGAAACCTTACAGGGAGGCTTTCATCCCCAGAAGGAGCTAGTGTTAGCCTTGAGTTGCACCACTACTATTTTCAGGGAAATGTCCCCTGTTTTAGTTCTGATGGTCACGTCTCCTCTTGCGCCACTTTGGCCATAAATCAGACTTCAAAATTATACACCCGCGCTCATAAATATCTGCAGGTCTGCTCTCGGTTCATCTCCTCCGCTGCTACGTGGCGCTCGAGGAATGGAATCGGGCGGGCTTCGACCTTTACCACTTACCGCTCGATGACCACCCGATATAAACCATTTCTGCTTGGGTAAAAACTACTCCCGGGCGTTATCCTTCAAGTACCTCCTCCGCCCGATAGCTATTCGATCTACCCATCTAAGATCTGACGGCTTGGACTACACCAACGAAAGTGTTGGATCCTATAGTCATCATCAAAAGACCACAAAGGCCCTTATCAAGTTATCTACAAAGCAAGGTAGCTCGAAGTACTTTAAAGATGAAGATCACATCATCTTGGAGAAAGTCAAAAGCCTAGAAGCATTTATGATCTGCACTCATTCCCTACCAAAGAAGTCGAAGTATCTTGAAGGAGAGAAGGCATTATCATCATCTTCAAAAGCTATAAGGCAAGCTGCCTATTGTTGCAGCAAGGATCCCCTCCTTATCCTTGAAGAAGATCATTTGAGGAAGCATCAAAACATCCGCATCAATCACCATCAACAAAGGAAGCTAGATCTAAAGGCGTTGACATCATAAAAGGAGCAATCTCATTTATTGAAAAAGGGCTTTTCATTTGGAAGAAGATCATCCAAAAATGGGCACTGATACATCCTCTTCAACCACCACCATCAAAGTGATCAAGTTGAAGATTTCATCTTCACTTGTCAAGTAAGTATCTTTCATTCTATAGTCAAATTTGGTAAAATGACTTCGTTTTGCAAGGAGATTTATAAGTTGGTTGGGTCATCGAAATTCCTTGCATGGATAAAGGAGGATAGACATAGTCCTTGAAGAAGGTAAAGTCATTGAACATATCAATGAAAAGGTCTCCTCTGAATACATGGAAAGGGATTTTTATGAAAGGTCCCCTTATATAGCGGTATTGGGGACATCAAAGATATCTCTCTCTCTCTCTCTCTCTCTCTCTCTCTCTATATATATATATATATATATATATAGATATGAGATAAGCTCGTAGAATTATTCCTTGAAGATGTGATAAAGAGGATCATATCACTTGGATCTGATCTACACAAATTGAAGGTATCAAAGGATAAAGGGTTATCTTCATAAGATCTCAATTGCAAGATCTGGGATGAAATAATCTTCTTACAACTAATTGATGAACAAGGTAACAAATGTCTATGATGATAAGAAGGCTATCCCATTCAACTTGTGGTTTCTATGCAAGATAGAAGAAGACAGGTTGAGGGCAAAAAGTGTTGAAGGTTAAAATGAAAGGATTCAAACATTTGCAAGAAGGAAAGGGAAGTTTGGAAAATTTGGTCCTCATAGCTAAGATTCAATGCTATAGGCATTATAGGAAAGATTGTCCTAAGTACAAGAAGGGCAATAAGAAGGAATATAGAGAAGAAATCCATTTCACCGAAGAAGTGGAGAACGCTGAAAGAGGAAAATAATTAGAAGCAAGAGCTCATGATATAACCATAGGGAAACATGAAGGACAACTGGAACAAAATCTATGATAGTCAACTGTGAAGGTTATAGCTCTTGGGAACCTCATTGGAATCTGAAGGAAAGGAAGAAGTCATCTAGGACAAGTCTCATCATACATCAAGTTAAAAGGAAACATCTGCTAGATAGGGATATGAAAAATCCTCAAGATTCTTTGATGGAATCCTCTTTGAAGGATTTACCGATCTAGAGTGGAAGCAAGTGTTTCATCAGGAACCCTAACTTGTGGAATTCATGGGATGATGGTATGATGACATAAGAAATAATGCAGATCAAGGGGTTGAAGATCTTTTCAATCAAGGAAGTTGTTGAAAGAAGCCTAGATGACCTAAAGGTAAATGAGGTATGTATGCTTGTATTCAATACTATAATTTCATGTCATATGGTTGCAGGTAACATGGATCACTACTTCTATGATCTATCTTGATAAGCATGATCAAAGGAAAACAATCTCCTCCTTTGAAAAGATGCAGGAAGGCATATGTCACACTAGATGAAATCAACATAATATGTCATATGAAAATGAGGTGGTTGGCAGTACTTTAGAAGAAAACTCTAATTGGAAGCTCCTGGGAATGAAATGTGTGAAGAAAGGAAGGAAGAGATCATGGACTATGCAACCATGGAAAATGTAATCAACATCTGAGGACTAGAAGATTTGACTAGGAAATCTCCTGGAAAGATATGCAGGCTTTGATGAAAGTTCGAAAAAGATGGAGACCATTGACAATGGATATCTTTGGGAGATATGTCAACATGTATGCAGGATGCTGGTGTAAACTGGAAGATGTCATGATGAAAGACCATCACAAAGGTAATTTTGATTTAATTGTTCATTTCTTATTTTTGAACAAATATTTGGACGGGCTTATGCAGGACTGCCAAAGGGAATAACTGTGGATGACTTCCAAGAGGACCATATAGAAGGATGCAAGATCTTTCTGGAAAATATGGAATGAAGAAGGCAACATGACATAAAGAAAGGCCAGATGAAGACTAATGGATCACTTTTTGATGAAAGGAATAATGACATGACTGACCCATGGATGAAAGTGATGGATTGTTTATGCCCTATGAAGAATCCACAATAGATGAAGACTCCTTGATAAAGAAATTCATGACATCGAAGAAAGGTGCTCTTCAAGCAACTGGTTGAGGAGTTGTTGTAGGTCCCTAATTAAGAGGGAGCATGAAAACAAGATTTTTACTTGGAAGAGACTTGGAAATTCCTAGGCCAAGAGGGAGCTTAGGTACTTTCCTTCTGTAGGAATGAGTACATTCCTTTATTTGAATTGATATGTCCTCCCTAATTGAGAGGGAGAGATAAACACATCATTCTGGTCTTCACCTAGGAAGACAAAATGGAGGATTGGGTAATCACTTGGCATCTGATACTCTTTGAGGATGAGATAGGGCATTTAGGATAAGAGTAGTCGTGGACCGATATTCTTTGAGGACTAGCTATCCAAGATAAGAATAGTGCAAAGAAGGTCACACTCAGTGAACACCCGAGTGGAGTATGTACCTTGAGAGATAATGATTATGGTGTCTATGAATCATTGGTCTCGCCAGCAATAGTCAAGGCCTTGCTATGTGACAATGCTGATTGATATGATGCTATACAGATGGGTTACCGATCCGACTCTTCTTATGAGAAATTCTTCATATTGAGAATGACCAAGTACCATTATGAATACCTCCCTAGTTAAGAGGGAGTGTTGAAAGTGTAACTAGGTTCGGTCTTCATAATGACATGTAATTGTGACTTTCGTGAATGATGTAAAGAAGAAAATAAAATTATTATTGTAAGGCTTGCTTCATGGGTTTCATGAGCAAGAGATTTTATTTGTTAGTGGCTCCCTTTGAGAGCCTTAGGATTTATCATTAGAGTCAAAGAGTCAATGTCATGTATGAAGAGCTCTTCTTGAGCATGTGTCAATACATCTATATATATATATATATATATATATATATATATATATATATATATATAAAGACAAGCACAAGTCACTCTCTTGAAGGCGGTCTCTAAACAAAGTAAAGATCTCATGTCGGCTTATTTATGAAGACCAACCACTATATATGGGCTGAAGGCACTTCACATAAATCATAGTCTAGAACTTTGCATGTCTCTGAGATTTCGGTGAATAGTGGCAGTGAAAAGATTCAGATCACCTCTGTTTCGGATATCCAACTTGATGAAGGCTACAGTTTGAAGGCTATAAGGCTACAATTTTGTGAGAAAGGGAATTCAGATCCCTCTTAAGTTCAAATCACAGTGACATCGAGGAAGAGATTGGTCTTTGTATAGACCACAGTTCAGTGTCTTTGAAGTAGTCACTCTTCTGTATCATGAAGAACCTACAGTTCAGTATTATGCCATAATGATTTGGTATATCTCACAACAAAGAAGCATTTAGTGCCTCTCAGGAAGAGGATCACTATTATGTGACTAGGCCTTGGTGATACTGTATTGAAGAAGGTCTCGGTACTATCTCAGACATAAGGATTCGGTTCTACTATTGAAGAAGAGGTTCATTACAATGACCTCAGTTTGATATAACTACAGTGATCTCATATGATGCAAGATTTGAAGTAGAAGAAATCGAGAGAGTAATCGATAAGGTGGAAGAGGACTTGTGGCTTGGTCTTGGAGTGGCTAATAGGTCAAGGGTCATGGTCTTGGTATTCATCAATTGGAATCTCTATAAGAAGAATTTGTGCACGTTTTTCTTCTCAAAAAGTGAGAGGTTTTGGCCCGTCTCATAACCTACATGCTGTGTCTCTTGTCTATTTATGTTCATGCATTGGTGACTGGTTGATGAAGAAGAACACTAATAATCTAACAAGAAGAAGATCATAATGTAAAGAAGTAAAAAGCATTCCCAAGCAGTCACTAATAGAAGAGAAATCACCTAATGCTAATGCCCTAGTTTTCTCAATAAAAAGTAGGTCAATGGGACTAAAAGGTACATGTAATTTTAATACAATGTTGGAGTTTGGAAAAAACAACTATGTTAATACTTAAAGCAAAATAAGTGAAAAGAGTGTAGCATAATTAAGAACCTAGCTAAGCAAATTGATAACTCTAACCAAAGGACACAACAATGGTTTAAGTGTTGTGATACGATAAGAGGGCCCGACACTTGAGATCTCGACGGTGAGATAGTGTGAGAGATGGAGATAATGTCAACACTTATTGGTCCTAATGACTGAGGGCCCCGTGGGGTGTGGGTGTGCAAGAGATACTGGGTCATTGTTGGAGTTGTCAATCACCATGTAAGGGTTGATGCAATGGCAGATGATGTTGTCCGAGGAGTGGCAAAGGATGAGGGGATATGGCTGACGACCTGGAGGGGTGTAGGAATAAGGAACCTTCACTCTCCTAACCATAAAAGTTGAAGGAAAGAAACTTCAGATAAAAACTTGGTTGGTTTGCCGAATCTGGGGGGTAATTGATGCAATGTCACATGGTTCGGGTTTGAATTTGTGTTCGACAACGATTAAATTCGATTCAAATTCAAATTTTTCGATGAAGTTCGAATGAGGTTCGACATTAGATTCTACTGTAGTCAATTGACATATATATCTATATATATATATATATATATATTTATATATATATATATAATTTAACTTACATAAATTACAAATTATTCAATTCACCTATTTTTAATTATATCATAAAAATTATTTATGTTAAAATGCATATTTACTTGTTAAATAATATCATAAATTTATATTATAATATCAGAGAATATTATAATAAATATTATACTTGTACTCGCTTCACAAAATTCGATATAGGAGATCAAGGAAACAACTTTTGAGTTTTTTTTTTCTAAACTTCTTTAAGTTAATCGGAAACAATCTAAGTCACCTGACATGTGGACACAAGACACGAGGATTCAAGTGTCGGATACAAACACGCTAAGCCCTCGAAACATGACACTTTCAGATACGATATATATATATATATATATATATATTGAAAATTAGATATTTCTTACACAAATTCTCATTTATCATACAAATTCATTGATTCAAACATAGATCTTCATCTAGATGTAAGTTTTACAAAGCAACATTATGCATACAAATACAATTGTGACATAAATGATAAATCATAATACATATTCAATTCATCAATGATCCAATAGGAGAAAGACAAGATAGTAAGATACTGTAGTTTTCTCATTAAGTCATTAAATTCAAAATGTGTTACATAGGTAGTGCAATGCCAATGGTAAATAGAAATAGCAAATACAAAACAACTACAAGTAAACAAGCCTCAAGGCAGTAGGTAGCTCGTGAGTCATCAATCCTCATCATCAAAATCAGCATCACTGTACTCATCATCATGGTCACCATTGTTGCCCTCTGCTGCATCCTCCTCCCTTGTATCCAAAGTCATCTCTGCATTTGCTGGTGTGGAGGATGACCCCTCTATAGTATCACCATCATCAAATGTGACTGGCTCTAGCACTGGATGTGTTGGTGTGCAATAAAGGAAACACTTGCAGCAGACCTTGATGAAATTGAGACAGGAGGGGCATCTCCAATGGGGACATTCTTCCCCTTCCTTCGCCCCTTCCCTGCTGCCTTTGATTGAGCCATGGATGCTGTAAAAAAATAAACAAAAAATGCACAAATTTGTAAAAGAAATGCACATGCAAACTGTTGTAATAAAAATGCAAAAAAATAGAGAGAAAATGCACTTACTTTTTGCTTGAATCTCCTTGAAAATGCTCCCACACTCTTTGCTCTTTGCTCCCACACACCCACAGCAAAGCCGCAACCAACAAGAAAAGTGAATGTGAGATTAGAATGGCCAAATTGGCCTTTTAAAGCTGCGCAGTGGTCCAAAAATTGGGATTCGTGTCCCGATCAGACGCGACCGGAAGGACACGAATCTGACCGAATTGTGTCCGATTCGCCCGATTTGGGACATGATGGGCCAGGGGGACAAATCCTGTTTCATAGGAAACAATGTAAATTAGAATATTTTATTTGCATAAATACAAATCCATACATTACAAGGGAATAAATACCCACATATCTTATCTACAAGTAGTGAATGTGAATGACAAAATTAAGTGAATTTGATAAGGTTGAGGGGACGGATCAGACTAGAGCGAAAAGAAACAAAATACATCGATTTATTTAATAGTGGATGAAAGCGGTTCAAGGAGGAATTTCCAACCAAAGGAACTCCACCTACCTGCTTTTATATTAATTAAAATGTAAAATCTATAGCCTTTATATTGATTAAAATGTAATAATGTTATATCGTGGCTTCAGTCCAATAAAGACTGAAAGCTATAATAGATAAAAAGATTAGAATAATACCGAGGACTTGGGCAGATTTACTTGTCAATGAAAATGACACCGAGGACTTGGGCAGATTTATTTGTCGATGAAAATGTCAACGCTGAATCATTCAACCACCAAAGTGGCAACACACATACCATGATGCTGGTGGATTATGTTGGTGGATCATTTTGTAAGTCAACAAGCAAACAGAGTGTATTTTGCTGACATAGCACACATATGCTAACAAAGGGAATTTTATTTGTGAATAGAGGGTGTATACGCCATATGCAAACAGAGGCCAAGAAAAAGATCAACCAAACTGATGTCTATAGGCTAAACAGACATATGGTCGGGCTCAGCCTTGACGGACAATGCCATATTGCAATTAAGCAAAAGTGAACTTAAACGAACCAAAACGGCCAAAACAGATTTGAACATTTATTTTGAGGTTCACCGAAATTCAAACCTCAAAGTTTGAATTTGACGAACCCTATGACATAAGTTTGACGGGTGGTTCTCTGGACCTGTCTAGAGATGCGCCTGTCAGTGTGATGATGGAAGAAAATAAAGACTTAATTAATGCTTGACCAAATACATGTCTCCCCAAGCTGTTCGTCGTGTCTCTTCACAATTTTTAACAACCCCTAAGTCATTATGGTGGTCAAACCACCTAACCCCTAACCTCAATATCAATAGTTGTTAATTATGAGTCCTTAATATAATTAGTGTTAACAGTGAACACTACAACAAACGGTTGTTTTTGTATTCAATGCAACTTACTAAGTTTGAATGAACCTTTGGTTCCAATTTGCTTCCTTGCATATGATTTTCCAGGGATTATTTAACTTTTCTGTGACATTCTCTTTTATTCAGCAAAGGATATGCTGCAGCCTGCAGCATGAGAAAGTCTCCAAATACCGAAATACTTGATGTTCGATCCACTTGGATATCAATAAAAGGGGTCAATGTAGAGAGTTAGGAGGGCATCAGTTGACTTGAAATCTTCACGACTATAATTATAATCTGTCATATGCTTTCGACAGAGTGAATTTTCTCTCCGAAGAAAAACTTGGAGAGAAACCCAAGGGATGCTTCCGCACATTTGTGGGTGGCATCTGTAATAAATATGTTGGCATAGACTAGTGTGCCTAACTTGGGATTTGAACGGGGTGCCTGCTGGCACAGAACTAGCCAAATGCTTAGCAACATTGGCGACAGCTGGTTGAGTGAACCCCTTAGGCTAGACTCTAGAGAATGATGAATTTTACAAATGAAACGAAATACTTTATTGGTGTAGGGTGTGGGTTGGAGGGTGGGTGTCTATTCCTCTCTTTTAGTATATGTGTGTGTGTATATACTATATATATATATATATATATATATATATGTTTGTATGCCATTCTTCATGTTATATATCAGATAAACTGTGCTTTAGTTTTTCTTGTTTGTTTGCTTTAAAAGTTGCGTCTCTTTACAGTATCATATCAGGTTTTTTCATTTATTAGAAATGTATTCTTTGTTTCTGTTTTATCAAGTTTAACAATGAAGAGATCTATCAACCAGATTTGTCTTGTTTAAGTTCTGCAGGTGGCTAAGCTTCAGAGAGCATGTTTGAAGAATCCTGCAAAGGTGAACCCTTTTTCCTTTAGTTGAAATGGCATTAATATAGTTTTGAGTTATTAATAGTAGAGTTTGTATTGTTCAAATATATGAAAAGGTAAGAGCATTAGTGAGGTAGTCTTAAAATTCTCTGTGCAATGTCTGATGTCAAGTTCATTCTGTAAGACATAGTGATGACATGCATATCTAATAAGGCCTCTGAATGTCAATGATTTTTAATCATGCTATGTCAAGTGAGGTATACGTTCCACTTTATCTGCTAAACTGCAATTATCTTTAGTTTTCTTGTTGTATGTGCTGTCATCTACTATTTAACAATGTAAATTCAATGAGGTGATCCACTCATCCTTTATTTGATGCATGTCTTCAGGTTGAGGTTTCTTCAAAGTACTCAACTGTGGATACGTTGAAACAGCATTATCTTTTCGTTCCTGCTAAGCATAAGGTTCATGTTTTCTTCTTTTCATACTTCAGACAGGGATCTACATTGCTGAATGGCATGTTTTTATGTACATTTTCCCCTGAAGTTTCTCCTTATTTTGATATTGTGCCATCTGTTTGATCCTTCAATTGATGATTTATTACCAAAAATTCTATGCTATGAACTGATTTTAAGGCTCCCATTTTCCATATGTATGAATTAATTGAAATTGTATACAAATTACACAGATGTACAAAGTTTCTTCTATAATGAGTATCTTATCATTTTTAACCTTATATTTATCAAACAGGATTGCTATCTTGTGTTTCTTTTAAATGAGATGTCTGGAAGTACTACAATGGTTTTCACTCGCACATGTGAGTCTACAAGGCGTATTGCTTTGATTCTTCGAAATCTTGGACTTGAGGCCATTCCTATAAGTGGGCAGATGAGTCAGGTTATGTTCATTTTTTCATTCAGAATAGCTTTGTACTGGTCAAGTTTTAACAGTTCTATGTTTTCTTAATGATATCGTGTTTTGGTAACTGCAATGCACCTACTAACTATTTGTAGTAATTCCTATTCACAGCCAAAAAGGATAGGAGCTCTAAACAAGTTCAAAGCTGGAGAGCGTAACATCCTTATCTGCACTGATGTTGCTAGCAGAGGGCTAGATATTCCTTCTGTAGATATGGTTATCAACTATGATATACCTACAAACTCAAAGGTTAGTACAAAATATTTATGGAGGTTTAAATTGGAAAATGTGGAACAATATAGATACGTTACAATTGAAACAAATCTTAGAAATGTTATTAACAAAGAATATGCTCTGTTTTTTGTTGGTGATACATGTAAACCTAGGTTTTCTCTTGGCAACCTCACTTCATTTTTTTACATTTATGGTTAGCACGAAAAAAGAGATCTCCTTTTAATGATTTTAGAGCTCCTTATACAAGCGAGTTATGGCCTTTTTGTTGATGATATTAGCATCGGGTAGGTACTTCTGCACTAGTCTAAGTGTCTAGATGTGTGGAACTCATCCAAAGACCTTTAACCTTAGCAAATTACTTTAATTAATGAATTTATTAAAGTAAGTTCTTTTTATAAGAAAAGGTGAGTTAGTCTAATGAAATTCAAAGGTGTTTTGCATTAGTGAATTAGATAAATCTCAATCATTGCTCTGAAGTGAGTTGAGATCTAATCTCAACTGTAAATCAATTTGGAGTTTAGGGTTTTGCAGATTCAGTTAATAACTCAAACTTATAAAAGGAAGGCTAGGTGAAGGGAGAAGACACATCAAGTGAGCACAAAGGCAGTGAGATAGAGAGGATTTCAATGATTGGGTGGAGAGGGACATTCATCCAAGTGTGCAGAATCTAGATTCTAGAGGAAGAGATCAGGGGGAAGCAAGAGAGAGAGAGAGAGAGCTATTAGTCACATAGATTAAAGGATTGAGCAGATATAGGTTTCCTCAAGCAAAAAATCCAAGTTTTCTTGTTTGTAATTTTCTTCAGTTCCCAAGAAGGGAAGCCCTTGTATGCTATAAAGCTAATGTTAATGGGCAATAGATTTAAAGAGTATAATTTTTTGTGAGCTATTAGTCACATAGATTAAAGGATTGAGCAGATATAGGTTTCCTCAAGCAAAAAATCCAAGTTTTCTTGTTTGTAATTTTCTTCAGTTCCCAAGAAGGGAAGCCCTTGTATGCTATAAAGCTAATGTTAATGGGCAATAGATTTAAAGAGTATAATTTTTTGTGTTCATGCATGAGGTTGGCTATTTTGCTTCAACTGTTTTAATTATTTATTTACTTGTTAAAATTCTAGCAGTGCATTTATTTAGTAATCTACAATAATAAAATTAAAAGCAAGTGGTTTACTAGGAAATAACTTGCTAGATGTTAGGGTTAAAGAAATTTATCAGAGCTTACATTCTGAGAGGGAGGCCAATTTCTAAGTTTTGCATAGAAGTCAATGTTAGAACAGTGTTAAATTCCATACTGAAGGGATACTATGCTATTTTTTGTATAGAAAATCCACAGAAGTCATGCAGTCTGTCCATGCAGGAGTACTGTCCAAGAGTTGCAATAGTAGTTCGTATGGTAGGACAAGTTGTATAGGTGATGTGAATGCTATACTTACATGCATGTGTGTGGGTGACAAGTGATGACAACAGTTGTATGTGCATAGCACAGGGTGACAATGTGACCATATGTGCATAAAACAATGATGATAGTAGCTGCGCGTGCGATATGGGAGACAACAACAACCATACTTGAAGTACGAGAGACAACAATAACTATATGTGATGTTATCGGTGATGGTACCAGCTGTACGTCCACGGTACAAAGTGATGTCAACAAGGTATGAGGTGATGGAAGAAAGCAGAAAAGTGACAGTAACACTGTATAAGTTGACAATAGTAGGCCATACAACCAGAAAAGGCACAAATTAGACCAATCTGTAGTGATTGGTGGAGGTCATTCTTTAGAGGGCGAGAGGGAGGCCGTAGTAAACAAAGGTTTGACATAAATTAAAATTTTGAGGGCGTTTTAAAGGACCAAAACACAAATCCATAGAGATTTACAACAAATCTATCGGATATGCAAGGAGATATTAGTAGATCTATAAACCATAAGCAATTTCTTGTTCTTGTGGGTACTAGAAGGACTTAGCACATGATAGTTTTTTTTAGATCTAGCAGTGGCAACAACTAGTCTCAGATTTGAAGATTGGTTGGATACAACATCTAACTTCCTATCCTAGAGGGTGAGGGTGACCTTACTTCTAAAGTTTGATAACCTTAGGGGGATTACAAAAAAGGTCGTTCTTGCATTGATATATGCAACACTCAAGGTGGCTCATAAAAAGGACATAAGAGCCCAAAGGGTAATCATGGATGAAGTACGGGATCATTTGATCCCACACTTGGTAGAGAAGTAGTGAAGCAAAGAGATGTTTATGGCTTTGGTGGACCCGCTCCAGAGTGATAACATGAATAGGGTGATGTTCTTGAGAAATAGGCCGAGATCGATCTAGATGTTGAGGTCTAATAATGTTACTAGCTATTTCATGAAGATCAACCAAATAAGGAATTAGCTTGCAACTATTGTGGAGAGAGTGGATGAGTCAAAACTCGTCTATAATGTGGTGTTGAATGGGTTGGGTTCACCAAGCTATGGGAAACATTTTCCAAGGGAGTCTGTGCTCGGGAAAAACTTTCCAACTAGGAACAACTTTGGGATGATTGCATCTAGGAAGAGGCTCGGGAAGAGTGCAAGACCAACAAGAAAGGCGATGGAGAGGAGAACATGGCCTTAACAAGCCAGGTCGAGAAGGGCAAGCAGAGGGGTTCCAAGTGATTTGATTGGATTATCATATTGTTTGTCATCAATCTCGATGCTTTCAGAGAGGAAAAAGTGGAGAAATAATCTCAGGACCATTTTTACTGATGTGACCCAATTTGGCAAATTGGGGTTTGAAACCTTCTCGGAGCATTATGAGGCATCAAACAATTTTTTTTTTTGGGGGGTAAAACTTTGCTGCATTAGCGCTGCACCATTTTTCCTATTTTACAGACATAAGCCTTTCCAACTGCACAAGAATTGCCTTAATCAGAGTCCATATGTGGAAGTTATGCTAGTCAGAGGTTGAGCTTCAAGTTTTGGCCACCATAATTCGAGATGATGCTACGCCAGCCCCCGTTATTCATGGAAAAGGTGCTAGCCATCTAATCATGATGAAAAGACTCTACAAGCGCCAATATTTGTAACTCTAGTTAAGAGTTGGAGTCAAATTTAACCAATAATAGGCTATTAGGCTGTTATAACCAAACAACTAAGAAGAAAAGGGGTTCCATTATTTTCGAGTGCATTTTGTTTCATAGATGAGCAAAGTATTCAAGAGAGATAGGGAGAGAGCACACAAAGAGGATTTGTGCACTATAGTAGCCCACAAGCCACAAGCCTTACTTCTTTGTGCTTGCAACCATTTTCTATCTAGAGAAAGAGAGAAAGTGACCTCATCTTCCAACTGGGTTTTCTCCCAAAAGGGTTTCCCAGATTATATTTTGTGTCAGTTGTGGTTTGTGAGCTTTATTTCGTTGTTCTCTATTTTTTGCATAATTATTGCATGCATACACAATAAACAATGATCTATAGATCTAGAAATCTAAAGAGAAATAAACCCTCAAAAGTATAGATTTCGGATCTTTAAGTATAATTTGACCATATCTGTTGTGACGAACTATCCAATGGCATACCCATGGCATTTTATGGATCATTTTGGTATTATAGCAAGTTTCTTTGTGTATATTGTGGAGATTTGCAGGGGATCTAGATTGCCTAAGCCAAAAGTCATAAAACCATAGTCATAGTCGAGGAATTTGTCAATAACCCTCGTGATTCTGTAGAGGAGAGGTTTTCATGGTTGGAGGCACAATTGCAGATGTAAATCCTAATGTGAGTTTCATCATGGCATCCCTGACCAATAAGTTCGGACTATTCGAAGAAGATGTGGGTTTTAATAGAGAGGAGAGGTTTGATCAGAGGGGAGATCAAAAGATTGGGAAGAAGAAATAAAGGAGTCATAGAAAGAACCCAAAAAAGATCCACCCAGTTCGAGTGTTGTGAATCATTTACAATCCTTGTTTAAAATGGAAGCAAAGGTTGATATCAATCCATACCAAGGTGAGATCGACGCTCTGAAGCTAAATCATTGGTTGTAACAACTAAATTTTTTTAGTGTTCATCATTTAGAGGAAGAACAAAGAATTTTATTTGCGCGATTGAAATTAGAAGGCCATGCCCTAACTTGGTGGGAAAGCCCCACAAAGTCCTTGAGGTTGGAGAGAGATCTTCCAATGATTAAGTGGGAAGACTTTAAAACCCTCATAAAGTCACAATTTTACCCTATTAGTTATGTAGAGGACCAGTGGATCTGATGGCACTACTTCAGCCAGACGTAGGGGCAGTGTACAGGAGTACACCATAGAGTGTACAAAGATGGTCATTTTGTTGGGTATCTTTCCAAAGAACCCAGATATACTTCTCAAGTGTCCGGGTGTTTGCACAACCATTTGCAAAAGCTATTGATGTTGTTCAAGCCTAGATTAGTGGATGAGGCTTGTGTGCAAGCATAACTTTTGAAAACATAGGCTTGAAGAAAGACAATCAAGTCGATTAAAGCAGAAGGAGCACTAGGACACTTCTAAGGAAGGGAAGAAGAAGTGGAAAGGGGGAAAAGATAAAAATATTGCAGCCACAACATACAATGTGGAGACCCTAGCAACAACTGCAACCACTGTAGCATTGGTAGACATACAAAGGAGAAGTGTTGGAAGTTGCATCCAGAGCTTAACCTGAAGAATAAAGAGAAATATAATAAGAAGAAGAATCTCATTGCCACTGATTCGAGCAACCAAGTTGAAAGCAACTCTGTCGTGGATGAGAAGATTGTCTATACATCAATGCAAAAGGAGGTGAATTTGAGTAGGCCTCAACAACAGGAAGAGAACGAAGAGACCAATGTCTTCCAAATGAAGATACATGTTAAAAAAACCAAGATTGATGCTCTATTTGACTCAGGATCACAGACGAATCTCATTGCAGTAGAGCTGGGCAACAAATCTATTTGACTTAGGATCACAGACGAATCTCATTGCAGTAGAGTTGGTCAACAAATTGGGATTGGAAGTTCGTGATCATCCAAGCTCATATCCATTGGGATGGGTAAATGATGATGAGAAGATATAAAAGTAACGAAACAATGCAAAATTCGATTTGTTATTAGTGTTGATTTTATTGATGAAGTAGAATTAGATGTAGTTTTCGCTGATGTATGCAGAGTGGTGTTTGGAAGTCCCTACATGTACATGCATGATGCAAAATTTATGCAGAGAGCCAACTAGTACCAACGTGTAAAGAATGGAAAATCGTTCACCAGAAATGCACACAAAGGCAAGTCGAAAATTTCGTTGGTAATTGCCAACCAAGCTAAGAAATTGATCAGTTCTAGCAAGAAGTTTGTTTTACTATTTTTAAGAGAAAATTAGTTTGTAGAAGAGTCAGTAAGAGCAAAGGCATCCCTCAAGGGGTGTACTAAAAGACAAAAACAACAACAGGAAGTGTTGCTACAAGCATACAGGGATGTGTTCTAGGAGCCTAAAGGGATATCACCTAAGAGGGAAGTGGAGCACGAGTTCCAAGTTTTGTCAGACTTCCCATTGCCAAATATTGGGTTGTTCATACCGTTTGTTATAGAAGTGAGGTGAAGAAACAATTGCAACAATTACTAGAATATGTTGTCCTTCGACTAAGTACATCACCATGTGGGTCACCCATCATAATTGTGCCAAAGAAGGATGGGACGTGGTGAATGTATATAGATTATAGGGCGTTGAACAAGATCATACTCAAGAACATGTACTTCTTGCCCAAAATAAATGATTTTCTGGATTAGTTGCAACAAGTGAAATACTTCACCAAGCTATACTTGAAGTTTGGATAAAACCATGTTTGAGTTAGAGACGAAGATACTTGGAAGACCACCTTCAAAGCCAGGTGAGGTTTGTATGAGTGGTCAGTCATGCCATTTGTCTTATGCAATGCACCAACTACATTTATGAGGTTAATGAATGATATATTGTGTCCTTCAATAGATTAATTTGTTAGATCTCAAACTTTTGTGATCCATATTGTAAATGAGAATGTCTTTTGCATTAATCACATCATTAGGATTTGGTCGACGTTTCGAACCAACTAATGTGGTTCATCCTCAGGACAAAGGTGAATAATAGATTAATTTGTTATTGTCTATTTGGATGATACACTGGTATATACTATATAGTGCTACCTGAGAGGAGCACATCTCACATTTGACACCAGGTGTTGGAGACATTAAAAAAGCACTAGCTGCTGGCAAATCTCAAGAAATGTGAGTTTGCACAATAGTCTTTGGTGTATCTGGGATATGTGATAGGTGGAGGAGAGGTGAAAATAGATCTTGCCAAGATGGAAGCCATCATGAAGTGCTTGGTACCTACAAATGCTTTTGAAGTTAAGAGTTGGGGGTAGCACATTATTTGAGCAAGTTCATAGCCTCTTTTTTAGTAGTAGCGCCACTCCATGTCGTAATAACGAGTGGGAAGAGTTTTCAATGGGGAAAGGGTCAGTAGAGGGTCTTTGAGGAGCTAAAGAAGAAGATCAGTCAAACACCAATTTTGGCATTTTCAAACTTGCAACAACCCTTCAAAGTGGAAACGTATGTGAGTCAGTATGCTATGGGAGCAGTCTTGATGCAGGAATGAAGAACTGTATGCTACCATTTTGAAGTATTTCATGAGGTAGTTCTTAACTACCTTACCTACACCAAGGAGCTTTATGCCTTGGTGCAAGTTGTGAAGAAGTGGGAACACTATTTGATGGGAAAGGAAACAGTTATTCACACGGATATCTAGCCACTTCAGTACTGTAGGACCAAAGTAAGCTACAACAAACAAGGCATTACAAGTGGATGGGGTTTCTAGAATAGTTTAATTTATTGATCAAGTATAAGAAGCACAACACAAACAAGTTGGTCGACATGCTTTCAAGGTCATCCACATCCATGGAGCCATTTACCCATGAAGCATACAAAGAGGCATATTTAATAAGGTGTTTCAACAATT
Organism: Pinus tabuliformis; assembly: GCA_031772625.1. Lineage (NCBI taxonomy): Eukaryota > Viridiplantae > Streptophyta > Pinopsida > Pinales > Pinaceae > Pinus > Pinus tabuliformis. The sequence continues at coordinate 47,380,247 of CM062820.1, forward strand.
GTAGAGCTAGAGTCATGCGCACGACAATGACAACACAATTGACTACCATCTCTAGGATGGGTTACTCTACAAGTTGAATACATTATCTGTTCCCAAAGGTGAGTGATTGTAGTTGATTAAAGAGGCTTACACCTTGAAGGTTGTTGGGCACTTTGGCCCATGATGCAAGAGCAGGTAGCTAGGTTCATAAGAAGAAACATGCTTTGTTGTAATAACAAGCCTAGTAATAGGAAATAGGGTCTATATCATCTCTTACGTGTACCTAGTCATCCTTGGGAAAGCATTTCCATGGACTTTGTGGGAGGTTTACCAACAATCAGGAAGGGACATGGCTACTTGTTCGTGGTAGTTGACAGGTTCAACAAGATGTGTGTTTTGATGCCCTGTAAAAAAACATCAGTGGACAAGAAGCAACAAACTTGTTCTTTGGATAGGTCTGGGTGCACCTAGGGACACTGAGGGGTGTCGTTTTAGATAGGGACACAAGATTTCTTAGTGCATTCTGGATTACATTGTGGGAGATGATAGGCATGAAGCTATAAAGAGGTCTACAACATTCCATCCACAAACAAATGAACAGATAGAAGTAGTCAACATGACTTTGATGCAACATTTGACGGGTTACAATTAGAAGCATCTAAAGACCTGGGATGAAAATGTAGTCTATATGCAACACTCTTGTAATAGAGTAGTCCACACTTTTATTGGTATACCCCCATTTGAAATTTGTTTTGGATATTTGCCACCTTCACCTTTGGATATTGCATATGGGTACAACAAACATTGTAGAAGTCACAAGAAAAATATAAGCCAAGAATGATCAACACAAAATAGAGAAGTCATTTAAGGTTGGAGACAGAATATGGTTACAATTGAACAAGAAGAGGCTACAAGGCCTTGGTAGGAAAACCAAGGCTATGTGATATGGTCCCTTTGAAATACTAGAAAAGGTGGGAGATAATGGCTATTGACTCAATATACCCCCCTACATGTGCATTTAATCAGTTTTGAATGTAGAGAATCTAAAACTCTATGAGCCTTCCATGTTAGATCAGAAAGAGGAACAAATCCTACCTTCAATAGAGGAATTGGCCCTTGATTCTCATGTGGAGTTGACAAAAGATACAATTTTGTAGAGGAGGTCCAAAATTATGAGACAAGGGTAGCATGACCTTTGGCAGATTAGGTTGAAAGGACAACTGACAGGCAAAGGCTAAATGGTACACTCGAGAGGTGGAGGAAAAATTTTCTCACCTCATTAGAAGCTTTTGGGGACCATAAGCCTCCCAAAATGGGGCTTTGTGATCCAAATTGGACTATTATATTGTTTTTCATCCATCTCATTGCTTTCAAAGCGGGAGAAGTGGAGGAATCAACTCACAGTACCATTTTTACAAGAAGAACCCATTTTGGCAAATTGGGGTATGAAACCATCCGAGAAAATTTTGAGCCATAAAATGACTTTTTTTGGGGTGTGAAACTTTGTTGGTTTAGGGCCACACCTTTCATACCTATTCTACACACAAAGACCTTTCCAACGACGCAAGAATCGCCTGTTAGAGAGGATGCCATGTCAACCCTCATTATTCATGGAAAAGGGACTAAGCATGTGATCATGATGACGAAGACTCTAGAAGAGGCAATATTGTAACTCTAGTTAAGAGTTGGAGTCAAATTTAACCACTAGTAGGCTATCAAGCTATGTTATAATCATGCCACTAGGAAGAAAAGGGACTCCATGTTCTTGGCATGCATCTTGTTCCATAGATGAGCAAAGTAGCTGAGAGGGATAGGGAGAGAGCACATAGAGAGGATTTGTGTCCTGTAGTAGCCCACAGGCCCCAAGCCTTACTTTTTACTTGCAGCTATTTTCTATTTAGAGAAAGAGAGTAGAGCGACTTCACCGTCTAGCTGGGTTTTCTCTCGTAAGGGTTTTTCAGGTTATCTCTTTTGGTAATCATGGTTTGTGAATTTTTATTTCGTTGTTCTCTATTTTTTGCATAATTATAATTTGCATGCATGTGCAATAAACAATACTTTACGAAACCATAAATCTAAAGAGAAATAAACCCTCAAAAGTGTAGATTTTGCATTATTAAGTATAATTTTATTTGATCTATCGTGATGAACTGTCTAGTGGAATATCCACGGTAGTTTACAAATCACCAAGGGTAATGGTGAGGGATCACAACTGGGGAAGAAGAAAGGCACAAACAAGCTCAAGTGCTTCATTTGTCAAAAGAATGGGCATTATGCATCACAGTGTTCAGATAAGAAGGGGAATGGGAAGTTGCACTAGACGACATCAACAAAGGTACAATTTGATGAGTTTGTAGCAAAGTTCGAGAAGGACTTCTCATTGTTTTGTTGTCTATCTACAGGTCGGGGAAGAAGAAAGGCAAGCCATGAGATGGAGTCTAAGGCTAGCATGCAAGGAGATGGAGAGGAGGACTTGGCCTTGGTCAGTTAAGCTAATAAGAGAAAATGGAAGGGTTCCAAGGTTAACAATGAGGGATCACAATCGGGGAAGAAGAAATACTTGAGCAAGCTCAAGTGTTTCATGTGCCGCAAGAATATGCATTAAGCATCAGAGTGTTTGGAGAAGAAAGGGAAGGGGAAGTCACAACAAACAACAACATCAACAAAGGTACATCTTGATGAGTTTGCAACGAAATTTGAGGGCTTCTCATTATTCTCTTGTCTATCTATGAACACCATCACCAAGAGTGCTTGGTATGTGGACAATGGTGCATCACATCATATCACAAAAGCATGGGAGTGGTTTAGTAGTCTAACGAAGAAAAACTCAGGGATTAATGTGGAGCTTGGTGGTGATGCCAAGTATGTAGTGAAGGGAGAGGGAACCATTAAGTTCATGCTCAAGTCAAGAGGAACATTGGAGGCCAAGGACATGTGGTATGTACTAGGGATGAAGAAGAACTTGCTCTTAGTATCAATGATGGAGGACAGGGGATATATAGTCATGCTTAGGAATGGGAAATTGCTCATTGTACAAAGGATTATAGCCTAGACACAATGGTCGCCATCGGGGTTAGATAGGGCAACTTATATAGGTTTCAAACCTATTTTGGCTTTGATACATGACAATGGAAAATTATGCAAGTTTTAGCACAAGAGGATGGGACATTTGCACTACAGAGCATTGCCAATCTTGACAGAGATTTTCATTGGTCCCCCAAAGTTCAGTGTTGAGCAGTAGGGCATGTGCAAAGGGTGTGCACCTAGCAAGAATGCCAAGGCTACTTTTTTTAGCAACAAGAATAGGTCCAAAGGGATCCTGGATCTCATTCATTCAAATCAAAATGTATGTGGACTAATGTCAGTGGCATTAATACAGGAAGTGTTGTACTATATCATGTTTATTAACGATTATTCCAGGAAAACTTGGATCTTTTCATGAAGACCAAGGATGAGGTATTAAGATGATTCTGGGAGTTCAAGGCCCAAGTGGAGAACTACATAGAAAAGAAGATCAAGGCCTTGAGGTCAGATAATGGGGGTGAGCACACATTTATGACTTAAAAGGATTTTCCCGATGCAAGTATTAAGAGGGAGTTGACAATCTCGTACAACCTTTAGTAAAACAGGGTTGCAGAGAGAAAAAGTGGTCCATCATTGGCTCAACGAAGGCTATGATACATGACCAAGATTTGCTTATGTTTCTTCGAGCAAAAGTGTGTAACACTGCAATGCATGTGCAGAACATGAGTCTTCACAAGATATTGGGGGACAGTAATCCAAAGGAGGCATTCATTGGGGTGAAGCAAGAGATAGAACATTTAAGGATCTTTGGTTTTCCAATGTACATTCATGTGCATGTGGAGAAGAAGACGAACTTGGAGTCTTCAGGAGAGAAGGGGATATTTGTTGGATACAATGAGACCTCAAAAGCTTACAATATCTTCATGCAAGTACAAAGGAAGACAAATGTGAGTAGAGATGTTGAGCTTAAGGAGAACTTGACATCTAGAAAGTCTCCTAAGTTGCCACTAGCAGTTACAGAGACAAGGAGTAGGAGGCTCGAAAGCGAGAACAACATTCAAAGACTTCTAGTTCAAGGTGTCAATATTCAAGTGGGGAGGAGTTAGTAGCTCCTTCCAATTTTATTAGGAATCCTAGGTGGTTTGAGCAAACATTAAAGGATGCTTAGGAGCATGTTGAAGCGCTTAGGAGCACATTCATGGAGAGCAGGCCTTTGAAGAAGTTTTTGAACTGCATGGCATTTTTTACTAACATCATTGAGGAGGCAACAAAGCGGGTGGTTTGGTGGAATGCCACGGTGAAGGCTAATGCATGGAACATTGTGCTTGGAGTGTTAAATTCTCGAAGCTCAACAATCAGTTTAATGTGCTAGTAAATTTTATACCCAGATTTTAATTTTCCCGAATAGCCAAAAAATTTAAATCTGAAATCTATGTACAATTTACACAATTGAGCTTCTAACAATTTATGCACACAAAAAAGTAAATTTAAACACCCAATGTTTACACAGTTATGTACCTCGAAAAAACCCCTAGTGTGGAGTAAAAATAACAAAAATGAATTTTATTAGGTTTCAAGAAAATATTACAACAACAGCCTCAGAAATCGGTGCTTCCCTTTTGCTTGGTATGGCCTGAAGCCCAAGACTCAACCTCTTTTCCTATTCATTCAACCTAGAGTATGGCCCCTCTCCTTAGTTGATTGATTTTCTTGTTTTTCTTCCATGTCGACCATGTTCTCTCTCACTCAAAGTGATTTCCAAAATAATGTGTCCTTCACTCACTCATTCTAGAAATTTATAATTATTCCAAGACCAAATACCATGGGTTATCAGAATACCATGGGTCTATATAATGGGTTATCAAAATACGGGTCTATGGGTGCAAAGCCCCATCACTTAGCCCACTTGCCCGACACATAAGAACACTCCCAATTCTACCCAAAACATCAACAAATCTAGTGCCCAAAATCTAGCATGGTATCAAAGCATGGTCTTTGGGAAGGGCAGTTGGATCTGAGATTTGCATAGGTGATAGCTCCGAGAGGGAGTTGTAGAAACTATTGTAGGTAGTAGCAGTGTTTTGAAGACCCATGCCAAGAGAGTTAGCCAAAGTATGGTAGACTACTTGTATGGGCCATGAAGGTCAAGATTAGCAGGCCTCGTGAGACATGGAGCACATCGTTCACATGAGTTGTGGACAATTATAACTTGGTGTGTAGACGGAGAAAAATGAACGAGAGATGCATTCATCAGATGTGCTAGGATCTTGAGAGGAGATCGAGACAAGAGAACGAGTGATTCATTATGATCCAAGTGTAAAGGGTTGTGAAGAGATCTGAGCTTGGAGGGGTCGAGTAAGGGCCAAATATGTTCTTGTGATAGGAGAGGGGTTGTTAGGTAGGATCGAGTTGGTCAGAGGGTTGAGATAGCCATTAGAGATCCAATTGAGAAACTTGGAGTTAAAGTCGAACAAAGAACTTGAGGGTCAAGAAGGCTTGCAATCTAGAGTTAGAGGGATTCAGGCTTTAGAGGGAGTGAGCGGGCTTAGAGGAAGACAACCTTTAGGTTCAAGAAGTCATGGTGCAAAATGGCCATGTAGGATGCCGAGGAGAGGGAGTCTTCTAGGAGCAGGGTGTCTTCGAAGAAGGGTCCCTATCATACAACTAGAATTATTTTTGTGTCATATGGAGTAGTTGTGGTAGCAAATCAAGGGTGGAAATGTGTTCCAGGTTCAAAGGTAGAGCCACTTCTAGGTGGTGTTGTGAGAATACATCCCTCACTAAGAGGGATTGTTGATGTTTTGGGTAGCATCAAGAGTATTATCACATGTGGGGCAAGTGGGCTAAGTGATGGGGCTTTGCACCCATAGACCCATGGTAATTTGATGACCCATGGTATAGTATTGCAAACTACAAGTACAAGGGTGAGTGAATCATTCTTGTGGCTTGGCAAGTGGGTTGAGCAGGGCACAGAGATGTGCAGGAGCACAAGACATTCAGACAGAGATTCTCTCAAGTAAGCAAGAGATCTGCATGAGTAATATTGCAGGTTTGTTGTGAGTGAGATACTTGGAAGGACATTCAAGTTTTTAACCTTTGCAAATTACTTTAATTAAAGGATTTATTAATGTAACTGTTTTTTATAAGAAAATGTGACTTAATCTAATGGAATGCAAAGGTTATTTGCATTAGTGAATTAGATGAAAATCGACCATTGATCTCTAATTGAGTTGAGGTCTAAACTCAAACGCCAATCAGTTTGGAGACTAAGGCATGGATTTGGCCAATAAATCAAACTTATAAAAATAAGGCTAGGTTAAGGGAAAAGACATATCAAGTGACCACAAGACAATGAGGTAGTGAAGATCTTAGTGTTTGGGTGCAAAAAGGACATTCATCCAAGTGTGCAGATTCTAAAGGAAGAGAGCAAGGCGTAGCAAGAGAAAGAGATGTATCAGCTAGCAAGATCAAAGGAGTGAGCAGGTATAGGTTTCTTCAGCTGAAAAAAAATTCTAGGTTTTGCTATTTTTAATTTTCCTTAGTGGGCATTTAATTTCCCAGGAAGGGAAGCCCTTGTATGCTGTAAAACTAATGTTAATGGATAGCATATTTGAAGGGTATATTTTATAAGGTTTGTTATTTTGCTTCCACTGTTTTAATTATTTATTTATCTGTTAAAATTCCAGCAGTGCATTTATTCAGTAATGTGCAGTAATTAAATTAATGGCAAATGATTTACTAGGAAATAACTTGCGAGAAGTTGGGGTTAAGGAAACTTAACACTTCATCCTTACCAGCATCCAATGTCAAATGAGAACAATCGGGATGAATTTGACAAGCCATTTCATCGATTAATTTCATTTGAGGGATATTGCCTCGATACACCTACTTAATAGTCAAAGCTCTTAGTTGAATGAGTATTGGGACTTGTGCATGGGTTCATTCAAATCGCAATATGCATTTGCAATTAGGTGGGGGAGCTATTTTCCATTAGAGTTCTCGTAAGTTGTTCATAGATACGGTTCGGATCAACAATTATGAAACGAAGTAAATGAATCCCTTTAAACGCTAGACTTAGTTGCAAGTACGGGCAAAAGGTTAATGGATGTACATTCGATTTTTTCTTTACTCTCGCCAGGTTTTGTCTACACTATGCAATCTCCAAATTTATCTTGAAATGAAACCTCTTCAAAAGTAGACAATCAAAGGACTACTAGCATGAAAGAAAGCTTTCTGGTTAGAGATCAAAATTCTAGTTTTATGGCACTGGTATGATGTCAAACTTTTAACCCTGCGAACTTGCATTACATTTAATAACACTCATCAACTGTGAATTCTTACTATGCTCTGATAACATGTAATTTGCATATAACAATAGCAGAAAAATCACAACAGTGATTGATTGCTTCTACAGCCCAGTATGGTAGAGAATGGAGATGTTGTCACGCGTGTGATCATATGTCAGCTTCAAAAAAATAAACACTTAAAACAAATAGTAATAATATTGCTATATGTTAGCAAAATATAGATATAGTAAAATTATATATATATATAAGGAGAGAGATAACTGAATTAATCATAAATAGAAATACTATAAATGTGATATTTATAGAGAATTATTGTTACAGTGCAAATATAATTATCCTGACAATAATCAGAACTATGTTTTTATTTATCCATATTTTGACAAGTGGTTGACTGAGGCTACAGTCAGCCTAGATCATCAAAAAACTTACACAAGAGGTTTGATTCCTCTCGGTGTTTGATATATTCTGTGTGTTTGATATATTCGCGGTTAAGATGAATCTATAGTGGTAGAAAAATCAATCTAATGTATATGCGAAAATAGATCTTTTATGTGAGTTTATGGAGATTGGCGATTTGTATTCCCATATTTTGGAAACTAGCTAAAAAGTTTAAGTTAATACGTGACACTATTAACTTAAATTACAACTTAATTTGAAGTATAATTAAGATATAATGATTTTAATAATCTAATTCTGATAGTAGCATTTTTGGCATATAATTTTATTATTTAAACTTTATATGTCAAATTTTGCCAGTTGTATTAGTTTTCCTTCGTTTTATATGCCAAATTTTGCTTCCCATCTCTTTTGAGAAGGATATTAAAGTCGTCACTAAGGTGATTCCAATAAGTTTTGGAAATGGACGCATTTAATCATGTGTACACTTCGTTCTTCTCTTTATTGCTGATATCTTTGCATGGACACTTTTCATCAGGATTATATTCACAGAGTGGGAAGAACAGCACGGGCTGGTCGGTCAGGTCTCGCAGTGTCTTTAGTCACTCAATATGATGTTGAGCTATACCAGCGTATAGAACAATTGATAGGTATAATTTACTTTACATTTTAGTTTTGGTATTATATTTGATATGAATGGACTGGATCTTGATTAGTTTGTGCATCTTCGGTATAGGTAAGAAACTCACTACATTTCCAGCCGAGCAAGAAGAGGTTTTACAGCTATATGAACGAGTTAACGAGGCCCAAAGAATTTCTGCCACGGTAAGATCCGTTTTATCATTTATGTTGCAAAATTAAAATCATAATATTTCAAGTATTAAATGCATGAATATTAGCATATCATGAGCTATGGGAAGTTTGTCTGTGTATATTATTCTTATTATGCTCGTCTTGGCTTTTCCCTGTTACGCTCGAATGGCAGAAAATTCGTGAAAAGGATGGCAACAAGAAGCACAAGAAAAGGAGGGGTGACGATGGGGATGATGGTGATGATGGTGATGAAGGATTTTCAGGTCCCAAAAGCAATAAAAATTTGAAGTTAAAGCGTCGGAGATGACAATGGTATCTCCATAGCATACAATTGTGTATTTTCAAGGTTAGAGATGATGCTATAGAAGTTGATCGGGCATGTATGTCAGATCCGTGGAATGTTTAAGAGCTAATATATTATTTTGAAGAAACTGCAATTCCTGTTTCATTTGAAGTTCTATAGAACAACATCAAGAATATGATTGTAAATTTTAGTTTGGAAGTTTCATTTGCTGACTTTTCAGTTCGCTGATTGTATGGGTAGCTCTTCCTCATAAGCTTCTTTGCACAATTCTACTGCTTCATATTCTTGAGTTGTTATAGTTTGTATCATGAATGTAACATTTTTTTATGAAGTAGACAATTTTGTATGTCTACATAATATACAACAAGAATGAAATCAGAGCAATCTTCATAAAGATATTGATCTGTGATCTTCTTGTGTTTTAGACGGTGAAATATGTCTGATATTGATATATGCAATGGAAAACTTCGAATGCCACAAGAATCAGGGCCTAGAAAATTTTATGTACGTAGGTAATATTTTGGTTATTTTGACCACAGTTGAAAAAACTAATTTTAGCGAATGACAAGGCCAGAGAAGGTTGCGTAAATTTGCTGAAAAAGCTGAGATACAATTATTAAAAAAACCACTTAAAATAGTTTTCCAACTCTAGTCCTGATTTTGTAGGATCAAACTCTCCGGGTCTGTAAACCTTGTTCCTAAATTTTGGTTAGTTTGACCGTAGTTGAAAAACTCGTTAGGTGAATGACAAGGACAGAGAGTAAGGGTACGTCTCAATCTCGGCAAATTTGCTGAACAAGCTAAAAGAAATTATTAAAAAAATCACTTAAAAAAGTTTTCCAACTTTAGTCCTCATTTCGCAGGGTCAAACTTTCCGGGACTGTAAAACCTGTTCCTAAATTTTGCACGTCGGTGAATTTTTGCAAGGCCGATTTCTCTCAACCCATTTTTGGCACCCAGCTGGGTATGACTCGGGGGTTCAGTCAAATCATGCGAAAAGTCTATTCTTGAGTTCCCCGGAAGATGAACACCTGTTCTCTGATTAGAGTTGGTAAGGGAATCAAGGCGAATTAAGATCTGATCGCCTCGCAGGCTCAAATTTTTCTGGTGATTGGCTCTGTCGGTAGACGAGTAGAGTGTTTTAGATATCAAGTCTTCCTTTCTATCTAACGATAGAGGTTTCAGGTTTGGTGATTTGATTCCGTGCAGTTTTAGTTTCGAAGTTTGTCTCTTTTGCACGAGTTAATAAATATGCTTGTGAAAAGCTCTCTCAAGCTCAATGCATGATGTGCCCTTGATAAGGCATATTAATTTGTATTTTTTTCAACCTTTGTCTCAACCTATAATGGCTTTTATGATATATATGCTTTTGTACAAATAGGCGTTAATGTGTTCGAAGTCAGTATTGGGTGTAATTTAGGCGTTAATGTGTTCGAAGTCAGTATTGGGTGTAATATCCCAAATGTCGCACATAATATTTATTCTTATGTGAAAAGGGAGACCTTTGATCTTATAAACCTAGAATATATTGTTTTTATTTTTATCTTGAATTATAAAGATCTTATCCAAATTTTGGATTATATAATATATTATTATTATTTTGTGAATGGTGAATTTGAAAAGTATTTTCATATTTAACAATTTGGCTGTCAACCTAATAGATTTTATGATATGCTTTTGTACAATACATATGAATGTGTGAATGTGTTTGAAGTCGGAATTTGTTATAATTATAATTTCCAAAATGTTGCACACTATTTATTCTTCAATGTTCTATTTATTCTTCTATGTTAAAAGGGGAGACTTTTTATCTTAAATCCAAATCCTTTAATTATAAGGTTTTTTATCCAAATTTTGATGGGAGTACATAATATATACAATACATGTTAATGTGTTCGAAGTCAGAATTTGTTATAAGTATGTTGTATTTATTCTTCTATGTTAAAGGGGAGACTTTTTATCTTAAATCCAACCCCTTTAATTATAAGGACCTTTATCCAAAATTTGATGGGAGTACATAATATATACAATACATGTTAATGTGTTCGAAGTCAGAATTTGTTATAAGTTTAATTTCTGTACACAATATCTATTCTATGTAAAAAGGGGAGACCTTTTATCTTAAATCCATTCTGAGACCTTTTATCTTAAATTCATTGTAAGTGTGAATTTGTTATAATTATATACAATACATATTAATGTGTTCAAAGTCAGAATTTGTTACAAGTATAATTTCTGTACACAATATTTATTAGACCTTTTATCTTAAATCCAACCCCTTTAATTATATGGATCCAATCAAATTATGGATCCAAATTTTGATTGGAGTACATAATATATACAATACAACTTAATGTGCTCAAAGTGGGATTTATATGGATTCAAATTTTGATTGGAGCACATAATATACACAATACAAATTAATGTTTTCAAAGTCAATTCTGTACACAATATTTATTCTATGCGGAAAGGGGAGACCTTTAATCTTAAATCCAAGTCCTTATGAAAAGTTGGTGGATATTATTTTTATAATTAATTATATGGATTTTTATCCAAATTTTAATTCGATTACATAATGTTTAATAATGGAATTTACAACTATTTTTATATTTAACAATTTGTTTTCAACCTAGTAACTTTTATAATATAAAATGTGTTTAAAGTAAAAATTTGGTATAATTTCCAAAATGTTACACTATATTTTGTGTAAAAAGGGGAGACCTTGATCTTATATATACCAACTTTTATAAAAAAATTAGAATATCTAACTTTAATAAAAATTTAGAATATATCATTATGAATTTCATAAATTTTTATTTAAATTTTGATTGGATAACAAAAAGGACTTGATTTTATATATACTAACTTTTATATTAAAAAAAAAAAAGAATATAAGAACTTTAATAAAAATTTAGAATATATCATTTTTATGGTCAATTTCATAATTTTTTATTGGATTATATTATTAAAATGAGTACTACTAAAAATAAATGTAATAAAATTATTAAAACTAGAAATATTATATCATCTTTGTAATAGCAGTAGTTACAAAAAGCTTCAGAAAAACCCTATAAAAAAAGTCTCGAAGGTTGTAGTTTTTGCTATAAAATCCAATAGCATTGTAAGTTCCATTAGCCATAAGCTTATTGAAAGCAACCCTCTTACTCCTAGGATTTATGGTCTTTGTAAAATACATAAAGAGGCCCCCCCTTCAAACCCATTATCAACACCATTGGTAGGTGAACTTATCTCCTAGCTAAATATTTAGCTCAAAAACTTAAGCCTCTAGCTGCCCTGTCTAATACTATTTTCAAGGATTCCTCCTCGTTTGTCAATGAATTAAAAAGTTTAAAGTTTGAGCGAAGGGACATCCTTGTCAGTTTTGATGTTGTCTCACTCTACACCAATATCCCTATCAATGAAGTGGTTGAAGTAATCAAGCACGTCATTGATCCATATACGACTAAATTGGTAGAGATTCGCCTTACCTCTACCTTTTTTAGCTTTGAAGGTGAGTTCTATGAACAAACATGCAGTGTTGCCATGGGTTCCCCATTCTCCCTAGTTGTTGCCAACCTTTTCATGGAAGATTTTGAATCCAAAGCCTTGGCTTCTGCTCCGTTCAAGCCTAAGATTTGGAAGAGGTTTGTGGATGATACATTCATCAACTGGCCTCATGGTCATGAGAAGTTAGATTTATTCCTTCAACATCTTAATAATCTTTCAAGCTCCATTAAGTTCACCATGGAGATGGAGATTAATGGTAGTCTTCCTTTCCTTTCCTTTTGGAGGAAAACCCACACCGAGTAATACCTTCATGCTAACTCCCATCATTTTCCCTCTCAAAAGGTTGGTGTTCTAAACACTTTGGCCACTCATGCTCTTAGGGTCTCTGATAAAGATCACTTGGATGTTGAGAAAACCCATCTCCTTAAAGTTTTTTGGGATAGTGGTTATAGTTGGTCCCAAGGTATCAAAGCTTTCTTGAAGGCTAGCAAAGGTCCTAGATTAAAAAAAGATCAAAGAGAATTAGTTTCCAATGTTCAACTTCCCTTTATCCAAGGTACCATTAACAAGATTGTTTGGATTTTAAGGAAGCATAGGATCTCTTCTTCTTTTAGACCCCTAAATACTATTCGTAGCTCCCTTAGATCCGTCAAAGACCTGTTGGATCCAAAAGACATGAAAGGTGTTTATTTAATCCCATGTTCCTGTGGGACCCTGTTGGACACGTAATCCTCTAAGGGTTAGTGTGGAAGCCGAATAGACTAAGGAAGTCCAAGAGACCTTGGGATGTGGAACCCAACGGTCACACCATGTACTATAAATGTATATCATTTGTTAATAATAAATGTACTCACGTTTTATTTTTCATACTCTTTCTGCCATGTGTGTGTTTAACATGGTATCAGAGTTGTCATTAGGCCTGGGCATTTTCAGAGATTGTCAACGCTGCATTCTTTCCAGAATTTGTTTGCCATTTCCCTATTTATAGAAATATACTAATGCTGCTTTGCTGCACCTGGGCGTTCTAGTAGACCATTTCATTTTGTGAATGTAATGCGTTGAATCTGTCTATCGGTTGCTCTTGCCCTGTCAGAATTCTTCTATTCTAAACCCTGTCAAAATTTTGCCATTGAGCGTTGGTTAAATGTATCTTTGGCATGCATTTGAACGTCTGCTCATTAATTTTCCGTAACTCTAGTCAGTTCTGGCAGTGTGGAATCTAAAGGTTTCCGTAACTCCAGTCAGTTATGGCAGTGTGAAATCTAAAGGTTTCCGTAACTCCAGTCAGTTCTGGCAGTGTGAAATCTAAAGGTTCCTTTCCGTCAATTCCTTTAGCAATATCGCCATTGCATTTTCTTGTACTCCTTCCAAGAGTGATGATCAGAGGGTCGATCTTCATGAATGCTATACTATGAGCAACGAATCGTTGAGGGTCAAATAACAGAACGCTGCTTGAATCTTGAATCGCCAATTTGACTACTTCCAAGCTGCCTTTTCCCATTTCTACAATTCCTGTATTGTCTAAGTGGAATCTAGCGCTACCTCCTGAGGATTGTCGGTTGATCTTCGATGTGGTTAGTTCGAACACTGCCTTGAATGCCTCTCCTCCCATGCTGCGTTGCTCACCTTGTCCATACCTGTAAAGTCCTCGGATGTGTGGTGCGGTTGGGCGTCGGGTGAACGTGCACGCGCGCGCGACGGGCGTGCGATGGTGCGACGAACCGGGCGTGCGGAGGAAATGCGACGTTCCTACGAGCTATGTGTGACGAAACCGTGAACAATGAAATTACGACACTTGAAAGTTTGCGATGGTTTATACTCACGTTTGGAGGATTGTTATGAGGGGTTGGCCGACACACCACGGTGGGCAGGCCGACTTGAAATAAGCCTTGAACGAGGGTGTGCGTAGGGGTGTATGGGCGGTCGGCTGGGCAGCCCACCCACGCACTAAGGTTCATATATATGCTTGAGCGTAGAGCGTTCAAACATCATCCAACTTCGCACTTCTTACTTCGGTCTTGGAGTAGATTCACTTGTGCGCAGTTTTGAGGAGGATGAGCGCATAGCTCATGCGCTCCTCTAGTGAGTCGCACTTGGTGAAGAGGTGGATGCGTTGGGCAAGGCGTGCCCAAGGTGATCGTGCGGAGGTGTTTGTGCGACGACTTGGCGTGGGTGTCTTGGCGACTCGGGGGAGCGCCCGCCCACCGTGCAAGTGCGCACGAAGGTGAGACGGAGGTTGGAACCGGAGATCGTTGAGTTGGGCAGGCGGTAGTACGTGCTGTTCACACGATTTGGGCGTTTGTCAAGAGTTGACAAGCGGGACTGCGTGTGGGCAGGGATACACGGTTTGGGCGTTTGCGACCAAACGGAGAACGAACCGGCGAAGATGTGCGACGAGGTGAACGACAGGTTGGAGAGTTGTGCGGCGACCGTGCGGAGGTGCCGACGAGCTGGGCAACCAAGTTTGCCGAAGTTGTGAAAATTTGGCTAAGTGTAAATTTGGGGTTTCCCAAGATTTAGCTTGGACATTGTAAAAATGATGATTATATAATATATTGATTCGGGCAGACTCATATTACAGGGAGTTGCCCCTCCCTTTATACTGTGCAGTTATGTTCTTGTTATAATTGCTGTTGATAATGAATGAGTATGGGTGTTCATCGGTATAAAGGATAAACATAATAATACTTGGTTGCGAAACACAAATTAACTAGGAAAAAGTGAATGTAGGCGTAGTCCACGAACATAATTATTGGTGAAAAGAAAGTGTTTGGTGGTGCCACACCTCGCTATAAGTGGTTGGAAGACTACCGCAGGTGTAGGGGCGTGACAGGTGGTATCAGAGCTTGGTTGGAGCTGGTGAGAAAGGTTGCTCGTGACGAAGTGACAATGGAAGCAGGTACTTGCAGGTGAAGGAAGCTGGTTTCACATACAAGTGGAACAAGGGCTGGTTCATGGTTGTAGGGAACTTGGTGAAGTTGGTGAATGGTGAGACAGGTTTAGCAGGGGTGAAGCTTAGTGCTTGGGCCAAGCTGAACGACAAGACATGGCAGGTTGGGAAGAATGCGAAGGGAAGCTCTTGCTTACCTTACACAGATTGAAGAGGTTGAAAGAAGAGAATCCCCGGATTCGAAAGGAACTTGAAGTCTTGGAAAAGAATGTTGAAGACGAACTTCTTCAACTTGGTTGGACAATGGAGCAAGGTGAAGTTGCAGATTGTGCTATCAAGAAAGAGGAAGCCGTGATGTTTGAAGATGTTGCAGACATGACAACGTTGGAGGATGAACTTGAGATTGATCAAGTTGGACCAGGATTGTGCAGTTTGCAGACATGGATGGATGAGGATACTCATTTGGAGGAACCTCATGATGATAGAGGGCAAGGATTGTTGATTGTTGCAGGACTTGTTGGGGTTGTTTGTGACCTTATGGTAGAAGGTACAAAGGCCCTTGACAAGGGAGGAACATGATGATCGTTGTGGAGGATTGGGTCATGCTTTAGCCACTTTGGCTAAGTGCCCTGCATGACTCATGGACAGATTGGAGGGCACACTCTTGGGTGGACTTCTCATGGCCGAGACCAAGAGATAGTCTTGGTGGACACTTTGGTGGAGGAGCTATGATGGAGGGACTCATGACATGATGATATGGTTGGGTGACCGAGTTCACTAGACCGAAGATAGTAGACTTGGATGAGGATGACCGATTGTTGTGATGGGTCTACTTGGTTGGACTACATGGGCAACTTAGTCATGGACATCAGGTTGGAGACATGGGGCATGACAGTATTATGCAGGGACATTATGTGGGAGCACTTATAGAGGTGTCACTTATGGGCATCCAATGAGGAAGTGCCAAGGAAGGGATGTTGTGCAGATGGAATCGCTGGTGTGACATGGAGATTATTACTTATGAGCCGATGGAGAAGTTGTGCACTCTTGTACAACAAGACCATGAACTTGGATGGAGTTGTGAGTAGATTATGGAGCATTCCTACTACATGGAGAGTTGAGGCATCTTGCAGGGACCTTTGGGCCGAGACTTGTATGCTTGCTGAGATGTTGGTTGGAGATGACTCATGGAGCTCATGATGACATGAGGTTGTGACTTTTAGGGACTTCATATATGGTGGACTTAGAGGATCTGATGCATTGAGGAGCTGAGGTCAGAGACTTTGATGCAGTATGGGATGCATACTTTCAAAGTACATGTATGGGCATGGCTTGGAAGAGTGACTTGATGTAGGGGATCGATATGGGACACTTTGGAGTGATGGAGTTACAACGATGATGATGCCTTGGTGGCAACACTTGGGCATGGGTTGAGCCGAGACTCAACTACTTTGGACAACATGTTGCAGATGAGATGAGGGATACTTCATGGACCTGAGCATGGCTTACTTATATGGATATGGATTCTGATCGAGTTGAGGATGTGACAGGATGTTTTGAGAAACAACTGATGGTGGCATGGGGATGTTCACTCTCATGGTTTGAGCGTGACAGTTGGACTGGCCATCCGACTAGTTCAGACATGGGGACATGTAGTGTACAGAGATGTGTTAGCATTATGTTGGAGTATCATGGCAGCGGTTCACATGATGACACATGATGAGGTCGACACGGATGTTACAGTGGGCATGTAACTTGATAGAGGGGCCAGCCTTCCATGGTGGAGTAGCATGTGGAGATTGTGACAGGGTGATCGATGATCATGGATTGAGATGATCTCTGATGGATGGCACACCGATGAGGTGTATACCTTGGTGTGGTTATCTTGGTGACAGATGGTTGTCGAGGTGAGACATGGTGGAGATGGTAGTTCTACATATGTTGCAGTGATGGTTGCAGTATGTGGAGGAGTTGACATCATGGATATTGATCATCTTGGTGGATGGCTACTAGGATGGTATGTTGTCGAGGACGACAATGATTTCAGGTGGAGGAGGATGTAAGGTCCTCGGATGTGCGGTGTGGTTGGGCGTCGGGTGACCGTGCACGCGCGCGCGACGGGTGTGCGATGGTGCAACGGGCGGGTGCGATGAACCGGGCGTGTGATGGTGCGACAGGCGAGTGCGATGAACCTGGCGTGCGGAGAAAATGCGACGTTCCTGCAAGCTATGTGCGATGAAACTGTGAACAATGAAATTACGACACTTGAAAGTTTGCGATGGTTTATACTCATGTTTGGAGGATTGTTATGAGGGGTTGGACGACACACCATGGTGGGCAGGCCGACTTGAAATAAGCCTTGAACAGGGGTGTGCGTAGGGGTGTATGGGCAGTCGGCTGGGCAGCCCACCCACGCACTAAGGTTCATATATATGCTTGAGCGTAGAGCGTTCAAACATCATCCAACTTCGCACTTCTTACTTCGGTCTTGGAGTAGATTCACTTGTGCGCAGTTTTGAGGAGGATGAGCGCATAGCTCATGCGCTCCTCTAGTGAGTCGCACTTGGTGAAGAACTCTTGGTGAAGAGGTGGATGCGTTGGGCAAGGCGTGCCCAAGGTGATCGTGCAGAGGTGTTTGTGCGACGACTTGGCGTGGGTGTCTTGGCGACTCAGGGGAGCGCCCGCCCATCGTGCAAGTGCGCACGAAGGTGAGACAGAGGTTGGAACCGGAGGTCGTTGAGTTGGGCAGGCGGTAGTACGTGCTGTTCACACGATTTGGGCGTTTGTCAAGAGTTAGCAAGCGGGACTGCGTGTGGGCAGGGATACACGGTTTGGGCGTTTGCGACCAAATGAAGAACGAACCGGCGAAGACGTGCGACGAGGTGAACGACAGGTTGGAGAGTCGTGCGACGACCGTGCGGAGGTGCCGACGAGCTGGGCAATCGAGTTTGCCGAAGTTGTGAAAATTTGGCTAAGTGTAAATTTGGGGTTTCCCAAGATTTAGCTTGGACATTGTAAAAATGATTATTATATAATATATTGATTCAGGGAGACTCATATTACAGGGAGTTGCCCCTCCCTTTATACTGTGCAGTTGTGTTCTTGTTATAATTTCTGTTGATAATGAATGAGTATGGGTGTTCATTGGTATAAAGGATAAACATAATAATACTTGGTTGTGAAACACAAACTAAGTAGGAAAAAGTGAATGTAGGCGTAGTCCACGAACATAAGTATTGGTGAAAAGAAAGTGTTCGGTGGTGCTGCACCTCGCTATAAGCGGTTGGAAGACTACCGCAGGTGTAGAGGCGTGACAATACCCCATCTCACACCTTCCTCCACGGTGAATGCTCCCATCACTGCTGCTGTGTTCCTTGATGATCTCTTGGCATTCATTTCAACAGAGACTGCGAGTTTGATTTGCAGCTAAACACACCCTCCTCCCACGCTGCGCTGTTCCACATTGAACATTGGTGGTTGTATCACCTGTTCTTGGTGGTGTTTGCCGTGCTCGTTCTTTTTCCAAAACGTGCTTGTGCTTTTGCCATAAGAAACTATCTGATGCTACTCTAGTGTTCCTTGATGATCTCTTGGCATTCATTTCAACAGAGACTGCGAGTTCGATTTGCAGCTAAACACACCCTCCTCCCACGCTGCGCTGTTCCACATTGAACGTTGGTGGTTGTATCACCTGTTCTTGGTGGTGTTTCCCGTGCTCGTGCTTTTTCCAAAACGTGCTCGTGCTTTTGCCAAAAGAAACTATCTGATGCTCCTCTAGCTATGGTAGATAAAAGGCGTCAAGGCCACAATGTTTCTAAGGTTATGAATTTGATTGGTGATGTGAAAGGGAAAGTTGTCATGGTATTGTTGTTTTGAGTTCTCGTCATTCGTCACAGTGTTGTTGCTGTTTTGAGTCCTCGTCATCAAAGAAATTGCATTTTTCACAAAAGTACTTTCCCATACAAACACCACAAGTAACGCAGGTTTGTTGAACATCTTGTCCAGTTCTACAAAGTGAACAGATAACCTTTCGAACTTCATGGCATGGTACATCATGTCTGTCAAGTGGATGGACATCCATTGAATTTTTGGCCTCATTATGACAATGCCTACAGTCAAAACGGGCTTGCAACTACATACGTCGAACCTCCCTGCGCTGAGCAATAGCTACATAAAGAGGTTTTCCATGCAACATATACCCCGATAAGTCTGCCAGAGCTTTGTTTGCTTCTTCTGGACTTGTAAAGCAAACAAATCCAAAGCCTCTACTAAGCCCCTTCTCATCCCGCATTATTTTTGCTGACGTGATTGTACCACAATGGCTAAATACACTTCGCAGTTCATCATCATCAATTGCATCATCAATGTTTTTAACATAAAGATTTGATCCCTGAGATTTTAATATCCTCTCTTGACGTCTTTCCTCGTATTGTCGCCGCAACATTTGCTCACGCTCTGCCTTCTTTTGAGCCCTTCCAACATATATTACCTTATTACCTATCTGCAAACCATTCATACTCTCGACTGCTTTTTTAGCATCATCTGGATCTTCAAAGTTGACAAATCCAAATCCTCTTGGCTTGCCACTTTCATCCTTCATTACAACATGGAGCCCTTATTTGGCATCTCCTGCGGTAGTGTGAACATCCATATTGCATGCATCCTTGATTAAGCGTATCTTCAGGCGGGTGTGGTGCTCACAAGTCAGGGCATATAAAGAGAAATCTGGCAGTGGAGGTTCTGGGTATGAAACCTCCGGAGGTCAAGGATCCAGAGGATTTGCTGTTTTTAACAGTGGTTCTGGTGCACGTTCCGGTTGGAAGGATTTTACCCCGACACATTCAGCTAGCAGAAACGACGACGAGCTCAACAAATTTCTGGCTCCTTCTTCACAATTCCATTTGCTGTCTCCCACACCGTTTTCATACATAATGCTGACCTCTATGCGCTGTTTTCATATATATAGCTGTTGTTTTGATATATATATGTGTTGCTTTTAAACACTGTTTTGGCATATATATGTTGTGTCTACGCTGTTTGGCCTCTTAGATCTCGAGCAAGCTAATTCATTGCTCGCTGCTGAACTGAATAAATAAGCCGAATGCCACCCAGTTGAACATAGGTAGAGGTTTTCAAATGGGAAAGGAGATGACATATGGAGAGGGAAATTAATGATTTTGCTTTGTAAGGATAGGTCTGGAAGTAAAGTTTTGTATTGCAACTTCCTCTTGATACAAAATTGTTGGTTGTGCCTGTGAATTAGATTGATAGTGATATATTACTGCGTTGTTGTTTTCTATCTGCATTGGAACCAAATTTACTATTTACATTCAATGGATTGTGAGCATTATTCAAAAGAAAGTATGCTTACCAGTTTGGAGGAAAAGGATTTTCAGGACCACGAAATATAGTTCCATAGTTAATTGTATGATACTTAGAGGTAAAGAAGTCTATATAGTCCCTTATTACAACAGGCAACATCAACTGAACCTGACTCTGTTGACCAGAAGGGCAAACATTTCATCAGATGTATCAACATCTTAAAGAAAATTTCAAATCAACTTTGGAGAAAAAGGGTGACTAGATATTGTAAGCGGGTGTTGCTCCTTCCTCATTGATCCATAGCTGTAATCAGTTTTTTAAACTGTAATTTTGACATTGGAGAAAATGACTCAAATTGGTGAAGTATTAGAGTTTTTGAAAACTCTTATACAATCTACTGTTGATGACACATTCCAAATCAGCAAAGGCTCTCTCTCAGAAATTCAGACATGTCTACAATATGCACAAGAACAGATTGAATTTTTGCAGCTTGAATCTCAACTACAACAGGAAGAATTACAGCAATGGAGTCATCATTTTGAACCTGTTTCTGTTCAGAAGATTGAAACAGACTCCCATAAACAACAAGACAATAATGTTACAGTTCATTCAGATTTAGTACCCTATAAAGCAACAAGGTTACATGTAGATGCAGAAGTTCAGCGTGCACTTCCCAAACCCATCATCAAACCTTGGGAAGAGCTTGTCCACAACAAGCGCAGAACTGGTCTTGGATATGACAAGGACGTGTCCTTTCATATTCCAGACTACTCCAAACCAATCCAATTTCAAAGTGTTGGATTTGTTTAGGACGATTCATCTTCACCTGCTTTTCATGACAGTTCACCTTCAGCTGTTTCAAATTCTAGTTCTCTTCCACTGCAGCAACAACAGATTGAAATGACAACACTGTGACCGAGTTGGCCATATGAAAGATCACTGTTTTGATCTTCATCCATGTAAGCACTGTCATAAAACCAGTCATTCTTCAAACAGATGCTTCAGAAACAAACCTCCTGCAAGAACAAAGATTCATCTTGGATGGATTGCTTCTTGGCAATGGGCATCAACAACCAAGAAGATATTCCAGTAACATGTCAACTTGTTCTAGAATATTGAACAGTATTGTAGTCGAGTTATCTCCATCATCTCACCATGTATCTGACAGGGGGGGGGAAATGATGGTCATCTACAAGCTTCAAAGTCACATCAAGCGAGCCTGAGCCACAACCTGCCACACTAGTTTCAGAGTTGTAGCCAGAGACAAAGATGCCCCTGAGCATGCCTTCAGTTGGTAATGCATCTTCAAAGAATTTGGGACACTTCCTCTAGCAGAAGACTTCAACTTCTTGTCAGTTTCGGAAGAGTTCCAGGAATTGCGTTAAGCATTCCAGAGTTGGTGGTAATCCTTAAACCATCATAGGTTGAGACCTCCCTTTTCAGGTTGAGGTTCTCCCTTTTATGCAGGGTGAGACCTCCCTTTCATGGTTGAAAGTTTCCCTCTTCAAAACATCAGGAACACTTCCTCTAGCAAAAGACTTGAGCTTCATGCCAAAATTGGAAGAGTTCTGGGAACTGCACTAAGCGTTTCAGTGTTGGTGGTCATCCTTAAACCACCGCCCTTTATACCAACATTTCAGGGAGCACATTCAGCCTAGTGTTGCGCATTTTTGCACATTTTGTATTACAATTCTCTTCTTGGACTCATACATAATCCTTCGGATTAAGGGGGGAATGTTGGACACCTAATCCTCTAAGGGTTAGTGTGGGAGCTGAATAGACTAAGGAAGTCCAAGAGACCTTGGGATGTGGAACCCAACGGTCACACCATGTACTATAAATGTATATCATTTGTTAATAATAAATGTACTCTCATGTTTTATCTTTCATACTCTTTCTGCCATGTGTGTGTTTAACAGACTCCCTACATTGGATAAATTGGTCGCTCTATTAATCAAAGAATTTGTGAGCATGCGGTTGATATAAGAGATTGTAGGACTCACTCCTCGACTTTGGTGGAACATTCCGACAAAACTAAACACCATGTTTGTCTAGAAGATTATCATGTTATTGCCAGGATCAACCACTTTCATCATCGTAAGTTTAAGGAAGTTATTGAAATTGAAAAGAGGTCTATCACGTTGAATAGGGATGATGGGTGGAAAATTAGTAGTTGTTGGATCCCCTTTCTTTTTCCCTAGGTTTTTACCCTTCCCCTTCTCCTTTCTTAGTGTTGTTTTCCCTTCCTTTAGGTTGATTCCTTCGTGTTTTCTTTTCTTCATTTCCTTTTTTCATTGTTCCCTTGATATCTTGCTTTCCCCTTCTCTTTTCTTGTTTTTTAATTTTATTATTATTATTATTATTATTATTATTATATATTTTAAGTAATAAGGCTAAGTCAAGGTAATAATATTATCTTTTTTTTTTTTTATTAATATTATTTTATCATAGCATGAAGATGAATCTAAGTAATAAGATTGAGTTAAAGGAATAATATTATCATTTAGTTATTTTTTGAAATTAATACTATTATATCAAAATATTAGGATTAAGTCAAAGAAATAATATTAAATCATTTTGATGTTATATTAAGATATTAAGAACATATTATTAGAAACATTTTTTAGGATTAGATTTAGGAATTTCTTTTTATTTATTTTTTGAAATTATTATTTTTATTTCAGAGTAATAATTTCAAATCAAGATAATAATTTTAAAATTATATCAAAATAAAAATAACGTATTTTTATTTTGACTAGATTTAATATTTTCTTTTATATTATTTCCTTAACGTCTATTTTGATTATTTTATTGTTTCCTTCATTGTTCATTTCTCCAACTATTTTGCATCTCTACATTATATATAATGGTTGTGTTGGATCAATACTTTCATCCAAGTCCTGATGATGAACCATACTTAGTGGTTCGAAATGTGTTGACAACAAAAATTGAGATGTGATTTACCGAAAGTATTCTCTCATAAAATCACTTTCCTTGTGTGGTATCATTTGACCTCGTATAATTTATAATGTCATCCTTAATAGTTAAAATCAACAAACTATTCTTCAAGTGTGTAAGTGCCCAACTACATCAACCATTTAATGCATAGCAACATTATACATCTTATCAAGTGGTAGAGTGTAGAATTTAGTTTGTTGTTTCAATTCTTGTATTTGAGCATAGATTTTATGAAATCTTTTCACTCCATTGATTTTATGTCCATGTGATTTTAATTGTATGGTCCTTGGTGGGGTACATAAGCATGTTTAGTTTATGAAAGAAGTTGATGTCTATGTAGTTATCAATACTTACGAAATCTACAAGTATTATTACATTTGTAATTTTTATGATTCCTTTTAGCTTTGGAGTCTTTAGTTTTAATTTCCTATCATGTTTACAAGTGGAACCATAGGTTTCCTTTCCTTTTTATTTGACCTTAAGTCTTATCAACCTTTGTTGAGATGGGGTGTGAACGATTCTTGTCTTTGTTCTTCTTTGGTAGTTGGTTCTTTTTGGGGGCGACCTATCTTTATTCCTAATTTATTTGGTGAACATTATTGACACTAAAGATATTGTTTGCACTACTTCATCATTGAATTATACTCGATAACGACTTGCTTCGGTTATAGATCTACAATTCTTTTCTATCCATCATCTTTCGAAATCTTCTATTAACTTGTCAAGTATGTACCTTAATTCATTTTTTGACTTCTCAATCTTATCCATAAGTTACGTGACAAGATTAACTCCATCTTCATCAGGATGGATGTCTAATTGTATGTTTTTATTTCTGGCTATTTTAGTGGCACTCTTCTTCTTGTGGGACCCATTTTTTAATTTTACCTTCTTATTACATATATAATATGTTTACTATTATTAGTATTAATTTTTAAAAGTAATTTTAAATAGACTTGAAATGTAAGTCAACTTCGATATAAATTTCTGCATTATAAAAGGAAAATTTTTATAGATGATTTGATGGAGCACATTTTTTAATAGGGTATTGTATGAAAGTCATGTGAGGGTTTAAAAGCATATGGAAATATTCAAAAAAGAAGGTGATAGAGTGTATAGCTAGTAGTAGGGATGGAATTTCTCGAGAAAAGTTCCCATCATGTAGCAACTTTCCTATATATGGTTTAAAATTTTCCATAATCATCATTCTTCTTCATTAAAAATGTCAAAATGTGTAATGAGTTGTTAAAACCACCAAACTTGATGGGTGGTTTCATTTTCAAATGACAATCCTCGTTGGCAGGGTGACAATGTATGGGTATGACAATACGAGATGATTGATTACTTATTTATTTGATGGCATTATTACAGGAACACAACAATTAGAAAATATATAGGTATGTAGTTTGGTGATAGAAAGACTCATGGCTAGTATAGGTTGCAGTGGATTAAAATGGTAGATCGAAGTGTGACAATTTGATGACAACGATAAAAACTAATCATAGAGCACATAAATTGTATGAACAATTGTCATTATTTGTATAATTGACACAAGATATGTTTGTGGAAAACCACAAATTAGCCAATATCATGCCATGATACAAAATAGAATACACAATCCTATTTGTTACTAAGGTTGAAATAATATCTTTGCATGTAATAATTATCTAGTAATGAAGTATTGAATATGAATTGATGATGTTGCAATGAACCTGATGACAGTAAACTTACATGCACTTATTGGCCATAAGATGAAGGGGTGTGTGACCTTTGAGCTTTCATCAACCTAATGATTATATTTTCTATTATTTATTATTTTACTATAGTATTATTATGTTTGTAACATTTCCAAACAACATCTTGATGGGTAGAGCATTGAAAATACTAGGAATGAGGATACTTATCCATCACCACACTTGATGCTTGTGTTGGCCATGATGACCCTATTGAGAAGCCTAAACATATTGCTATGCTTAGGGGAATTAAACCTTGGTAGTAAAAATAGTACCACCCACCCAGTCAACTAGTTAAGCCCCTAGTGGTAGGAGTAACAAGAAGGTTATACAACTTGACATAGAGTACAATTTTTACGTCATGTGAAGTGTGCTTCAAAACACTTTGTGAAAAAGAAAACAACATTTGGTATAAGATATATTGAAGAGTTGATCCAAGTTGAATCAATATGTCCTTATTAAGCTTGTGGAAGCTCACCTTTAACAAGGTATTTAGGGTTCCATAAGAGGCATTAAATAGCCAAAATAATTTTTTGGGAGGGGTTAAGGTGATATTTTTAGAGATTTTTAGCAAATTGCTAAGTATGTTAAATGATTAAGTGAGAAATTGTCAAAATCCTTGTGTTGCTTTGACCCCAACCTATCCCCAATCAGAGGTCGATAAAGATATCCATGTGTTTCATTATATGCCTACAAAAAAAAGTGGGGTTGAAATTTTGGTTGTTGTGGTCAAATTCACCAAATATTCACATCTATGTGGAATACAAATTTACATATACAATTGACCAAGTAGCAAAGGTTTAATATATGAAGGAAAATCACAAGGTTTATGGTTTTCCCAAGCTGATGGTAAGTGATAAAGACCATAAATTCACAAGCAATTCCTAGTGGGTAGCTTTGGAAGTTAAAGGGAACCACCCTTGCTATAAGCTTTCTTTATCATCCCCAAATAGATGCTCAATTTGATATCATGAACAAACTTCTTAAGCATTATCTTCATTGCTATGCTTCAATTTTTTTATATTGAAATGTATAGTATTATTGCATTTGCATTTTTAATGGTTCCTCTTAGCTTTGGTCTTTGTTTATAATTTTCTTGTCATGGTTACAAGTGGAATTTTAGTTTCCTTTCCTCTTATCTTGGGCCTTTGGTCTTATCAACCTTCCTTACATGAGGAGGAATATATTTTGTGAACAATTCTTGTCTTTGTTCTTTTTGAGTACTAGTTTCTTTTTGGGAGACCCTATCTTCATTCTTGTTTTTTTAGCACCTGGGATTGACACTAAAGCTATTTTTGTACTATTTCATCATTGAATTGTACTTGATAATGATTTTTTTGCTTGGGTTCTAGATTTCTATTTCTTTTTTATCCACTATTTTGAAATAATGTAGTGACTTATCTTTACATTGATATTCTAAAACCTGTATCTTACCACATATTTGAAATTTGTTTTCCTCCTTACTTAACTTTACCCATTGTCTTTTAGAATCTTCTATTAGCTTATCACGTTTGTCCCTTAATTCTTTTTGTGACTTCTTAATCTTATCCATAAGTTATGTGACACTAACTCCATCTTCATCACGATGGATGTCGAATTGTATGTTTTTATTTCTTGCTATTTTAGTGGTGTTTTCCTTCTTGTGGGACCCACTTTTAATTTTACTTTATATATTAAGTATATAAAATTTTATATTATTATTATTAATAAAAAGTACTTTTGAATTGTCTCAAAATGTAGGTCAACTTCGATATAAATTCTAAAGTAAAAACAATAGTTACATATGAATTGAGGGGGCACACATTTTAATGAAGGATTATATGAAAGTCATATGGGGTTTAAAAGTTATGGAAATTAAAAAAAAAAAAAGTGATTGAATGTATAGCTAGTAGTGAGGATATAATTTTTTGTGCAAATTGTCTATCAAATACAGTTAAAATTTTCTCATAACCATCATCATTCCTCATTAAAAATGTCATGATGGTTAATGTAGTTGTTGAGATTTCCAAATTTGATGGGTTGTTTCATTTTCAAATTCAAGCATTGGTTGGTAGGGTGATAGTGTACGAGTATGATAGAATGGGACGATTGAGTAAATAGTATTTTGATGGCATAATTGCATGACGCAAAGCAATTGATAACTCTTCAGATATGTAGTGGATTGCTATGGTAGATCAAAGTGTACAAATTTGATGGAAACCATACAAACTAATCATTGAGCACCTAAATTTTATGAATAATTTTCATGATGTGCATACTTGTCATGAGGTATGTTTGTGGAAAGCCATAAATTAGCCAATATAATGCTCTGATACAAAATGGAATAAGCAATCCATTTTTATTATAGAGGTTGACATAATATTTCTACAAGTATACAATAACCATCTAGTAATAAATGATTGAATATGAATTGATGATGTTACAATGATCCTTGTGTTGGAGTACTTATATGTACTCACTAGTCACAAGTTGAAGGACTATGTGGCCTTTGACCATTCATTAACCTAATGATTATATTTTCCGTTTCTATTATTATTATCAGAGTCATTAGAGGAAATTTCAGCCTAAAAGTGGTCTCCTAAGGAAAAATAATAAAGTAATAGTTAAAATAATAAAATAAGAGTTATGAATTTTGGAGGGAAAAAAAATAAAATATTTTTTTAATTGTATTTTTGACTTATGTCCTTATAGGTTTACTCAAATTTTATGTTTAGACACTTGTTGGATGCAGAATTAAATTTTCCATCCAACGAGTACCCATTATGCCTAATTTTGGGAAGATCCACATTAATAAAAATTGAAGATACATTAAAAAAACGTGTTGAACACGTTTTTTTAATGTATCTTCAAATTTTTTCGATGTGGGCCCTCTCAAAAGTATGCATCTTGGGTACTTGTTGGATGCGGAATTTAATTTTGCATCCAATGAGTGTCTACACTTGAAATTTGAGTAAACTTATTAAGAGATAAGCCAACAATACAATTAAAAAATGTAGTTTTTATTCTTTTCCATCCAAAATATTTACATGTACCTCTTTTTAAATTTAAAGGATTCTAGTTGGTTTACATATTATGACATGGAAATTATGTGAAAATTTCATGGACACTTTTAGGCTAAAATTTCTCTAATGATTATTATATTTGTTACACTCCCAATCAACATCTTGATGGGTATAGCGGTGACGATACTAGGAATGATGATCTTTATCCATCACTACACTTGATTCCTATGTTGGCCATGATGACCCTAATGAGGGGGCTAATCATGTCGTTATGCTTGGGAGAATCAAACCTTGGCGAGGGGGATATTACCATCTACCCAGTGAACTAGTCAAGCCCTCAATGACTGGAGCAATAAGAAGGTTATACGACTTGACATAAGATACATTTAGAGAGTAGTCTTTTGGATTAATCACATAGTAAGGATTGGGTCGATGTTTCGAACCAACTAATGTGGTTCATCCTCAGGACAAGGTTCAAAACGTTGACCCAGTCCTTACTATGTGATTAATTCGAAAGACTGCTCTCTACATCATGAATCACAAAAGTCTTAGATCTAACATAAAATACATTTATTGCATCATGGGAAGAGTACTTCATAACAATTTGCTAGGATGGAAAACACCCTTTGGTACAAGGATAGGATATATTTAGTCCTTCATTGATCCAAATGGATCTCCGATGGCTCAAAAATCAAAGTCTTCAAAATGTAGTGAAACCAAGACCAAGTTGTAGTGCTCGTCATTACAATTATAGTTGTGCAAACATCACTCAAATTTGAGTTTGTATGACCAACATATTGCAGTTTGAAGTTGACATGACACACAGAAAAATGGGACCAAAATGCGCTACATGGCATCCCAGTGAGCAAACTACGTGGGACCCACAAGATTACATGGCAACCAACTAGTGGCCTACCAGTCATTGGCATTTGTCACCAAATACTTAGATCCTTAGACCCTAAAAAAAACAAAAACAAAAACAAAAATAATATTAAATCCCATAAAAACGCAAAACCATTTAAAATATAAATTATGGTTATTAAAATATCCATATAAAACAAAAATCCATATATATTAAAATATGGTTATATACCTAACGTATTATAACAACCCAAAAACAAAGTTTGTTTTATGGTTAACATAAACCATAGTTTGCTATAATAAAAACATGCCACGGGTTTTATGGTTCGGCGGACATACCATAATATATATGGTTTAAAACGTTTGGATGGGCAATTTATTGTAACCAACGAATATTTAAAAAAAAATGTTATATGATTTATAACCATATACATATATAATGGTTTGAATTCAACAACCAATGGTCACTGAGAGGAGTGCCAACGGTTAATAGTAACGACAAAATTCTAGCATGTCACGATGGTTTGACATTTTGTAAAATATGGGTTTAGTGGGTTTTGAACCCTCAACCTGTCTGCTAACTATCAACCGTAATGTCTCATCCGCAACTGGGAGTCCACCCGCTTGGACTTTGAAAAAGTCAACAATCCACGTGATATATAAATTCATTCATGTCATTCGAAGAGAGGTGGAGCGGAGTCGAGCTTGGAGGCTGAATGGAATTGTAATGAAAGAAACCTATGTGGAAAAACCAGGAGAAGGGCGAGATCTTTTTGGCACATTTTTTGAGATAGAATATTTTATAGGAATATTCCAAAGAACATTCCTTATTGATGTTGTGAGGAATCTAAAAGATTCCATGTGAGGGTAGATTTGACTGTGTTAGAATGTGTCTGAATTTATACTCATTTTAACTAGAATTTCACAATGATCGCAATGGTGCAGTCAATTTTTTCATATGGGCAGTGGATTTCAGGGTTCATGGAAGAAACTCACCTTTCCTGTTAATTAAGGGGGACGAAGTTCAAGACAACAATGTGCCTTTCAGAAGTAGGTCGTGTTTACAGTCAAAAGTCTCAAGAGCATGAGACGGACCTTTTGGTGCTATGACTTTTATGATTGGAGTGGTCGAATTTCAAGTCACTCCAAGGAAGGGAGGTCTAATGATGTATTTTTCCATGTACTTGCATTTCCTAATGATGAGATGAATGAACTGACCTCCCCACTCTTGAAGCAAGGCATGAAGATGCAGTCGACATTAGATGAACTCTGTTATCAAACTTTTGTGTGCATTGTCTTTATGATCCCCTTTGTGTTGTTTCTTCTTTAAGTATTTGCACATATGGTTTTTACGTGCTATTTCATGCAATTATGCTAACATCAATTGAAGAAAAGATACTGGATAATGTCAGTAAATCAGAGATTCTAGATCAAGTTTGGTATCAAAGCAGTCTTCTTGCCGATGTGAATTGTGAATGTCAATGATAACTAGAGATTCGATGTGCAACATGAAGAAGGAAAATGGAAAAGCACAAATCTTTTCGTCAAGCCTTCTATAGGATGGAAATCATGGTAGATATATTGTTTGTAGATCATGAGAAGAGATTGGAAAAGAAGAAAAAGAAGAAGAAAGCCAAATCAAAGTACAATGCATCAATAAATGAAGGAGAACCTCCATCTCCATCATCAAGTGTTTTTCCTTCATCATCTTATTGTCATCATTCAAATGAAGAGATCAACCAGGGCATTCAAACAAAGAATGTTGAATTGAGGAGATTGCTACAAGAAGTAGAAGATGAGAAGCAGAGATTGCAACGTCAATTACAATCTGCAGAAGAGATCTTGGTAAAGTTGTATTTTATTTATGAAAGAGACTCCAAAGCCACATAAGCAAGAGATTCTTTAAGCAATGGTTCTAAATCAGTGCAAGATGAGAGTGCATAACACCATTCTAGCAATCGTGATTGCAAGTCATCTCTAGAGGGAGGTGAGAATTCCAAAGGAAGAGCTAAGGAAATATCTCCTCACCAGATCTGTAGACAACCATTCAAGGT
The DNA here is from genome assembly GCA_031772625.1 of Pinus tabuliformis. Taxonomy (NCBI): domain Eukaryota; kingdom Viridiplantae; phylum Streptophyta; class Pinopsida; order Pinales; family Pinaceae; genus Pinus; species Pinus tabuliformis. The sequence continues at coordinate 47,411,394 of CM062820.1, forward strand.
ATAACTATTCCAACATTCCATTTTATTATAAGAAAATTGGCAAGCAAAGTTAATGGCATAGAAAACCATGTACATTTTGTGGTTTAAATAACAATGTTTTTTCCAAGTGTTGGAAAATAATGGCCTTGAACGGGAAGGTGCCATGACATAAGGATCCCTCTCCACATTGGGGAAGAAAGAAGGTCAAGGAAGTATGGAGGAATAAGAACCATTGCAGCCATTGGAACAAGGGTGGACATCAGAGAGCCAGATGTTGGAAGCTCCATCCAGATCTATGCCCAGAGAGGAGCAGAAAGTATGTGAAAGAATTTGTGAAGGAACCAACTGATGAAGTAGTTTAACAAGGAAGCCATCTACATGAATAAATCCCACTAACTTGGTTAGGTAAGAAATGGATATATTTTCTAAGTAGTTTAGCATGGCCACCATTATAAATCACATGTTGTTTTTTAAAGCCTGTAAAAGTGATGAATGTATAACATCACTTGTATATGCATCACAGTGATATTTCTGGACTTAGTAGGATAGAATGGGGTATGGTTTGTGATGTAAAACTTGACCATGAGTGTGTTATAAACTCTTGGAAAGTATGGTCTTGTTTGGGATCTTATAAGTTGGACATGTATTGCTATCTATAGATTTGCATATGGATATAGGTGTCAGTTTTATCACTTTTGGCTTTGAAGTACAAAGGTGAAGAGGAAGAAAGTGTGGCCTTTCAGAGACATTTGTTATGCAGATCGTGTTCATACTTTTAGCAGACCAAAACTCCTTCAATGGGGATAAATGATCCAAGTGGATCCCTAATGGATAAAAAATAAAATGCTTCAAAATGTAGTGAAACCAAGACCAAGTTTTAGTGCTCGTCATTATGATTCCATTGGCGTAAACGATACTCAAATCTGAGTTTGTATGACCAACTTATTACAGCTTCAAGTTCACAGACCAGGGAAAAAAATGGGGCCTACAGTGCACCACATGGCATCCTGGTAAGCAAGCTAGATGATACCCATAGGGTTACATGGCAACTGACTAGTGGCCTACCAGTGATTAATATTTGTCACCAAATCGTTAGATCTTTGGGCCCTATATATATATATATATATATATCTCCCATATAAAAACAAAACCTTTTAAAAATATAAAATATAAATTTTATAATGAATCCTATACGATATGGGTAGGGCTCCAACCCTTATGAAGACACCCAGGCTCCAACCTAGGATGTGCCAAGCACCTACTTGGACTTTAGTGAGGCTCCAACCTCTAGGGCTTCCACCCTATCTTATTCAAGGCACCAACCTTGAGTTTAGGAGCACCAACTCCAAGGACACCAATCCTATAGTTTTTCTTTGTCAAATTATGTTTGGTTGTACTTCACGACTCCCAAAACTTCTTCACCGAGCCCTGTTAGTCTTCAGCTTCATCACAGTCTCCACGTCATATCATCAATGACAACCTTGATCTCTTTACATGAAGGTGTCTCCATTGTCCTTCATGGTACCCAAAACACAATCTCCAAGGTCACATCATGAGGGCCTTCAACAGTGCATCATTGTGTCTCCAAGAATTCTTTCAAGATCAGCTACTACAAGGTGTCTTTACTGCTTCAAATTTTTCTCAAATAGTCAAGTTGCTTTTACAAATCTTCAAGTTATGCTTCAAGAAGGTTTTCCACAAGCTGCCCCAAGAACTCTCCACAATCTTAGATCTTCAATGTGACTCAATAAGGCATTTAATCAATTCTTCAAAGGGTTCTTCAAGAGGACTGCAACAAGTTTAATAACTGCTCCAGAGAGAACAAAGTTCTAATGTTCAAAGGCTACTCTCAAGTCTGCACATTAATTCTTCAACAAGTTGCTTTAAGAATGCCTTCAAAAATATGCTCAAAAGTGTCAACTGATCTACTTTACAAGAGGTCAATTAAGTCTGCACCAAATATGAATAGATAGGCTCATAAGGTAGGCTTGTAAGTCTGTTTATTGCTGTAATTGTTGTTCCTGGTTAGGGAAAGTAACCCACTGCTACAACCTTCTTAAAACTGCCCAATCGATCCTTCCACAACTGTAGTCTCGCTTCAAGATGATGTTATTTCTATTCACTGTTCCTAGAAGACCATACAACCTTGTTTCAAGGCCTTCCAACCATTTCCCAACAAGTTGTAGCAGCGTGGCCTTCTTCCTACATCCGCACCAATCAGCAAACTGTTCCACACAGTCAGAGGTGGTTTATCACAGTCCGAGTTAAGGAGATACACTGCACAATAATAGTATACTACAGCTTGAGAAAAGAATACCAAATCACTTCAATTCTGAAGATGTCTGAGGTATGAAGTCCACCACAGGTGCAATCTGATTCATGAAATAATACACAGTCCAATAGAATTAGGGCCCAGTCAAATTAAATATCTCTTTTTCCTTAAATCTTAAGCCTTCCTCCCTTGTGTTCACGAGATGTGAACTAAAGCTCTGTTTTGTATCTTATTCACCCAAGATGATGCCAAAGAAATGAGATCCAAACCTTTCTAAATAGTGTTTTCGCAAGGAAAAACGAAAAGACACGTCATTGGAGGTAGGCCGACTTAAGTGTCCAGGTATAGGTCGGCTAGCTGATAGGTATAATTTCCTTAACTCAAAAATTCAATATCTCCCAAACTATTTGGAGTTTCGGGGCAAGTAATAGCTCATTGGAAAGAGGAAAAAGTTCTCTTTCAGATGGTCTAGGTCCCATGTTGAAAGACTGCCTCTAAGGTGGTGAAAAACATTTTTCTTTGTGACTGCCCTTGAATTATTTAGTGCAGAAAATGATTAGGACAGTATGGCTTCTTTGTTTGGTTTCTCTATTGTTTATCTTCTCCATTATTTGGCTTCTTCATCATCATAGGATCATGTAGGACATCCATGTCATCATGATAGTGTCCAACAATGAGTGTATCATCTATATCATCACATAATGGTGCAGTGATATGTTATAGTGCAACCTCCATTAATTTGTCATTCCAATCATCAAGTGAGATCATCCATCTAATCTTCCAACCATGTGATCATTCAAGGGTATGTCATCATCACGTGTAGTCCTCCATATGTCATCAAGGGTTAAAGTCTAGATCATCAAGTGCATGCAACATTAGATCAAGTACTTCTTAGGGCTTCCTTAATTAGTGGTTTGACTTCTTCGTGACTTGACATTTTCATTGATGGTATCCTACTCAACCAAGAGTCATGGCATCATTGTCTGGAACCAGGCATCTCAAGAATATTGACATCTCAGTCAATGCCATATTGACATCAATGACAACCTAGATTAGCAATCTCCCCCTTTGTCATTGATGGCAATATTCTTGCCCTTTCAACATTCTCTCCCCCTTTGACATCAATGGAAAATGGGGTGTCCAAGAACCCCCCTGTCAAGTTGCTTCCTTTCTTCATGAATAGTAGATCTTCATGGGTATGTTACTCCCCTGTCTTGGTGCTCTTCCTTCTGGAAATATGGTACATGATAGATGTGTTTGCATTTCTTCATGGATGAACCAACTCTTCCCACCTGCACAAACTCTTCTAGCTCAGCAAAGATTACTTGCTTAGTGATCAAGTGGAAGATATCTCCAACAATAGTCCATCGACTAAATAAGGATTATGTTCTTCAGTGGAGTGTTCCCAAGAGATGATCTATCAAAGGATAATTGTCCATCAAGGATTTCATAGGGCCCATTCATGGAAAGCTTCTGCAAGAATGCTTAATCATCATAAGCTCCCCCTAACTGTACGCATGGTCTTCCTTTTGGCAGAGTCTCCATCAAATACTTGGAATATTGAGGATGGCTACATCAAGTCAACAACATGTGTTGTTGGCTAGAGTGTTCAAGGGACTTCCGAATTCAATTTGCTTCCTTCTCCATACTTGTGTAACTTTCTTCTCTGGCATAATTCTAGCGGATGTAGGAGCCCAAGTCAAGTTACAATTACGTGCCATATGACCAATGTTATGACACTTGAAGCACTCTATGTTGTTCATGAATAATAATTCATGACTTCTTGCATAATTTCTTCTCGGAGATTGGCAGGGACCATTATATTTATCTTTGTAATATGCCCTACAATCTTTTGTCATGTGCCCAAAGTTCATACAAGAATAACAATAACCAAGAAATATACTTTGGTACCTGGGAGATAGAGATTTCCTTGATGTACTTCTGAAGTCTTTTTGCCTTGGGATCCTTTGATGATAACCATTGCTTCATGCATCCTTGACACCATTTGCATTTCATCTTGGAGGAGGGTTTCTTCCATAGTTTTCCTAACTCTTCTCCTTGCCTTTGCTGGAACTGGGAGCATCAACATTTCTTCTAGGCTTCCTCACATCCTTGTTGTTTGAAGCATTAGGGTTTGCATGATTCTTGCTTGAGAATTCACTTGCATAGCCAAGACTTGATTTATCGAGGGAGACTTAGCATGTCATCTAGGGTTTGAGAACTTTTCAAGTTCTTATTCAGCAAGTCAACTTCCTTTTTAAGAAAAACAATTTCTTCCTTCATTTTCTTGAATTCTTCATCCTTGTTTGATAGAATGATCTCCATTTCTTCCTTCATCTTGGTTGCTTAACGTGATTGGGCATTAAGAAGTGATTTCTAATCTTAACTTGTTGATGTCATCATTCTTTTCTTCTATTTGGCATATCATGGTGTTTCTCTTCTTTTCTGCTTCATCAACTTGTCCTTCTATGAATACCAAAGCTTCCATCACCTTCTCAGCTCCTTGTGCTTGTTTCCTTGCTTCTTCTAGTTGAGATCTAAGGGAGGAGACCTCTTCCTTGTATTAACCAATCTCTGCTTCAAGTTTGTTCAAGATTTTGTGCCTTTGTTCAAGGTGGCTTGACAAGGTATCTTCCTATTTTTTTGCCTTATCCAATTGATTTGTCATGGATATGACTTCTTCATGATGCCTTCTCTTGTTTTGATGAAATTTTTCCTTAATCTTGGCGAGCTCCCCAAGATCTGAAAATTTGAAAAGCCAAAAGAGAGAGAGAGAGAGAGAGAGAGAGAACACAGTGAATAAAACCAAAAATATTTTTTTTTTTGTTAAAATAGGAAATAATTGTAAAAGCTACATTGTGATGGAAAACCTATCCTTTTACAAAATGTGACTTGTTACTTATAGTTTTTTTTTAGTTACAATACCACGAGCAAATTCAGGTGGGTGAATGAATACCATGGGTAGATGCTACTTACAATACCATGGGTGGATGTCACTTACAATACCATGGGTATATTCCATGGGTGGATGAATACCATGGGTGGATAAATACCATGGGTGAACGAATACCATGGGCAGATGCTACTTTCCATTAGGATCATTATTTCCCTTTTCCTTTTTCCAATGCCAATGCCAATTTCTGTGGCCATTAATTAACCACAACGACCCCCAATGTGATGTTTTCCCCCATATTAAGCTTGGAATATGTGTCCCATGACCTTGGTTTTATTTTATTTACGTGGAAACTTAACCAGGGGTTGTTACAAACCCCTCCCCTTGGGGGAACACCGTCCTTGGTGTTCTATGACACTTACTACGAGTAAAACATACTGCTTATGGAGCTTTATAAACACAACTCGATGCAGTATTTACAATGACAAACATATATACGTATGCACATTTGCTTCAACCAACAAATAAACATATTGTTTATGGAGATTTATAAACATAGATCGATACAATATTTACAATAATATACATATGCACATCTGCTCAACTAGCAAATAAAAGGATATGGTGCTTGCATCAACGACAAGGGAATACATAGGCTCACACCTCCACCCTCAAAAGAAGTACCAGGGATTCACCTCCTTCCTAGGATGTCCAATACCCACTGCTAAAATCAAAGCCTACCTCAATATCAAGCACTACAATCATTGTGCTCCTTGTTCTCTCAATGAAAAGTTACCAACTCATTGTTTCCGGGTACACTCCCAATGTGCTTCTAATTCCAATAAGCAATGTTATTGACCAAAACAAATTTATTCCCCGACCTTTCCTTCTCTACTTCCTAGTCCCTCGGGAAATCCAGTCACCCCCTTCCATGCAATCACTCATCTTCCACGTTTAGGCATCCCCTTCTTTGCTTCACATTCCCTCAAGTGATCCATTCCTTGGCAAGGTTTCCTCGCATCGAAAGGTCCAAAAACCAAGGTATACCCTGTTAGGTCCCTATAATAATAGTGTATTCCCTTATTATTATTGTCATTGTACCCCTTATTTTTATTGTTGTGCCCTTACATTATTATTGTTATGCTAGCTCTGATTATATTGTGACCCCTTAGACTCCTATATATAGAAAGGAGGTCTTGTCATTTGTATCATCCAAGAATTGTTCATTTGTGTAATGTAAAGGAGGTTTCCCCCTCGAAGAGGCTACGTTTTAAGTCATTGATCTATCTCTTTCTTCTATTTTGTGAGTTGGTTGCATAACATACCTGCGCCTCAAAACCATCATACCAGTCAAAGAATGCTTATGGAAATCAATGGGCACTATTGGGTACCAATGTCCTGTAGTCCTTTACTAGCATATTGTTACATGTTCCAATTCCTTTTTTTGTTGATGCTAACTTTCTTGTAGCTAGTTCCAACCACCCAAACCGACATTTTCCATACTTTCCTATATCAAGCACATAATTTCCATTAGACTCAAAAGAAATTGTAATAAATTCAAATCAAACCTCATTGGTAGATCATTCATAAGGATACATTTGCAATTCTGCTTAATTCCTTTCACAACAAGAAAAATTAGCTCCTTGATCAAATCATCATGTATAAACATATCACATCCGGTTAGCTCAAAAGTCAACCATCATAAATCAGAATCATAGATTATGTTCATAATTTTGAAATTAAAAACTAAAATGAAATACTGGTACTTATCTTTAAACTATTCTTTGCTTCTTCCTTTTTTCTTTATCCCTTCCGTACACACACTAGATTGGTTGCCCAAACTCGGCAAGCACCTAGTGCCTTCTCTTCTCTTCTCTTCCAAAGCAATGAGGGAATCTAGAGACTATACCGCCTCCTCCCTCAATATCAGTAACAAGGGAATTCAGGCAGTCAAATACATGCATGTCCAAACACATACACCTAGACACAGTGTACCACAACACTTTCACATATACACATGATACAATGCAACACAGACAATACACATGGCACAATACAACACATACACAATACAACATGTACAACACGTACACAACACAACATGTACACAACAACAATACTACACATCTAGAGACCACACCATCTCTACCAGGCATTCTTACCTCTAATATCTTCCCCATGCCTTACTGCAAGAATCTGCACGCCAAATCCAGGATCTATGGTGAATTAAGTATCCATGCTTGTCCTAGTATGCCATAGATAACGCTGCTAAAAACAAAGTGTTGGTGTCCCAAATTGCTCTATTTTTACCCTATTCCCATCAACCTTAACCTCTGTTTTATCTCTATTTAACCTTCTCATTCCTGCACTGGTCCAAGATAATCATCTATTCTTACATATACTTCGTATTTCATAATTAAGATTTATTAAGTGCTTTATTAATCACTTTACATAGATTTAATACCTTTTAGTATCTCTTGTAACTTATGTTTAACTTTCCTAAAAGTAATTGAAGAACTAAGTGTTAATCATTATTTAGCTTGATTAGTGCAGGCAGATTCCTGCACCGCCAACGATGTTGCTTCGTAATCTTGTGATAGTTTGAATCCTTCCATGCGGACATTTTTGATCCACGACTCCTAGTTCGGTTGGGGACTATCTGAGGTTGGATATTGGTGGCGTATAGTCAGGGATACTTGCCAAGAATATGGTCTACGGACAACAAATTTCGTGCTTTATTATAACCATTAGCTGGTTTTGCAATGTTGTTTGTTAGTCCATTCAGCCGAAAGGCTTGAATAGGAAATGACTGTAATTAGCAGAATATGGCTAAGGTCGAGAGATTGTATATAATGTAGATCGTAGGTAGAGCCAAGCTAGCAATCTCTAAGTTTGTAATTTCATTTACTTTGTAATTTTGTATCGCCCTCGGTTCTGGGCTGGACTCGCATTATCATGTATATTTGCTGATCAAGTTTAATACAAGGAACGCACCATGTTTTCTTCACGCTATGTCTAATTTTTATTTCATGCGTGATTAAGTGTTGAACCATTTCATTTCCTAAACGGGAAACGAGCTGGTTGGCTAGGGCCCAGCCAACCCAACTCGTTTACCCTTGTGCTTTCACCATTTAAAAGGTTTGTGTGAACATTTATTCATTTGCAATTGTGTGGCTTGGATTGTTCTTATGTTTATTTCAGAAGTTCTGAGTTAAATTCATTTCATAGTCAAGCGTGAACGGATCCGTAGTTTGGAAGTTTAATTAAGTTTATTTCTTTCTTGCAATTTCTTTCCTGCAATTACTTTCTTGCAATTTCCTTCCTGCAATTCTTTTCCTACAATTTTTGTCTTAGTTTGCTTCCGCTCGGGTCGTGCAGGAAGATTCTTCCTGTACCAGTGCATGTAGTTTCTTGCACTCTGGTTTATTCATTTACTTCACAGCAAGTGTTACGTTCCTTTTCTTGCTTATAATTTCATTTATTCTTGTAAGCAAAAGTATTGTTAATTCAAGTAATCATTCTTAATGTTAAGAATTATACTTCTGAAGGATCTAAGAATGTTTACGTGAATTAAGGAAGGACGTTATTACAAACACCATACTTTACACTTGCATTTTATGACTTAAGAAAAAGGAACATAAACGTTATAAGTGAATTGCCGAAAGTTAGTTTGATGCATGCAAATTACTTTGACTGTTGCTTTGATTATTCCGAATTGTTTTTGCTTTATGAAGTTTACTTTCATTGCAAAGTTCAGTTAATTAAAGCATTCTTTTTCACGTGTAATTTATCTCAGAATCCAGCTTGCAATTGCAATTCTTTTCAATACGTCTTTCAATTCTTTCCAAAGTAAATTGGAAACTTTGGTGAACGAAGCTCTGTCTTGGTGCAAGAGCTGGTCTCTTGTCACAGGAACAGAGTGCTATAAGCCTTGAGGCTTAGAGCACCTCCACAAAGACATAAGTCTTCAGTAAAGAAGGTAAATTATACTTTTTCACATAAGTATTGTACCTACACTAGTGCAAGCAGATTGCAATAGTACAAGAATAGGTTGTTTGGTGTAGAAGGAAAAATCAATTGGGAAATAGATCTTTGCAAGGGCCCACTTGTTAAGTTTTTAGCCATCTATACTGAAGATAAACATAGTATTTCATTTCAGCATTTAAGATTGCTTCCAGTTGCGTGAAAGTTCCTTTACTTGATTTCCTCGCAAATTATTCTTTTATATTCCAGCACCAGAATTGCTTTGGTGTTGATTGCCTTCAATATTGTTTTTTGTCTGATCTACAACATTTCATTTAAGATTTAGGATTAGGAATAGTAAAAGTTCATACCACTTCTGGCATTTCCTATGCTTCGTTTAGAAGTTTATGAAACCCCCGGTTTGACAATTAAGTGTTGAGGAGTTTGCTTAAGTTTAATTCCTGCACACAACATTTTGATGTCGTTGCCGGGGAGGTGATTTGAATTGGTAAGAATTTTCCATTTTTCGAAATATGGGTAAGTCTGCTATTATTTTTTCCTATAGTGTGCTTCTATTGTTTGAAGGAATTTATAGGTGCTAAGTTATTTCTGAATTTGCATCTTTTATTTGAATTTTGTTTTGTCATTTTTTGAGATGAATGCCTAAAAGAGGTAGGGGTTCGAATCCCACTAAGGGCTGAGGAAATACTGGTCAATCTAAAATAAAATCTCATACTGGGCCTTCTTTTGCAGGCAAAAAGTCCAAACAAACCCAGACTCATCACGCATGAACAATCTACTTGGACTCTGGCAGCAGCAGTCCAGGTGTGACATAGCCCACGAAGGGGAAGAAGGGGACTATTAGAACCCATAGTCAGCCTTCTCAGCCTGTTGAGAGCGGTTCTCTTGGAGGAACAACAATGGCAGATCATGAAGACCATGCAGAGGGAACTGGTGAAAATCAAGTAAATGAGGAACAATCCACTTTTGGATTCCCAATTGTGGATCCTGATACACAAGTACAAATAAAAAATATTTCACCATCAGCTCTTCCTCATTTCTATGGTAAGGTACATGAAGACCCAAACTCTTTCCTATTTGAGTTTGATATTTTGTGTAGAAGTTATGATTATTCATTTGATTCCCAAAAGTTAAAGTTGTTTCCTGCAACTCTCAAGGACACAACACTCCGTTGGTTCATGGGACTAGGAGGAAACACTATATCTTCTTGGGAACAAATGAAGAGAGTGTTCTTGTCAAAATATCAGGAATATTGTAAGACTAGAGATATTCAAGATGAAATCTTTACTATTGTGCAAAATGATGATGAGACTCTAGAGGACTACTTGGAGAGATTCATGTACATCCTTTAAAGGTCAAAGCACAAATTTGATCTAAGTACCATTAGAACCTTGTTCTTATGAGGGCTTACTGATGATGCTAGGAATAATATAAATCTGTTAGGACAAGGGGATATTGCTCAAAAATCTTTTGATCAAATCTGTGACTTGTGCAGGAAATTATCGAGGAACCAATATAGATCCGGTAAAGGAATTCAGAATAGAAATAAGAAAACTGAATCTACTAATGTTATGATTATTGGATTAGAAAACAAAATGGACAATATGAAAATCGAAATAATGAATATTGTTAGTAAACAAATAGACTCTTTGAAGTTTCAGCAAAAACTTGTAGAGGAACAAGAGTCATTGTCTATTTTTTGTCCAAAATGTAGAAGAAAGCATCTTTTAAGAGAATGTCCTCTCGATATTAAAGAAACTAATAAATGTGCAATTTGTACATAGAACCATGCCACAGAAAAATGTCCCTCCATACCTGGGCTGAAAGTTGTACTTGAAGGAGGACAACCTGAAGCCGAATCACTGCATGTTATGGGAGCACGAAGAAACTGGCCTCAGGTAAGTGCAGGTATGGCTCCTGAACCTCCACCGCATTTTTTTGGTTATAATGCACATTCATATTCATATCCTAACACTAGTCACTCTCAACATTAGTAGCATGGGAACCAATATCATTATGGACAACCCTCCCAATCTTGGCAACAAGGATGGAGAGGGCCAAACCATTCACACCATTCACACCATTCCTATCCTGCACCTATGCAGTCATACCCTCCTACATATGCACCTTACCCAATGCCACAACCATCATTACCTTAGCTGAGTCAGCCAATGCCACCATTGCCTTTACCTCCACCATTTCGACCTTCTCAGCTGCCTGCCCAACCTTTACCCAACCCCAATAACAAATCGGTACAAATGATCCATTCTATGAACCCACTTTCTTCATCCAGATATCAGTCTATGCCAGTTGGAGTCAATGATCTCCAATTGAGATCGAGGAAGATAGTAACCTCAGAAAATAAAAAGCAACCTATGGTGATTATCAATGAGAAAGGTGAGGAGGAAACTCCTAACCATTCTGAAAAAGATGACACCATCCAGCCTATCCTCGTACCTTCTGAGCCTTTTCCATCTTCTTCCAACCGACCTCCCTATCCAGAGAGGTTAGTTGTGGAGAAGAAAGACCCCATTCCTGAGTCTAGCCTGGCTTCTGAGCTTAGGAACCTTTTCATAAGGGTACCTTTGCTCCAAGCTATTAAAGAGATCCTCATTTGCACAAAAATCATTAGGGTCAAACTATTCAATTTGTTGGTAGAGCAGCAAAGTTAATGACGGGGTGTATGCACATGGAGAAATATACCGACCCTGGAAACCCTGTTCTCTATGTTCAGATAGGTGATTTCCTTGTCTCCAATGTACTTATAGACCTGGGGGCAGCCATTAATCTTATGACCAAGCAAACCATGGATCAACTTGGATTGGTCCATATTCATCCTACTCCCACTGTGCTTGAACTAGCAGACAGATATAAAATCAAGTTGGAAGGGGTGTTGGATGATGTGGTTGTTTCTCTAGACTCTTGGGAATACCCCACAAACTTCATTGTGCTTCAGCCAAAGAATCATGTGGGAGGACATCCCTTGATCTTGGGATGACCATGGTTTGCTATGGCCAATGCTTATATCAGATGTCGTTCTGGTGACATGTATATTTCCCATGGAGTTTCCAGGAAGAAGGTCACGTTGTATCCAAGCGCTAAATCCATTCAAGAGCTCCAAGACACTTTATGGTTAGACTACAGTAGTGATGAGGAGACTCAACCTGTTTCCTTAACACATAAGAATGTTGAGTTCTCACAGGAGGGTGAGATTCAAGACTTCCTGAACAATCTAGACACCATGCCCAATTTTAAGTCATTGAGTCAGATTTTTAGTCTAGATTTTTAGGAAAGATATGACTCTCTACCTCCCTCGCCACCATCTCTAGCGACACCTTTGTGTACTCTTGATACTAATACCACTCTTGTTGAGATTAGTCTAGGTAAATCCTTGCATATCATTTCAGACTTCAACTCCTCCCAGCAAGAACATCTTGTAAATTTGTTGCGAAACCATCTTGATGCCTTTGCATGGGGCTATGAAGATATGAAACCCATCCGTCATGAAACCTGTACTCATCATATCTATATTCAGGATGGATCCCGACCTGTCAGACAACCCCAAAGGCGTACAAACCCAAATCTAAGAGATGTTGTAAAGGAAGAATTGCAAAAACTCTTAGATGTTGATTTTATCTATCCTATTTCTCACAACTAGTGGGTCTCTCCATTAGTATTAGTCCCAAAAAAATATGGGAGATGGTGCATTTGTATTGACTACAGAGAATTGAACAAAGCCACTCTCAAATATTACTTCCCCCTTCCTTTCATCGATCAGGTACTCGATACCCTTGCTGGTAAGAAGTACTTTTCTTTTCTAGATGGCTTTAGCGGGTATAACTAGATACAGATTGCACCCGAGGATCAAGACAAAACCACTTTTACATGTCCATGGGGTACATTTTCTTACCGAGTGCTTCCCTTTGGGCTATGTAATGCCTCGACTACCTTTCAAAGGGCAGTCTTGGCTATTTTTGCTGATCTTGAGCGTTTGGAAATCTATATGGATGACTTTTCTGTGTTGGTGATTCATTTCAGGAAGCTCTAAAAAATCTAGAAAAAGTACTTCTTTGCTGCCAAGAAGCTCATCTCGCCTTGAGTGACAAACAATGCAGATTAATGTGCAAGGCAGGGGTGGTTCTTGGCCATCTTATTTCTGATAAAGGTATCTAGGTTGACCCTGCAAAAATAGAAATTATTTTGAGTCTTCCTATACCCAAAACTCAAAGGGAAGTGAGAGGTTTTCTAGGATATGCGGGCTACTATAGGAGATTCATTGAGAACTTCTCTAGGATAGCTACCCCCCTTTTCCGACTTTTGGCTAAAGATAGTGAGTTTTCTTGGTCCATAGCTTGCCAACAGTCCTTTGAGACATTGAAGGAAAAACTAGTCCAGGCACCAGTTTTGAGAGGACCAAACTGGTCCCTGCCATTTCATATTTCCTCTTATGCCTCAGATACTACTATTGGCACAACTTTAGGACAAGAAGAAGACAAACAATCTTATGCTATTTATTTCATTAGTAAAAACTTGTCACCCACTGAACTCAATTATACGGTTACTGAGAAAGAGTTTTTAGCTGTAATTTTTTCCATTAATAAATTCAGACATTATATTACAGGATATGAAGTCTTTATGCATACTAACTATTCCGCAATAAGATATTTGATGAATAAACCATTAACAAGCGATAGAGTGACTAGGTGGTTGTTATTGTTACAAGAATTTAATATTACCATTATTGATAGACCGGGAAAATCTAATGTAGTAGCAGATTATCTTTCAAGATTAAATAATCCTGGTGAAGCAATTCCTGTTGATGATGATTTTCCTGATGAACATCTTTTTGTTGTGTCAACAAAATCCCCATGGTTTGCTGACATAGCTAACTATTTAGTCACTGGAAAATTACCACCTTACTTATTCACTCGTGAAAAGCGGAATATCATACAAAAATGTGCTGCATATTCCTGGATTGAAGGAGACCTCTTTTACACCAGAGCAGATCTCATTATCCGTAGATGTGTAAGAGACGAATAAGTGTTTGATATTTTAAAATCTGCCCATGATGGTCCTTGCCGGGGTCACTTCGTCGATAAGCGGACTGCATAGAAAGTGTTACGAGCTGGATATTTTTGGCCCTCCTTGTTTAAGGATGCCAAACAGTATGTCAAGCGATGTGATAGATGTCAGCGAATTGGCCAACCTAATCAAACCAATGAAATGCCTTTATGTCCTCAGGTTATGATTGAGCCTTTTTGAAAATGAGCCATTGATTTTGTAGGACCAATAAATCCAACATCATTAAATAAAAATGATATTTTGGTTTGTATAGATTTCATTACAAAATGGGTAGAAGCTAAAGTTGTTTCTTTTGCTACTGAAAGAGTTGTTGTTGATTTTCTTTTTACTAAAATCTTTACTAGATTTGGTGTACCTAGAGAAATTGTTTCTGATAATGGATTGCAGTTTATTTCTACTATGGTACAGGATGTGATGGAGCAGTACAAAATACGACATAGGAAATCTACACCGTATCACCCGCAAGCAAATGGTCAGGTGGAGTCCACAAACAAGGTGATTGAGTCCATCCTCACAAAGACAGTAAATATTCACATAAAGGATTGGGCTGACAAATTACGGAAGCATTGTGGGCATACCAAACCACTTGGAGGAACATCACATGACACACACCATATGAGCTGGTGTACGGGAAACAAGTCCTCTTGCCAATATAATTCCAAATCAAGACTTTCAGGACTGCAGTCCAATTGGGGCTAGATCTCTCTGAAGCACAACAACAATGTCTTCTACATTTGAATGAGTTAGATGAATTCCGAAGGGATGTTGTTCAACAAAACATCTTGGTTCAACAATAGTGCAAGAAGTGGCATGACAAGTCTATTCAAAAGAAGCAATTCCAACCAGGTGATTGGGTACTCCTTTACGATTCTAGATTCAAATATTTTAAAAGGAAATTCCATACACGTTGGATGGGATCCTCTGAGGTCAAAGTGTTTGAAAATGGAGCAGTAGAGATTAAAACTATTGACGGATGGAATTTTGTGTTCCTGGTAAATGGGTATAGATTGAAGATATATTTTCAGCCCCTTACTAAAGGAGATCTTATGCAGCAAGTCTAACAACGATCTGAAAAGGAGTTGGTAGATGGTAACACCAACCTATTGAAGATTTGATTATTTCTTTTCCTCATTGAAAAAATAAATAAAAGAAAAAAAATGACAAAAAAGGTATAAAAAAATAAAAAATAAAAAAATTCCTGTAATTATGAAAATCAGTTGACTGACATGATTGCAAAAGGATCAGCTTGAAAACCAGTAGGAAGATCGAAATTTCAATAAAAAGGGAATATTACTTGATTTTGTAGATATGATGGCTGCCACCAAGAAGAAGCAGGTTCAAGGAACCCAGCCTTTACCCAAGTTTGGGGTAACTAGCATGGAAATTTGTATCCAAGTAAACGCTTAATTCCCGTTGCAATTAATTTTTTTGGCACCAGTGCTGGCAGACCTTGAAGATAAAATTCCACCTTTCTTCTATTTTCCCGTTTCGTAATTCCCACTATTTTTATTTTCTACATCCCCAATGAATTACCCTCCTCTTTCTTCTGAGAAAACTACCCTTACTCGATTTCATAAAATCCCTCTTTTTCCTTGAATTTTTTCCACATCCCATTCTCGTTTATCCTCCTTGGTGATATTATTCTTGGAATCCTTGCTGTAATGTTCCTTCCCATTCTGAAAATCACCCCTTTCCCACTTCTTTATTCCCTCATAAATTGATTGCAGAATTTGATGCAGTCAATCTAGAAGGCATGCTCATGAAACACCAAAGGATGGTGAATAAAAGTTTTCTTGTATATTGAGGCAAATTTAAAAAAGAAAAAGAAAAAAAAAGAGAGTCCAGCTACAGAATTTTGTTCTATCAGAATTTTTATTTTGGTAAAATCCTTGGTGCAAGATGCGCAATGCAAGCAGTCAGTGAAAGCATGGTGCAGTGCAAGCAGGATCAGTGCAGGAGCGCGGCCGATTGTGGAAGCAAGTGCAAAACAAATTTCACACAGTCCAGGAGCATCTTATGAAGAATGTTTATGGAATTTTATTACTCTGCACATGAGTGATTCCTGCACTGATAGATCATAGCATTATATATTTTAATTAATACTTTGTTTTATCATTTACTGACTTAGGAAAATTTTTAAAGTGCAAGATATATTGGGTTCTGAAATCTAATTTTTTTAATGAGTACTGAAATATGTCTTAATTGAATTATGAGGTAGACCATGGGATAGTACAGATTGTCTGAAAACTCATACTCACCTCCTTTGAAACAATCTCCCATCACTTGTTCATCATTGTCTTACCTCATAACTCGATCATTATGATTGTTACACCGCTGCCACATAAGCCTCCGCCACATCCAATCATTATTGCTCACCCGTAGCAGGATGATACGTATCTGCATCTGATCCGAGGAGCCGTTTTTTTATCATTAAACATGATCGGTTGGATGGGACTAAAAAGACGGAGGATGGATGAACCTCCAGCATAAAATTCTCAGCAATCGTTGGTATCGCTCACTAAAATCCTTTTGAGGTTGTGACAGGGAATTGTGACAAATTCGAACATGGCACCTGTAAGGAATGAGCCATCGTCCTTGAAGGAGATAGAGCAGACTGTGGAATACCAAAACAGTCTTGCACTATTGCAAGAATCTGGATTCCTTCCATTTTTGCAGAAGTTCGATGGCTTCGACATGGCCATGGTGCTGGAGTTTGTGAAGATGTTTGAAGGAGGCCGAGCTAGGGTTAGCTCATTAGAATTCGAAGTCATGGAGGAGTCCATTGCACGAGCTACAAGCTTGCCAACTATAAGGGAGCAGTGGTTCAAAAAGGTGCGGCTTGAAAAGAAACGATGGTGTCGGTTTGTGATTGAAAGAAAGCTCAAAGTTGATTGGAAGAAGGGGCTTCCACAGAGTTCCATGATTGGAAAATGGCAAGACCTCCTCTTCATTTTACAAAATTTCCTTACCTATGAGGGACATTATTCTTTAACGTTTGTATATCACATTCAGTTGTTGCTGTTAGCGCTTGAGATTTCACCCTAGGCTGAGGAAGGTAAACCTTCAAGGCAACATCAAACCATTTCACCCCGTAGCTAGCCCTACGGGGTATGAGAAGGCTCTCTCCGGTCAGACTCAAGGTTTTTTCTCAATGGGGTGAGCTGACCAATTAGGATCAAAGATGTTAGGCTAGTAAATTGATAAGGAAGGTTGATTTGAAGTTTTTTGGGGTTTTTAATGACGGGGTTTTTCTGGGCTGCATGGGCAAAATCACAGCTTCAAACAGAGAAATATAATGAACAACACAGGTTGACGACGGAGGCAAGGTAGGCAAGCAATTTAACACCAAATCTAGATTTTAAATGGGATGGCAAGACTGGTGAGGAGCTAAGGAGGGCAAATAATACTTTGAATCCTCCTTAAACAGAAGAAAACATTGAACGTGAGAAAATTTATAGGAGGAGCATACAATACTATGAATTCCTACCTAAACACTTCCTTTTCTCAACTAGAAACGATCATGAAGTGAAATGCAACATAACAGATCACATATGCAACAAAGGGAAAACTAATGTTAAATTAACATACCACATGAATCTCTGAAGTCAGAGCTGTGGTTTTCTCATTAAAAATCTATGTTACAAAACTGCACAATGATGCTCAGTTTCCTCCAGCTCTCAGCAACTCTCCCCCTCTCTCTAACAAATGAATTTTTTAATACAATAAATACAATACTGCTAAGGAGAAAACAAATTGACTCCAAAAAACCTCTGCGCTGTTTCAACTACAATTACAAACATAGGAGAGAGCGTTTTCATCCATTCTAAAACAGAACCGTGTCCCTAAATATCCTCTGATCATTGGCTAATTAAAAGATAAATGCTGGAGCGCAGATTGAAATCTTAAATCAAATCGCATTCTTTGGCTGTGATAGATAGCCTTGACTGAAGTTCGGTTTGCCACGTTGCATTTACCATTTTAATAAAACAACCTTTAAGCTAACATTCCACCGATTCAGCTTATGGTGACAACTCTACTGAGAGCGGTTTACATGGTTGCATCCCAACAATCGCCCGCAATCCCACAAAATCTCCAAAAGATCGCACCATGATCTGGAACCTGGCATTGTGAAAGCCATATGTCAATATGCTCAACGATTCCTTGTGCACTAAGTCTGGGGAAGCACAATCAGAAGCGTCCCCCTCGATTCTGGAAGGTGACTGAGAATATCCTCGAAGGTCAACACCATGAGATGCATTTGCGACATACATGTGCACTGCAAAGCCATGCCGAAGGAATGAACTACCAGCTCCACATATAGTGAACAGTCCATCAATGAAATTTGTTTTCATATCTGGAATGTTGAAAGGATTCCAACGCAATTGTGTTGGTGTTGATGACCTTGATGACTGATTGAACTCACTTATCAGATAATCATGTGATGGAACCCGAGGATGAAAAGGTTCATGTGTTATTGATGGCTTGATATGGTATAGCCAATTTTTGAGCAGCCGGCCATAGTCATCGTTTTCTCCATAGGGACATGATTCAACCTCCCAACTTAAGTAAAATGGTTTATACATCAACTATACACTGCAACTGCAACTTATTATATCTAGTGGTCCTCTACAGCACAGTAGTTTTTATACACACAGAATAAAAATTGAGTTTACAGACAATGCGCACAACTCCTCAAAACGACACTTTAATTCCCAATGATGCCATGACCTGAGAGATAAATTGTGGGTGTGCAGGCCAAGCTGTTGCTGTCACTAAATTCCATCTCTAAACACGTAGTTATAGTTTCTGGCTCTAACCATTCATCGCCAGAAAGCAATACATCAAGCTTTACAGCTGGATACGCAGTACATGTTTTCTCTTTCAATATACCTGCACCAACAAGAATCAATTGCCCACGACAGATAGAAGCAATGGGCTTATTTGAATCAGAAAACCGCTTGACCAATTTAAGAACAGATTCATTTAGAGCTAGGTACTCGGGTGCCCTTTGTCTCAACCATTCGGCACTCTTCTTCGTCGGATCGCGCCCTGTGCAAACACCCATCTTCCCTCCAGGATAAGGGCCGCCCGCTTTTGCATCTTTTTTCTCAAACAGCACCTCCCAAGGCTTTGCATTTGCTGTAGACACAGACAGCTCATTATTCTCGACATCTATAGCTTCTGCGTTTACTTTTACTGTAAAAAACAGAGGAGATCTCACAGAAGACCTCCAGCTACCATGGATATTAATTGAAGGAATGCTAAGAAAGCCTAAAGAGGAGGAAGCCATCGCCATTGCCAATGGTAGTCCGTAGAGTTCTACAGCTTGATTATGAGACCTTCAATTGTTATGATGACTTGTGAGCAATTGAATTTGAACAATAACGTGGTGAGCAGACGGGGGATTGAGCTATACACTATATTTTCCAATGCCGAAGAGTGGGCAAAGGTTTGTTTTTACTATTTCAATTTGTCTGTGTGCGACTCCCTTCGTGCTGTAGTCATGATCATCATCATGTGTGTTCGTTGTGGTTGCTGGACGTTGGTAACTTGTAATCATTGATTTATGGGGCCAGAGGCTGCCCCCAAACCACTTCATGTTCTAAGACAGAACGTATACTTGTCCAAGGCCCTTCCGGGCTACACCCAACCATCAAACCAATTTCACCATTGCTATATCTATTCAGAGAGTCCACCGTCAGACTCTTATCTCATTCCCGGCATCATTTGCACAATTTTTCTTTAACGGTTGTAAGCCAAATGTATCACACTTTTTAGAGCTTAGGTGAACTTTCATCCTACAGTTTCCTGCAAAAGCCATCTCCAATAGAGATACAACTATACCCCCATCACTAATGTCATGACCCGCTGAAACAAGATTCTCTGCAACCAGGTCTTGGACTGCATTGAAAAATTTCTTGAGATCTGAAACATCATCTTTTTCAATTGGAATACGCTACAAAACCTCTTAAGTTCGCAAACAGCTCTGGGTTAGGCTCGATTATTCTCTTAACAACATCGTCAATTGGAGGCACATCAGCATCTGATCTTCTTGATTTTAAATGAAGAAAACCGTAGAACCACTTTCTTAATGATTGTCTCCAAGCCTCAAAGACATATTATTCACAGTGTCACCACTAACAGGCACAAAATCACCTCGGATCACATTCCTCTGATAAATAAACAGCAGGGCATTCCCAGCGCTTACACAATCATTTAATTCAATAGCTGTGACAATGAAGTTTGTTTGGGATTTCCAGTGAGACTTTCTCCAAATAGCTTTTTGCCCCTGATTGCTGATGATGTTTTGAATTGTGCTTGTGCAGGGATAGGAGCTTTGAAGTCGCTGCTTCCTTTTGAAGAGCTGGAGAACAAATTACATAATTTAAAAAGCAACATTTAAATGATTTCTTCTTCAAAACCCTGTTTTGAAGAAGAATCAATCTCTGACATGAGACAGAGTCTAACATTGGCTCCATTTGGGATGGCAGCTGCAGCTTCCTGGAGGTGCCAAGAACCGCAGAACTTTGGGAGAGCAGACAGTGCCTCCACCCATTGGGCAATGGAGTCATCATCGACACAACTGAAACTGAACTCAAACCGATTTGATCTCAAGACTGGAATGACTGAAAAAACAACTTAACAATCTTCAAGCCAACTAAAACAAGATGTTGCCCTTATGGCTGCTTATTTATTTACAAAACCTACTCTAATCTGCTGTACATATAATAGATCAGGTTATACTAAAATGCCATATTAACCATTCGAGTAAACCTGACAATGAAGCCGCTTGAGAACGCTGCCACGAAGTCACAGATGCAATTGCTGGCAGCCCTTCATGCTCATAATGACCCTGGTCACAGAAAAGACAGCCTGATCTGTCAATCAACCTGAAAAATGTGTCCATATATGCCGCAATAGGATCATGGACACCGGACTCTGTTGGCTGCCCCAACTCTGCAACACATGCTTCCAGCTGCACATTGTCAATGTATACCTCTATAGGCAAGTCTGTTATTGCTTGTTGTGAAGGAAGGAGGATTTCCAAGAACTTTTTAGGGTCTTGGAAATCATAAGACTGGATCTGCTCATCTAAATCTTGAATCTCTTTCTCGATTCTTTCAACAAGTAACTCACAGACGCTAGGATGATAATTCGGAGATTTCAAACATTGAAGGAAAAAACTTAAAACTTCTTCATTAATTTCAATATCCACTAAGCATTCTCTGAATTCGTTTAGAGCTTCACACAGTGCAGGGTTTGCCACATACCCTACCATTGCATGAACATATCAACAGGCACTGGAATGTCTGGATCGAGTTGGAGTCGCCAGGTGAATGGTTCAGCCTGCATATGTATCTGATTGCTGTCCACCATCAGCATCAGATCTGAAATTTGATTGCATGTACCGGGACAAAACAATCAACAAGTTGAATGTTCTCCCCAATATGGTCGCCACTATGTTAGCGCTTGAGATTTCACCCTAGGCTGAGGAAGGTAAACCTTCAAGGCAACATCAAACCATTTCACCCCGTAGCTAGCCCTACGGGGTATGAGAAGGCTCTCTCCGGTCAGACTCAAGGTTTTTTCTCAATGGGGTGAGCTGACCAATTAGGATCAAATATGCTAGGCTAGTAAATTGATAAGGAAGGTTGATTTGAAGTTTTTTGGGGTTTTTAATGACGGGGTTTTTCTGGGCTGTATGGGCAAAATCACAGCTTCAAACAGAGAAATATAATGAACAACACAGGTTGACGACGGAGGCAAGGTAGGCAAGCAATTTAACACCAAATCTAGATTTTAAATGGGATGGCAAGACTGGTGAGGAGCTAAGGAGGGCAAATAATACTTTGAATCCTCCTTAAACAGAAGAAAACATTGAACGTGAGAAAATTTATAGGAGGAGCATACAATACTATGAATTCCTACCTAAACACTTCCTTTTCTCAACTAGAAACGATCATGAAGTGAAATGCAACATAACAGATCACATATGCAACAAAGGGAAAACTAATGTTAAATTAACATACCACATGAATCTCTGAAGTCAGAGCTGTGGTTTTCTCATTAAAAATCTATGTTACAAAACTGCACAATGATGCTCAGTTTCCTCCAGCTCTCAGCAACTCTCCCCCTCTCTCTAACAAATGAATTTTTTAATACAATAAATACAATACTGCTAAGGAGAAAACAAATTGACTCCAAAAAACCTCTGCGCTGTTTCAACTACAATTACAAAAATAGGAGAGAGCGTTTTCATCCATTCTAAAACAGAACCGTGTCCCTAAATATCCTCTGATCATTGGCTAATTAAAAGATAAATGCTGGAGCGCAGATTGAAATCTTAAATCAAATCACATTCTTTGGCTGTGATAGATAGCCTTGACTGAAGTTCGGTTTGCCACATTGCATTTACCATTTTAATAAAACAACCTTTAAGCTAACATTCCACCGATTCAGCTTATGGTGACAACTCTACTGAGAGCAGTTTACATGGTTGCATCCCAACAATCGCCCGCAATCCCACAAAATCTCCAAAAGATCGCACCATGATCTGGAACCTGGCATTGTGAAAGCCATATGTCAATATGCTCAACGATTCCTTGTGCACTAAGTCCGGGGAAGCACAATCAGAAGCGTCCCCCTGGATTCTGGAAGGTGACTGAGAATATCCTCGAAGGTCAACACCATGAGATGCATTTGCGACATACATGTGCACTGCAAAGCCATGCCGAAGGAATGAACTACCAGCTCCACATATAGTGAACAGTCCATCAATGAAATTTGTTTTCGTATCTGGAATGTTGAAAGGATTCCAACGCAATTGTGTTGGTGTTGATGAGCTTGATGACTGATTGAACTCACTTATCAGATAATCATGTGATGGAACCCGAGGATGAAAAGGTTCATGTGTTATTGATGGCTTGATACGGTATAGCCAATTTTTGAGCAGCCGGCCATAGTCATCCTTTTCTCCATAGGGACATGATTCAACCTCCCAACTTAAGTAAAATGGTTTATACATCAACTATACACTGCAACTGCAACTTATTATATCTAGTGGTCCTCTACAGCACAGTAGTTTTTATACACACGGAATAAAAATTGAGTTTACAGACAATGCGCACAACTCCTCAAAACGACACTTTAATTCCCAATGATGCCATGACCTGAGAGATAAATTGTGGGTGTGCAGGCCAAGCTGCTGCTGTCACTAAATTCCATCTCTAAACACGTAGTTATAGTTTCTGGCTCTAACCATTCATCGCCAGAAAGCAATACATCAAGCTTTACAGCTGGATACGCAGTACATGTTTTCTCTTTCAATATACCTGCACCAACAAGAATCAATTGCCCACGACAGATAGAAGCAATGGGCTTATTTGAATCAGAAAACCGCTTGACCAGTTTAAGAACATATTCATTTAGAGCTAGGTACTCGGGTGCCCTTTGTCTCAACCATTCGGCACTCTTCTTCGTCGGATCGCGCCCTGTGCAAACACCCACAGGATAAGGGCCGCCCGCTTTTGCATCTTTTTTCTCAAACAACACCTCCCAAGGCTTTGCATTTGCTGTAGACACAGAAAGCTCATTATTCTCGACATCTATAGCTTCTGCGTTTACTTTTACTGTAAAAAACAGAGGAGATCTCACAGAAGACCTCCGGCTACCATGGATATTAATTGAAGGAATGCTAAGAAAGCCTAAAGAGGAGGAAGCCATCGCCATTGCCAATGGTAGTCCGTAGAGTTCTACAGCTTGATTATGAGACCTTCAATTGTTATGATGACTTGTGAGCAATTGAATTTGAACAATAACGTGGTGAGCAGACGGGGGATTGAGCTATACACTATATTTTCCAATGCCGAAGAGTGGGCAAAGGTTTGTTTTTGCTATTTCAATTTGTCTGTGTGCGACTCCCTTCGTGCTGTAGTCATGATCATCATCATGTGTGTTCGTTGTGGTTGCTGGACGTTGGTAACTTGTAATCAATGATTTATGGGGCCAGAGGCTGCCCCCAAACCAGTTCTAAGACAGAACGTATACTTGTCCAAGGCCCTTCCGGGCTACACCCAACCATCAAACCAATTTCACCATTGCCATATCTATTCAGAGAGTCCACTGTCAGACTCTTATCTCATTCCCGGCATCATTTGCACAATTTTTCTTTAACGGTTGTAAGCCAAATGTATCACACTTTTTAGAGCTTAGGTGAACTTTCATCCTACAGTTTCCTGCAAAAGCCATCTCCAACAGAGATACAACTATACCCCCATCACTAATGTCATGACCCGCTGAAACAAGATTCTCTGCAATCAGGTCCTGGACTGCATTGAAAAATTTCTTGAGATCTGAAACATCATCTTTTTCAATTGGAATACGCTACAAAACCTCTTAAGTTCGCAAACAGCTCTGGGTTAGGCTCGATTATTCTCTTAACAGCATCGTCAATTGGAGGCACATCAGCATCTGATCTTCTTGATTTTAAATGAAGAAAACCGTAGAACCACTTTCTTAATGATTGTCTCCAAGCCTCAAAGACATATTATTCACAGTGTCACCACTAACAGGCACAAAATCACCTCGGATCACATTCCTCTGATAAATAAACAGCAGGGCATTCCCAGCGCTTACACAATCATTTAATTCAATAGCTGTGACAATGAAGTTTGTTCGGGATTTCCAGTGAGACTTTCTCCAAATAGCTTTTTGCCCCTGATTGCTGATGATGTTTTGAATTGTGCTTGTGCAGGGATAGGAGCTTTGAAGTCGCTGCTTCCTTTTGAAGAGCTGGAGAACAAATTACATAATTTAAAAAGCAACATTTAAATGATTTCTTCTTCAAAACCCTGTTTTGAAGAAGAATCAATCTCTGACATGAGACGGAGTCTAACATTGGCTCCATTTGGGATGGCAGTTGTAGCTTCCTGGAGGTGCCAAGAACCGCAGAACTTTGGGAGAGCAGACAGTGCCTCCACCCATTGGGCAATGGAGTCATCATCGACACAACTGAAACTGAACTCAAACCGATTTGATCTCAAGACTGGAATGACTGAAAAAACAACTTAACAATCTTCAAACCAACTAAAACAAGATGTTGCCCTTATGGCTGCTTATTTATTTACAAAACCTACTCTAATCTGCTGTACATATAATAGATCAGGTTATACTAAAATGCCATATTAACCATTCGAGTAAACCTGACAATGAAGCCGCTTGAGAACGTTGCCACGAAGTCACAGATGCAATTGCTGGCAGCCCTTCATGCTCCTAATGACCCTGGTCACAGAAAAGACAGCCTGATCTGTCAATCAACCTGAAAAATGTGTCCATATATGCCGCAATAGGATCACGGACACCGGACTCTGTTGGCTGCCCCAACTCTGCAACACATGCTTCCAGCTGCACATTGTCAATGTATACCTCTATAGGCAAGTCTGTTATTGCTTGTTGTGAAGGAAGGAGGATTTCCAAGAACTTTTTAGGGTCTTGGAAATCATAAGACTGGATCTACTCATCTAAATCTTGAATCTCTTTCTCGATTCTTTCAACAAGTAACTCACAGACGCTAGGATGATAATTCGGAGATTTCAAACATTGAAGGAAAAAACTTAAAACTTCTTAATTAATTTCAATATCCACTAAGCATTCTCTGAATTCGTTTAGAGCTTAACACAGTGCAGGGTTTGCCACATACCCTACCATTGCATGAACATATCAACAGGCACTGGAATGTCTGGATCGAGTTGGAGTCGCCAGGTGAATGGTTCAGCCTGCATATGTATCTGATTGTTGTCCACCATCAGCATCAGATCTAAAATTTGATTGCATGTACCGGGACAAAACAATCAACAAGTTGAATGTTCTCCCCAGTATGGTCGCCACTATGTTAGCGCTTGAGATTTCACCCTAGGTTGAGGAAGGTAAACCTTCAAGGCAACATCAAACCATTTCACCCCGTAGCTAGCCCTACGGGGTATGAGAAGGCTCTCTCCGATCAGACTCAAGGTTTTTTCTCAATGGGGTGAGCTGACCAATTAGGATCAAAGATGTTAGGCTAGTAAACTGATAAGGAAGGTTGATTTGAAGTTTTTTGGGGTTTTTAATGACGGGGTTTTTCTGGGCTGCATGGGCAAAATCACAGCTTCAAACAGAGAAATATAATGAACAACACAGGTTGACAACGGAGGCAAGGTAGGCAAGCAATTTAACACCAAATCTAGATTTTAAATGGGATGGCAAGACTGGTGAGGAGCTAAGGAGGGCAAATAATACTTTGAATCCTCCTTAAACAGAAGAAAACATTGAACGTGAGCAAATTTATAGGAGGAGCATACAATACTATGAATTCCTACCTAAACACTTCCTTTGCTCAACTAGAAACGATCATGAAGTGAAATGCAACATAACAGATCACATATGCAACAAAGGGAAAACTAATGTTAAATTAACATACCACATGAATCTCTGAAGTCAGAGCTGTGGTTTTCTCATTAAAAATCTCTGTTACAAAACTGCACAATGAAGCTCAGTTTCCTCCAGCTCTCAGCAACTCTCCCCCTCTCTCTAACAAATGAATTTTTTAATACAATAAATACAATACTGCTAAGGAGAAAACAAATTGACTCCAAAAAACCTCTGCGCTGTTTCAACTACAATTACAAAAATAGGAGAGAGCGTTTTCATCCATTCTAAAACAGAACCGTGTCCCTAAATATCCTCTGATCATTGGCTAATTAAAAGATAAATGCTGGAGCGCAGATTGAAATCTTAAATCAAATCGCATTCTTTGGCTGTGATAGATAGCCTTGACTGAAGTTCGGTTTGCCACGTTGCATTTACCATTTTAATAAAACAACTTTTAAGCTAACATTCCACTGATTCAGCTTATGGTGACAA
Organism: Pinus tabuliformis; assembly: GCA_031772625.1. Classification (NCBI taxonomy): domain Eukaryota; kingdom Viridiplantae; phylum Streptophyta; class Pinopsida; order Pinales; family Pinaceae; genus Pinus; species Pinus tabuliformis. Next base: position 47,438,504 of record CM062820.1, read on the forward strand.
CTCGACTGAGAGCGGTTTACATGGTTGCATCCCAACAATCGCCCGCAATCCCACAAAATCTCCAAAAGATCGCACCATGATCTGGAACCTGGCATTGTGAAAGCCATATGTCAATATGCTCAACGATTCCTTGTGCACTAAGTCTGGGGAAGCACAATCAGAAGCGTCCCCCTCGATTCTGGAAGGTGACTGAGAATATCCTCGAAGGTCAACACCATGAGATGCATTTGCGACATACATGTGCACTGCAAAGCCATGCCGAAGGAATGAACTACCAGCTCCACATATAGTGAACAGTCCATCAATGAAATTTGTTTTCGTATCTGGAATGTTGAAAGGATTCCAACGCAATTGTGTTGGTGTTGATGAGCTTGATGACTGATTGAACTCACTTATCAGATAATCATGTGATGGAACCCGAGGATGAAAAGGTTCATGTGTTATTGATGGCTTGATACGGTATAGCCAATTTTTGAGCAACCGGCCATAGTCATCGTTTTCTCCATAGGGACATGATTCAACCTCCCAACTTAAGTAAAATGGTTTATACATCAACTATACACTGCAACTGCAACTTATTATATCTAGTGGTCCTCTACAGCACAGTAGTTTTTATACACACGGAATAAAAATTGAGTTTACAGACAATGTGCACAACTCCTCAAAACGACACTTTAATTCCCAATGATGCCATGACCTGAGAGATAAATTGTGGGTGTGCAGGCCAAGCTGCTGCTGTCACTAAATTCCATCTCTAAACACGTAGTTATAGTTTCTGGCTCTAACCATTCATCACCAGAAAGCAATACATCAAGCTTTACAGCTGGATACGCAGTACATGTTTTCTCTTTCAATATACATGCACCAACAAGAATCAATTGCCCACGACAGATAGAAGCAATGGGCTTATTTGAATCAGAAACCCGCTTGACCAATTTAAGAACAGATTCATTTAGAGCTAGGTACTCGGGTGCCCTTTGTCTCAACCATTCGGCACTCTTCTTCGTCGGATCGCGCCCTGTGCAAACACCCACAGGATAAGGGCCGCCCGCTTTTGCATCTTTTTTCTCAAACAACACCTCCCAAGGCTTTGCATTTGCTGTAGACACAGACAGCTCATTATTCTCGACATCTATAGCTTCTGCGTTTACTTTTACTGTAAAAAACAGAGGAGATCTCACAGAAGACCTCCGGCTACCATGGATATTAATTGAAGGAATGCTAAGAAAGCCTAAAGAGGAGGAAGCCATCGCCATTACCAATGGTAGTCCGTAGAGTTCTACAGCTTGATTATGAGACCTTCAATTGTTATGATGACTTGTGAGCAATTGAATTTGAACAATAATGTGGTGAGCAGACGGGGGATTGAGCTATACACTATATTTTCCAATGCCGAAGAGTGGGCAAAGGTTTGTTTTTGCTATTTCAATTTGTCTGTGTGCGACTCCCTTCGTGCTGTAGTCATGATCATCATCATGTGTGTTCGTTGTGGTTGTTGGACGTTGGTAACTTATAATCAATGATTTATGGGGCCAGAGGCTGCCCCCAAACCACTTCATGTTCTAAGACAGAACGTATACTTGTCCAAGGCCCTTCCGGGCTACACCCAACCATCAAACCAATTTCACCATTGCTATATCTATTCAGAGAGTCCACTGTCAGACTCTTATCTCATTCCCGGCATCATTTGCACAATTTTTCTTTAACGGTTGTAAGCCAAATGTATCACACTTTTTAGAGCTTAGGTGAACTTTCATCCTACAGTTTCCTGCAAAAGCCATCTCCAACAGAGATACAACTATACCCCCATCACTAATGTCATGACCCGCTGAAACAAGATTCTCTGCAACCAGGTCTTGGACTGCATTGAAAAATTTCTTGAGATCTGAAACATCATCTTTTTCAATTGGAATACGCTACAAAACCTCTTAAGTTCGCAAACAGCTCTGGGTTAGGCTCGATTATTCTCTTAACAGCATCATCAATTGGAGGCACATCAGCATCTGATCTTCTTGATTTTAAATGAAGAAAACCGTAGAACCACTTTCTTAATGATTGTCTCCAAGCCTCAAAGACATATTATTCATAGTGTCACCACTAATAGGCACAAAATCACCTCGGATCACATTCCTCTGATAAAGAAACAGCAGGGCATTCCCAGCGCTTACACAATCATTTAATTCAATAGCTGTGACAATGAAGTTTGTTCGGGATTTCCAGTGAGACTTTCTCCAAATAGCTTTTTGCCCCTGATTGCTGATGATGTTTTGAATTGTGCTTGTGCAGGGATAGGAGCTTTGAAGTCGCTGCTTCCTTTTGAAGAGCTGGAGAACAAATTACATAATTTAAAAAGCAACATTTAAATGATTTCTTCTTCAAAACCTTGTTTTGAAGAAGAATCAATCTCTGACATGAGACGGAGTCTAACAGTTGCTACACTTTGAGTTGAGGAAACTTATTAATTTTCCTTACGACCTGCTCTTAAGTCTCGAGAAAATGGTGAAAGGTGTGCAGAGTGGGGACGCAAGCCAAGTCACATATAAGTTATATCATCATGGGCTTATCACAATCCTCATCAAGAAAGTGCTGGAAGAAAAGGGAGTGACTTGGAAGGAATTCTTGAAGGAGTTTCGGGCGAGGAGTGCAAGGAAGTCTGCTGGCACGAGTGCAAGCAAGAAAAGGAAGGCAGAGACACCATCCCCTGCCAAGAAAAAGGGTAAAAGCACACCAGTGCAAGCAGAAAATAAGTCTGTCGAAGACACTCCACCCTCGGCAAAGAAAAGAAAAATCAGAACCCCGACAAAGAAGAAGATTGTCTCTCCAGGGATGAATCAGTATCAGTCAAGCTCTCTGATTGTGATTGATGAATCAACTTAGGGTTCGCTTAAAGAACATAACCTTTCAGTGCTTTCAGATGCAGTGGCCCACACCGTGGTAAACGAAGAAAACGTGGAAATGGAAGATGACATATTGTTGTCAACCTTTGTCCACAGATTAAGAAAGAAGAAGATGACACTGAGTGCAGGTGAAGTTCAGGCAGAGGATGACGAGGATGATGAGGCACAACACATGGAGACCCGTGAAAATTTCGATGAACAGGACATTGAAACCCTCAATGTTTTTTATGAACAGGATACTGAAGCCCCTACTGGTTTAAATGAACAGGGTACTAAATCCCCTGAAGAATTGGAAGAACATGGCATTAAAAACCCTATGGATTTAAGTGCATAAGGTACTGAAACCCTTGGCACGAAGGCTATGGAGGGCACCAAAACCCTCGGTGATAAGGAAACCCCGGGCGTAGAAACTCTTGGCGATGTCATAATGCAAACGCTGGACAACCTTAATCTTGACAATGACGGGACTTGCTTTGAGTCCATTGCAAAGAAGGTATTTACACCAGAGGATCTGAGCACGGAACCCTCTACCCTCTACCTCAACAACCAAATAGTGGAATTGGAGCAGCAAGTTCATGACCTGGAGGCTTTGAACCAGGTCATGAAGGAGAAAAATTGGCAAAAGCAAGGCAAGGTAGAGCTGCTCGCATAGGTCAAGAAGCAAAAAAAAACAAGTGAAAATATGGAAGTATCAGGCTTCCAAGTGCTACAAACACCTCAAGAAGTTGACTAATCAGTTTAAAGGAGCCCGAGGTAAAAAGCCAACAGTAGTGAAAGCAGGGATAAGTATTGAAGTACAGGATTGAGAGCTGGCCACCCATTTTTGAAGATTTTTTGCAGAAGGTAAAATGTTGTGTGAGGACACACAACAACTTAGGGATGGGAGGATGTTGGTGTCCCAAATTGCTCTATTTTTACCCTATTCTGATAAACTTTAACCTCTGTTTTATCTCTATTTAACCCTCTCATTCTTGCACTAATCCAAGATAATGATCTATTCCTACATATACTTTGTATTTCATAATTAAGATTTATTAAGTGCTTTATTAATTACTTTACATAGATTTCATACCTTTTAGTATCTCTTGTATCTTATATTTAACTTTCCTAAAAGTAATTGAAGAACTAAGTGTTAATCATTATTTAGCGTGATCAGTGCAGGTAGATTCTGTTGGAATTATGGCTAAAGTGTTGTCCTTGATGGCAACCCATTCAGGTGATAGATCACAGTACTTCAAGTCAGCAGCAGAGATTGATGATCAGCTATCAAATATTGAAGAAAATAAGGGGTACGCAAGTACACCTTGCATAAGGTGCGTACACGCAGGTCAGTGTTACATAAAGTGCGTACATACCTGCAGTTATCCCGTTCAGGAGGTGCGTACCCCCAGTGCACACATTTCAAGGCAAAGAAATTCACATGTGGGGTTTTCTTATGTTTTACTCTTGGTATTTAGCTGACGGTATTGTGTTATTATGGTGTCGGCTCGTGGTATTGATCCATGATTTAAGGAAGAGCTTTCCTATATAAAGCAAAGGAGATCATTTGGCTTGAACATGTTTTGGGTTGAATATCTTATGAGGGCTAGATCTGACATATTATGATCTCTCTTGGGAGTATGTCTAGATCTAAATAAGGCAAATCTACTGATGGATTGAGATCTCTTCGGCGCATGTTCAGATCTGTAGATCTGACTGTCTGGGTTATTTCTGAAGTCTTGAAATCATCTATGCCCGAAGGTACGCAGGTACAGTGAAAGAAAAGTGCGTACATACGCAGGAACGAAGCGTTTCAGGTGTGTACATACGCAGGCACAGAAGGGTTGCAGGTGCGGAGGTCCGCATGCAGTTCAATGGACTCAGAGCGAGGTACGCGGGCTAGCAGTTGAGCAGGGTGCGTACGTAAGCAAGCGAGCAGTTGAGCAGGGTGCGTACTGTAAGCAGGCAAGCAGTTGAGCAGGGTGAGTACTGTAAGCAGGCAAGCAGTTGAGCAGGGTGCTTACGTAAGCAGACGAGCAGTTGAGCAGGGTGCTTACTTCTCTTAAAATCTTTGTTTATCATTGTTGTGTTCTGGGTTTGGTCCTATTATTGTTGATCTGGTTACTACAGATGACTGGGTGATTCTCTTATACTTGATGATCATTTGATGCTTATGGATCCAGTTTGAAAATTTATGAAAAGTGGTCCTTGTAAGAAAAGAAGTAGGGGGTTGTAGCTCCCTTCCAGGAGAGATTGGAAAATGAGAGAGAGAGTTGTAGCTCTCTGCAGGTTGCAGCCTGCGTACTGGTAAAGGACTGCACCAGTACAAAACCATTGTAAAAGGAGTTTCTAATTTGAAATAAGATAGAGACATATTGCAGCAGGTGGTTTTCACCCACATTGGGTTTCCACCTTACATCTTGTGTTCTTTGGTGTGACTATCTGTTTTCTTTTGTTCATGCTCATTATTTTATGGTATTGACATGCAAAAATAATTCAAAGAACAAATAAAGAAGATTTATTAAAAGAATTAGATAATACTGATTCACCCCCCCTCTCAGTATTATTTCCAACAATTGGTATCAGAGCAGGTCCTTCAGAGAAGCTTGATCGCTTGAAGGTAGATCGTTCATCATGAGCAACTACGAGAGAGAAGCATCAATCAGGCCACTGGTTTTTGATGGGACAAACTTCAATTATTGGCAGGTAAGAGTTACTGCCTATCTTCAATCTCTTGGTACAGAAGTTTGGGACATCGTAGAGACAGGCTACGCTTTTCCTTCAGCTACTCCTACAGATGCAGCCGAGAAAAAGAAGTATGAAACAAATGCGAAAGCAGTCAGTACTCTATTAGGATGTATATCTCAATCAGAATTCATGAAGGTAATGCACTATAAATCCGCAAAAGAGATATGGGACAAAATTGTCACGAGCTATGAAGGAGATGAACAGGTAAAGTGTGCTAAACTTCAAACTCTCAGAATTCAGTATGAGACTCTCAAAATGTATAATGATGAAAGTGTGGCTAACTATTTTCTTCGGGTAGATGAGGTTGTTAACTATATGAAAAATTTGGGTGAAGAAATAAAAGAGGCCATTGTGGTTGAAAAGGTTCTAAGATCATTGTCCCCCAAGTTTGAATCTAAAGTATCTGCAATAGAAGAAAATGAAAATCTACGAATTCTTACTATGTCTCAGCTACATGGAATTCTAACTGCTTATGAAATGAGAAAGGGAGGTCCATCAGACAGAAGAGAAGCTGCTTTCAAGGCATCAAGTAAAGGAGATTATTATGAAGCGAGCCACGTCCCAGAAGAAGAGGAAGAAGAATCAAATTTTGTCAGAAATCTTCAAAGGGGTTCTGGAAGGTTTAGAGGTAAGTTACCTTTTAAATGCTTTGCTTGTGGAAGAGTAGGTCATTATGCTGCAAAATATCCTTATAAGGATAAAGGAAAGGAACCTGCTAGATGGAACAAGAAATCAAATGCAAATAAGAAAAGCTACTACACTCATGAAGATAGTGATGGTCTATCAAACAGTGATGAAGATGAACAAGGTAATGAATATAAGTTGTTAATGGCATTTGAAGATGATGATTATATGGATGCTATAGATGTGGATAACCTTTATGATGAAATTACTAGACTCAAGAGATGTATAGAAGAAAAGAACATGATCATTGATACTCTACAATTTCAAATTGATGAAAAGGAAAAACATCTTGAAAAATTAGAAGGTGAAATTGTTGGTCTCAGAAAAGAGATTGAGAAAACAAAAGCTATTAATCTCAAGTTTGTCAAAGGATCTGAAACTTTGGATGAGATTATCAATGTGCAACGGTCTCCACTAAACAAGACAGGTCTGGGCTATAATGGAGAAACTTCTCAAGCATCCACCTCAAAAAGTTATCTTGATGCAGCAAGAAGAAATGAGCAAAAGCACAATGAAGATCATCAGGTAAAGCAGGGACGAATTACAAACAGAAACTATCAGGGGCAATCCATCTTAAGGGTGAACAAAAGCTACAACCAGCCACAGGTAAAATCTTCTCAATTTGGTTCAAGAATAGATGACAATAGAAATTACAATCAATTGGCTGGTAGATTCGATAACCGCAGAAGTTTCTTCAATGGACAATGCTTTTCTTGCCATAACTTTGGTCACAAAGCAGCTCAATGTGTTGCATATAAAACGATCATGACTAGGGAAGCTCAAAAACAAAGAAGTATGATGGGGATTACAAGAAGGACCTATAACAACTTTTCGGTTCTTGAAAATGAAGTTGAATGTTCTATTTGCAATAACTTTGGTCATGAAGACTCTGAATGCAGGAGCAGGTTTCAGCAGAAAAAGGAACAAGCCTCAAGCACCAAAACATGGAGAATAAAGGAACCTCAAACAGAAAGATGTGGGATAGCATTTTATGCAGAGGGACAGGAAAATCTATGGTACATTGACAGTGGATGTTCGAAGCATATGACAGGTGATAAAGAAAAACTTGAGTCTTATTCTACTCTAGAAAAGGGAAAGAAAGTCTCTTTTGGAAATGATACTCCTGCAACTATAAAAGGAAAAGGCATTGCTCAGTTAAAAGAAAAGGTCAAGGCTGGAAATGTTTTGTATGTTGATGGATTGAAGCATAATCTTCTAAGTGTCAGCCAGATGTGTGATCAAAGAACCGAGGTTATATTCAGATCAAATGGATGTCTTGTTCGTGATCTTGATACAGGTAAAACAGTGATCAAAGGCAAAAGAACTCCAAATAATCTGTACATATTTGAAGAAGGACAACAACAATGCTATCTGAGCAAGGATGATGAGCACTGGTTATGGCATCGCAGGTTGGGACATCTAAGCTTTTCACAAATAAGGAAAGCATGCAAATATCAGGCAGTTCGCGATCTTCCAGATATCAAAATTCCTGACAACACCATATGCAAATCATGTCAGTTTGGAAAACAAACCAGAACTAACTTTCCAGAGAAAGAAGGATCAGCTAGCATGCCTCTTGAGCTAGTACATACAGATACATGCGGTCCTTTCAGGAAAAGAACACCTCGAGGAGAAGAATACTTGATATTATTCATTGACGATTTCTCCAGGTTTGTCTGGTTAGGACTTATGAAGCACAAAGATGAAGCATTCGAAAAATTCAAATCCTTCAAAGCCTTGGTTGAAAATGAATCAGGTCACAAAATTAAGTGCCTCAGATCCGACAGAGGTGGGGAATTTACTTCAAATGAATTTTTCGATTTCTGTGAAGAACATGGGATAAGAAGAGAATTCTCTACAGCAAGAACTCCTCAGCAAAATGGAGTTGTGGAAAGAATGAACAGAACAGTCCAACAAATGGCTCGTGCTATGCTTGATGAGTCAGGAACTCCCGCAACTTTTTGGGGTGAAGCTGCACATGCTGTAGTTGTTATTCTCAACAAAACAAATGTCCGGGTGAACAACACTCAAACTCCTCATGAGCTCTGGAGTGGTAGGACTCCTTCAGTAAAGCACTTCAAAATCTTTGGGAGCAAATGCTATATCAAGAATACTGATGAGCAGCTTGGCAAACTTGAACCTAGAGCAGATGAAGGCATTCTTCTTGGTTACTCTCCACATAGCAAAGCATACAAATGCTACAATAAAAGACTTGGCAGAATTGTTGACAACATTGATGTAGTGGTTGATGAGAAGGGATACATTCCTAGGCAAGTACATCATGAAGACATCAAGAAGATGAAGGCTACCCCCAACGACAGAATGATGAAGAAGAAGAACCTCAAGAAGAACCAAAGGAGCAAACAAGAATAGAAGAAAAGACTCCATCCAGATATGTTCAGAAGAACCATCCAGAATCTCAGATTATGGGGCAGAAAGAAGCAGGTGTACAAACAAGAAGAACAGTTGCAGAAGCTTCAAGCTATTTGGCATTACTCTCCTCTACTGAACCACAAAATGTGAAAGAGGCATGCAAAGATGAATGTTGGGTGAAAGCAATGGATGAAGAACTTGAGCAGATCGAAAAGAACAACACTTGGGAGCTGGTTCCTAGACCAAAAGATAAGAATGTTATCGGGACAAAATGGGTCTTCAAAAACAAATTGAATGAAAATGGAGAAGTAATTAGAAACAAAGCCAGACTTGTTTGTAAAGGGTATGCGCAGCAAGAAGGAATAGACTTTGAAGAAACCTTTGCTCCTGTTGCAAGACTTGAGGCCATCCGAATGTTCCTTGCTCTCTCAAGTTTTCAAAACTTCAAAGTATTTCAAATGGACGTGAAATCAACCTTTCTGAATGGAGACTTGGAAGAAGAAGTGTACATTGAACAGCCAGATGGGTTCATTCTTGGAAATGATCCAAATCTTGTATGCAGATTGAAAAAGGCTCTCTATGGTCTCAAACAAGCTCCAAGGGCTTGGTACTACCGTTTGGAAAAATATCTTCATCAACAAGGCTTTTCAAAAGGATCGGCAGATAGCAATCTTTATATAAAAGTTGAAAATGACAAATTGCTAATACTTGTTGTGTATGTAGATGACATTATTTTTGGGAGCAATGAAGAAGCTATGAGTCAAAACTTTGCCTTGGTCATGCAGAAAGAATTTGAAATGTCCTTGCTAGGAGAACTGACATATTTCCTTGGTTTGCAAATCCAACAAAAAGAAGGAGGAATCTTTTTATCTCAAACCAAGTATCTCAAACAGATTTTGAAGAAATATGGTATGGAAGATGCAAAACCAGTATGTACACCCATGGTCACAGGATGTAGCCTCAGTGCAAATGATGAATCTGCAGCAGTACATCAACCAACCTACAGATCTATGATTGGAAGTTTACTTTATTTGACAGGTACCCGACCAGACATCATGCATGCAGTTGGAATAGTTGGAAGATTTCAGGCAAATCCGAAGGAGACTCATCTTCAGGCAGTGAAGAGAATTTTCAAATATCTTCAAGGGACTCAAAATTATGGCTTATGGTATCCTAGAGATACAGATCTTACACTTCATGCTTATACAGATGCAGATTGGGCCGGAAGCGTGGATGACAGGAAAAGCACAAGTGGTGGTGCGTTCTTTATGGGTTCCAGACTGGTATCTTGGTTCAGCAAGAAACAAAGTTCGATTGCCTTGTCTACAGCTGAAGCGGAATATGTTGCTGCTGCATCTTGTTGCACCCAACTCCTTTGGATGATGCAGACTTTGCAGGATTTTCAAATCACTTGTACACCACCAATCCCCATCTTATGTGATAACACAAGTGCAATCAGCATCTCAAAGAATCCTGTTATGCATTCAAAAACCAAGCACATACCAATCAAGTATCATTTTCTCCGGGAACAAGTGCTTGAACAGAAGGTCAAGTTGGAGTATGTTCCTTCTAAGGAACAAGTTGCTGATATTCTCACCAAACGATTGCCCAGGGACACTTTTGAATACCTCAGGCAAAAGCTGGGGGTTGTTGATGCATCATCTTATTGCTGAACCTCTTCTGATTGATGGTACAGGTTCAGGGGGAGCATATAATGCTTTGTTGGCATTATGGAGGATGTGCAGAAGGAGATCTTGGAAGTAGCTGCAATATGTCTCTATCTCTTTCATGGTGGATTATGGTTCTTCGTTACAAATCCGGTTCATATTCAGGGGAGCATGTTTTTAGGGGGAGCATAACCCTTTGCCCTTGATGTCAAAGGGGGAGAATGAAGCTGAAGCTTTGAGGTTGCCATCAAGTCCAAAGGGGGAGATTGTTGGCATTATGGCTAAAGTGTTGTCCTTGATGGCAACCCGTTCAGGTGATAGATCACAGTACTTCAAGTCAGCAATAGAGATTGATGATCAGCTATCAAATATTGAAGAAAATAAGGGGTACGCAGGTACACCTTGCATAAGGTGCGTACACGCAGGTCAGTGTTACATAAAGTACGTACATACCTGCAGTTATCCCGTTCAGGAGGTGCGTACCCCCAGTGCACACATTTCAAGGCAAAGAAATTCACATGTGGGGTTTTCTTATGTTTTACTCTTGGTATTTAGCCGACGGTATTGTGTTATTATGGTGTCGGCTCGTGGTATTGATCCATGATTTAAGGAAGAGCTTTCCTATATAAAGCAAAGGAGATCATTTGGCTTGAGCATGTTTTGGGTTGAATATCTTATGAGGGCTAGATCTGACATATTATGATCTCTCTTGGGAGTATGTCTAGATCTAAATAAGGCGAATCTACTGATGGATTGAGATCTCTTCGGCGCATGTTCAGATCTGTAGATCTGACTGTCTGGGTTATTTCTGAAGTCTTGAAATCATCTATGCCCGAAGGTACGCAGGTACAGTGAAAGAAAAGTGCGTACATACGCAGGAACGAAGCGTTTCAGGTGCGTACATACGCAGGCACAGAAGGGTTGCAGGTGCGGAGGTCCGCAGGCAGTTCAATGGACTCAGAGCGAGGTACGCAGGCTAGAAGTTGAGTAGGGTGCGTACGTAAGCAGGCGAGCAGTTGAGCAGGGTGCGTACTGTAAGCAGGCAAGCAGTTGAGCAGGGTGAGTACTGTAAGCAGGCAAGCAGTTGAGCAGGGTGCTTACGTAAGCAGGCGAGCAGTTGAGCAGGGTGCTTACTTCTCTTAAAATCTTTGTTTATCATTGTTGTGTTCTGGGTTTGGTCCAATTATTGTTGATCTGGTTACTACAGATGACTGGGTGATTCTCTTATACTTGATGATCATTTGATGCTTATGGATCCAATTTGAAAATTTATGAAAAGTGGTCCTTGTAAGAAAAGAAGTAGGGGGTTGTAGCTCCCTTCCAGGAGAGACTGGAAAACGAGAGAGAGAGTTGTAGCTCTCTGCGGGTTGCAGCCTGCGTATTGGTAAAGGACTGCACCAGTACAAAACCACTGTAAAAGGAGTTTCTAATTTGAAAGAAGATAGAGACATATTGCAGCAGGTGGTTTTCACCCACATTGGGTTTCCACCTTACATCTTGTGTTCTTTGGTGTGACTATCCGTTTTCTTTTGTTCATGCTCATTATTTTATGGTACTGACATGCAAAAATAATTCAAAGAACAAATAAAGAAGATTTATTAAAAGAATTAGATAATACTGATTCACCCCCCCTCTCAGTATTATTTCCAACAGATTCCTGCACCACCAATGATGTTGCTCCGTGATCTCCGTGATAGTTTGAATCCTTCCATGAGGGTGTTTTTGATCCATGACTCCTAGTTCGATTGCAGACTATCTGAGGTTGGATATTGGCGGCGTATAGTCAAGGACACTTGCCAATAATATGGTCTACTACCAACAAAGTTCGTGCTTTATTATAACCATTAGCCAGTTTTTCAATGTTGTTTGTTAGTCCGTTTGGCTGAAACGCTTGAATAGGAAATGACTATAATTAGCAGAATATGGCTAAGGCCGAGAGACTGTGTATAATGTAGACCATAGGTAGAGCCAAGCTAGATATCTTTGAGTTGTAATTTCATTTACTTTGTAATTTTGTATCGCCCTCAGTTCTGGGCTGGACTCGCATTATCATGTATATTTGTTGATCAAGTTTAATACAAGGAATCGCCATGTTTTCTTCACGCTGTATCTAATTTTTATTTCATGCATGATTAAGTGTTGAACCGTTTTGTTTCCTAAATGGGAAACGAGTTGGTTGGCTAGGGCCCAGCCAACCCAGCTCGTTTACCCTTGTGCTTTCGCCATTTAAAAGGTTTGTGTGAACATTTATTCATTTGCAGTTGTGTGGCTTGGATTGTTCTTATGTTTATTTCAGAAGTTCTAAGTTAAATTCATTTCATAGTCAAGCGTGAACGAATCTGTAGTTTGGAAGTTTAATTAAGTTTATTTCTTTCTTGCAATTTCTTTCCTGCAATTACTTTCTTGCAATTTCCTTCTTGCAATTTTTGTCTTAGTTTGCTTCCACTCGGGTCGTGCAGGAAGATTCTTCCTATACCAGTGCATGTAGTTTCCTGCACTCCAGTTTATTCATTTACTTCACAGCAAGTGTTACGTTCCTTTTCCTGCTTATAATTTCATTTATTCCTGCAAGCAAAAGTATTGTTAATTCAAGTAATCATTCTTAATATTAAGAGTTATACTTCTAAAGGATCTAAGAATGTTTACGTGAATTAAGGAAGGATGTTATTACAAACACCATATTTTACACTTGCATTTTATGACCTAAGAAAAAGGAACATAAACGCTATAAGTGAATTGCCGAAAGTTAGTTTGATGCATGCAAATTACTTTGACTTCTGCTTTGATTATTCTGAATTATTTTTGCTTTATGAAGTTTACTTTCATTGCAAAGTTCAGTGAATTAAAGCATTCCTTTTCACGTGTAATTTATCTCAGAATCTAGCTTGCAATTGCAATTCTTTTCAACACGTCTTTTAATTCTTTCGAAAGTAAATTGGAAACTTTGGTGAAGGAAGCTATGTCTCGGTGCAAGAGCTAATCTCTTGTCATAAGAACAGAATGCTCTAACCCTTGAGGCTTAGAGCACCTCCACAAAGACATAAGTCTTCAGTAAAGAAGGTAAACTATATATACTTTTTCACGTAAGTATTGTACGTGCACTAGTGAAAGCAAATTGCAATAGTACAAGAACATGTTGCTTGGTGTAGAAGGAAAAATCAACTGGGAAATAGATCTTTGCAAGGGCCCACTTGTTAAGCTATTAGCCATCTATACTAATGATAAACATAGTATTTCATTTCAGCATTTAATATTGCTTCCCGTTGTGTGAAAGTTCCTTTACTTGATTTCCTCGCAAATTATTCTTTTATATTCCAGCACCAGAATTGCTTTGGTGTCGATTTCCTTTAAGATTATTTTTTTTGTCTGATTCTATGACATTTCATTTAAGAAGTAGGATTACAAATAGGAAAATTTCATACCACTTCTGGAATTTCTTATGCTTCGTCTCTAATTTTACGAAACCCTTGGGTTGACAATTAAGTGTTGAGGAGTTTTCTTAAGTGCAATTCCTACACCCAACACAAAGCATACACGCAAAAATATTCAGAAATGACCTATGTAGATATTAACTCAAGATTGGTCTCTTCCCAAATTATACAGGGCTCCAGGGACTACTATCTCAACCCATAGTCTCCAGGGAACCCAAGTTGTTACAAGGCTCTGACTTGCGGCCTCTCGAGAACCTGAGAATCGATCCCCTTCACTTCCATGTTCATAGCATAAATATAAGCATAGGTATAAACACATAATATCAAAATCAAATTCACATGATACTAAGATCATAAATCTTCCAGGGAAACTCTACCCAGTTCATTCCTCATAAACCAGGAACATTTTCATGCCATTTACCTACATAAAACAATCATTCTTCCACAAGAATGATCCCTGACACCCTGTTAGACAATGGAATTCATATATATATATATATATATATATATATATAGTAGCATAATCATGATCACAACACAATTACCAGTGTTCATAAGGTCAAGGTTAAGAGAACTTCCTTTATCCATGCAACGCATGCACAATATTGAGAACAACAGTTCCCAACTTAGCCAAGGAATCTATTACCTCAAATCCATGTACTTTACCTTTCCTGATTACCTTTCTCATGATTGTCCTGCCATTGTCCATTTATCCCTATGGACCCAACTATCCCAACTAGTTGTCATATTCTTGCCTTTAGCTACCCTTTATTCATGCATCGGACTTCATCCGAGTCGTATATTATCTGTTGGGTTTCACTCAGCTCTTCCTGAGCTCCATTATCTTTCCTCTTTCCCCCAAACAATTCCCAAGACCCTCAAAACATAAAAGGAAAGAACAAGAAGAAAGATGAAGAAAACATAGAAATCCAAACAACGATACAATAATACAACACCACAAACAAAGTGGCATGGCCATACACCAGTCATAGTCAAAATTGAAAATCAAGAAAAAACAAATCAGAAAACACTGAAAGCACAAGAGTTTCAAAAGACACCATGAATCAACTCCCATGAGTTCAGAATGCTTCCAATGGTTCATAAATAAAATCTCAACCCAAGCCTTCTTCAAGATCTATGGAAGTCTCTTTTGCCATGCAATTCCCTGCATCATACTGTCATAAACACACAATTGTCAATGCATTAATAAATATAACAATATACCAATTATCTTACCCTGCTGTACCAAGAACATTTCCCTGCAACTACACATTCATGTATCATCTCTCAAGGGATTTCAATTCCCTTGACAAATTCAGCTATAACTGGAAACCAGCTATTATGTATGCATATGATCAACCATATTCCATGTAGCTTCCTTGGCCCCAAAGTGCTTCTATTCACTTTAACTTGTGTTATTGCTCGGTTCCAGAGCATGAGCTTATTCTATTGCAAGATGTATTGTATTGAGGCTCTAACTGGAACTCTCCCATTGGTTTCACCTTCCACCTCAATGATGAATGTTTGATGTTCTACCTATATTTTATCAACTATTGCATAGATCCGAGGAATGATCTGACCTACATCCCCAACTATTTACGCCTCATGTGCGCTATAAATTTGAGGCCTAGCATCCTAATACGATGGACAATCCCTCCTATGATGGTCTCCATCACAAGTCCAACACCTCAATGGTTCTCTACAATTTCCTTTATTTTGCTACACCATAGACTAAGACCCCTGTCCTTTCTTAGTTGTATTGACGTTTTTATGAGGTGCCACATTTTCCTTATCACCTGCATCCTGATCTTCCTCACTTCTCAGTCCATTTTCCTTTAGTATTCTCATTACCTTTCTAGTCATGCTTGAACTCAAGCTTGCACTTTGACTACTCGTAACAATGCTTTAACTTCTTGATCTCTTCCTCTAATGACTAAGGCTCATCAAACTCAATCTGATATTGAATGATAATGGAAATCCACTTATGAACCGTTGGATATTTTCTTTCTCATCCTTGAGATAGGGCACATATCTCAATAACTCTAGAAATTCAGTTGTGTATTCTTCATATGTCATGGAACCCATCTTGAGCTCATAGAATTCCTTGGAATTTCCATCATAATACCTCTCAGATAGGTACTTCTTCCTGAAGAGTCCTTCAAATTCTTCCCAAGTAAACTCCTCTTATTTGATACCTCTAATATGCCTAACATCTTCCCATCATATATCTATTTTTCCCTTAAGATTAAAGGTAGCTATCTTGGCTTTCATATTCTCAGAGTAATCATGAAGTCTGAAGAATTTCCTTATCCCAAGTAGCCATGCTTCTGCATCTTTTGACTTAGTCAACTCACCATCAAAAGTAGGAGGCTTGGCTTTCTTGAACTCCTCTGGAAAGTACCCCCTCTCACTCCTCCTGTAAGAATATTGGCGGTGATGGTGATGATGTCTCCCAGAAGCAAAACTAGAATAAAATACACGAGTGTTATCCCTCCTCTCATGTGTATCCAATGGTCTTCCAATCTTCACTATATCATCCATGTCCAATTTGTACCTTTTATTATACATGATTCCATATGCACCATTAGTCTTTTCTTCATGTTTTTCCCCATGGACTGATTCCTAGTTTTCCATGCTTTTGCGAATCTGAAAGAATTTGGAGGATGATTGCATTAACCATAGCTTACATTTATTGATCTCTCAAAAGCCTTTCTTGTGCCTCAATCAACCTCTCATTATCTTCCTTGCAACTTACAATCTCTGCCTTCAATCTTCTCAGTGTATCTGCTAGATCAGGAGACTCTCCCTCTCCTTGCTGCTCAACTAATCTCTCCCATCCTACCAATGTCTCTTCTGGTCTGTATGGGGATTCATATGAATTGTAGTCAACTATTTTTCTCTTCATCCCTAGTCTTCTATTGCCCTGCAAACATACCATGTTAGATAAACCAAAATAGAATACATGATCAAAATTATACCTCAATGTATCTCAGGGGAGGTTATTACATCTGCACAAGTCAATCTATATTAGCACGGTACATAATAATATAAAGAACTTAATTTTCATGCAAGCAATTGTAATGACAATACTCATCATGCATATGACCACAATGCACATAACAACAATTAACTATCATGCATGAATAACCGATGCATGTGCATATGACCGCACTAATTAACTAGCATCTATCATGCATGTAACCACAATAGCAATAAAATGACTGACATGCATGTGACTACAATGCATATAACAATAATTAACCATCATACATGCATGCCAAACATATAAACTTGCATGACAATCTTCATTTACCCTGAGGTCCAGTGCTGCAACCTCGCTCTGATACCACTTTGTAACACCCCACCCCACATTTACCCGCTTTTACAAGCTCAATAGGGTAAACATGAGTTGAGAGTTACTATACATGACTCAACATCCAAGTTCGAGTTGTGGAATTGGGGTTTATGATCTTGAAACTTACTACAACCTTTCAGGGACATATGATCACCCAGACATAAAAAAAAATTCACTAGTGACCATTCCCTGAGCTAGAGCTACCTTTTTCACCCACTCTACCTCCTAGCCGCACTCATAAGCTTCCCTCCATGTGGCTACAGCCCAAATTCTCCAGTTAATAGAGTGCAACCAGAAGCCCTGTTCTAAATTTTTAGGCTAGTGTTCAGGCCAACTACCCAAATTTTCACAGAACCTTCCAGAACTCTATCAACACAACATGTGTGTCTGTATACTTAATTATAGGCTATACTCTTACTCCAACTTGGAAAATACATGATGATCATTTTTGCAAACACTTGGTAAACATAACACCTATAGGTCATGAATGCATATATGTTCACTGTATCATTAGCTTCATCAGAGAATCGTTAAGAAGGCTCGTTTCCCTCTCAAGATAGATGCAACAACACTTGTTAGGCCATACAATCATGTAACCATTCAATAACTTATCGAATCATGAACAATATCCATAATAAGAGCACATCATTTAACCATGTTTATAACTAGAATTTAACCAGAATGAGACCATGACAAACCAATCATAAAATCAACATAATAACCAATACATGTGCTCATTGATCTCAATAAGAAATAACACATATATATGCATAAAGCCAACCAAATCAAGGACTTCCACGTACCATCAGACCATAGATTGGGATGAACCAAATCTCTGTTTCATCCAATCACCCTTGTGCCATATTCCAAGCATGAATGTGGGATCACATGGGATAAACCAAAACAGAACCAACCAGAGCATCCAAAGGCTAAACCACCTCAACCCTAAACCAAAGTGATTTCACCTAAGCCGATCTAGAAATCACCAAAACCAAACAATCTTGGATGCTTCAGACTTTCTTCACCATACCCAGAGGAATTTTCCTATCTCCACCCACCTATCAAGAGTTCTAGGACAAAAACCATCTCCATCCTCAACCCTTGGGAATTTTCTTGAGACCACCTCAACTAGGATCTGAAATCTATCGGCAATCCAAAGCTTAACCAAAACAGGGAACCCACTACATCATGGTTATCTAGGAAATGGCAAAGGTAAAGCTATAAACCATTGTCAATTCAAGAAAATCCCATGCCAATGAGAACAAACATGAACAATAAACCAATGCATAAACCATGCATCAAATTCTGGCATGTTAAATCACACATGCACATTGTTACTAGAAAATCCACAATTATTTTCTACCCTTACTTGATATTTTCCAAACTTCCTCTTGTGCTCCCTTTCTTTCCTGGCTTGTCCTTTTCTTGATTGCTCCCTTGATTGTTCCAAGTGAATGCTAGAATGTCCAAGAGTGTGTCCAAATGTAACTAAGAGAGTCATATAATTTTCTCCCTCTCCTTTTATTTCCTTTTCCTTTCCTCCTTTATTTCCTTTTCCTTTGAAGTAATTGTCATTTATTGCCCTTTGCCTTTTGCTAATGCCAATGCCAATTTCCATTACCATTAATTAACCACAAGTGACCCCCAATGTGATTTTTCTCCCCATTCAGTTAGGAATATGTGTCCCATGACCTTGGCTTTATTTTATTTACATGGAAACTTAACCCGGGGTTGTTGCACAATAAGTTTGAATCAATGCAGGCTGAGAGCGCATCACACCATTCTAGTGATCATGATTGTAGATCATCTCTGAAGTGAGGTGAGAATTCCAAAGGAAGAGTTAAGGAAATATCTCCTCATTAGATCTGCACCAAAGACAACCATTCAAGGTATAACTATTCCAACTTTCCATTTGATTATAAGAAAATTGGCAAGCAAAGTTTATCGCATAGAAAACCATGTGCATTTTGTGGTTTGAATAACCATGTTGTTTGCAAGTGTTGGAAAATAATGGCCTTGAATAGGAAGGCACCACGACATAAGGACCCCTCTCCACATCACGAGAGAAAGAAGGTCAAGGAAGTATGCAGGAAGAAGAACCATTGCACCCATTGCAACAAGGGTGGACATTAAAGAGCTACATGTTGGAAGCTCCATCCAAATCTACACCCAAAAAGGGACAAGAAGCATATGAAAGAACCTATGAAGGAACCAACTGATGAAGTAGTTCAACAAGGAAGCCAGCTACTAGAATAAAGCATATTAACCTGGTTGGGTAAGAAAGGGGTAGTTTTTCTAAGTCATTTGGCATGGCCCCCATTGTAAATCACTTGTTGATTTTCAAAGCTTGTAAAATTGATGAATGTATAACATCAATTGTATATGCAACATACTGATATTTTTGGCCTTAGTTAGATAGCATGGGGTATGGTTTTTGATCTAAAACTTGATCATGAGTGTGTTATAAACACTTGGAAAGTATGGTCTTGTTTGTGATCTTGTAAGTTGGACATGTATTTGTAGTTACATATTTGCATATGGATACATGTGTCGGTTTCATCACTTCTAGCTCTGAAGTACAAAGGTGAAGGGGAAGAAAGTGTGGTCTTTCAGAGATATTTTTTATGCAAAGAAAATTACATATCATGTTTATACTTTTGGAGGATCAAAACTCTTTTAGTGGGGAGGAACGATCCAAGTGGACCCCTGATGGCTCAAACATATAAGTCTTCAAAATGCAGTGAAACCAAGACCAAGTTGTAGTGATCGTTGTTACTATTCTATTGTGGCAAACAAAACTCAAATATGAGTCTGTATGACCAACTTATCGCAGTTTGAAGTTCACAGGACACACAGAAAAATGGGGCCCAAGTGAGCAAGCTAGGTGGGACCTACAGGCTTGCATGGCAACCAACTAGTGGCCTACTAGTCACTGACATTTGTCACCAAATCGTTTGATCCTTAGGACCTAAAATAGAATTATTAAAATCCCATTAAAAAAAACATTTAAAAATATAAAATGTGGTTATTAAACTATATAAAACAAAATTCCATATATATTAAAATATGGTCATATAAAATCCAAATTAATTTTAACATGTCCATATTTTAAACCCTATATATATGTTGGGTAAAATTTATTATAAACCTAACATATTAAAACAACCCAAAAACAAAGTTTGTTTTATGTTTGTCATACACCATAGTTTGCTATAATAAAAACATGCCACATGTTTTATGGTTCGACGTACATACCATAATATATATGGTTTAAAATGTTTGGACGAGCGGTTTATTATAAATAACAAATATTTAAAAAAAAATTGTTATATGCTTTATAACCATATACATATGTAATGGTCTGAATTCAACAATCAAGGGTAACGATGACCGTCGGGAGGAGCGCCAATAGTTAATAGTCGCGACGGAATTCCAACATGTCACAACGGTTCAGTGCTTTGTAAAATATGGGTTCATTGGGTTTTGAACCCTCAACCTGTCTGCCAGCTACCAACCTAATGTGTCATCCGCCAACCGGGAGTCCACTCGCTTCGACTTTGAAAAAGTCAGCTATCCACACAATATATACACTGTGCATGCCATCCGAACAGAGGTGGAACCGAGCCATGAGCTCAAAGGCCAAATGGAATTGTGATGAAGGAACCCTACATGGAAAAACTAGGACAGGGGTGGAACCTTGCTGGCACGTTTTTTGAGATAGGATATTCTATAGGAATATAATTTTAAAGTATATTATTTTTGATGTTGTGAGGAATCTAAAAGATTCCCAATGGGACCTGAATTGATAATGTCAGAATGTGGCTGACTTTATACTCATTTTAACCATAATTTCATAAGGATCACAATGGTGCTTTCAGTTTTTACATTCGGGCAATGGATTTTAGGGGTCGTGGCAAAAACTTGCCTTTCCCATTAATTGTTGGGCATGAATTTTGAGATAACAATACAAATTTCAAAAGTAGGTCATGTTTACAATCAAAAGCCTCAGGAGGATGAGACAAACCTACTGGTGTTGTGATTGTTGTGTTTGAGTGGTCAAATTTCTTGTCACTCCCAGGAATCGACATATAATAATGTATTTTGCCATGTACTTTCCTTTCTTTTTTATGAGATGAATGAAGTGGGCTCCCCACTATTGAAATGTGGCTTGGATATGTAGTCCACATTGGACGAACTTCATTATCAAACTTTTATGTGCATTGTCTTTATGGTCTCCTTTATATTGCTTCTTATTTGCACATATGGTTTTTACATGTTCTTTCATGCAATTTGGCTAACATCAACTAAAGAAAAGATGTTGGAGAATGCTGGTAAATAAGATATTCTGGATCATTCATCCAATTTGAATAAACGTATCCCTCTTAAGCTCATAGAAGTGCACCTTTAAAATGCATTAAATGGCCAAGAAAAATGTTTTTTGACGAGGGGTTAAAGTGTGATGTTTGGAGATTTGTAGCATAAATTTGCTAGGTGTGCCAAATGAATAAGCGAGAAATTGTCAAAACCCTTATGTTGCTTCAACCTTGACTCATCCCCAATCAAAGGTGGACAAAAAATTTCATGTGTTTCTTTATATGCCTACAAAAATAAAAAGGTGAGGATGACATTTTGGTTGCTTTGGTCAAAGTCACCAAATATGCACATATATGTGGAATCCAAATTACATATATGATTAACCAAATAATAAAAGTTTAATTTTTTAGGGAATTCACAAGCTTTATGGTTTTCAAAAGGTGATGGTCAGCAACAAACACCCTAAATTTAGAAGAAATATTTGTGGGGGGGGCATCAAAGATAAAGGGAACCACCCTTGCTATAGGCTTTCCTTATCATCCCCATGTACATGTCCAATTTGAGGTCATGAACAAATTTCTTGAGAATTATTGTCATTATTGTGCTTAAGAGAAAATAATCCTAATGGTTCAAATGGTTTTTCCATAACATCCATATCTCGACCCTCAAGTTAATTTGTAATAAATTGTAATTAGTTATGTGGATGACATTGTATTTCTTGTGTCAGAATGGATGTGTCGCTATTGTGACAAAAAACAAGAATTGGATGAATCTAGAAACCATGTATACGTAATCTAGATGTTTTGATTAATGAACATGTTGAAACAACTAACTGGGAACATATCAACAACTAATATGGGCTATGATACCACGAGGCGAGAAATGATGAGGGAATTACAAGAGTTGTCTTGCAAAAGCCTTACCATAAAATTTGAATTTAAATCTAATCCCTTTCCCTCTTGCCCAAGAAATAATCTCCATCATAAATATGGAATTTGGGATGGAAAATATAATAGTGCTTCAAAATTTAATAGAAGGAATGGGTTGAGTACATTACTTGAATTTTAAATTTGACCCATAGATTGTCTGGGAGAGATTGGCTATAATGGCTTTGTGGTGGTCTTGTAGCGCACAATTCTACAGTTGTAAGCCTGTGACGTCTTGAGGGATTACTTCCGCATCCCCCACACGTGGCACAAAACTCTGTTCCACTCCTCAACATCTCTTTCTGCTCCAAATTCCTATTGTGGTAAAAACAAAAACTCCCATTATTCACTTAGTTCTCATTATGGGGACCCTTTGATTGAATGGTTGATCATATTACTATTATATTTTGAGAGTTTGGATTGCCTAAATGAGTTAATTTTTTTCTTATCTTCCTATCATAAATTGTTTCATCTCATTTGGACATTTGGTTTGAAAATGTTGTCTAAACAATGATTGAACATTTTCACTACTCTGAACTAATCATTGTATAAATGTTCGTTATCTTTAGCCCCCGAGGCCAAACTTTTCATTAGAAAGTGGTCTTTTCTTTAATTTTTAAAACAACAAAATAATTTTAAAGTGGCTATGACATATCAGAACTTTAGGACTTATTAATATCAGAATATTTCTTCCAAAATCTCTGATATCATAAATCTTGATCCTATTTATAAGTGGTTGTAGTTTATTACTCAGATAAACCTTTTTATAATAGAGTAATATTAGAGTTTTCAGAGTTATGGCATCGGAGGAACTCTTTTAGAATTCTTTGATACCAAAACTTCGATACATATGACACTAACCCTTTATAATAATACACATATATATAACTCTGAAAACACATAAGTGGTAGCCTTTTTGAAAGATTTTAGTTTATTATAGTTTAAACCAAAGTCTGATTGTTATATATAAGCACTATCAGAGGACCCCACATGCCACATCATACTCCACTCTAGCATATCGGAGATACCATATCAACCTTTTGTTATGTGGCACCACTCAAAACCTTCAATCTTCGATATTGTGATGCACCTCCCATTCCCATCTCTGATATCTGATATCGCAAATACTTTGATATTGCGAAAGCTCCCATCTATGACATGTTATTCGCTCTGATATTGGACCCAATTTATCTATAGGATCCATTTAATGCAAGATCGTGTTCGTTTATCAGAACTTTTATAATGACATACATTTGAAACTGTTATGAAACCAGCTCACAAAAAGATAGAAAAGAGAGACGAACGCCTTCAAAATAAGTCTCTTTGAGGGGGCAACCTCCTTTACATTACACAAATGAATAATTCTTGGATGATACAAATGACAATACCTCCTTTCTATATATAGGAGTCTAAGGGGTCATAATATAATCAGAGTTGACATAACAATAATAATGTAAGGGCACAACAATAACAATAGTGGGCTTCTATGGAGCACAATAGTAACAATATGGGGACTACATGGGCACAACAATATAATAAGGGGGTTGCACTAATAACAATAAGGGGTTACACTAGTAGTATAGGGACCTAACATGCCCCTCTCCTTCAAAAAGTGTTGTCCTCAATGCTTGAGTAGTTATGGATGCTTCTGTATAAAATTCTCTTTCTCCCATGTGGAACTTTCAGCGGGTAAGTTCTTCCACTTGATGAGATACTCTGAAATCGATCAATTTCGTAGCTATCGATTTCTTGTTTCTGTGACTACTTTGGGTTGCAATATGAATTTTTTCTTCATCAAGTTCTGGAAATATTGTTTGAATTGGGATCTTCTGAAACTTTTTAATGAGTGCCCACACTTCTTGGATAATAGAAATAGCACAAAAAAATTCTTCCACATCCTCATCCTTTCTTGAGAGTGCATTTGCAACAACATTTTTCTCCCCTTTTTTGTAGATGATACCCAACATCTTTGTGACCCATTTTTACTATTCTTATGAAGATAATCTTTGTTCTAAAAAGTATTTAAGACTGTCATGATCCATTCTTACCTTTGAGTGTATTCTCATTAGGTAAGGTCTGATGTTTGGAGGAACACTTCCTAGAATCAAATGAATAGCATAATCATGATCACGAATAGGTGAGAGGCCTTTGGGAGTGTCAAATACCTTGGAATGATTGCCCAAGACTTTTTGGAGATCTGGAGAAATAGATGATTTTGATGTGGGAAACTCTAGTGAACATAATTATGAATTTACGCCTCGTTTTTCTTTCTTTAGAATCTTTTTCATTCCATTAGATCTTATTATATTTCCTGGTTTCCGTGCGATACCCCTTAATTCAACTTCCTTTCCTTCTGAAAAAAATTCATGAAAAGTTCTTGAAAATCAAAAGTTATTATACCCAAGGATTGTAGCCATTGGACTCCTAGTACAACATCAACACCACCCATTGGAATGGAAAGAATTGGGCTATTCAATACATATTCTCCCATGGATAGCTTGATATTATGGCACTTTCTAGAGAAATTTATGGTTCCTCCACTTGCAATCATCACTTGACACTCTGGTGCTGGATATAGGAAGCAATTCAATTCCTTGGCTATCTTACAATGAATAAAATTATGGGTACTACTCGAATCAATCAACACTATTACCTTTTTCTTCTTGATATGTCCTTCTATCTTTATAGTTTGAGTGGTAATTTCAACCAATGCATTACAAGATATGGTTGGATTTATTTCTTCTTTCTCCGGGGTTGGTTCCTAGTGAGTATCATTTTATTTTGACATTTCTTGATCCTTTTCTTCCTGATATTTCACTGCTTGAACCTTCTTCTTCTTGATATGTCCTTCTATCTTGAGAGTTCGAGGAGTGGAAATTCATGCCAATACAATACAAGATATGTTCGGATTCATTTTTTATTTCTCTAGGGTTAGTTCCTGGTGTATATCCTCTTCTTTTGACGTTTCTTAATCCTTTTCATCCTCCTCTTCACAATCTATGTAAAATAATTTCTTCTCAGCACACTTATGAACTTTAATGTATTTTCTATCACAATTGTAACAAAGCCCTTTTGCTCTTTTCTCTTCCAATTGTTGTGGTGTCAACCTTGTAGGTTGTGGAAGGATAGGTGAAACAACACTTCCATCTTTATAGCTGTGAGGGGTAGAATTCCTTGTTGCCATAATTTTTCTTTCCACTTTTCTTGCCAACCTGTATGCCTTCTCCAATGAATCAAGTTCCCAAAGGCAAAACTCATGTTGGAAGTTATCTTTTAAAGTCCCTATGAAGATAACAATCCTCTTCTTCTCTGGAATATCATTTACCCTTATATTCAATTTTTGAATGTCCTCAATGTGCTCTTCCATTGAACCCTTTTGTTTGAGATTTATGAATTGGATAAAGAAGGTGTTGCTCTTTGTATCTTCATAATGTGCTATCATTTCCTCTGTGAAAATTAACCATGTGACAAGTGGTTTACGAGAACAAATCCCTTTATACCATAAAAATTGATTCGGTTCTAAATATAAGATGCCATACGTACCTTTTGTAACAGTTGCACCTCATGTAGATCAAAATATTGCTCCATCTGTAGTATCCAATTTACTGGATCTTTGCCAGGAAACTTACTCATATCATTTTTTCTTGGTTTTAGGAGCTCGATCTTGAAACGACTGTAACTCTTTAATTTCAGATATTTAAGTTCTGAAATATCGACCTGCAGTAGCCCTCTGCGTCGTCTTTCCAATTCCACCAGTCTGATCGAAAGTGGATTCTCCAAGAAAGAGTTATGCCCAATCTCCCAAGATGACCTTCTTATATACTTTTTCAGTAGAGCGAACTTGTACGAAGTGCCACGTGTTACTGTTTCGACCTTCAGACCTGAAAAAAATATAAAGGAAAGTACATTACATCCTCTTTTTGTAGCTTCTTACAAAATTTCAATCTGATGCTCAGAGAGAAAGTTATGACAATTTTCCCCGGGTCACCTGTTTGGGTTGTAATTCGGGAGCCTACAAGAACCCAAAATTTATTGGACTATATCTCCGAAAATATAGTGAAACAAGATGTGAAAATATAATAATTGTAAAGGCTACATTGTGGTGGACAATTTTTCCTTTTACACAATGTGACTTCTAACTTATAGTCTTTTTTGGTTACAATACCATAGGTAAATTCCATGGGTAGGTAAATACCATGGGTGAATGAATACCATGGGTTGATGTCACATACAATACCATGGGTGAATGAATACCATGGGTTGATGTCACATACAATACCATGGGTGAATGAATACCATGGGTGGATGTCACTTTCAATACCATGGGTAAATTCCATGGGTAGATGCCATTTTCCATTCAAATCATTCCTCCGTCCTTAAGAATCAATGGTCCCCATTGCGTGAATTTCCCTCTAGAGAAGCTTGTTTAAATATGAAGAGCCACTAAAGAGAATGATTTTGTGTGGTTAACCCATAACCGTGATGAACGAAGATCAAGGATAGAGATACCCTGTAATGCTTATGACCAATTGTGATATTGACAGTGTGCGACCTAGCAAATAGACTTCGATGAAGTGTGGGTTTTGGATGACCCATAACCATGAAAAACGAAGATCTTAGGATAGAGATACCCTGTAATACTTGTGACCAACTGTGATACTAACAGTGTGCAACCTAGCAAATGGACTTCGATGACAAGGATTTTGTGCGGTTGACCCATAACTGTGATGTTGAATGTTGATGAAGTAGCAGGTGCCTACATAGCCTAGGGTGGGAGGGCATGTCTACAAAGAACCCAAGTTGAACGATGTTATGCTAAAACTGATGAATTTGAAGCAGGTGCCTACTAAAGCGTGGTGGTAACGTACATCTCCAAAGGGAACTCACTCTGAATGTTCCTCCGGATATAAAAACTAATTTAAAATGGGCATAATTCGGTCAATATAACTCGGAATATTTATTATAACTTGTTTTTGGAAATAGAATGACCATTTTTCATCTTTTCATGTGATTGAAATCCCTATATGGACACTCTGGAAACTCAAATTCATGCTTCAACTGTCCCGCCCTCACAAAAATTCTGAAAAAAAAAATAGATAAATAAATAAACAAAAACAAAAACAAAAACAAACAAAAACAAACAAAAACAAAAACAAATAAACAAATAAACAAACAAACAAAAACAAAAACCATTTCATTTTAAATCAATGATATCTCCCTCATATTAACTCTGATTCGGCCAATTTTTTTTTAATTTGGTGCTTTTTCAAGAGGAGCTCAGATCTACAATCATTTTTCTGAAATTTTGCATAAAAACTACAAAAAATGATAGGAGAGTCGTCTTCCATGAATTATTATTAGAAAAAATTCTACAACACAGTTGATTTTAAATCAACGATATCTCCCTTATCCGGACTTCGATTCTGCTGATTTCTTTTTTGAATTTGGGCATGTTTTCGTAAGAAATCCATATTTGTTCTTTTTTTGTAAAACTTTAACCAAAAGTTTAAGATCTAATCTGCAAACTCGTTGCCCAAAAAATTCCTACAAAAAAATGAAGAAGAAAAAATTTCTTCCCGATTTGCCCAAGAAAGTGCTCTCTGGAGATTGTAGCCTGTGCACGAATTTTATTGAAGAATTTGTTAAAGATCTTGAAACTGAAAGGGAAAATAGATCAATTGACAGTTACATCTTGAATCTACAAACCTCCATTGTGGCTTCAAATATTCCCGAGTTCTTAGAATCTGCATCAGCAACTCTTGGTTCATCCACAATTGCATATGGTTAAGGAATTCCTACCGAACCTCCTTTCATTCCCACCATTCCCGTGCAGCCCACTATATCAGATCAGAGACCTCTTGTCTCATCTCCTCCCTCAACCCCATCAACACCTCAAACATATTGTATTTCATCTCTTCCTTCGACAGCTCATACACCAATTACATTGTCAGCTGCTATCATTGTTCCCACTCCTCCTACATCCCCAAGGCCAATTGTAAATCCACCTATAGCAATGGCTACCCGATATGCACCTCTTGTGTTGCCTCAAAACTTGGATGCCATGCCCGTTGACTACCAAAGCAAAATCCCATTGTTTGATGGCACTCCTCAAAGTATCACAGCTCAACAGCATGTGGATAGGATGACTAATTTCTTTGACCTTCATGAGATTGATGCCAAAAATGTGACTATGAGATTATTTGTGCAAACTTTTGGAGGTGAAGTGTGGAAGTGGTTCAGAGCTTTGCCGGCTACAAGTATCACTACACTGACCAATCTTCAGAGACAATTCTTGGATCACTGGGAGGTAAAGAAAAACCCTCTTCAAATCCTTTTCGAATATGAGAACATCAAGAGGAATGTTGGTGAGAGTGTCCAAGATTATTGTGTTAGATTCAATATTGTTTACAATGCAATTCCTACTAATATAAAGCCACCTATGGGATTGGCTTTGATTAAATTTCCTAATGGATTCGATCCAGACATGGCATATCAATTGAGAGAAAGAGATCCGGCCACATTGGAGGACAAGCAGAAAATCGTTGTTAGCATTGAGGCAAATCTACTTGCCAAGAGAGCTAGAGCAAAGGCCAAAAAGAAGGTGACTATAAAAGAAGAAGCTTCTTCCTCCGATCATTTGCTTCGCAAGATCGAGAAGATGTTTGATAGGCTCACAATTGCTGATAAGCCTAAAGCACAAGTCAGAAATCCAAACTTATGTGGTCAACAACAACCACAATTCAGAATCAAGCAACGAGAACAAAGAGCACAAGACCAAGCGGCACAATAGCAAGTAAAGACACCCCTACATCAGAATTGTGTACATGGTCCAGAATCAGATGATGATGAGAACATAATTGGTGAAGAGAATCATTTATTTACACCTGATGATCTGCCCATTTATATCACCGAAGATGAAGAGTATTCAGAAAGCCCAGTTGTACAAAAAGACAAAGATTTCATCTTGGCAAATGAAACAATTCTTGAAGAAGAATCTGATGAATATCATAGGGGATACATGAATGCTTTGACAACACAACAACGACAATATTCACTTAGGAGTGGAGAAGTTCCCATCAATCCAATTCAGAAGAAGAAGGAAGTGTCACAGCCAAAGAACGATTCTCCAATAGCGCAAAGAAAGGGAAAGGAAGTAGTTGATCCTACCACCAGCAAGACACAATCAGCAAATGAAAGATCAAATCAGCTAATAGTATCAAAGGAGAATACTGAAAACAAGGATGCTCCAGTCAAAGAGGTAGAGAAAACATCAGCCTTTAGCTTAGAAAATGAAATTGCTAAGTTAAAAGTGTCAATTCCTTTGACTGAATTAATGAAGAACAACAACTATAAAGGTCAGGTGTCTAAGATTTTGAATTTGGATCCATTATCTGATATGGTAAATGTGGAGGATGATCAACCCGAACTTATCTTTGGGCTAGCATTAGAAGGACAGTCTGAGGATAGTGATGTAGCTCCTTTTTACATCAGCCTTAGATTGCATGATTATGTATTTCACAATGCCATGTTCGATTCAAGAGCCTCTCATAATCTCATGCCTAAAGCAATCATGGAAAAATTGGGTTTAGATATCACTCGCAAGTACCATGATCTATATTCCTTTGATTCTGGTAGGGTCAGATGCATTGGGCTTATTAAAGATTTGGTTGTCACTTTAGATCAGATTCCGGCGAAGAATGTTTTGATGGATGTGGTTGTGGCAGATATTCCTCCTAGATTTGGTATGCTTCTTTCTAGATCTTGGGGAGCAAAACTCAAAGGGACATTGCAGCTTGATTTCTCCTATGCTACTATTCCCGTGTTCGGTCAGTTGAGGAAATTATACCGGGAGAAAAAGATGAAGTACATGATCACTAGCAAGGAGAAACCTCTAAATCATCCAATCAATTATGTACATACTGATTTGGAATCTTTTGTTTTATATTCTGATAGTTTTAATGATGTAAATAGTCAAGTAGTTGAAGTAGAAGATATTCCAAA
The DNA here is from genome assembly GCA_031772625.1 of Pinus tabuliformis. Classification (NCBI taxonomy): domain Eukaryota; kingdom Viridiplantae; phylum Streptophyta; class Pinopsida; order Pinales; family Pinaceae; genus Pinus; species Pinus tabuliformis. The sequence continues at coordinate 47,468,879 of CM062820.1, forward strand.
GATCACTGAAAATTTCAGAGTTGTACTAGATCAAGAAAGACGAAAGCTTGATAGTACTGCTGAGCAATCAGCCTTCCGACAGCAGCAAAAAGTTGATGGACAGCAAGCAAAAGAAGAAGAGCAAACAGAATTTCAGCATTTGGAGGATGAAGCCGGGTTGTGGAGCATGGATTTTGATGGTGCGGTAGGTAGGGAAGGTGCTAGAATTGGCATTTGGATACGCAGCCCTACATTTCTTCCAAACAAAGTGCCAAGTAATGTAAGGGTATGTTCGTACAAATTGGCTTTTGATTGTTCAAATAATGAGGCTGAATATGAAGCTTTAATTGTTGGTTTGAAAATTCTTAAGAAGTTAAATGCTAAAAGAATTTCAGTATATGGCGACTCCGAGTTAGTTATCAAGCAAGTGAAAGGTGATGACAAGCTAAGCATCCTTGCATGTGAGCTTACCGGAATGCGGTGTTAGATATTTTAAGATTGTTTCCAGACTACACTTTGACATGTGTCCCTCATGTTCTTAATGTTATTGCAGACCCTCTTGCAACAGCTGCAAGTAATTTGAAAATTCCGATGAATTCAAACAATAAGTTTTAAATTCATGTGAAACATCACCCTGCTGTCCCAGATAATCAAAGATATTGGCAGGTGTTTCAAGATGATAAAGAGATCGAAGAATTTCTGCAAAATGAAGGCAAATACAAAGACACTTCTATAGATGGAGAGCATGATGATGGTGAAGCAGATATGGAAGTAAATCAGATGGAAGTTTTGCAGCTCAAGGACAATGTCATTCCTAAAGGTCTAATACCTTTAGAGGAGTTGTTTGATCAAGATGATGTAGCCCGGAAACCGAGTTTGGTACCAACCGAGAAAGGAGTTGAAGATGTAAACATTGGATCAGCAGAAAATCCTAAAATGGTCAAGTTATCAAAGGCCTTGCCTCCACAGGTAAAGGAAAAATACATTAGTTTATTATCTTCATTTACTGATGTATTTGCTTGGGACTATTCAGATTTGAAGGCATATGATAAGAGCATAATTGAGCACATCATCCCGATCAAGCCTTTTCGACAGAAGCTAAGAAGGATAAATCCAAAGCTGTTGCCCTCAATAGAGAAGGAAGTGAATCGATTATAAAAAGTTGTTATAATCGTTCCCATAATATTTTTAGATTGGATTTCTAATTTGGTACCCGTGCGCAAGAAAACAGGTGAGATTCGATTATATATTGATTTCATAAATCTGAATAAAGTATCTTTGAAAGATAACTATCCATTACCCAAGATGGATCACATACTTCAAAGAGTAGTTGGAGCATCCCGCATGTCGCTACTCGATGGTTATTCCGGTTATAACCAAATTCTAGTCCATGAGGATGATAGAGACAAAACAGCATTCACCACTCCATGGGGAACTTTCCATTATGCCAAGATGCCATTTGGACTGAAGAATGCTGGTGCAACCTTTCAGCAGGCTATGGATATTGCATTTGCAAATGATAAATATGTATTTTTAGTTGTTTATCTTGATGATTTGACAATTTTTTCTAATTCAAATGAAGAGCACCTTTATCATTTGAAGATTGTATTTCAGTGGTGTAGAAAGTATGGCATATCTCTCAATCCAAAGAAGAGCTCGTTTGCCATGGATGAAGGAAAGCTTCTTGGTCATATCATATCCAAGGAGGGCATCCACATTGATCCAGATCGAGTGGAAGCCATTCAAAAAATTGATTTTCCACGAATTAAAAAGGAGATCCAATCATTCAATGGTAAGATGAATTTCTTATGTCGCTTTGTGCCAAATATTGCAGAACATTTGAGGGAAATCACAAACATGTTAAAGAAAGATAGTGTACTGAAGTGGACTGAGGAAGCCATCAAGTCTTTCAATTTGGTAAATCTAGCCCTTTCTTCAGCTCCAATTTTGATCAGCCCGAATTATTCCCAAGATTTTATTTTGTTTTCATTTGCTTCTAATCATACTATGGCAGCGGTCTTAATGCAAGAAAGAGACTAGCTTGAAAAACCAATTGCTTTTTTGAACATAACGATAAGGGATGTAGCTTTAAAGTACAATATTATTGAAAAGTAAGCTCTTTCTTTGGTAAAGGCATTGAAAGATTTTTTAGTTTATATTCTGCATTCTCACATCCTTGCTTATGTCTCTAATGTTGTCGTTAAAGATGTCTTAGTGCAAACAGATCCGGAAGGGAGACGAGGCAAATGGATCACAGCTTTGTTAGAATATGATGTGGAGATCAAACCAACAAAGCTCATCAAAGGACAGGGGCTGGCCAAACTGATGGCGGAATCTAATTTGCATGCCTTGGACATAAATCTTATTACTGCTATCTCCGAAGAAGATGAGGAGAGTTCACTTGTTCAGGTAGCTGAAATGTTTATTATTTCTCCTTGGTACTTGGATATTGTTTATGTGCTCCAAAATCTTTCACCGCCACCTGGATTGGCTAAGAACAAAAGTAGGACCCTGAAATTAAAGGTTGCCAAGTTTTGTATAATGAATAATGCACTCTATTGGAAAGATCCTGGTGGTGTCTTGTTGAATTGTTTGGTTGAAGAAGAAGCAAAACAGGTCATGGATGATTTTCACAAAGGAGATTGTGGAGGTCATCTATTTTGGAAGACAACAGCCAATAAAATTTTGAGAGCGGGATATTATTGGCCAACTCTCTTTTCTGATGTGTACAAAACTGTTACAAGCTGCCACGAATGTCAGATTTTTCAAGGTAAGAGAAAATTATAGCCTTTGCCACTCAAACCGGTTGAAGTAAGTGCTCCATTTCAGCAGTGGGGTTTATATTTCATCTGTGAGATCCATCCTACTTCTTCAGCATAGCATAAGTGGATCCTTATGGTGACAGACTACTTCACTAAATGGATTGAGGCGATTCCTACTCGGCAGGCCACTGATTCAGTAATAATTCAATTTCTTGAGAACAATATTTTGTCACGTTTTGGTTGTCCTAATAAGCTGATTACAGATAATGCAACAGCTTTTAAATCTAAAAAGATGATTGATTTTTGCAATAAATATCAAATTACCTTGGGGAACTCAACTGCATACTATCCACAAGGTAATGGTTTGGCAGAATCCTCAAATAAATCATTAGTCAACATTATCAAAAAGCTGTTGGAAACAAACAAGAAGAGCTGGCACAAGAAATTGGTCAATGCATTATGGGCAGATAGAGTAAGTCAGAAAAAGTCAATAGGTATGTCCCCTTTCGAGATCGTGTATGGTGTTGACACGGTTTTTCCTACATCTCTCGCAGTTCCGGTTGTTAAACTTCTGTAGGAAGCTGGTAGTGAGGAAGATCATTTGCAGCGGAGAATCAATCAAATGATCCATTTACAGCAGACTAGAGAGGAGGTTTTTCAGAATACCTTCAAGCTGCAAGAGAGAATCAAGAAAATATATGATCAAAAGGCAAAGGCAGACAAGTTTCAAATTGAAGACATAGTGCTGAAATGGGATGCCCGAAACGAAGACAAAGGGAAGCACGGAAAGTTTGAGAACCTGTGGAAAGGACCTTTCAGAATTGTTGCATACTGGGGTCAGAATGCTTTCTTGCTGAAAGAAATGGATGGAGAAGATTTTCCAGGTGGGCTGGTCAATGGTCGGCTACTAAAACAGTACCATCTTTGAAATGTTTTATGTTGTCATATGTATCATTGTATATACCATTTTATTTCCTTCATTGCAAGTGTGTACTATAATCATTCATTCAGTTTGGGGCCCAAAGTGAAGGCTATAAAACTGAAGGTTTGATTTCAGTTTTGGTTTGGATTGTTTGAGTCAAGTTTTCAGTCGATTTCAGTCTTGAAATTGAGTCAGTTTTGAGTCAGATTTCAGTCCTGAAATTGAGTCAAGATATTGGTTTTGGTTTGTCGAAGTTATTGACTCCATAGCCCAATGGAAGAAGGCACTGTCTACTTTCCAAAGGTCTATAGTTTTTGGCACCTCCAAGGAGCTACCATCCCATTGGAGCCAATGTTAGTGTCGGTATCTTCATCCCTCCATCAGTGATCAAATTCTCTTGTTACATTGCATGTTAGGTGTCTCATCCGATCAACTGCATTCCATTAGGGTCATGGATCATCTGATGGTAGTGGCACATTATACATTTTCCCTCATGTTCTTTACCTATTGACCCATTTTCATACATCTATATCATCTGTAGTCATTTTTTGTCTTTAAATCTGCAAAAGTCATTTTTAGGGTTTTACGTCTCATTAGGTCTAGGGTTTCGTCAATAAGGTCTTGTCAACGCTCAATAATGGTCAGCAGGCACATGAGGAGGTAAAATAAAGTCTCAGCAACAATATTTCCAATAATCACATGCTCAATGGTTGATTTTTCCTCAAAACCCTGTTTTGAGGAAAAACAAAGTTTTTTATGTTTCATGAACTAAATCTTATGTAATTTTATTTTTCCATATGTAATATTTTCAAGAGGCAGCCCTGGTCACGTTGCCAAGCCTCTAAAACTCTAGTTCCTGCAAAAGAAACAAAATGTCAAAGCATTTAGTCCATCAAAGGAAAAAAGTAAAGCAAACTGCCCAAAACAGAGTTTGAAAAAACAAGTGAAAAGGTAAACATTAGCAAAGTGGGTTTTCTTGAGTGAAAAATTAAATCCATTGCTATATAAAGTTTTTTCATATCAAAGGAGGCTCATTTGTGTCCAAAGTGAAGGAGAGAAAGTGCATTTATGTTTTCAAAGCTGAGAGAGCGATTTTCCATTCAAAACAAGGGAAATTGCAGGCGCGGCGCACCTGGGTTAAGGCACGGTGCACCGAGCTAGCACAGCGCACACAGAGCCCATTCCACGTTATAAAATTGTACTGGCGCGACGCATGAGTTTGTTTTAGTCTTCATGGTGATTCAAATGGGAAATATTGAAACCCTAGTTACTTGCACAGTTTGGTGAAAAAACACTGCCTAGGGTTTTACTAATCACTGTTTTTGTTGCTAAATCCCACCCCTATCATTTTCACTCCCTCACTCCCTCACTTCATTTTCTCCCTCCCTTTTCACTCATATTTACCCATTCCCTATTCCCCATATCCCTAAACTACTAACCCTAAATCCCTACCTTCACTTATCCAAAACCCTAATCAAACAATCCCAAACCCTAAATAATATTCCCTAAACCCTTTCCATTTTCCCTTACCCTACAAAAAGCATCCCCAACCCCTCATACACAGTCCCTCCACAGTCATTATCATCATACCCTATCTTTTAGCAGCAAATACCCATTGACACCTTAAAATATCTTCATACTCATCTAAGAAAACTCAAGCATTGGCAAACATGGAGTCAGATTCTTCCTATGACAGAAATGAGGAAACAATCAGTGACTCTTCCAGAGAGATTCATGCACCAAAGAGACTTCATAAGAGTGGAAAACATATCCGGGAGGAGCCTCCTTCACTTGTCGAGTTGTTGGCTTGTCCTCTTGGAAAATATGCTAGAGAAGGCCAACAGAGAGAAAAAGATGTTGAGGCACATGGCCTACCACTACTTGGCGAGAAACAAGGTGTGCAAAGCGAGAATCGGGACTTTGAAGGCCAAGTTGAGGAAAGCATTGAGGAAGAGAAAAGAGCAATATAGACTTAAGATCTTGAGTGAGGCTTCCTTAGCCCAACACAGCACCTGATGAAGGACTCTCAGCCCAAATTTCAAGAAATTTGGGAAACTTTTTGCAAATTTTGAATTTTTGGCCTAAAAAACAAGTTTTTCTGCTTGGTGCGCCACGTCACCTAGCATGCGCTTTTGCTAGGGACCTCCTTTTGAGGAAAACTTAGCATTTTTGGATTCCTCAAGCAAAAATATGAATTCTCACACATGGCCTAGAAATTTTGTCAAGTTTTGAGCTTCCAAAAGGGTCAAAAACACCTCAAAAATGACCTTTCTGCCCCATTTTCGCCACACAGGAAGCAGTGTTGGGAGAACTCATTTTTGGAGGGGCAAATGGACACCAAATTCATAAATTATACTTATTCTAGAAAGTAGATAGGCAGACCTTTCCAACAAGCACACTTGTAGAAAATTTGATGCACGGGAAGGCCTCCAAATTAGCATGGTGCACAGGGACAGGAGCGCGGTGCATAGGATGAAATTTTGTCATTTTGGCCAAAAAACTCTGTTTTTCGCCTAGTTTTTTCTCAGTTTGACTTTTCTCTCTCTAATAGTCAAACTCATGATGTAATTTGATGTGACTTGATGGATTTTGATGTAAATATGCTAAATTTTCACTCATGGAGGTAGATACATCATGAAAAGGTAGTTTGCAACTGAATGAATCAGTTTCCTAGGTTTTAGAGGCATGTTGTTCCATTGCCTACTTTTCAGTTCTTAGTTTAGATCTTGTTGAAACAGTTCCTAAACTTACGAATTCGACCCATAAAGCCTATCATGAGTTGTTTTTTGCCTATATATAGTAGTTTTTTAGTCATTGGTAAAGGTTGGACTCTTGTGAATGCTTTGAGCATTATTGTACATTCATTTCAGCAGTTTGGCAAAGGAATAGACCAGGGTTTGCAGCACTTTGTGGGATTCTTGTGGCAACTTGATTTGGTATAGTTTTTCCTTTTGTAATGCAATTTATCATGTGTTTATGTATGCCGTCATTTCTCTATGTTCGTCTTAACTAAATGAAACAAGGATAAAGGTATAATGCATTGATGTTGCAAGTGCTCTGCCTAGGGTTTGTTTAGTTATTTATGTTTTCAGCTGTTTGAAGAGGATCCCTGAGACTTTCATGCCCTCTCCAACTCCTCACCAATCTTAAAGCTCTCCATCTCACTCAATTTGAAGTACTAAACCATTTTTCTACCTCGCCCCAGAGAAATCTCTGCAAGACTGTGTCCTTTCCCCGGACCCAAATTTTCCTTTCACATTTGAGCCAGCAAACCAACATTAAATTCAATCAAACTCTTCTAAGCATATACCTAGCCTAAAATTAGTCTTTACTTCAGTCATCTAAAACCTCATTGATCATATTTTCCTAATATTGACAAGGAGAGAGCCCTCTCCCGACCTGGTAGGGCTAGCTACCAGGTTAAGCATGGTTTGATGTTACCCTAGATCCTGCCTTTCTCAGCCTGAGGTAGATTTAGGCCCTAAAAAAATGTACCAATAACATGGCCGAATATGAATCCCTGATTCTAGGGTTACAATTGGTTAGGAAATTGGGAGCCAAAAGAGTTTCCATCATGGGAGACTCAGAGATGATTATTAAACAGATCAGTGGTGAATACTCTATCAAAAACACTAGGCTTGGTAGATATAGGGATACTGTTTTAGACTTGATCAAAGACCTCCTGGAATCAAACTTCGCTTCCATTCCTAGAAAAAAAAATATGTAAGACCACAGTCTGGATACCTTTTCTAGTACTTGTAAATTGCCATTTCAATCAAACCATCAGTGCACTGCAGAAGTCAGACATAGGCCTGTTATACTAGACAACCTAAGTATTGGCAGATTTTCTCCCAAGACTCTTAGATCTACGATTTCATGAAAAATGAAGGTGAATTTCAGAATTGCAAGATAAATATTGACTGTACAATAGACAATAATATGGAAAGTAGCTTAGATGTAAATATTTTCGATGTAGCTAAATCAACTAAACTTATTAGAGTAGAAATAGATAGTTTAGAGAATGTAGAGATAGATGAAATAATGGATGATGATTTAGAGATTCTTAATTTGAAAAATAATTTCTTGCCTAAAGACTTAGTCCCTTTCGAGTATTTATTTGACCCTAATGATGTAGCTAGGAAACCCAAGACGGAACCTCTGAGAGCTGACATAGAAGAGGTCAATATAGGAACTGAAGATAATCCAAATCTCATTAAGATATCTAAAGCCTTACCCCCAGAGGAAAAGGTCAAATATATCAATCTGTTTAAGGAGTTCCAGGATGTATTTGCCTGGAGCTATGAAGACTTAAAATCTTATGACACTAACATAATCCAACACAAAATACCTCTAAAAGAATATCATAAACCTTTCAAATAGAAACTTAGGAGGATAAACCCAGTTCTTATGCCTTCCATAGAGAAAGAGGTTAAAAGAATGTTTGATGCCCAAATAATATCCCCCAATAGATACTCAGACTGGATTTCAAACTTAGTTACAACTAGGAAGAAGACAGGTGAAATTAGACTTTGTGTAGATTTTAGAAACTTAAACAAGGTCTCTTTAAAAGACAACTACCCCTTACCAAAAATGGACCATATATTGCAGAGGGTAGTAGGCTCATCTAGGATTTCACTGTTAGATGGATTCTCTGGGTATAACCAGATCTTAGTCCAACTTGAGGACCAAGCCAAAACCGCGTTTACCACTCCTTGGGGTACCTTCATGTATTTGAAGATGCCCTTTGGATTAATGAATGTAGGTGCCACATTTCAAAGAGCTATGGATATAGCTTTTGCCAAGGAGATCCATGATTTCTTAGTAGTATACCAGGATGACATCACAGTCTTCTCTAAATCTGACAATGAACACTTAGACCACCTAAGAAGAGTATTTATCAAATGCAAGAAATTTGGGATTTATTTAAATCCTAAAAAGACACTTTTTGGTCTAGAAGAGGGAAAGCTATTAGGACACATCATATCTAAAGATGGGATTAGGATAGAACCTGCTAGAATAGAAGCCATTTTGACCATTTCCCATCCCCGAAATATTAAAGAGCTACAATCATTTCTAGGTAAGATTAATTTTCTTAGGAGATTCATCTCAAATCTAGCAAAATTAATTAGGGATTTAAATAACATGCTAAAAAAGGACTCAATAATTAAATGGAAAATGGAGGCCAAATAATCCTTTGAATCTATTAAGGAATCTTTAACCAAAACTCCAGTCTTGATAAGTCCTGACTTTAACAAAGAATTTATTATTTTTTCTTTTGCTTCAGAACACACCATTTTAGTAGTCTTGCTGCAAAAGAACAATCAAGATATGAACAGCCAATAGCATTCTTTAGTAAATCCTGCCACACTCAAATACAATATCATGGAAAAAGAGGCATTAGCTTAAGGCAATCAAATACTTCAGCCTGTACATGTTGTACTCTCACATTATTTCTTATGTTCCAAATTTTGTAGTTAAGGACATTTTGACTCAAAATGGACCTGAAGGCAAAAGAGGCAAATGGATTTCCACAATATTGGAATATGACATAGAGATAAAACCCACCAAGCTCATCAAAGGCCAAGGTTTATCCAAACTCATGGCTGAATCGAACTGTCAGGCATTAGATATCAACTTTATTAGTGCCCTTGATGATCAGAAGGAGATGGCGACTCCATAGATCAATGAACCTTTTACTGATTCACCTTGGTATGCATATATTACATTTGTATTACTAAACTTACAAGCTCCTCCTGGATTGACAAGAACTAAAACTAGATTCTTAAAAATGAAGTCATTAAGTAATTGTGTTATAGATAATGCATTGTTTTGGAAGGAAAAGACTGGTATTCTTTTAACCTATTTATTGAAAGATGAAGTTGACAAGATTTTACAAGAGTTTCATGCAGGGGATTGTGGAGGACACTTATACTGGAATAGTACTGCTGACAAAATTTTGAGGGTTGGTTTCTATTGGCATACTTTGGTTGCAGATGTTAAAAACCATGTGACCTCCTGTCATAAATGTTAGATTTTTGAGGGAAAGAGAAAACTTTTACCCTTGCCTCTTAAACCAATTTCCACTGAGATGCCATTTCAACAATGGGGGTTAGACTTCATTGGAGAAATACACCCAGCCTCCTCAGCCCAGCACAAGTGGATTCTGACAGCCATAGACTATTTTACCAAATGGATAGAGGCCATACCTTCTAGGCAAGCCACAGACACTGTCATAATCTCCTTCCTAGAGAATAATATACTATCAAGATTTGGATGTCCCCAAAATCTCATTACTGATAATACAGTTACCTTTAAATCCAAACAAATGATAGATTTATGTAACAAGTACCACATTACCCTTGGCCATTCCACAGCCTGTTACCCTCAAGTTAATGGAATGGCAGAGTCATCCAAAAAAATCCTAATCAATATTATTAAAAAATTACTGGAAGATAACAAAAGGACATGGAAGTAGAAGCTAGTCAATGCCTTATGGGCAGATAGATTGACTACTAAGAATTCCATTGGAACATCACCCTATCAGCTGGTTTATGGGATGGGTGAAGTTTTCCAATCATCCTTGGGAGTGCTAGTGATGAAGATCCTCCAGGAATCACAGGTGGAACCAAATGATATTCAGAGAAGAATAAATCAGACCATACACCTACAATAGACCAGAGAAGAATTATATGTAAAATCACAGGTAATCCAGGAAAAGATCAAGAAAGTCTTTGATAAAAAGACTAAATCAGATGATTTTTACATAGGAGATAAAGTCCTTAAGTGGGATTCAAGGAGAGAAGACAAAGGAAAGCATGGAAAATTTGATTTTTTGTGGCAGGGGCCTTATGTCATTTATGGCTATAGAGGCAACAATGCCTTTTTCTTGAAAAATATAGATGGATCAGATCTACCAGGAGGACTTGTTAATGGTAGGATGTTGAAGCATTATTTTTCCACTGACTCACAATAGTTCACTTTACTTTGCATCATTGTACATAACATTGCAGAGTGTAGATTGGATTGGATGGTAATCCTTTGAAGTTGAAGCCCGAAGAGAAGGCCCTGAGCTTTGGAGGATTCACTATCATAAGTATCAATAAAGCACAAATCATAGAAGAACAGTTCACAAGGTAACTACAGTCACAATTCAAAGGCTACTGATCTTCATAGTTCTTGACATTTCACCAAAAAATGCCATCCCCATGTGGAGCCATTGTTAGAGTCCTATAGTGATAGGATTCATAAATTTGAATTGGTTGAGGTTAACTCTTGTAATATTGTACATACCTTTGCTTTCTGCAAATGTTTTCCATATTAAAATTAAAAAATGTAAAGAGGGTATGTCCTAAAAGAAATATCAAAGGACAAGAAAAATAAGAAAAGATCAAAAAATACAAAAAATGAAAAAATATGAACCCCAAACAAAAAACATATCATGAAAGTGTGCAAGTCCAAGTGCCACTACTCTTTACTTTACTGTCTTAAATAATGGTTGTGTGCAGCTTGTCATATATGCCACAACCCATGATAGTCAAACTGTTTAATCTTGACTACTTCATGCTTTGAATTTCATGTTTATAGTTAGAGAATAAAATCTGACCAAACAGTTTAATCTTGGCAGATCATTAGATAGGTAGAGAAATAAAAGGAGCTCATCAGTTTAATCTGAGCCCTTAGAAGATATAAGGTTAGAAGTAGATAGTTGGTTTTATAAAAGAAAAGGAAAGAAAAGGGTTTGCTAGCTTAAGTGCACCCACCAAAGTGAAGAAAAAATGTTAGGGTAGGTAAAAGGGTAAGCAAAGAAAGGTTGCAGAAATACAATTCATTTGGAGCATAAGCACTACTATCATGCTTAATTATGTGTTTCAAGTGTGCAGGAGCAGTTATCAATGAAAAAAGCATGCTCATAAGCTGATTTTCCTAACTCCCCCTTCATTACATTTCACCCCCACTATATACTCACTAATTTCCCTTTTACCCCTTCATGGCTTATGAAAACCCCTTCCCCCTCATTTTTACTCCTACCCCTTAGTTTCACACATTTCCCTAATCAAATACTCCTAAAATCCATTCCCCTAAGTGTGAAACCCATTTCCCCCCTTTTAAAATCATGTCTTACCTTCATAAATGAACTGAAAATGGGGCACTAAAGGCTTCTTGTCAAGTTTACAAGAACCTCTCCCACGTCCAAAGCTTAAATATTCCCAAGATCTTATGATTAACCAATTGCAGAATTAAAGAGTGCTTGAAATAGGTGTATGCTTTTAGTTTGCCTTTAAACTGTTAATTGCTTTAAGTTCTATTGCTTATGCTAATATTTGAATACATGTGACAGTAAGTAAAGCAGCAAACAAACAAACACACATAATAGCAATATAATATGTAGTTCACCCAAACCTCTTGGGCTACATCTCCTTGAGCTGTAGTCAACTCAACTAGGCTCTCTAGGATTATGGCTAAATTCTTTTCACAAGCTCCACGCTCAATTCTATTGGTTTACACAGAAACAATGGGCTTAGAGTACCATCTTTTCCCGTTGGATGTCCATACTTCTGCAAATAGATCTAGGCTTCTCTGGACTAAATTCCTTCAATCGGCGCTCTGAGCATTTTGAGCTCTAGCTTGCACCAACTCCCTCAGAATTCTTTCAACTGTCTCTGGAGTGCCTTCTTCTATCTTCAACACACTATGAACACCAGCAACAGCTGGATCATCTGATCTCTTTGTTTTTCTCTCGGCTCTGGCTCTAGCTCTCGCTCTCGCTCTTGGCTCTTACGAGCTTCTCTCGGCCTCTGCGTACCTCTGTAGTTTGCTTGACCTCCAAGCGACTCTCAGAAACCTTCAAGCAACCTTGGAAACTTTTTGCTACTATCAATTGAGCTCTCTAGTTCACTCGACCTCCAAGTGACTACAAAACTCCCTGTGCTCTCTCAGCCTTGGCGTGCATATCTTCTAGCATCTATCAAGTGCGCTCTTTGCTTTTGTGAGGCATTCTTCGACTCCGCGGCTTCCACAATCATTCCTCTGTCTTTCATCATGAGGAATCATTCCCTCTTGTCTCTTTAGCTCTTTGACTGGCCATCTAGCTCACCGGCTCTGTGGCTCGCCCTCTGGCGTTGTGGCTCTATGGCTCTGCATTTGCCCATCTGGCTCTACGCGTTCTATAATGCATTCCTGTTACAAATGCCCGCTTATAGCGTGGCAAGGAGAATGGGACAGTTACAAAAGAAATACACAGGTGGACTATTTCCAAAAAAAATCCACAAAATCACGCATTTCTGGCTCATAACAGAATTACACAGGAAAACACTATCGGGCGCAAAAACCCAGACTCCAAAGTCTATGAAATCACCCTTTTAAACCTTATCGGGTCTGCCTTCCATCGACATATTGCAATCGCATCATCGCATGGCCAAAACCCAACTACATAGGAATACACAGAAATCAAGAATTCCTGGATTTCAAAACTTATGAAATCGGGTCTATAAACCCATCGGGTTCGGCCCTTATCGGCATATCGCTATCGCAATCGCATTGGCCCTGGCATCGGGGATCACCGATCACCGATTAAATATGGACCGTCGATCTGCTCCTTGATCGGATGGTCGATATCACATATCACTATCGCATATCGTTGTCACAATGGCCCTTTGTATCGGGGATCTGTGGTCGGGCTTATCGGCATATCGCTAGTGCAATCGCATTGGCCCTGGCATTAGGGATTGTTGATCGCCGATCGCCAATTAAATATGGATCATTGATCTACTCCTTGATCGGACGGTTGATATCACATATCTATGTCGCAACAGCCCTTTGTATCAGGGATCACCGATCTCCCGATCGCCGATTAAATATAGACCGTTGATCTTTTTTCTTGATCCAACGGCTGTCATGTGATCGCACATCAGCCCATCGCTTTACCACATATCACATTTGTAATAGCCCAGGGGTTCTTCCTTTGGCTATGGACTACGCGGATCCAATAATTGGAAATCACAATGTCGCATAGTCTGGGGTCCTGATAACGCATACAACCTGACTCCGATTGCGATATTTCGGGGATCGTTGATCGGGGGTCCCTTCCACCTTGGCCTTAAGTCTGCCCTTTTAACCTTTTGCGATGTGATTTCCCATATAAGGCCTTTTATGCCATTTTTAGAAGAAATGCCTCCTTTTTCAATGGACAAAGGCAATCTTCCTTTTGCGATAAATTCATCATCCGAAGTCCGTTTTAGTCCATTTGAATTGCATTAGATTCAGAATGAAAAGATTTATGCAATGGAACTATTTCTAGGAGCAGCCCTTGATTTTCATTTTCCTCTGTGAGGAACACTTTAGACTTAGAAGTCTATCCAACATCTATTTTGGATCATGCCTTCCCACTAAAAGAACTTTTGGTCTCCAAAAGACTGATATAATAATCTGAACAGTAAATGGGCGTAACAGCACCATCTTCTTTCAGCCTCCATACACTTGCCTTGCATAGTGCCTCTGAACCAAAGCCTTTGAGCACTCTCCTTCCTGGATGTGCTGGTCCTCTTGGGAAGAACTGTTTTCCTCCTTGACTTCATGCAAAACTCCTGCTGAGAAGCTTACGGAAAGGTAGTTTGAACTTCTCTTCCTTGATCATTGATCCAAGGTGGCCCAAACCAATGTGAAGTTACATCTGCTTCACAAAAACTTTCATTTGTACATGTTTGACATGCTGTCAACAACAACTGTTAACAACAACAGAAATACAGACAACAACTGGATGGCCTAAACTCCTGCTTCAACAAAAGAAACAGATTTCACATCTTGTGAACACCTCCATGTCTTACATCTGCATAGAAATGATGGACTAGATAACAAGCCCAAAAAACATGCCTTTAAACAAATGACCCTTCAAGTCAAGCATTGCTTTACATCTTTTCTACATGCTTTTTCAAAGATGAAACACTTCATCAATATCTCCATCTTGGAGACCAAATCAACTTTTCTCAAGTCAATATTACATTACATGCATGTTTACAAAAAAGTAATCAACCCTTCAAGTTAATCACACATACATGTTTAAATACAAGGAAATCATCAACATTCCTGTGTTCATGCATATCAAGCTTATGCATGCATTTCATCCTTCAACTCTCGCTTAATTACATTATACTTTCGAAGCTGAAATGAATATAATGTTGCAGCAACAAAGTGAGTCTCCTACTCAACTTTTCCATTCACATTCTTGTTAAAATCCTGCAACTAGCATTCCATTAACAAAAAAATGCATAAAAACAAAAGACATGCAATCTTTAATTGGATAAGAACTCTAACCATTTCTTACCAATCCATTTCAAAGGTTCTACCTTTGTCTGCACATCAGCATCAACATGTGAATCATCCTGAAACACATCAACCATGGAATCTTTCTTTCCATTTCTGCCATTCTCTCTTTCCACCTTCTTCAACTTTTGTGGAAGCATTGTTGGATTCAGAGTCCAACACTTTCCAGCAATGTGTCCTTTCTTATGGAAGTAAGTGCAACACATGTGCATCCTCTTAACAACATGATTTTCCTTGTCCAATGGACCTTTGGCTTCTTACTTCCTTTCCTTCAAAAGTTTCTTGTATGTGGCCATTCTCTTCCAACATCTAGAAACATTATAGTTATCCAAACCACAAAAGGAACATGCAATTCTTTTCCCATACTTATATGGAAATTTATCATGCTTTACATAATCAAAAGAAATATGATTAGAACCAGATTTATACCTTTCTCTTTCACCTTTATTGCCTTCTTGAGGAGGTGAACTGAATGAAGAAGTAGCTACCTTTGGAACATCATCCACCTCTTCAAGGCTATCAAAGTTTCCACAACTCTCTGGTTCAAGTGTATGCTGATATACACCTTCTTTCTGCAAGGTATGCTTCACACC
Organism: Pinus tabuliformis; assembly: GCA_031772625.1. NCBI lineage: Eukaryota > Viridiplantae > Streptophyta > Pinopsida > Pinales > Pinaceae > Pinus > Pinus tabuliformis. The sequence continues at coordinate 47,484,454 of CM062820.1, forward strand.
ATTGCATTCCCCAAGAATACAATCTTCACAATCTTGAGGTAGAAGACCTAAAATGAAACTCCTTCTTGGAACTGTTTCAATGGCCTTCATGGCAGCTTTGGAACTTTCTCCATAAGACTGTCCATAGCCAAGACCCAAATACTTAGGCCTTTCCTCAACTATTATTGGCTCAACAATACCTTGTGCATGTTTTCCCAAGCCTTTTCCTTCATAGCCCATCTTGGACATTAACTTGGAACCTATGCCTCTGGTATGTTTTTCAAAAGAACCAATATAAACATTCTTAGAAGAATTTGAAGACAAACAGGAATTGTTTACCTCTTCTTCAAGCTGATACTTGACTAAGGCTTCTTTGGAAACAAAGATTTGTGTCTCCAACTCATGCATCCTTTTCAGGTTCATATTTGCAATATGAAGTTGCCTCTCCATTTCCTGCAATTTGTTAGAAAGCAACTGCTTCTCTTCCTCCATGAAGTTTCAACTGCTCTCTAAGTATGTTTCTCTTCCTTCCATCCTCATACATTTCTCTCACCTTGTCCATCATAATAAACAAATCTTGCTTCATGTCTTCATCAAAGACTCTTGTGATGAAGGAGGAATTTGAGGACTCACTTGTAGAATTTGTCATTATCAAAATGATCAAAAGAACTTCAAACAAGATCAACAAAGAGCTTATTCAAGCAAACTTTTGCAACAAACCTCTTGTGCTTCAAGGATTGCCTTGAGGTCCTTTGGGATAAGGAGAATGCCTTTAGCCCTTCTTCCTTCTTGTCCTCTCCTGGTCTGAGCTATCAATAGCTTTCCCTTCACCTTTGCAAACTCAAACAATAGTCAGTCTGCAAACAAGCATACAATCAAGCAGACAATCAATCCTTAACTGCCCAGACATGTTTCAGACAAGCAATCTTTGCTCTGTCAATCAAGCATTCTGATCTGATACCACTTGCATCATGATACCACCTGCTTCATGGTATAACCAGTTGTGATATAACCTTCTTTGAAGGTGGGGTTAGTAAACTTTGAAGCTCTGATACCACCTAATATGAAAATGGGGCACTAAAGGCTTCTTGCCAAGCTTACAAGAACCTCTCCCACTTCCAAAGCTTAAATATTCCCAAGATCTTATGATTAACCATTTGCGGAATTAAAAAGTGCCTGAAATAGGTGTATGCTTTTAGTTTTCCTTTAAAATGTTAAGTGCTTTAAGTTCTGCTGCTTACGTTGATATTTGAATACATGTGACAGTAAATAAAGCAGCAAACAAACAAACACACATAACAACAATATAATATGGAGTTCACCCAAACCTCTTGGGCTACGTCTCCTTGAGCTCTAGTCAACTCAACTAGGCTCTCTGGGATTATGGCTAAATTATTTTTACAAGCTCCACACTCAACTCCATTGGTTTACACAGAAATAATGGGTTTAGAATACCATCTTATCCCGCTAGCTGTCCATACTTTTGCAGACAGATCTAGGCTTCTCTGGACTAGATTCCTTCAATCAGCGCTTTGAGCATTCTGAGATCTAGCTTGCACCAACTCCCTCGGAATTCTTTCAACTATCTCTGGAGTGCCTTCTTCTATCTTCAGTACACTCTGAACACCAGCAACAACTGGATCATCTGATCTCTTTTTTGTTCTCTCAACTCTGGCTCTTCGGCTCTGGCTCTGGCTCTGGCTCTGGCTCTTGGCTCTTACGAGCTTCTCTCAGCCTCTCCTTGCCTCTATAGTTCACTTGACCTCCAAGTGACTCTCAACAACCTTCCAGCGACCTTGGAAAATTTTTGTTGCTGTAAATTGAGCTCTCTGGTTCATTCAACCTCCAAGTGACTCCAAAACTCCCTGCGCTCTCTAAGCCTTTGTGCGCATATCTTCCAGCGTCTGTCAAGTGCGCTCTATAGCTTTTGTGAGGCATTCTTCGAATCTGCAGCTTCCACAGTCGTTCCTCTGTCTTTCATCATGAGGAATCATTTCCTCTTGGCTCTTCAGCTCTTCAACTGGCCCTCTGGCTCACCGGCTCTGTGGCTCTGCGTCTAGCCCTCTAGCGCTGTGGCTCTGTGGCTCTACGTCTAGCCATCTGACTCTGCACATTCTATAACGCGTTCCTGTTACAAACGCCCGCTTACAGCGTGGCAAGGAGAATGGGAAAGTTACAAAAGAAATACATAGGTGGCCTCTTTCCGAACAAAATCCACGAAATCACGCATTTCTGGCTCGTAATGGAATTACACAGGAAAACACTATCGGGCGCAAAAACCCAGAATCCAAAGTCTACGAAAGTGCCCCTATAAACCCTATCGGGTTTGCCTTCCATCGGCATATCGCAATCACATCATCGCATGGCCAAAACCCAACTACACGGGAATACACAGAAATCCTGAATTCTTGGATTTCAAAACTTATGAAATCGGGTCTATAAACCCATCGGGTCCGACCCTTATCGGTATATCACTATCGCAATCACATTGGCCCTAGCATCAGGGATCGGGGATCACCGATCGCCGATCGCTGATTAAATCTGGACCATTGATCTACTCCTTGATCGGATAGTCGATATCGCATATCACTGTCGCAACGACCCTTTGTATCGGGGATCACCGATCTCTCAACCGCCGATTAAATCTGGACCGTTGATCTCTTTTCCCAATCTGAGGGCTGTCGTGCGATCGCATGTCGGCCCATCGCTTTATCGCATATCACATTTGTAACGGCCCGGGGGTTCTTCCTTTGGCTATGGACTACGCCGACGCCAATCCGATAATCAGCAATCGCAATGTCACATAGTTTGGGGTCCCGATATCGCATACAACCTGCCTCTAATTGTGATATGTTGGGGATCACTGATCGAGGGTCCCTTCCACTTTGGCCTTAAGTCCGCCCTTTGAACCTTTTGCGATGTGATTTCCCATATAAGGCCTTTTATGCCATTTTTAGAAGAAATGCCTCCTTTTTCAAAGGACAAAGACAATCTTCCTTTTGCAATAACTTTATCATCCGAAGTCTGTTTTAGTCCATTCGAATTGCATCAGATTCAGAATGAAAATATCTATCCAATGGGACTATTTCCATGACCATCCCTTGACTTTCATTTTCCTCTGTGAGGAACACTTTAGACATAGAAGTATATCCAAGATCCATTTTGGATCAATTAATTACCTAAAAACCCCTCTAAACCTTTTATCCTAACTCTAAAAATCCCCCGCCTCACTAACTCCGCCACTTAACCATTTTCCCGACTAAACTCTAGTTTAACTCACCACCCTGGTGAGGTAAACTGACCCCGCTACCCCTAAAACCCTGCAATTTAACTAATCTGCAACTAAACATGGGTTAATTACTCTAAATAGTGATTAAAACCCATGGGTACTTCTAAACCCCATCCCATCACTCGAACGTGGAACTTTCCCATGCGATGGTCATCCGATCATCCACCCCTAGATCCAACGGCCATCGCCCATATTGCGCTCACGCGATGTCTGATCTTTAACAGCCCGAGAGCATGTGATATGGGCGGTTTTTCTCGAGGCCCATTTGCTTACGTGTCGGCCTCTGGCATAGATTGCGTTCCCCCGGCAAAATACCGCCCGACCCCCATAAGTAGTGTGATGGCCTCCAAAACCACTTCCCCACCAAAATCAAAGCCATCACTATTCATAAAACATTTTTTCCCCGCCATTTTCCAATTGGTCGTGGTTAAAAGCCTTCCAACCCCCATTTTCACCCTTTTTCGCTCGAATTGCATTGTTGAACCTCTGAAGCACCTGTGCCTTCTGAACTCCTACAACCAGCTATCAACTACCAGAGCCTTTTGACACCACCACTGCACACCATCCTAGCTGCCAAATCCCTCTAAAAACCCCAATTGAAAACCAGTTGCAGCCCCGACTGTAAATTCCAGGTATTTAAGCAAAAACCAGAATTGTCCCCTCTTTAATGAAAAAATATTAAATTCTTAAAATAACTGAAAGAATTTAATTAATTTCAATTTAAATTGAGACTCTACCATTCCCAAAGTACCAGAACCCCAACCTGCAACCTACTCGTACCCTACCCTGGTTTTTCAAATACTTAAGTTTCATTCCCAAAGCCATATAAAGCCCAATTTTCCACATTTTATCACAGAAATGGTTGCCCCAACCTCTCTGGATGTCAGACCAGTGACAACCCCTCACTTAGACATTGACCACCTGGCCCTGGCAGACAGGGATTTTCAAATCAAAGACACAGTCACCCAAGACAACCTTCTGAGAATCCATTGTTGGGCCAAAGATAGGTTCCTGAACAAAGCAGATGATATCCACCTTTGGGAATCAAATATGCCCAATTATACATTCCCAGAAGCCCATCCATTTCCAGATATTGTACATTTCTGCCATGCATGTTACATACCTAGCCAAAGGGCTATAATTGCCCCAAACCAGGACTTTTTGTTTTCAATTACTGCTGAATCCATCAACCAGATGCTTCAAATCTAGCCCAACCACAATTTGACTCCTTTGTCCATTGCACACCTGTTGGACCTGTACACCACATTGGACCTAGCTAAGATCAAACAAATTTTTCAAAATTTCATCATTGAAGAGCACCATACTCCTAAGGACATTCCACCCTATGTTTTTGCCATTTTTTCAGATATTGGAAAGAGAATAATCTCCATGATCTCTTGCATCCTAGGATTTACATCAGACGAGTTTGTGGATGAGATAATCATGGCCTTCTTGTCCATTTTCATTCCAGGCCACCCTCCTGCCATTATGTATGATTATGCCCAATTCATTGCAAATAGAATGCATGAACAGTTCACTAGATTTCCCACTGAAAGAGTCTTCAAATACTCTTCAGTGTTGTTTCATATGTTCCTGTATTATCAAACAGACAAGTTCCCAATGAAGATTCAGAAAACAGATACCAGGGGAAAGGAAAGATCAGTCATCTACTGGACACCCTTGGTCCAGAGGTATAACACAACATTCACATACAAAGACTTCATAGATTTTTTTGTTCACCCTATCATGAACATGCTGACTTCTAGCACTCAACCTAGAATCAGTACTGAGATCAAGAGAGTATTGCAACTAGCAAAGAATAGTAGAGTAGGAGACTAGTACCTCTACCAGAATCATACTGAAATTAGGATATATGGTTGTGAATTACCCCCTACAAATTTCCTAAGTATCTCCCAATGAGATTATTTTCCCTGGAATACTTCAGGAAAATGATAGGTGTGGATGAGGTCCACTTCCTAGCTGCTAGGAAGAAAACACAGTTTAAGATGAAAAACCAAATGGGCCCTTTCATCTGCAACACCAGAGAGGCTGGGCCTGAAGCTGATAAGATACTCCAGCAATTCAAATTCAAGAATAGTTTCATCTGGCATTATGACCCTCATGGGGTTATAAGAAAACTCAGACAAAAGGTCAAGCTGGGACCTTACATCCACTACCCCATGCCTGACATTGAACAATATGCTAATCAGTCAGAATGGGTAGAGAACACATTGATAGATAAGGACAGCACAATGGTGGATGTGGAGAACACCATGATTGACTTGGAGAAACAATTTGACCAAAGCTCTTTCTTGCAGGTCCCAGAGTTGGAAGGGCCAATGAATATCCCTCATATCATTCAAACTCCTGCAAATGAGGAGAAGAATCCCAAAAGAAATAGGGAGGAAGCTTCAAGCTCTGCTATGGACACCACTGATCAGCAGTTCCAATTAAGCAAAAGGCCCAAATTGACTCCTCTGTCTGAATAGGAAGAACACATTGCATCAGCAGAAATGATTGATACTGATGCAATGGGGCAAAGGAGTAGACAAACAACTGAGACTACTGCATCAGTAGAAACACAGTAGCCCTCATCTTCAAACACCCAAATTATACAGAGATAGAAGAGTGTGGAGGTGTCTTCCTTTGTCAGGCCAGCTGACAAGGAAGCAGATATCAAGGAAAGGTTCAAGGAGATCAAAATGAGGAATGAGAAGCTCAAGGCAAACACTTATTCCAAGTACATGCAGATGACACCACCAAACCAAAGCAGATTGATGTCAGCCTTTGACATCAAAGAAGGTAAAATACAGGTATCTTTCCTACAGCCAACTGTATAGCAGCCTAAGACCACAGCTGACTACAAGAAGACCAACTTTGAGGTCTTAGCCAAGGATGTGCATCCCATAGATCAAATAGAATTTCACAAGCAGGCTGGAGAGATGATCTACTCCACCCTTACATCAAAAGCAATGGCAGCATTCAAGCTCAAGGACTCATTGGATAATGTGACAGCCCAGTACAAACTAGAAAAAGCATCTTCCAGCGCCAAAGACACAAGGATCAAATCCTTAGAAGACCTGATCATTGAGCTGGGCCATGACCCAAAGGACATCAAGGTTGTTGAACAATTGATTAAGAAGAAAAATGAGGACATCGCAGCCCTTAAGAAATAGCTCAAGTTGCCTCAGTCACAATACCCTCAAACAAAAGAAGTCCTAGAAAGCCAAAAAAATCATGAGGAGATGATGGACTTGGTGCTGCAACTTAATGACCAGTTGAAGGAAATGGAAAAGGAACTAGATAGCTTGATCCAGCTCAAACAAGCTAGTCTAGACAGTGCTCCTCCAACTGTCATTCCTACAGTGACCACAGTTGTGCCTTCCACATTGGCATCAACATTATCTCCCACTGGTCCAATGGCCACTGCATTGCCAGCAGCAACAGCGACTACATCAACAACGACATCAACAGCAACAGGTACCACAGGTGATGAAGCAAACAGGTTGGTCAAGGCAATGGAAGAAATGTCCATTCAGACTAGTGAGATGAACAAGTTAAAAGAAAAAATTACCAGCCTGGAGACAAATTGCAGGTTAGCCCAGATCATGCATAAGGAAGAACAACAGAAGGCTACCAGAATGAATGAGAGAGTAAAAATCTTGGAGAAAGAGTTGACACTGAGTGAGCCTTTGGGAAAGGCCAAGAAATTATTATGGGCCAATATCATTGACTCTGTCAATGATATTTGGCCATCTATCTAGGTCATTTTTTAGCAGATAGACTTGATCAAACAGGCTACAGAAGCCATCTAGAAGGTCAAAGAAGAACTTGGATAAATGCCAGAGGAAGCAGTGAGAATTATTCAATTCCTCAACTCCAAGAACAAATATGAGCTACAAGAACTTGACATACCTAACAGGACAGGTACCATTTTGGAAGTCAAGAGGGTCCTAGCCAAGAGAAATTTAATGTTAAATTTAGAGGATAAGTGTCAAACCATGCAACTAGTTGTTGACAGGTTTATGACCAAGTTAGAGCTTTTGAGAGAAAAGGGACTACCTACTCCCTTGGTCATAAATGATAAATTGGTGACACAGGAGGACTACAACAAGAAAATCAGAGAAGTGGTCAAAGAACAGGCAAATACCTCATCAATGAGTGGTATACCAACTGGTAGAGTATTATACCAGACTTTTGAAAATCTGTTTTACCTCCAGCATGAGGTGAAACACTTATTTATCAATAAGCCTACTTTTGCAAAATATACAGAGGCTGATGAGATATATAGGAAAATGCTCAACATCCAGTTACTAGATGAAGAAACATGGCAAAATTTGAATGATTTACTGTAGTAAAAACACAGTAAATCATAAACTATAAATTATAAATGTATAGTAAAAAGTAAATGAGCATGGTAAAAGGATGAAGATAGGTCAGCACAGTCAAAGTGTATCAGGTAAAAGAGTATCAGATGAAAGATGAAATTCAAACAGACTATCCAGCATGAAAGCCAAACAGCATGCCAGCATAAAGGGCTAAAAATCAAAGCATAACAGCCAAAATAATAGGGACAACATTAAACAATTCAATATTTGTCTCTATCTTCTTGCAAGAAGATATTTTCCTTTTCCTAGATTAAATCTCAAATTAGTTTGAGATATTTTGTAATAAACTTTTTATATAAATACTTCAAAATTCGAAGTATTAGGATGGATTATTTTACATTTGTAGAGTTATTGTGATCTTGAACCTAAGGGTGATTGTACTATTTTCAAGTCAACAGACTGGAGCAAGTAATAAAAGCATTTCACTACAGGATTCATGAGATGAGCCATTTGCAGTGAAGTACTTCTTTGTGTTATTGTGTTACCTTTCTTTTGTGTTTTCATAATCTTAAATGTGTTCTAAATCTAAATGAATTAACTGGAAATATCATACAGAACTTGTTTAATTACACTCTGTTTTTCACAGTAATTTATTTACATGTTTTCTTCTGATACCCGGATCTGAGAATCCTTGATTTCTCTCCCATCCCGGTTGACTCCTTTCATTTCTTCCAAAATCTGGCCTAGGGAACCCTTAATTGCTCCCTGGATCCGATTTGAAGCCATTCATCATTTAGCCTCTGAGATTTGCAATAACTTATCTACCTTGCCCTGTAGACACTATTTTTAGAACCCAATCCAATCTTATTTGTCAAACATCCGACTACAAAGCCCAATGGAATAAGCCAAAACTCTGTCCATCTAAGTAAAGTGATCCCACCACCAAATTTTCAAAACAAAACCCCAAGTGCAAGAAATAACTAGCCTAAAATCATCTTAACTTAAACAAATTTAAATATTAAAGAGATAGCCCTCTCTGAGCATCAGGAAGGCTAGGTCCTGATCTCCAAAAGTGGTTTGTGGTTACCTTTGGTTTTTCTTTCTTTTTACTTCAAAAGAATTATCAGAGTGATAACATTTGGAAACTAGATAGGAAAATCTTTCCAATGAGCTATCATGTGCTCAATTTGGACACGAGGAAGGCATTCAAAAGTAGCATGCAAGATGGAGGGTGCACATGACAGTGTGAGGGCGCACTTGGCCATTTCCCTGATTTTTCACTGTTTTTCTACAGATTTGATTTTCATCCTTGGAAATCAATTTGTTACTGATGTAATTGATGTTATAAATCTAATTATGGTCTTTTTACTATTACCTAGGATAAATGCATTAGGTAAATAGACTTCATCAAGTCAAATGAATCAATTTCAATGTAATTAGGGAGGAGTCACTTAGAGCTCCCTACACTCTAGGTATCAGTTCAAATTTTTGTGGATCTCTTCATCAACTCAGGGATTCGACCCCTTAGGATGAGACAAGGTTGTTTTGATGTCTATATCTTCCCTTTCTTAACTCTTTTCAGAGGTTGGACTCAGTTGGATATTTTATTAGTGATCAGAGACACTGTTGTATCAAATTTTGGCCAGTTTTAATAGATGAGTTGCAACTCTTTCTTTGGGATACATGTGGTATGGATGTTTAGCATTGTTTCTTCTTTGTTATCATTTGTAGGAATGTTTTTTAAGTTCATCAACCATTTCATGTCTGTTATATGGTAATTTTCAAGTTGATAAGCAGAATACATGTTTGCTCATGCTCTGTTTTGGGAAAGTTATCATAATTTGCCCATTTTTTCTTCAATTTTGGAAGAATACAAGTTATATTCTCTTTCTAACTCCTCATCAGTCTTGAACCATCCCACCAAATCACCTTTTAAGTGTTACGCCTCCTTCCTACCTTACCCCTTTGAATGTCCACAATCATATCTAATTTTCCCTGACCTAACCTCTTTGACCTAATACCCTCATCCAGCAATAACCCAATCAAAAATCAAATCAAATCAAAACAACCTCTGCACTTTATACATAGCCTAAAACCCTCATCCATCCAGCCCTCTTGGCTGTGATTCTTTGGAGAGAACCCTCTCCAGCTTGGTAGGGCTAGCTACGAAGTCAAAAGGTTGGTTTGTGGTTACCTCAGTTGGACTCTTCCTCAACCTTGGAGATCCAGAGGAGTGATAGCAGACACCACACCTTTTGGCATAGTGTTTCCTTTCAGTGTTTGGGATGCTTCCTACAAAGCCTACTCATGCTCATCGTGCTCTATGGCGGCTTCTTCGAATATGTCATCATTCAGCATAAAGTGAAATAATTATTGGTTGTCATTGAAAGCGCGTAAATTAGTAACATTGTCATGTACAGATGGTTTACATAAAATTTCAATAGAGAAACCACTTCTCAATGGTGGCATCCTAGCAGCAGCATTTTCTAATGCATCTGTTATTGCATTTCTAACTCTTGGAACAGAAACAATATTGAAAGATTTAAAATTATTTATCAAAATCCATACCTCATGTTGGTAGTTTTTAAGAGGTGGTGAAACACAGCATATAGTATCTTGTTCCTTATGAGTACTACTTCTAATTACTGATTACCTCTAGAATCTCTACCTTCAGGTCTATAGCTTTCTTAAATCCACGTATGAATGCTTCATATTTTGTAGTATTATTAGTGCACTTGAACTCCAGAAGGCATGAAAGTATATGTTTCTTGTTATGCGGGTCTGTGAGGACATAACCAGCTTTGGAACCATCCTATGTCTTAGAACCATCAAAATAAAGAGTCCAAAAATTTCAAGCTACTAATCTATTTCTTGTATTATTATTCGTACTAATACTAGCATTACTACTATTATGTACATCTATATTTCAAAATTCATTTGCACTGGCTGGATAATAAGGAAGGAGTTCCAACTATGTATCTGGTGGAATGGGTGAGGGTTGTGCAAGGTAACACCGAAGGTCAGTTTCCAGAAAGCAGTTCCTGAAAATTAATTATGCAAAAGCAATAGGCTCATTTTTCCCTTTGAAAGGTGTAACAGTGTGTTTCATGTAAGGTTCTGATTCCACCCATATTTGGTTATTCTTGCCCCCATATGGAAGCCATAAATACAACCAATCAGTAGCAAAATACCCTTGTAGTTTGCTTGAATGGTATCTACTTAGAAATATACAGTAGGCTTCTGGGATGTCCACAATCACTATGTTTATGCAATGGTGAACCCGTTGATCAAACGATAATTGAATAAGAATGTTTCTGAGCTCACTAATAGCTTGGACAAGAGACGTGTCTGACTAAATAACTTATGCATCAATCCTATCCCATTTGGCATTGATTTTCTTGGCAACAGATAATGGAATTATGTTTACAAATGCACCAAAATTGACTAAACAATTGTGAACCTTGTAATTTTAAATTTTAAAAGTCAATAGAAACGGAGGGCAAGAAGAAGACTTACTAGAGACCTTGTGGGAAGAAGAAGCATTACCACCTTATGAGGATTGGGCAAGGGCTTGGAAAAGTAGTACCCACTGGTTTACTATCCTTGTAAGCTCAAAAATTGAAATATTTGTGCAAGCTTTATTCATATCTTCCACTGTGTTATAGTCCAGCGTAGCAAGAGTTATCGTAGTGTCTGGAGGAGTAACTTTGTTTCACACTTCCAGAGTGGTGGCCTTGTTTTTACTGTTGGAAGAAGTGTTCTTCACTGTGGCAACATCTCCATAATTTTTCTGAGCTTGGCTGACAGGCGGTGTGATTTTTATTAATAGATCCTCCTTCAATTTTTTCCTTATCATCTCTTGTTCAGGAATAGACCCTTGACTTCTCAACTTATATCAATTTTTTTTCTTCTAAGTCGGGGCCTCATTCAGTGGTGGCTCTTCAACATTTTTCTTCTCAGCATTGAACATACAACTGAAATTATTTACCACATGTCCAACACCCATTGTTTCTTCAGCCGCAGTTGATTCTTCCTTTTCTTCCATATACTCAGTCTACACATATGAAAGTATTGAGTCAATAATGTGCGCAATCAAAGCATTCATGTTGTGATTCCGTTATGGGCATGTCTTTTCTGAGTGATATTCTTAATGAAAAGAATAGTAGTGTTCCATCTCCATGCTTTCAACATTCAACACAACATTTGAGCTCTTTGCAAACTTAGTTGGTTGATTATTGTTGTTGTTGTTGATGTTAGTCCTTCTCAAGAAGTTGAATTTTGGGGGCTTGTTCCTAGCAGTGATCTCCCTTGTCCTTTGTTTTAATTCTACCAACTCATTGGATAAAGTCTTGATAGTCTAGGTCAAGCTTTCCATATCAGTAGCTTCATTATCCTTGGCCTTTCTCGAAGAGGCCTGAGACCTTTTGCTTGTCTCCTTGGAATCTTTGGTTGATTCATCGTTGATAATGACTCTGATTTCGCACAAGTCCTTCTCAACAACAATGGCTTCTTCAAACTTTTGTGCCAATTTTTCTTTCGTGGTTCTCTTCACAAATTGTGTAATGCTCATTAGCAAGGCAAAAGTGTAGTAATCAATTGTGATGGAGTCATAAGGCTTTCTATTTGTGTGAAATGTGTTCAATATCTGATTGAACCTTCTACTAAAATATTTGACCTTTCATTTCTCCTCCATATTTAAATTCTCAAACTCCTTTAATAACATGGCTAGGGTTTTATCATCAGCAAACTTTTCAAGCAACAACGTTTTAAACCCCTTCCATTTCTGAATTCAGTTTGCAGGAAGACTGTGATACCAAACAATTTCTCTACCATCTAAGGTACAAGGAAAGAGTCTACATGCAACATTGTCATAACGTACCTCAAGCATCTGCAGGTGTAGGTAGAAGTTATCCAAATGGTCTTTCGCTTTGATTGCCTTATCAGGGTCATATTTCATTAAAAACTTTTCTAGGTGTCTTGGCATATTGTGCAAAATACCCGGAAGAGCGAATGGGCCCTGAGACATCTAATATGGATCTTGGTTTGCCATGTTCTCATCTTTTTTCTCCTCATCCTCTTCAGAATCTGAGGAATCTTCTTCATGACAGCCAAACCCGTGGAAAGTGTCGTCTAAGAGCACAATGTTTCCCTCGTCCCCCTCATTGTAAGATGGAGGTTGCTCTGGTCTTTCTATGTTATCTACAGACTCCGCTAACTCTTCAAGGGTGGCGAAAACCAAATCTTTGACTATAGAAACCACTATCCTGGTAGGAGTTGTTTCCTTCTTCTTCAAAAAATAAGGAAGATTATGTGCTCTGAGAATTAATCTAATAGCCTTCGCAAAGCGACAATTTATAGGTTGAATTGCCCCGATGTTCTCGTAGGAAACTTTGCAAGTTTGTTCTACGTCGAGCTGAGAAGATCCGCCTACTTCAAGAGTATGAGTCGGATAGGTGTTGGGAATGTTGTTGCCTTGTCTAGAGGAAGTATGATGTGGGTGGGTGGAGTTATCAGCCATAAAATATGGCTTCCCTACTTCTAGTGCCAAAAATGTTGACAATAGTGGACCTGCTAACATTCAAAGGGGTCTCCCTGATATGCGGTCCCAATTAGACCTCACACCATTTAGTATAGGGTCCCCATATGGAATATGTCTTGGATGTCATCTACTTAAATATTTTCCTTGGCTTTAGCTCTCAACAAGAGAGAGAATCGCGTATATCCCTTCAAAAAGCAAGCGTGTCTGGTGAATGTTCAATTGCAGGTGCATCAAGGTTCTTCTACTGTAGAGGGGAGAGAAAGTAAACCTCTAAGAGAGAGGTAATAGTACTACCCTAATAAAGACACACATAAACATGAATTTTTTTTCTAACATCCAGAATAATAGTCCATAAAGACATGATGATTGTTATAAACATTACAACACATTCTCAATAAGATAAGTACTAAAATAACCGAAATAGTTCAACTACCTTAGTATTGGTGAAAGCAAACATGAATCATAAACATTCACATAATAGTCTTACAAACATTCATAATCCATGTATGAAAATGTGTTGGCCATCAGGCTTCAAATATTAAGTAAAAGTCCCAATATGCATGAATACAACGAACATCACTTGCTCCAATAGTGGAGTGTTGGAGCCACCACTTGCTCCCACAAACTACTAACTTATCTCTCTTATGCCTTATGGGAGAAACCAACATTAAAAGTATTTTACATGAGAAATGAGGATCTATTTATAACTTGAGGAGTGATCTTTCATATCCTCATGACTCTTTACTTTCTAACTTCTAGTGACCTTTTGACTTCTACAACCTTTGAAGTTCCAAATGACTTTTGGTATTACATGTCCTTTGGACTTCCATGACTCTTGAGTTCACACATGACTCTTGGACTTCTACTTATTTGTCCTTTACAATTATTACAATATTACATCTTGACTTCCACATCATCATATGATGAAACTAAACATGTCACTATCTTGGATGACTGGGACTGACAGTGACTGATGACATGGACTCTCTTAAGTTGTGACATAGTTGCCACTGTATATGCTCTTTGTTCATCTTCTGATCATAGTTCTTTCACCCTCCAAAGGTTCTTCAATCTTGGATATTTTTAGGGTGCTTCAATCATCAACTTTCAGGTGTGTTCTTAGCTCTTTTCATTCTTCCTTTGTTTATCCTCTTTGCCTGATATTCCTTGTGTGTGTTTTCCATGAGGTCCCTAGAATACCTATTTCTGAAATCACTCATGACAAGCAACTATCAGTCTAAAAATCTCCTACTTTGCCATGTTTTATGCATATTTTATTATCCATGCCTTTTAAGTGCACTTAAAATTCTCAAAGGAGCTTTAGGGAACAAGAGCACACTATGAAAGGCAGAAGGACTGTGGAGGAGGAGCTTCGAGACTTCGGCATGCGCTCATGCACCCAAAGCAAGAAAGAAGTCAAGGCAGGGCATATGTCGCAAGATTTAAGTATGAAGGTGTTGTAGGGAAAAGTATCCGACTCGGATGACCCTATCCCACTCTAAGGGTGATAGTACCTCAGCAACAACTGTAAAGAAAACTACTTAAGGTTTACTTCTTTACGAAAGCAAGAGAGAATGAAGAAATGCACTAACCGTTGCCTTGCGCTTAATGTCGAATCCAAACTCTTCTCTTTGCTGCTTGCTCCCAGCTCCTTGCTCTTTTGCTGGCCCAGCTACAATGAGATCCTGCAAAATAACAAAGAAGGAAACTACAAGAAGCATGCAATCATAACTGATTCAAGGATTAGCATAAATCAAATATACAATTATCACAATACATCATTGAAACAAGTGCATATAGAAGAACCTCAATAGCTTTTATTAATGGAAGAAGTAAAGTTATGAGAGTGTTACAACCATTGAAGGCCCCAATCCAGCAACACCTCCCAGCAGAAAGAATTTCTCCTCTTCACCTCCTTCAAGCAATCACCCAATAGTTCTATAGTGAAACCAACAGCATATCATTACTTTGCACAAAATTCCAGCCTCCTGAGCTCATAGGAGAGAGCTCAATATATAGATGAATTGAGAAAGGATGAGTCAGCTTGCAACTGATGTGTAGCTGCCTTGTGCCCTCTCTCTCTTCAGTTGATCTTCAGTTCTTGAGTCCACTTGGAGAACCTTGCTTCCACTTGGAGAAACAGAGCCTCTGACTCATCACAAGGTGAAATCCCTGATCCAAGTGTCATTTTTGGAAGATTCCAGAGCAATGACTCAGTGTGCCACTTGTCCCATCTCTCTCAGCGCAGGTGGCCTTTGTTCTACCTGCTTTGCAACGCAGGTACACCATGGAGGAGTTGAGTTTCAGCGCAGAAGCCTAGTGGAGCACCTGCTTTGATTTCAGGATTGCTTGTTTTTGAGTGTTTTCAGGTGGAGAACTGATCTGAGAGCTGTTGGTTTGCTGACCTTGTTCCTCTAGGGGTAGGAACATCATGTTTAGGGACTTTGGATCCCTTGGATTATTGACAATTCATGCCTGATGCTGCAAGGCACAAAATTGTCTATAACAGATGCCCCCTAAAGTATGAGGTCGTTTATCGGGTGAAATGCTTTATTAGGAGGATCCGAAGTTCATTCAATCTGCTGAGAAGTGTCCTGTAATAAGATACAATACAATACATTATTTTTCATACTTTTTCATGATCTAGCTGAGGCGGGCATTCCCATGCTCAGCTTTATAAATTCATTTTGGTACATAGAACAGACGATCGTCTGATGGTAGACTGATAATTCTCTGCTGAAATTATCAT
The DNA here is from genome assembly GCA_031772625.1 of Pinus tabuliformis. Taxonomy (NCBI): domain Eukaryota; kingdom Viridiplantae; phylum Streptophyta; class Pinopsida; order Pinales; family Pinaceae; genus Pinus; species Pinus tabuliformis. The sequence continues at coordinate 47,500,338 of CM062820.1, forward strand.
CCTTTGAGAAGGATGATCATCTGCTGCAATGATGTACACATCAAATGTCTTTATATCCTGAATATATATCGCAGCCCGGATGGATGAAACTAGATCCGGGGTCTTCAATCTCTTCCGATCTTCACTCGATGTACAAGTCGATCCATGTGAGAATTTCTTGAAGTCGAACATGGAAAGACATCGCTTGATTACCGGTCAATGATGTAAATCGTTAACAAGCGCGAGAGGAATCACCGATAAGGATGATGACCCTCAAGGTACAGCAGTACAATTCACATGGTGGGAATAAAGGACTTGGCGTCGACCACCATGCAAAATCTTCTGGTCGAAGGTCATTGATGTATACCTGTCGCCGGAAGTGAGAAACTTGCCATTGAGGCATGCAAGCTTCAAAGTACTGAAGGGGTTGTTCCTAGATCAACTCCTTGGATAATGAGCTGATGTCGACAAGGAGCGATCCGTCAAAGGAGGGCCTTAATGAATCCCACATCAGTGACACGGAACGGAGCTAGTGATTGTGATGAGGTGAAAACAAACTGTGATGTATGATTCAGGGTGGCGGTCATGAAATGGATGAAGGACAATGTATGGCAGTGGATGGGACACGGTTGACTCTTTGCGGAACAACATCTCTTGAACATATAACGACACTGATGTGATGGATCGGTAGCATTACCCCAAATGTGGATGGTGTGGCGAGGACCATGGTGATGAGACCGGTGAATGAAACAACCCAACCCGATGTGATACGAAGGACAAAGTGTCATGTTCAAGAGCGACTTGCTACCATTAAAGCTGTGAGGTTCTCCCAATTTTTCCCCAGTCATTGCTGACCAGTACCTCTTTATTTTTGTCAAGCTTGAGGAGGATAACATATGCTTGTTCTATAACCTGCCCTTCGGGCAAGCCCATCGCTATGTTTTAACGAGCCTAGCGATAGGGAAACTCGTTCTCGTCTAAAGACAAGTTTGTCACTATTTAATGAATTTAACGAGTCTAACGACAAGGATGACTCGGTCCTTTTCATTTTTAGAGAGTCTGAAAAGGTACATAAAGTCAACTCCAGAATTCCTTTTTCGTCATCTAATCCCTTGGATTATTGACAATTCATGCCTGATGCTGCAAGGCACAAAATTGTCTATAACAGAAGGGGAAAGCTTCAAGCTTCCCAAGTGTGTTATGCACTCAAGGGAGAGAGGGAGGGTGCAATGTGCACTCCCGAAGGTTGAAGGCTTAGGCTTCGTGCCTTCGAGGTGCACTCATGCACTCAAGAGGCCTCATGAAGGGCGCAAGGCGCACTCTTGAAGGTTGGAGGTTGGGGCTTTATGCCTTCAGGGTGCACTGATGCACTCAAGAAGTTTAGGAGGGTGCATGGCACATAGGGGAAGGTTGAAGGATTGAACTTTGAGTCTTCAGGGTGCGCCAATGCGCACAAGGAAGGCGCACTTCTTTGAGTCGAAGGAGTGTGATCAAGGAAGACTTATTCATTTTGAAGGACATAGTTCAAAACATGGAAGGGGATTCATGCTTTTGGAGTGTGCCTAGGGCACACTTCTGAACATCAAAGGGTCTCCCATCAAGGCTTCAGAGTGCACTCATGCACTCTTGGCCTTAATGGGCTTGCTTTGCAACCGAAATTTGTTTAAGTTTGGATGATTGGTCAAGGGGTGAGCAAGATGAGTTATAGACATAAAACCATGTGTGACACATACTAACTCATCGAAAAAACTTAGACAAGCTTGATCAACAATGAATATACATCAAAACGTCACTTTATGCACATTCCCCAAATACAAGCAGTGAAGTGTGTGCAACTATGACCCGAAAGTGTCGTTTTACAACAACATAGGTGTTACAACCATAAAATGTGTATAAAGATGTTCTAATCAATGAGATGACACTTGAGAACACTCTATAACACCTAAGACATATGAAACAACATAAAATGACACTTTCCAACCAAGATGACAAGACGAAAATGAAGTAGGCTCCAAAATTAGAATGTAGTGAAATTTTGGAGGGTATTGTAGCAACGACAACAAGACCTTGATTTTTCCCTAGGCATTTCTGAGTCATGGGGTCCCCATGCCCACCCTGATCCTCTCTCTGATTTTTTTTTCCACCTCCTAAATGATCACCACCTTTGTGATGTCGATCTAGTAAAGCTAAATCCCACCTCGCAAAATAGGAGAGTGTAACACCCTCCTCCCACATTTACCCAAGTTAACCAGTCTGTTGGGGTAAACATGTAGTGAGAGGCTACTATGATGTGATCCAACTCTGCATGTATAGTTAAGGAAGTGGAACTGACAAAAACAACCCAATCTAACCTTCCACACATGCTACAGAACCTTCAAGAGCCAACCAACCCTTCTAGGTGACCAATCCCTGAGGCAACTTGACATTTCACTGATTTGGACCCCCAACCTCTCCCATGACAAGAAATGCATGTGACTAAGGCCCTAGTCACTACTGCAACAAGGGCATGCCAGCGACTATGGACATTTTCAGCTAGTTCAAAGCTAGCGACCCTGCATTATGTGCCCTTTTTCAGGTCCAGGACTCAGACCATTGCCCAAAACTTCATGAAACATTCAGAAATGATAAATGAAATTGGAACAAAGGTACTAATGCAAACACTTGACCAATGACTTGACTATACCCCTACTAGCCATGACATGCATTTCATCAAACACGTCACAAATATGCATGCTGCAGGTCATAACAACAAATATGAGCATAGGGATCTCATACTTATCTTAAATTTGTAAAGAAGCATTATTGCCATATCACAATATCTGCATTATCATCTATTAGGTCATATATTATTTGTACTTTCAACTACTAATCAAAACATGATGAGATTCATACATCAACTATGTCATAAAACATACTCTTAACTAGCATATAACCAACACAAATAACAAGGATATAACAACCATATAATCCACATCTAATCCAGTACATTTACACATGAAATTCCAAGGAGAAGAAACTATTATTAATGAATGCAAAATCCAACCAGGTTTGGAACTTCCCTGAACCACCCAATCATAGATTGGCTAAACCAAATCTTTCTTTTAACTAATCACCCTCGTGCCATATTCCAAGCATGAATGTGGGACTCAAAACCAAAACAAACCAAGTTTCCTCAAGCTTTACCACAATCCCCACTAGATCACTAGGCCCTAAACAAGCATGGATGCCACCATATTTCTCCACCTACACCATGATGAATTTTCCTATCTCTTAGTCTATAGGCTTTACCATATATCCTGCCATACAACAAACGATGATTCCTAGTCCTAATCAAGACTCTACCTTGCAAGATTTATCGTATATCCTGCCATTCACTAGTCAAGGATTCCTAGGCCTAATCGAGGGCACACACCTCTAGGCTTTACCATATATCTCACCATTCACCAGTTGAGGATTCCTAGGCCCACCGAGGCACACAAAATCTGACTTTACCGCAATCTCGGTATGATTCATGGATTCCTAGGCCTTGTGTTCTTTCTTTCAGAGAGCACTTCACTTAGTTTCGAAACCATCCAACAATTTAGCTCAACCAAATACAAGAGAACCCATCACACCATGGCTATCCGTAAATGGTAAGGAAAGGTTCAAGAACACAGTAACACCTGGTAAAACCCATATCGATGACAGCAAGAGAACCAAATACACAGATGCATGTACCATGCATGCCAAGGCTAGCAAGGAAATCACACATGTAATTCGCTACCTGCAAATAATCTCTTTGTAGTTGCTTTATCTTGGTCTTCCTTGCTTGATCTTTTCCTTCTTGATCCTTCCTTTGCTTTCCTTTGATCCAATGCTAGAGTGACCCAAGAATGCTTTTAGTGTCCAAGAGTGAGAGAGAGAGAATGGAGAGATATCTCAAAAACTGAACTGACAAAAGGTACCAACTGATCCTCATAAGCCTTTTTATTAATGAGGCCTCTATTTTCTTCAATTTTCTATTATTTTCTTTCATTTTCCTCCTCAAATGCAACCTATGACCTTTCAACTTCCTTTTCTCTTAATTTCCATTATTTTTATAAATAAGATGCAAATTAATGCCTCATGCCCTTCCAAAGCCTTTGTCATTGCCTTTGCCAATTTCCTTAGCCATAAAAACCAAATGAACACCCACGCTATGATTTTTTTTTCCCAACACTCAGCTTGGAATATGTCTCCCATGACCTATGTTATTATTTTTCCTTTTTTAACTTTATTGCATGTAATTTTGACAAGGGTTGTTAATGAACCCTCCCCCTTGGGGGAACACCATCCTCGGTGTCTAATGACACCTACAACCAACAAGGTTGTTGAAAGCAAAACATACTGCCCATGGAACTTTATAAATTAGCTCGATGCAGTATTTACAATGATCAACCTGCTAAGAAGCAAACGAACATGACTCATAACAAAATAACAACATGACACCCATACCACATATTGGAGCTTTATAACACATATCATGGTAGTATTTACATCCATATACATATGTACATATACCAGAAACATCACACCATAGCATATACCAAAAACATTCACTCAACCAGTGAATAGAGAAGGATGCATAACCCGCATCTGATTTGCCATCTCCCATGTAGCTTCATTGGACCCAAAATTCTTCCACCGCACTTTAACCTGCTCAATTTCTCGGTTCTGAATCATGAGCAACTTTTTTTTCTACAATATACATTGAGGTTCCGACTAGAATTCTCCATCTGCCTCCACCTGCAATACAGACCAATCAATCACATGATCAACATATTTAACATACTTCTTAAGTAATGACACTTGGAAAACATCATGGAATTTCATTGTTGGGAGCAGTGCAAGTCCATAAGCCACTGGTCCAATCCTTTCAATAATCTTGAAAGGTCCACAAAACTGAGGTGCCAGCTTGGCACATGATCCAATCCTCAAGGAGCTCTTCTTGGGCTTGATGCACAAATACACCTGTTCCCCAACCCGAAACTCTTTAAACAACCTATTCTATTATGCATAACTTTTCTTCCTATCTTGTGTTGCTTTCAGATTCTTCTTGATTACCTGCATTTCATGTTCCATCTCTACCAACATATCTGATCCAATCAACACCCTGTTCACTGGATCACTATAACTAATGGGAGTATTATATGATTCATATTTTTCATGATACAAAACGTTTTTACATGATCTGAAAGCCCACGAAGGGTCTCTTCGAATGTACAATGACTCTATAAGATCAATATTAATCCTTGGAGTCCACTATGGGGACTTTGACTAATATAATGATGACCCAAGCATGAAACCCATGCTTTAATAAGTAATTGTTACAATAATAAAAATTATTTTCTTTATTCTTTTGACAAGTGCAATACATAATGACTCAAGTACATTATTGAAGACCGAACATAGTTACTTTTTCCAACACTTCCTCTTAACTAGGGAGGCATTCATAATATACACATACAATGGAAGATCTCAAACTATATGAAAACATGAAGAACCTTTAGGCACCACAATTCCATGGACTAGATTCATGGCCAAGGCAATATATCCAACCAGCCACTCAACAATTTAGGCACCACAATGCCATGGACTAGATTCCTGACCAGGGCAATCTATCCAACTAGTCACTCAACAATTTAGGCACCGCAATGCCATGGACTAGATTCTTGACCAGGGAAATCTGTCCAGGTGGGACGAAGGTGGACTCAAGATTTCATCCCCTCTAGGTACCATCAGTCTTACTTACTAACCGCCAACCCAAACATACATGTGTGTATCTAAGACCGAGCTCAATAAACAACAACACCTTTTCAATTTCGGGATTCCTAACATCAACACATAGTGTCGACTTGATGTCTCCCCAGGCAATTTTTCACTCACAAAGCCTAAACAAACCCCTTCCATTTCTTTATCATCAACACAATCACCAATATGTACCAAACCCAACAAGTTCCTTAGATATTCGAACTTATTATTAGGAAGAGCCTTTGTTAGAATGTTTGTTACCTGTTTTTCTATAAGAACATATTCTAGCTTCAAGATCCCATCTTGCACCAAGTTCCTAATAAAGTGGAACTTATTATTGATATGTTTCGTCCTCGAATGCAACACGAGATCTCCAGACATCTTGATACAACTTTGATTATCACAATTAATCACAGTAGGACCCAGAGACTTTTCGAACAAGTCCATTTGAAGTTTCCTTAACAAAACAACCTCTTTTCCTACTTAACATGCAGCCACATATTCTACCTTGGCACTACTCAATGCAACGGGATCTTGCTTCCTACTCATCCATGAGATCATAGTAGCTCCCAAACTAAATAATCCTCCAGTAGTTCTCCTTCCATCGATCTCAGTGCCACCCCAATCAGAGTATGTGAAGCTAATTAGCTAGACTTCCTTACTATCATGCTTCAGGCAGTGATGTGTAGTGCCATGAAGATACCTCAATATATGTTTGGTGGCTATCCAGTGATCATGATGAGGCTCCAACTAAAACTAACTAAGAATGTTCACTGCAAAACATATATTTAGCCTAGTATTTACCATATACATTAGGGAAGCCACCAACTGATGATATGAGGTAGGATCCACAAGACTCGAGTTGGAGCTCCTCAACTTCTTGAGATTGGTGATCATGAGAGTAACCATCAACTTGGATTCCATCATCCTATTTTTTTGCAATAACTTGATGATGTACTTCCTTGCCCAAAATATATCTCCCCAGGTCTCTACCATACTTATAGACGTAGGTAGTAATGCATTAGTCCCAGATATTTTGTCTCAAATTCAGCTACCAATGTCTTCTTGCATTCTTGAATTCTACACCAGTGATGAATAGATCATCCACATATAGTAGAATAATGAATAGTTCATTATTCATGACCTTCATTTATAGATTCGGATCAGCAGTACTCTTTATGAACCCAATCCTAAGAAGATATGCATCCATTCTTGCATAACATGCCCTTGGTGCTTACTTCAAGCCATATAGAGTCTTCTTAAGTCTGCAAACATGATATTCGCTGCTATTCAATTCAAATCCTTTAGTTTGTTTGATGCAGACTTCCTCATGAATGGTCCCATTCATAAATGCAGTCTTAACATCCATTTGATGGATATTCTACCCCATTGTAGCAACCAGTGAAATAAGTCAACTAATAGTATTGTACCTTGCAGTAGGTGCAAATGTTTCATCATAATCAATGCCTTCCCTTTGAGAGAAACCCCTTGAAATGAACCTTGTTTTATTCTTGTCTATACTTCCATTAACAGCATGTTTGATCTTATAGATCCAATTCGATGTGACAATCTATTTGTCACTAGGTCTAGGAACGATTTCCCAAACCCAATTATTCATGATGGATTGATATTCTTCTTGCATAGCTTTCTTCCAAACCTCTTCATGCTCAGCTTCCTAGTATGTAGATGACTCGGCTTCAATCAACTTTGTCATATATGCAGCATAACCAGAATACCTTTTAGATTTCTTACTTTCCTTGGAGGACCCTTTTGCAGCTTCATGTCCTTCAACATCTTCTAATGTAGCTCTTAACCAATATGGCTTCTTCATTGTGGTTGGGAAACATCCGCTTGAATAGGCTCACTTGGTCCTTCTTCTTCATCATTTGCAGTAGATTTCTCATGAACTTCATCTTCTTCAAATACACAAACTTCTTCGTCATCAAAATCAATAGGAATATCCTTTGCTTTATTGTAAGCTCGATTCTCATCAAATATGACTTCCTTGCTTACTTCAATGTATCTTCCCTCCTTTATGTAGATTCTACAAGATTTTAGGAAACACTATAACCAACGAATATTCCTTTGATGCTTGTCGAGTCCAACTTTTTTCACTTGTCCTTCGGAACATGGACATATGTTAGACTTCCAAATATGCGGAAATGATCCACACGCAGCTTCTTTCCTGTGAATAGTTCTTCGATGTAGTATTATCAAGACTCTTATGAGGACTTCTATTTTTAACGTACAAGGCAGTCATCGTTGCTTCACCCCATAAGAATTTTGGTAGATCTTGATCAAGGAGCATAGTTCTAATGCCTTCTTCAATTGACCTATTCTTTCTTTCGGCCAATCCATTTTGTTAAGGATAGTAGGGAACAATGAGCTCCCTCTTAATACTTGCATCCTTACAATATGAAATTAACTCTTTGGAGGTGTATTACCCACCATTTTCAGACCTTAGAGTCTTTATATTCTTTTCGGTTAGGGTTTCCACCTTAGCCCTAAAGTCCTTGAACTTATCAAATACTTCTTATTTATTTTTGAGTAGGTAGAGCCATGTCTTTCTTGAATGGTTGTCAATGAATGTTACATAGTAGATATGACCTCCAAGTGTCTTGTCATACATGGGCCCGCACACATCGTAATGGATGAGATTTAAAATTTATTTAGATCTAGATTCACTATGATGAAATGGTTTTCTATTATGCTTCCCCAAATAACATCCTTTGCATACAACTTCATGGTCTATCTTCATATCAGGAATTTCATTAACCAATTGACTAAGAGTAGGGATGACCCTATAATGAAGATGGACATATCTTCGATGCCATAGTTCAATGGGACTTATTTCCATATGAACAAGAGCTTGAGGAGATGGAGTGATAACCCAGTAAAGACTCCCTTCACGAACTCTAATAACCCTAGCTTTGTCAATACTAGAGTTCCTTCCCAAAACCAATACTTTTCCATCAAAAAAAGCAATTCTTTCCCTTTTATCTTCTAAAAAAGAAATAGCAAGTAAATTATTTTTCAAACCTGGAATATAGAGAATGTTGTTGAGATGCAGCTTTGATCCATTGTCCAGTTTTAACGATGTAGATCCTAGGCCTCTAACAACATAGCTTTTGTTGTCACCCAATTCCTCTGCATGGGAGGATGACTCCTTTGATAGTGTGTGAAGTTTCCTGCTTTCCCCTGTCATAAGTCTCAATGCTCCACTATTAATGATCTATGCATTATCATCAGTAAGAGATCTTGTAAGGGCAGCCAAGAATCTATGACTCTTGACTTTGTTGAATAGGTAGTAGATAATCTTCTTGATCCATCTTCCAATAGAGTTGAAACCCAATATTATGTAGTTCACCATAGAGGGAGAATCCATGCCAACAAAGTAATCTTCGAGATCTTCTACTTCTCTTGACCTTAGCTCTGATACAATGTTGGAAAATCAAAGATATTATATTAGGGTTTGATTCTCTGATCTTGATAATTACTTGTGAGTGTGTTGGATTCTTTTACTTCTTTATTATCTTATCTTTCATCAAGCAATTATACATACATGAAGATCACAAAACAAGAGACACAAGATATAGGCACATGCCAGGAAAAAACCCCCCTCGAGGGGAAAAACCTGTCAAATTAATTCTTCCTTTCAATAGTATTCTTTGAGACTCTTCACCCTAGACCAAGACTAGACTTTCCCTCCACACCATGTCAGCCTCCAAGATCTTCGACCCTATCCAGCAACTTTGACTATGCAGCAGATCCCAAAAACATGCAGCTTTCGGCAGTAGAAAAACTCTAGGAGACTTCGATCTCCTAAACTAGACCATGAAACAGAGAGAGAGAGAGGCATCAAAACTTCGATTTTTCCTTTCTCTAGAGACTCCCCCAAATTTGCACTTCTTTCTTCCTTCCGGCAGCAAACTTCGCATCTCTAGCACTTCCCATAAGATATTGAATTGCTTGAGAGAGTGAGTGCACCAAATGACTTCGAATTCCTTCTATATATAGCCTTCTAGTGGGTCGAATGAGGGTCTTTAGGCCAACATGACGTGGAGGACACATAATTCATATTTTTCTTGATACAAAAACTTTTTACATGATCTGAAAGCCTACGAAGGGTCTCTTTGAATGTACAATGACTCTATAAAATCAATATTAATCCTAGGAGTCCACATTGGGGACTTTGACTAATATAATGATGACCGAACATGAAACCCATGCTTTAATAAGTCATTGTTATAATAACAAAAATTATTTTCTTTATTCTTTTGACAAGTACATTATTGAAGACAAAACATAGTGTTTGGTCAGTTTAGTGATGTCTAAATTGCAACTTTTAAATGTCAACCCGGGGCTCGTAAGCTGATGAAGTGAGGTGTACTATATGTACTTAGATAATTGTTTTCTTAATCTTTTGTCGTTTTTATCTTTTTAGTTTGTTTTTTATTGTATCTTTCCTAGATGTGATGTGATGGAGATGTAATAAAGCGAGTGAATGTGGGTGATTGTGATGATTTCTAAGTGATTTCTTGAAACTTAAAGAGTATTCTAAAAGGAAACTTGAACAATAACTGAAATAAAATCAAAGCTTAAAATCAAATAAAAGGGCTAATGGCATCGGCCCAGTATCTCTGTTGCTGATGAAAATGAAAATGAAATCTATATTAACTTAATGAAAAGCAAGAACAACTACTTTATACTACTTTACACTATTTTAACTCTTCATTAAAATCTAGTCAATGTGAAATCTAAGTGAGACAAATCACACCATCTTAACCTTTTCTTAATCATGTGAGAACAATTATGAACAGGTCAGCAATGTGAGTCTTAAAGCAAAATAAACCAAGCTGCACTAAGTGATATTTTGGCTCTCAATAAAGATATTGGATTATGGAAAAAAAAACCATCAATAGATGAACAACTTGATAACTACTGAGCAGAAAATAAAGTGCAAGTTAAAGAAATGATACTAATGAAAATCAACTGCAGAAAAATAAAGGTTAGTAGCCTAGACAAGATGATCACACATGCCACTAGTTATACAAAGAAAAGAAAGAAAATTGTCCCGGGCTCGCCTAAGAAACCTGCATAACACACTGATCAGTCATGAACAAAAGTGCAGAAATGTAAATCAGCAGAATTCAAAGTTTATGTACAGCTATTATACATGTTGAAAATGCAGCAATTTAAAAGACATCTATACAACTATTGTACATGAAACAAGAAAAAAAGAAATGCTAGAAATTAAAAGTAAAACTACTGTACAGTGGTTGCCGCAAACAGGGGCCCTCTGCCTACTTTAGCCAATCCAAAGAGTAGTTACACGCTTAGAAACAGAACAGTCTTCTCATGTATTGATCATCAAAATGTCAAGTACAATGGGGAGCTCAAAATTACAAAATGATTACAGCAATGACTAACTATCCAGCGTTCAAAGACGCTTTATTTATAACAGAGGAAAGCAAACTAACTTAACGAAAACTAAGCTATTCAAGCAGCTGTGTATAAACATGTAATCTGACTGCGTCCTCGGATTTAGGCAACGGTCATCATGGGTATTCAATCTTCTGTTGGATTCGTGTTTCCCACTGTCTTCGTGGCTGAGGAAGATGCCACCTGTTCTTCACGTGCTCCAAAACAGAACACGCAGAGCCGTGCCACCGCTAATGACTTCTGTTTGACCGTATTTGCCTCCTCGTTGACCACGGGTTTTTATGACCGGTTTGGGTGAGCTGGAAGGATACACACCATGTCCTTGGTTCCACGAACTTGCCCATGTGGCTCTTCTTCCCTGAGGACACCTGGAACATATCATTTAATAAAACAGCTGCGGAATCTGGGGTTGGCTACGGAAACCGGGATTAGCTGCGGAAACCCTGTGTGAGCTGCAGAAACGCAACACTTTGAACCAAAATGCTAAACCAACAACAGTCATTAGCATAATTAGCAAACCATGTAAAAAGTCCTAAAATACAATGATTTGAGCAATTTGATGGAGGGAATGAGTGAAAAAAGAAGGAAATGAATAGGAAAAGGAGGTTGAGAAGATGTGTGAAGAAGTGCAGGTTTGAGGCTCAACATACCCCCACTGTGAAGGTGTTGCATGTCCTCATGCAACCAAAACTTTGTCATTGTTTTTCAATCCATGTGCTCAGATGCTTCTGCCAAAACATCTAGCCTTCTTCTCTTTCTCCTTGCTGCCAAAATTGTTCTTGGTTTTCTGACTAAACACTTGAATTTCAAATTGATCAATGCCCTGCTCAGCTTCTTACATTTTCTCTTCAATTTTCTATTCTTCTCCTGCCAGAGTCCTAAGTGAAGCATGGTATTGTCATGGACAATTTTGTCCACCTTGCTTTGTTCTTTCAATGCTTCGTTTTCTTGTTTAATATGCCGGTTCATGACTTCTAGCTCAAACACCTCCTGTTTTAAAGATTGGACCTGTTCATCAAGAGGCAATATAGTGCTTGGACCTGCAACTGATTGCTCCAAGGTCTCCAAATAATTGTATACCTCCTGCTGGTCAGGGTCAATTTCAGGTGTTCTTTTTGGGCTATGTTCAAAATCAAATTCTGTTTGAGGTTCTGGCTGAAAGGGGCTCTCTTCACGTGGAGGAGTGGTCTCAACATGTAGAGGACTCGACTCAAGGTCAAGCTGAGTTGGAGCCTTTTCAGGTGTACCTTCTCCCAAATCAATGAAATGTGATTGTTTTCCTTTAGTCACACTCATTTTTTCTTTAAGTCTATTGCTTCTTCTCACTTGTGCACTAATGCTCTTTTGCTGGGCACCCTGTTTTTCTTTATGTTTCTTCTTTGAGAGGGCAGCAGCTTGAAGTTGTGCTAGTCTATCAGCCAAGGTTTGAGAGTCTTCTTCTACTGAAGGTTCAGGTGATGGATATGATTCTTGAACACTTGTTTTCCCTTTATCCTTTTTCTGTTTCTTGGTTTTATCTCCCTCTTCCTTTTCTTCTTGAGCAATTTCTTGAGTTTCTACTGTAGGAGGATCTTGGGCTGCAACATTTCTTTCTCTTCTCCTACTTCTTTTTGGGATTCTAGGGGAACTGCTAGAGGCTTCAGTCACCTCTTGGAAATGGTTTCTGATTAGAAACTTTTCCCATGTATCCTTGTTATTTTTAAATTGCTCTTCTATGAGAATTTTAATGAACCCGTGATGATACAAGTGGGGTTCAATATGGCCTACATTCTTTTGGACAGTGGAACTCATTTTCTTTAGGCTTGCTAACAGAAAGTGGGGTAAATTGAGGGCATGGCCTTCCATGAAATTCATCATAATCCTTGCATGGTACATATACATAATGCCAAAGCGGCCCTCACATGTGATAAACTTTTGAACAAGTAATAACAATGCAGTCCATTCTTCCTTAATTACATGCACAGGAATCCCTTTAGTGAATATTGAAGTGTTCGTACCTGGGTTCTTAAGCATGTCTTTCCATCCCTGATCTTCCAACCCTCTGTTCTTAAACCATCTGTCTCCCTTTTGTGGTAAACTGGTTGCTGCTGCTATGGTGTTCTCTGTTATTGTGAATTTCAGGTCCCCAACTTCCACGGTGTGTCCATTGAAGGATCGAGCAAATGCTTTCGTGACCTCCTTATTATACCCTCTGAATTTTTGAATAAACTTTAACCACTTTGCCTTCTGTAATGCTTCCTTCATCTGTGGATACCCTTCTAAATATTTCGGACCCTCAGGTTCAGCTCTAAGCAGCTTCCCCATCTTCGGCTCTCAACTTCGGCTGAAGCTTTGACTGTGTGTGGATGCTCAAGGAGGATGCTCACGGGAAAAACAGGTGGATTACGGCTGTAAGTGGAGTAGCCGTAACGTAATGCAAGGCGTATTGCAGAACTGCAATCGGGGTTTGAAACAGAGCTGTGGAGTTTGCGGCAGAAATGAGAGTGGAAATAGTGTGAGTACGAGGGAGTAGAAGACAAACACGAGAAATGAGTTCAACGCATGCGGAAATGGAGTGATAAGTGGACGGAATAACGGCCGAATCCTTTAGAGTCGGGTGGCTTACGCACACGTCTCAGCATTGGCTGCGGAAATGATGGTAAGGAGAGCCGTGGTACATTGGGTTACGTCACGGAGGTACGGCCAATAAATGAAAGCGCAGCCCCATTTCGAGTTTAAATTAAGAGTGATTATGGAACCGTTAGAAAGGTATGAGGTGGATTATCGTGGAGGAGGAATGGGATGATCTTGCCGAATCATTGCATTTAGTGGCTCTTTCCACGATTTAATAACTATGCATAAAATGACATTAAATTGTTGTTTGGAAAAGATTTTGATCATACCTTCACAAGTTTGCCATTTGTTGATTAAGGTTGTTGATCCATTATTGCTTTTTGATCTTGCAGATGCCTCATATCCTTGCTATTCTTGGTGATGATGATACCTCTGACTGTGACTTTTGAAAACAGAGTGCTGCTGTAGAGACAGAGTGTGCTGGCTACGGAATCATTTCGAGCTGTGGAAACTGGTGCGAGCTGCGGAAACGGTTCCCAGCTGTGGAAACTAAGACAACTCCCCTTTTTGCTGCACAAATTTAGTTAGAAAAACAACTAACTGAATGAAATAGTCCTGAGAGGGACTTTTATTAATGGAATGAAATGGAAATGGAATGGAGTGAAGTGGAATGGAGATGAAGATGAGATGGAGGTGAAGATGGAAATGACAAGTGAGGTGGAGTGAAGATGGAGAGAAAGAGATTTTTTTTTTTTTGGAAAATATAGAGTGTCAGGTGTCCCTGATTTTCACTCCATATTTTCTGTATAAGACCGCCAATCTGAGATTGGTTTTCAGGCTTATACACATTTTTTTTTTTTTTTTTTCAGAAAGAAACAAAGACTAGGCTGATGGAGGAGAAGAATTCTTCTCCACCAGTCTCATTGCAGAATTCTCTTGAAACATTTTGACAAAGTCCTCTTTTGAGAGTGGCTTATGATAAATTTTCAATCGGTGGCCATTCACAATGAGAGGAGTTTGAAACTCATCAATAGTCTTGACTCGAACTGCTCCATTGCTAAAGACTTCATCAATCTCATATGGCCAAGCCAATGAGTTTGAAATTTTCCTTTGAAGTCTTTAAACTTTGAATCAAACAGTAACGCCCAATCTCCCTTTTGAAACTTCTTCTCTTTGATATATCTGTCATGCCACTTAGTTCTTTGGTACTGAACTAGATCGGTCCTTAAAATTGCATCTTGTCTTATTTCATCTAGCTCAGTCAGCTGCTCCATTCTGTGCTTTTGGGCTTCTGATAGACTCATCCCCAACTGAACTGCCATCTTGAAGGTCTTGACTTGGAACTCAATGGGGAGCAAGACTTCTTTCCCATAAACAAGTTCATAGGGAGAATGTCCTGTTGTGTTCCTCCATGTAGTTCTATAGGCCCATAAGGCTTCAGGAAGCCTTTCTGCCCAATCTCTTCTGTGAAGATGAACAGTTTTGGTGATGATGCTCTCAAGAACTTTGTTTGTGGATTCCACTTGACCATTTGCTTGCGGATGGTATGGAGTAGATTTTCTATGCTTGATTTTTTATTCTTCCATCAGCTTCTCCATCAAGTTAGAGGTAAATTGACTTCCCTGATCTGTCACAATTTCTCTTGGGACACCAAAACGAGTAAAAATATCCTCAAAAAGAAATTGAACAACTGAATTTTCAGTGGCAAAAGGCAATGCCTTGGCTTCTACCCATTTAGTAACATAATCAGTGCAAACCAATATATACTTCTTTTGTTTAGATGGTGGATTAATAGGTCCAACAAAATCTAAAGCCCATTTCTCAAAGGGTTCGATGAGTACCTATGGCTGTAATGGCATTTCATTTGAAAGAGTTGGTCTCCCAACTCTTTGGCAGCTGTCACACCTTCTAACATAATGTTTTGCATCTTTGAAGAGAGAAGGCCAATAATATCCTAAAGAAAGGATTTTATAGGTCGTCCTCTTGTCAGCAAAGTGTCCACCGCACGGTTCATCATGACATGCCTTAAGGATGTCAGGCATTTCATCTTCCCGAACATATCTTCTGATCACACAATCTAGCCCTGTTTTGAACAATTCATTAGAAATCCATGAATACTTTGAACTCTCTTGAATGATTTTCCTTTTCTCATTAGGAAATAAGTGTGGAGGTAGCTTCCCTGTAACCAAATAGTTAGCAATATCTGCATACCAAGGAGTTTTAGTAGTTACTGCAAACAGATATTCATCTGGAAACTTATCCTCTACGGGAGAATCTTCGTTAGTATTTTGGATTCTAGACAAGAAATCAGCTACTGTATTTTGTTTTCCTGGTCTATCTAACACAGTAATATTGAATTATTGTAAAAGTAAAAGCCATCTTGTGACTCTGCCATTAGTAACAGGTTTGTTCATGAGATATCTAATTGCAGAATTATCAGTATGGACAAAAGTTTCATAGCCAGTTATGTAATGTCTAAACTTGTTAATTGCATGAACAACGGCTAAGAACTCTTTTTCAGTCACAGTATAATTTAACTCAGTGGGAGTCAAATTTTTACTGGTGTAATAAATGGCATAAGGAACTAAATCCTTTTGACCCAACACAGCTCCTAGAGCTGTATCTGAAGCATCTGTAGAAATATGGAAAGGAAGTTTCCAATTTGGCCCTCTCAGAATGGGTGCTTCAGATATTCTTGTTTTTAGAGTTTCAAATGCAAATTGACAGTCAGGATCCCACTTGAATTCACAGTCTTTTGTAAGTAATTTGAAGAGCGGAGATGCTATCTTGGTGAAGTTTTCAATAAATCTTCTATAATATCCAGTAAACCCAAGAAAACTTCTAACATCTTTTTGACAATTTGGAATAGGTAACTTAGAGATGACTTCAACTTTTGATCTATCAACTTTAATTCCATCTCCTGAAATATGATGTCCTAAAACAATCCCTTCAGTAAACATCATAAAGCATTTTTCATGACTTAATGAAATATTTGTTTCCTTACATCTGATAAGGACTTTTTCCAAATTTTCTAATGCCTCTTCAAATGAATTACCATAAACTGTAAAATCATCCATATATACCTCTACACAATCATGAATTAGATCAGAAAAGATTCCTAATACTGCCCTTTGAAATGTTGCAGGTGCATTACATAATCCAAAAGGAAGTACTCGGTAAGCAAAAGTTCCCCATGGACAGGTAAATGTGGTTTTGTCCTGATCTTCAGGTGCTACCTGAATTTGATTGTAACCACTAAAACCATCCAAAAAAGAGAAGTACTTTTTACCTGCTATAGTATCTAATACTTGATCAATAAAGGGTAAAGGAAAGTGATCCTTCAAAGTTGCTTTGTTTAATTCCCTGTAATCAATGCAAACCCTCCATTTACCATTCTTTTTAGGTACTATAACCAAAGGGGAAACCCACCAGCTATCTGAAATGGGGTAAATGAAGTTTAAATTAAGTAACTTTTGGAGCTCTTCTTTCACTATCTCCCTAAGGTTTGGATTCATCCTTCTTTGAGGTTGTCTGATTGGTTTACTGTTTTCCTCAATGTAGATGTGATGAATGCAAGTCTTAGGGTCAATACCTTTCATATCGGTATACTCCCATGCAAATGCAGTAGAATGTTTTTGCAAGATTTTGGTTAGCTCCCCTTGTTGTGAATTTTCCAAGTTTCTGTTGATATTCAATGTTTTTCCTGGAAAAATCTCAATGGCAGAACTACCAAACTCTTCCATAGAGAAAAGAGACATTTGTCTAGATGATAGACACTCAATGTCAGAATCCAACTGAAATTGTGTGGAGTCATATTCTGAAGATGGTTCGAAATTTTCTAATGTGTTCAGAATTTGACTATCTTCACTAATCTCAGAAATGGTAAAGACAGGTTGTATAGTATCTTCATCATCAATCCACTCATTATCCCCTATTTCTGTAATTGCTTTTGCTGGAGGATACAGATTGAACTTCTTTGTCGAATTACCATCAGAAATATACATATCCCCAGACCTACAACTTATGAAAGCATCAGCTGTGGCTAGCCAAGGTCTTCCTAAAATAATAGGATGTCCTCCTAGATTACTCTTGGGAGTTAAGATCATGAAATCCACTGGATATTCCCAAGAGTCTAGGGAGACTGGAATGTCTTCTAATACACCATCTAGTTTAATAATTGATCGATCTGCCAATTGCAATAAAGTAGGTGTAAAAAGAAGATTAGGAAGTTTTAGCTGTTCCATAGTCTGTCTACTCATAATGTTAATAGCAACCCCTAAATCAATCAAAGTATTTGGTATTTATACCCCATTGATATGTGTTTTGACAATTGGACTACCAGGGTCTACATATTTCTGCATAGTAATTTTTCCCATCATGATATCTGCAATTTTTCCTACCAGGTGGATCCTTTTGGTATCTCTTGGTTTCCTTCCTCGTCTTTTAAGGCTCAACTCCTTTATTGTTTTTGCTAGAATAGGAATTTCCTTAATGGCTTGTAACAAGGGAATCTTGATACAAACATTCTTCAATTCATCTAGAAAATTATAGTCAGGCAACCAAATTTGTTTTTCCACTCCTTTGTCAATTTGTAATCTTTCAGGAAAAGGAGGTGTGGATAAAGATGCAGGTTGCTCAACTATGGGAGTTGTGGGGGTTAATTCTTTTTCTTTTTCTTTTTGAGTGTTTGGGTTTTGAAGAGATGCTTCAGAACCCTTATTGGCTTCAAGAGATTCTTCCTCAAAAATGCTTTGCTTTTGATCATTTGTAGAAGGCTTATCTAAGACTCTACCTGATCTGAGTTGTACTTCATTGAGAGGAACAATCATATAAGTAGGAAATGGTTGACCTTCCAACATGTAAGCATTTTGAGGATTTTTATTATTGGGGTTTGGCAATGGCTGAGAAGGAAGTTGATTTGACTTCTGTTGGAATGGAAGCAAGAGTTGAGAATTTGGATTCTGTTGAGAAGGTTGTTGTTATTGAAATGGCAATGATAGTTGTGGATTTTGATTTGGAAGTTGTGGAGCTTGTTGGTTTTGAAAAGATGGAGGATATTGGTAAAATTGAGCAAATCTCCCATAAGGATTTTGCATACCTTGTACCCATGATTGAAAAGGATTTTGAGGTTGGGACCAAGGTTGTTGCCAAGGATTCCAATTTGGTGGGGGTTGAAAATTCATAGAGTTGTTAAACCCTTGATTTTTTTGCCCCTGCCAAGGTCTCCTTGCAACAAAACAGAGAGATTCGAGTGTATTTGGATCTTCTTGAAAGACAGCTTTGAGCCATGGGATTGAAGGACAATCCTTGGTCTCATGATTCTCTGAACAAATTACACATGTCTCTACAACTTTTGCATCCAAGGGACATTCCCTTAGAGCATGTTTCTTCCTACACTTTGGGCAAAATATGGCCAAAGCCTCAGCTTCTGCTTTCTGCTTATTGTGAATCTTAAGGGTGTCTAATTGTTCACTAAGACTTCCTAAGATATCAGTTTTAGATTCATCAAGCATATTGCCAATCTCAACCCTACTTACTAATCCAGTTGCAGATTTGTTTGCTCTGATGAGAGAAGGATCTCTAGGCCCTTTTTGAGTTTTAGACTTCCCCCTTGAGAGATGGACACATAGTTCTGCTATATCATTGAGTGAAAGTTGAGATATATCTCCCTTCCCCATCATGTTCAAAATATCTATCCATTCATTTCTAATGGCTTTGAGTAGAAGGGCTTTTAAGGCCTCCTCATCTAAGTTGTTCAGTTTTGCTCTTTTCAAGTTGTATTGAAATCTTTCAAGCAAATCCTCCAAATTTTCATCTTCTTTTTGCATCATTTTGAATACCTCATCCTCGTGATTGGTGGGCATACAATAGTCCAGGTATCTATCCAAAAATGTTTGTTTCATATCATTCCAAGACCTAATGGACTGAGTGAGTAATCCCATGAACCACTTCAAGGCTGCTCCTTTCAATGTTGAAGGGAACAGTTTGAGTTTTTGAGAGTCTTCCAGATAGTCATAAGTTCGACAAACGACTTCAAACTCAAATAGAAATGTTTCAGGGTCTTCATTCCTCATCCCATGGAAGTTTGGGAGGACAGATGGTGAGATGTTTTTCATGGTGGCTCGGGAGTCCTCATCAACTACAGGAAATCCGAATGAGTTATCTTCATCCCTATTTCCCCCAATGTTACCTCGACCTCCTCCATTATTTCCTCCTCCTCCTCCTCCTCCTCTACCTCTACCTCTACCAAATCCAGGTGCTCCTTCTTCTGTCATGGTAGTCCCCCCGGAGACTTCAGAGTTTTCTGGTTCCTCTACTAAGGGTGAACGAGAAGGAATTTCTCCCTCTTCTTCAGATGATTCTACTTCTTCAATTACAATTTGGCCTCCTATGGAAGGAAGAAAAGGGTCCCTTTCTGATTCAGATTCGATAGATGGTGTGGGAGAGTCAATTGTTGCCTCTTGAATTCTAGGAATCCTAGGGCTAGGAGTGTAAGTTGGAGATGATGGAGGTGTCTCTTGTCTATTCCTTGAAGTAGATGGACTTGTAAAAATCGAACTCTTGGCTCTAGCTAAAAACCTTCCCCTAGAATCTCTTGCTCTATGCATGTCATTTTTTTATTTTTCTTCAAGTCGGGGTAATAGTTCTCTTTCTGATCTTCCAGGTCACTCTAGGTGCAAGAAGAGAGCATACTCAAGAAACTATTAAACCAATAACTTTCTCTTTTCTGATCCTCCAGGTCACTCTAGGTGCAAGAGGAGAGCATACTTTGAGAGGTTATTAATTTTCCTTCCTTGAAATTTTCTCGTTTTTTTGTTTTTTTTTTTAGAATTGGCTACCTAATTTCACTTCCCCGGCAATGGCGCAAAAATGTTTGGTCAATTTAGTGATGTCTAAATTGAAACTTTTAAATGTCAACCCGGGGCTCGTAAGCTGATGAAGTGAGGTGTACTATATGTACTTAGGTAACTGTTTTCTTAATCTTTTGTCATTTTTATCTTTTTAGTTTGTTTTTGATTGTATCTTTCCTAGATGTGATGTGATGGAGATGTAATAAAGTGAGTGAATGTGGGTGATTGTGATTATTTCTAAGTGATTTCTTGAAACTTAAAGAGTATTCTAAAAGGAAATTTGAACAATAACTGAAATAAAATCAAAGCTTAAAATCAAATAAAAGGGCTAATGGCATCGGCCCAGTATCTCTGCTGCTGATGAAAATGAAAATGAAATCTATATTAACTTAATGAAAAGCAAGAACAACTACTTTATACTATTTTACACTATTTTAACTCTTCATTATAATCTAGTCAATGTGAAATCTAAGTGAGACAAATCACACCATCTTAACCTTTTCTTAATCATGTGAGAACAATTATGAACAGGTCAGCAATGTGAGTCTTAAAGCAAAATAAACCAAGCTGCACTAAGTGATATTTTGGCTCTCAATAAAGGTATTGGATTATGGAAAAAGAAACCATCAATAGATGAACAACTTGATAACTACTGAGCAGAAAATAAAGTGCAAGTTAAAGAAATGATACTAATGAAAATCAACTGCAGAAAAATAAAGGTCAGCAGCCTAGACAAGATGATCACACATGCCACTAGTTATACAAAGAAAAGAAAGAAAATTGTCCCGGGCTCGCCTAAGAAACCTGCATAACACACTGATCAGTCATGAACAAAAGTGCAGAAATGTAAATCAGCAGAATTCAAAGCTTATGTACAGCTATTATACATGTTGAAAATGCAGCGATTTAAAAGACATCTGTATAGCTATTGTACATGAAACAAGAAAAAAAGAAATGCTGGAAATTAAAAGTAAAACTATTGTACAGTGGCTGCTGCAAACAAGGGCCCTCTGCCTACTTTAGCCAATCCAAAGAGCAGTTACACGCTTAGAAACAGAACAGTCTTCTCATGTATTGATCATCAAAATGTCAAGTACAGTGGGGAGCTCAAAATTACAAAATGATTACAGTAATGACTAACTATCCAGCGTTCAAAGACGCTTTATTTATAACAGAGGAAAGCAAACTAACTTAACGAAAACTAAGCTATTCAAGCAGTTGTGTATAAACACGTAATCTAACTGTGTCCTCGGATTTAGGCAACGGTCGTCGTGGGCATTCAATCTTCTGTTGGATTCGTGTTTCCCACTGTCTTCGTGGCTGAGGAAGATGCCACCTGTTCTTCACGTGCTCCAAAACAGAACACGCAGAGTCGTGCCACCGCTAATGACTTCTGTTTGACCGTATTTGCCTCCTCGTTGACCACGGGTTTTTATGACCAGTTTGGGTGAGCTGGAAGGATACACACCATGTCCTTGGTTCCACAAACTTGCCCATGTGGCTCTTCTTCCCTGAGGACACCTGGAACATATCATTTAATAAAACAGCTGCAGAATCCGGGGTTGGCTACGGAAACCCTGTGTGAGCTGCGGAAACGCAGCACTTTGAACCAAAATGCTAAACCAACAACAGTCATTAGCATAATTAGCAAACCATGTAAAAAGTCCTAAAATACAATGATTTGAGCAATTTGATGGAGGGAATGAGTGACAAAAGAAGGAAATGAATAGGAAAAGGAGGCTGAGAAGATGTGTGAAGAAGTGCAGGTTTGAGGCTCAACACATAGTTACTTTTTCCAACACTCCCTCTTAATTAGGGAGGTATTCATAATGTACACATGCCATGGAAGATCTCAAACTATATGAAAACATGAAGAACATTTAAGCACCACAATGCCATGGACTAGATTCCTAGCCAGGGAAATCTATCCAGCTAGTCATTCAACAATTTAGGCATCGCAATGCCATGGACTAAATTCCTGACCAGGGAAATCTATCTAACCAGTCACTCAACAATTTAGGCACCGCAATTCCATGGACTAGATTCCTGACAAGGGCAATCAATCCAGGTGGGACTAAGGTGGACTCAATATTTCAACCCCTCTAGGTACCATCAAGCTCACTTTCTAACCACCAACCCAAACATACAGGTGTGTATCCAAGACCGAGCTTAATAAACAACACCACCTTTTCAATTCTGGGATTCCTGACATCAACACATAGTGCCAGCCTGATGTCTCCCCAGGCAATCCTTCACTCACAAAGCCTCAACAAATATCTTCCATTTCTTTATCATCAATACAATCACCAATATCTACCAAACCCAATAGGTTCCTTAGATATTCGAACTTTTTATTAGGA
The DNA here is from genome assembly GCA_031772625.1 of Pinus tabuliformis. Lineage (NCBI taxonomy): Eukaryota > Viridiplantae > Streptophyta > Pinopsida > Pinales > Pinaceae > Pinus > Pinus tabuliformis. The sequence continues at coordinate 47,523,292 of CM062820.1, forward strand.
AGAGCCTTTGTCATAACACCTGCTACGTGTTTTCCTATAGGAACATATTCTAGCTTCACAATCCCATCCTCCACCAAGTTCCCAATAAAGTGGAACTTGTTATTGATATGTTTCGTACTCGAATGAAACACGAGATCTCCAGACATCTTGATACAACTTTGATTATCACAGTTAATCACAGCAGGACCCAGAGACTTTTCGAACAAGTCCGTCTAAAGCTTCCTTAACCAAACAACCTCTTTTCCTACTTCACATGCAACCACATGTTCTGCTTCGACGCAACTAAATGCAATGGTATCTTGCTTCCTACTCATCCAAGAGATCATAGCAACTCCTAGACTAAAGCATCCTCTGGTAGTGCTCCTTCCATCGGTCTAGTATATCCCAGACTAATAGTGTTCACTACAAAACATATATCTAGCCTAGTATTTACCAGATACATTAGGGAAGCCACCAACTAATGATATGAGGTAGGATCCACAAGACTCGAGTTGGATCTCCTCAACTTCTTGAGATTGGTGATCATAGGAGTAACCATCCGCTTGGATTCCATTGTCCCAATTTTTTGCAATAACTTGATGATGTACTTTCCTTGACCAAAATATATCTCCCCATGTCTCTGCCATATTTCTAGACCTAGGTAGTAATGCATTAGTCCCAAATCTTTCATCTCAAATTTAGCTGCCAACTTCTTCTTGCATTCTTGAATTCTTCATTCTACACCAGTGGTGAATAAATCATCCACATATAGTATAATAATGATTGGTTCATTATTCATGACCTTGATATATATATTTGGATCAACAGTACTCTTCACGAACCATGTTATGTAACCAACTCACAAAATAGAAGAAAAGATAGATCGACGACTTCAAAATCAACCTCTTCGAGGGGGAAACCTCCTTTACATTACACAAATGAATAATTCTTCGATGATATAAATGACAAAACCTCCTTTCTATATATAGGAGTCTAAGGGGTCATAATATAATCAAAATCGACATAACAATAATAATATAAGGGTAAAACAATAAAAATTGTGGGCTTCTATGGAGCACAATAATAACTATATGGGGACAATAGGGGCACAACAATAACAATAATGGTTGTGATGACAATAGTAATGGGGGAATCACTAGTATTATAGGGGCCTAACATGCCCCTCTCCTTCAAAAAAGTGATGTCCTCAATGCTTGAGTAGTTCTGGATGCTTCTGTATAAAATAATTAGGGAAACTGGGAAAGCTAATTAGCTTTGATACCAAATGTTATGTAACCAGCTCACAAAATAGAAGAAAAGATAGATCAACGACTTCAAAATCATCCTCTTCAAGGGGGAAACCTCCTTTAGACTACACAAATGAATAATTATTCGATGATACAAATGACAAAACCTCATTTCTATATATAGGAGTCTAAGGGGTCACAATATAATCAAAGCCGACATAAAAATAATAATATAAGGGCACAACAATAACAATAGTGGACTTCTATGGGGCATAATAATAACAATATGGGGACAATAGGGTCACAATAATAACAATAAGGGCTACAATGACAATAGTAATGGGGGAATCACTAGTATTATAGGGGCCTAACAAACCCAATCCTAAGAAGATATGCATCCATTCTTGCATACCATGCCCTTGGTGCTTGCTTCAAGCCATATAGCGCCTTCTTGAGTCTGCAAACATTAGAGTCTCTGATATTCACTTCAAATCCTTCAGGTTTTTTTATGTACACTTCCTCATCAATGGTCCCATTCAAAAATGCAGTCTTAACATCCATTTGATGGATATTCCACCCCATTGTAGCATCCAGTGAAACCAGTGATCTAATGGTAGTGTACCTTGCAGTAGGTGCAAATGTTTCTTCATAATCAATGCCTTCCTTTTGAGAGAAACCCCTTGCAATGAACTTTTCTTTATACTTGTCTATACTTCCATCAACAACATGTTTGATCTTATAGATCCACTTCAATGTGACAACCAATTTGTCACTAGGTCTAGGAACGATTTCCCAAACCCCATTCTTCATGATGGATTGATATTCTTCCTACATAGCTTTCTTCAAAACCTCTTCATGCTTAGCTTCCTGGTATGTAGATACTCAGCTTCAATCAACTTTTTCATATATGCAACATAATCAGAATATGTTTTCAGTTTCTTACTTTCCTCGGAGGACCCTTTTGTAGCTCCATGTCCTTCAGCATCTTCTAATGTAGCTCTCAACCAATATGGCCTCTTCCTTGTGGTTGGGATAACCACCAATTGAATAGACCCACTTGGTCCTTCTTCTTCATCATTTGCAGTAGAGTTCTCATGAGCTTCATCTTCTTCAAATACATATCCTTCCAAACATTTGTTTACTATCTCAGTTCAGATTGAGGATGATAAGATGAGCTATGAGCTAACTGAGTACCAAGACAAGAAAATAATTTTGTCCAAAAGTTTCCAGTGAAAATGGGATCTCTGTCACTTACAATAATCTTTGGGTTTCCATGTAGCTTTTGAATTGTTTCCATAAATGCAGTAGAAACTGTACTGGCTTTAAATGGATGTGATAATGCACACAAGTGTGCATACTTGGTAAGTCTGTCAAATACCACCATGATGACACTCTTTCCCTCAGACTTGGGTAAACCTGTAATAAAATCCATTGAAACCTCCTCCCAACGTTGGCTTGGAATCGATAAAGGTTGTAATAGACCCGGGGTCTTAATTGTTTCAACTTTATTTTGTTAGCAAACTAAACATTCGGCCACAAACTTTTGAATATCTGATTTAAGGCCATCCCAAAAAAATTCCTTCTTAACCCTGTGGTAAGTTTTTAAAAATCCTGAGTGCCCTCCTAAGGGAGAAGTGTGCAATTCCATAAGAATCTTTTGTTTGAGTTGGGAATTCTTACAGAGGTATAAGCAATCTTTGTACCATAACGAATCATTTTGCCAGCTAAATGTATCCTATGTACTGGAATCTTGTTGTAACTTTCGAATAAGTGCCCACACTTCTTCATCATTCTTCCATTCCTCCCTTGCTTCATTTATCCAATCTAGTTGGATAATAGAAATGGCGCACAACAATGCTTCCACATCCTCATCCTTTCTTGAGAGTGTATATGCCACCACATTTTGCTTCCCTTTTTTGTAGATGATTTTAAAGTCATAACCCAACATCTTTGTGACCCACTTTTGTTTCTCTTCAGAGGATAATCTTTGTTCTAAAAAGTATTTAAGGCTATCATGATCCGTTTTTACCTTGAAGTGTCTTCCCATTAGGTAGGGTCACCATTTCTTAAGTGCATGTAGTATTGCCAACATTTCCTTCTCATAAATAGCTTTGTGTAAAAACTTTCCCTTGATTGGATGACTTTCAAAAGTAATGGGTCTTTCATCTTGCATTAAAACAGCAACAATTCCATTTCCTGAAGCATCACATTCCACAATAAAGGTTTTTTTGAAGTCCGGTGTAGCTAAGATCGGTGCTTGGCACATTGCCTCTTTAAGATGTTCGAAGGTCTTTGTTGCTTCTAGAGTCCATGAAAATGCATCATTCTTCAATAATGTTGTTAGAGGTGCTACTATTCTCCAATAATTCTCAACAAACTTGTGATAATACCCTATCAACCTGAGAAATCTCGTAGATGCTTTATGGATGTGGGGATTTTCCATTCCTTAATGGCTTTAATTTTTCTAAGGTCTACCTTAACTCCTTCATGAGATACAATATGACCCAGATATCCCACCTCTTGTACTCCAAAGAAACATTTGGATCTTTTTGCATATAATTGTTTCTCCTCCAATAGTTGTAGCACCCTGTCAAAATGTTCAACATGATCCTTCGAAGACTTGTTGAGCTCCCTATAATCTAGACACATGCACCATGATCCATCCTTCTTGCGCACCAATACTACTGGAGCAGAGAAAGAACTTTGACTAGGTTGAATTATACTAGCCTCTAGCATTTCTACAACCATACATTCAATTTCACTCTTTTGGGCATAGGGATATTTGTAAGGCCTGATGTTTGGAAGAACACTTCCTGGAATCAGATGAATAGCATGACCATGATCAAGAATAGGTGGGAGACCTTTGGGAGTCTCAAATACCTTAGAATGATTGTCCAGGACTTTTTGGAGATCTGGAGAAATAGATGATTTCGATGTGGAAACATCTAACAAACATAATTGTGTAATTACACCTCTTTGTTCCTTTTTTAGAAGCTTTGTCATACCGTTAGAGCTGATTATCTTTCCCAGTTTCCCTGCAATACCCATTAATTCAACTTCCTTTCCTTCCACAGAAAATTTCATGAAAAGTTCTTGAAAATTAAAAGCTATTGTACCCAAGGATTGTAGCCATTGGACTCCTAGTACAACATCAGCACCTCCCATTGGAATGGAAAGCATTGGGCTACTCAATACATATTCTCCCATGGATAGCTTGATATTATGGCACTTTCCAGAGAAATTTATCATTCCTCCACTTGCAACCATTACTTGACACTCTAGTGCTGGATATAGGAAGCAATTCAATTCTTTTGCTATCTTACAATGAATAAAATTGTGGGTACTTCCTGAATCAATCAACACTATTACCTTTTTCTTCTTGATATGTCCTTCTATCTTGATAGTTTGAGGAGTGGTAATTCCAGCCAATGCATTACAAGATATGGTTGGATTCATTACTTCTTTATCTAGGGTTTGTTCCTGGAGTATATCCTCTTCTTTTGACATTTATTGTTCCTTTTCTTCCTCCCCTTCACAATCTATGAAGAATAATTTCTTCTCAACACGCTTATGACCTTTAGTGTATTTGCTATCACAACTGTAACAAAGCCCTTTTTCTCTTTTTTCTTCCAATTTTTGTGGTGTCAACCTTATAGGTTGTGGAAGGCTAGGGGCAACAACACTTCCATCTTTATGGTTGTGAGAGGTAGACTTCCTAGTTGCCATAATTTTGCTTTCCATTTTTCTTACTAACCTAAATGCCTTCTCCAATGAATCAGGTTCCCAAAGGCGAACCTCATGTTGGATATTATCCTTTAAAGTCCCTATGAACACATCAATCCTATGCTCTTCTGGAATATCTTTTACCCTTATGTTCAATTTTTGGAAGTCCTCAATGTGATCCATCATTGAACCCTTTTGTTTGAGACTTATCAGTTGGCTAAAAAAAGTGTTGCTTTTTGTATCCTCGTAATGTGATAACAATTCTTCCGTAAAAATTGCCCAAGTGACAATTTGTTTACGAGAGTAAAGCCATTGATACCATACAAACTAATTTGGTTCCAAATATAAAGTGACAATACATACCTTTTGTGTGTTTTGCACATTATTGAGATCGAAAAATTGCTCCATCTGTAGTATCCATGTTGCGGGATCCTTGCCATCAAACTTCCTCATATCGATTTTTGGAATATGGTGGTTCTTAGATCCAACGTTAGAGTCTATGAAATCATGATTAACATTTATTTTTTTCTCATCACGAGTTTCCTTTACTACCCTTTCACCATTAGTAAGTATTTCTTGTACAAAATTTGTCAAATCTGTCTTCAAATCTGCCATGCCTGTCTTCAAATCTATCTTCAAATTGTCCATATTAGCTTCCACATCATTCATCTTAGCTTCTACATCTTTCTTTAAACGATACATCTTAGATTCTGTTACTTTTTGTGCGAGTGACATTTGTTGCACTTGGTCTCGTAATTTTAATATATCATGTTGCATTTCTTCCTCTTCTTCATAAGTCATGCTAGAGCTTTCAGGTTGCTGACTAGGTGTTTGCATGTTCTTTCCTCGGGGCATCAATTACCAATAATAATTCTATACTATTCCCTTTGAATTCCTTCAAATAATTTTTCAAACCAAGCTTAAGCAAAAATTTAAAAAAAATCTACACAGCTTTTTTCACTTTGTAGGAGCTCGATATTGCCTCTGATGTATCTCTGTAATTCCAGATCTTCCAGTTCTAAAATTGCGACCAACAGTAACCCTCTGTGTCCTCTTTCCAATTCCACCAGTATGATCAAATTTAGATTCTCCAAGAAAGAGTTATGCACAATCTCCCAAGATGACCTGATTATATACCTTTTCAGAAGAGTGAACTTGTATGAAGTGCCACATGTCACTGTTTAGACCTTAGGATCTGAAAAATATACATGAAACTATAGTCCGTCCTATTTCTGTAACTTTTTATAAAATTTCAATCTGATGCTCAAAACAAAAGTTATGACTATTTTCCCCAGGTCACCTATTTGGAATGTAATTCAGGAGTCTACAAAAAGACCGACTTCTTCAGATCATATCTCTGCAAATATTGCGCGAAAAGCTCTAAAATTCAGACCCGAGGTTCAGCGTGATTTCTTCTCAAATGGGTTTTTTTGTAGCATCTGAAACATCACAGAAAAAAGTTATAGCGCAAATGCCACAATGACCTGTTTGGAGCAGCAAAACCCTAGAATTCAAAGCTCTGATACCAAATGTTATGAAACCAGCTCACAAAAAGATAGAAAAGATAGATTAATGCCTTAGAATTCAGCCTCTTAGAGGGGGCAACCTCCTTTACATTACATAAATGAACAATTCTTGGATGATTCAAATGAAAAAACCTCCTTTCTATATATAGGAGTCTAAGGAGTCACAATATAACCAAGCCGACCTAACAATAATAATATAAAGGCACAAAAATAACAATAGAGGGATTCTATAGGGCACAGTAATAACAATATGGGGACAATAGTGGCACAAAAATATTGATAAGGGATACAAATACAATAGTAATGGGGTAATCACTAGTATTATAGGGACCTAACATTATCAAAGCGGTCATAGAGAGATTTTGAGAACACTTGCCAAGTTATTTTCCCAGGATAGCATTTCTGATGCCACTGCCACCATTTTCATCTCTCTTGGTCCAAGTAAAGGGCTCCCACTCGTATTTTAGTTGGATCATCTCGGATATCATTCATAAGGAAATATTGTTCCATTTGTGCTACCCATATTGTCGGATTAGAGCCATCAAATTTATACATGTCCAACTTGGGTGGCCGAGGGTGGGAATGTTGGTGATTTCCATGGAGGTGAATATGATGGCTAGATTCATTAAGACCATGTGCCTCTGGATGCCACCCCAACGTGCTCACTTGGAAAGTTTCCATGAATTTCTGCATCTGGTCCATGATGTTCTTGAAAGAAGCCAACTGTTTTTCAAGGCTCTCAATCTTCTTGAGCTCTGGTTTTTTTTTTAATACTCCAAATGGAATTTTACTCCCCTCTTATCAATACTGTAGTCGCCAATTTCCAGAAAACTTGATCTTGCCCAATGTCCTATGAGAATCGCCCCATGGTATAGGATCCAATGGTCAGATCTACCTGCGAAACCCCCAACTGTTGAATGTGAGTTGGACTGCGATGGCGATAGAACCCCAACTACTAGATCTGAATGGTACTATGGCGGTATAACCTCAACTAGTGGATCTGATTGTTGTTGTGACGATAGAATCCCAACTGCTAGATCTAATCTAGCAAATAAGATAATGGCGATATTCTGAGAGTCGAGGGAACTATGGTCTCAAAGGAGTGTCAGGTGCTACAGATTGCAATAAACATAAGGGTCCAACAATAGTACTTGGCCCAAACTTTCAGGGCACTAACTAACGAGGATCAATTATTCCCTTAGCCGTACTACCCAACTACCTTATCGTATGTGCAAGTAATCTCCCCAAGTGTTATTCTTGGTGTATTGTAGCAGCAAAACAGTTGACAGTTTATCTAAGGCGAGGTTTTAGGTGAGCCTAGGGGGCTTTTGATATACCTAGAGGGTATGTGGAAGGCAGTCCATGTGCGGTTCTGTCTAATGCGCTAGTACTCGAAGGGGTACCCACAAGGGTTACAAGGGAGTCCAACAAGCATGACCACCTCTTTTATTTCCTGCGTGCATGCCTCCCCAAATCCGCAGGTTTATGCGCTCAATGACAGATCTTGTGGTTTAAAGATGCTGAAACACATCTCTAGCCTAAAAAAAATTCTTCTAAAAATGGAGATACCATTGGCCCTGGAAAGTGCTCTGATACCACTTGTTATGCTCTTGACCTACGAGAAAATTCCAAAAATCCAAATATGTGAAGAAATACAACCTAGAACATAGAACAAATGAGAAAAATAGCAAGTATTTTATTATTTAGAGATGAAAGCAATGTTCACTTGCCTCTTCGAGGGGGCAACCTCCAACGGAGCAGAGCTCAATTACAGAATAAGACATGACATTCCTCAATAGGGAGTCTCTATCCTTTATATAGGATTCATACATACAATACCATGGGTCAGTACCATGGTTCCCCCAATACCATCTATCTAATACCATGGCCACTTTGCAACTAACTGTGGTCCCTTTCTTAAATGCGGGTCAACCACTTACAATTATTAATACGGGCTTTATTGACTCTTTAACTAACTATAACTATGACTCGACCCTATTACATAAATAAAGGGGTGAGGGTTGGACCCTAACATATATGCATTTGTTATGCATGTCAGTGTTTGTATGTTGTTATGCATCCATTCTCATGGTTATAGTTATGCATGTATAGTAGGTCAAACATGAATTGTGAGGTCCTTGTATGTAGTTTGCGTCAAGGTGATGTTGTTGGTTGTTATGATGTTAATGTGTTGGCTAAGATAGAGTAGGAGATGCGGGTCATCAGAGTGAGGTTATAGTACTACACTTTGGGGTAAAAGCAGGTCGTCATATAGGTTTGTATATTTGGCATGCAGGTATGTGGTTAATAGTTTTTATAAGCATTAGGGTTATGTACATGCTTGTCATTTTATTTTTGTTATGGTTACATGCATGATAGATGTTAGTTAATCAATGTGGTCATATGTACATGTGTCAGTTAGTCATGAAGGATAGTAAATTATTGTTATATGCATTGTTGTTGATGTTATATGTTAGTTAACTTGATGATTATGGTCATTTCAACTAAGATCTTCATGTTACATGTATCGTGCTAATTTGGATTGGCCTATGTAGATGGTTAGGGTTATGACGTCTAGGTATGAGTCATCCTATTTGTGATATTGTGTTGTATTAATCTAGACTGACTGTGCATATGTGATTTTTATGCATGAATGACAATTGTTTATGAGTTATGATGTGATCATGTTAGCTAGTTATTGTTATGGACATCATGACCTTATTTATGCTTTTGTTGATGTTTTGTGAATTTATATTGTGCTAATCTATATTGATTGTACAAACAGGGTAGCCTCCCCTGAGATACATTAAGGTATGAGTTTGCTTATGTCGACTACTTGGTGATTGAAAGTTTGATTATGTCGTCTATTTGGTGTTTGAGTATTTGATGTCTATTATGTCATCGATATGTTGCTTGAATGTTTGATTACTTGCATGATATGAGTATGTGTGTGTAATATTGCATGAATAAATGATCTTGTTTTAAGAAGGTTGTACTAATACATATGTGTTGAGACAACTGATATGTACTTGAGTTTAAGTAGGTGATACTTGTAGAATTATGTATTACGAACGATGAATTGAGTTGATTGTTGATTACGACATGGTTTTTATATTTGGTAAAGGTTGATTTCAAATTAATATACATGATGTCTTGGTCTTTGGAACGTGAGACTGACATGTGTAAGAAGTTGCAGGGCAACATGCTTGGTATGAGCTTGACAAGGTAATAATTGATTTTCTCATATATACTTAACAGTTGGGTGGTGTGACAGTACACAGTAAGACTCTGTTGCAACAAGGTAAAAGGTAAAAGAAAGGGATTGGGCAAGAATTCATTTGGCTATATTTGGAAACACTAATTCCAAATGAATGAGTGTTTTTCATATAGGAAGTCTTCTTAACCTTGATTTTGTTTGACATTATGTGGATATGTGTTATATTCCTGAACATGTATTTGAAAGGTAATATAACTAGTTTCCAGTTATGGATGGATTGGTCATGGGAACTGGAGTCCCTTGAGAGATGGTATGGACATGTTCAGTTACAAGGCAATTTGCTTGGCACAACAAGGTAAGGTAACTAGTATGTTGTTATGTTTATTTATGCACTGACAGTTATGTGTTTATGGAAATATGATATAGGGGATTGCATGGCAAAGAGACTGCCATGAAATTCTGAAGAAGGTTCAGTTTGAGATTTTCTTTGGAAGCACTAGGAACCATGGGGATTGAGTCATGGTGTTTGTTGCTAGTCTTTTGCTTTTGGTCTTTTGTGATTTTTTGTGCTTTCTTGTGGCTTTGTTTATGTTTAGTGTATGGCCATACCACTTTGTTTGTGATGTCGTATTGCTATTGGTTTTCATGGTTTTCTTCTTGTTTGTTCTTGCTTGTATTTTATGTTGTAAGAGTATTAGGAATTGGTTTGGGAAAGAGGAAATTTAGTGGAGCTCGAGGAAAGTTGAATGAAACCTAGCAGGTAATGTAAGACTTGAATGAAGCTTGGTGCATGAGTAAGGTGTTGGCATTATGTTCTCTGGTATGAATGTATGTTACAGATGTTGTACTTGATGGCAACTCCAGTAATAAGGCTCTCAGTTTGTTAAAAATTAAGAAGGACGCAGACTATCGGTTCAGAACGTGCGTCCCCGCAGGTATACCATGCAGAACCCGCGTCCAGGGACGCCGGCCAGCCGTTCAGGGGGTGCGTCTACCCAGTGCACACATTTCAAGGCAGAGAAAAGCACGTGGGGGTTTCTTGTGTGGTATCTAGCCGACGGTTTTGTGTTTCTATGGTGTCGGCTCGTGGTATTGTTCCATGTTTTGGGGAGGAGCTTGCCTATATAAAGCAAAGGAGTTCATTTAGATTGAGCAAGTGTCTTGGGTTGAATATCTTACTTGGTGAGATCTAGTCCAGATCTAAGAGGGCGAATCTTCTAATGGACTGTGATCTCTATGGCGCATGACCAGATCTGTAGATCTGACTGTTTGGGTCTGTTCTGAAGTCTTCATATCATTTACATCTGAAGGGTCGCAGGTTCAGTGAAGGGAAAGTGCGCCGGGACGCTGATACTGTAAAGGGCAAGTGCGCCGGGACGTTGATACTATAAAGGGTAAGTGCGCCGAGACGCAGTACAGTAGAAAGAGACCTGCGTGGGGACGCAGGGCGATCAAGGTTCAGGTGCGTCTCTGAAGCAGAAGGACGCGGCGCGATAATGTTTTCAGGTGCGTCTCTGTAGCGAAAGACGCGGCGCGATAGTATCTTTGAGTGCGTCCCTGAAGCAACAGAACGCAGAGCAGTCACAGGAACAGTGCGTGGGCACGCAGCGGAGCAGAAGGATATCTGCGTGTGGACGCAGAGTAGCAGAAAGTTAATGGCGTCTGGTCGCAGGCCACAGAAAGAAAAATTGTGTCTTTGTTTTAAGATGTTCTGTTGACTGAATTTCTCTGTTGATAAGGTGTTCTGGGTTGTTTCTGTTATTGCTGATCTGATATCTGTAGTGGTCTATATCTGTTATGTACTTGTTGATCATCTGATGCTTTATGAAAAGAAGTAGGGGGTTGTAGCTCCCTTCCAGGAGTAGACTGGAAAACGAGAAAGAGAGAGAGTTGTAGCTCTCTGCAGGTTGCAGCCTGCGTACTGGTAAAGGACTGCACCAGTACAAAATCATTGTAAAAGAAGTTTCTAAATTGAAAGAAGATAGAGACATATTGCAGCAGGTGGTTTTCACCCACATTGGGTTTCCACCTTACATCTTGTGTTCTTTGGTGTGATTATCTGTTTTTCATGCTCATTATTTTATGGTACTGACATGCAAAAATAATTCAAAGATCAAATAAGGAAGATTTATTAAATTGCTTGATAATACTGATTCACCCCCCTCTCAGTATTATTTTCAACAATTGGTATCAGAGCAGGTCCTTCAGAGAAGCTTGATCGCTTGAAGGTAGATCGTTCATCATGAGCAACTACGAGAAAGAAGCATCAATCAGGCCACCTATTTTTGATGGGACAAATTTCAATTATTGGAAGGTAAGAGTTACTGCATATCTTCAATCTCTTGGTACAGAAGTTTGGAACATTGTAGAAACAGGCTATGCTTTTCCTTCAGCTACTCCTACAGATCCAGCTGAGAAAAAGCAGTATGAAACAAATGCAAAAGCAGTCAGTACTCTATTAGGAAGTATATCCCAAACAGAATTCATGAAGGTCATGCACTTCAAATCAGCAAAAGAGATATGGGACAAAATGATCACTAGCTATGAAGGAGATGAACAGGTAAAACAAGCTAAACTTCAAACTGGATTTCAGTGATCTGTGGTTTGTGCTTTTCGAATTTTTGATCGGAGAATCCACAGTAGTCGAGTTTTTACACCAACGTTTCAAATCCCAAATGGGATCCATCATCAGGGTAAAGAGAAAGATGATAAAAAGAAGAGCCAGATGGAGGGAATAAATACTCATGAGGGATGAGAATTAAAAGCAAAGCACAGGTCGGCCAGAAAGAATTATCATAAAACCTAAATTTAATTTTAATTATTATAAATTAATATTATTTATTTAATATTTTTAAATTAATATTATTTATTTTTATTTTTAAAACAAAATTCTTTAAACTAAAATCTAAATTAATCATTTAAACTAATATGAATGTTAATATTTATATCAAAAAGTCTATATCTAAAAACTAATAAATATATTAATATTAATACCATAAAACTAATAAATAATTAATAATTAACATTAATAATTATATAACTTAATGACAATATAACTTAATAATGATGATTACTATATAACTTAATAATAATATAACCTAAAGCCAATATAACTTAATATATATATTAGAATTAATATTAATAAAGCCTAGAACCTATATTAATAATTAAAAACTAATATATATATATTAATATCATAAATAATATTTATATAACCTAAAAACTATATAAATTTAATACATACAAACTAATATATATATTAATATTAATATCTATGACTACACAACTTGATGACTATATAACTTAATGACTATAAAGGACTATATAACTTAATATTAATGTATATGACTATATAACATAATATTAATATATATGACTTAATGACTATATAACTTAATATTTTATAAGACTTGATCATTATAAAACATAATATTTATAAAACTTAAAATCTATATAACTTAATATATGTAATAGTAATAATATCACTAAAAACCAAATATCTATATTAATATCTAAATAAGTTAATATTAATATAACCTAAAATCTAAATTAAAACAATATTAAAAACTAGACTATATTAGAACAAACATTAGGCCCAAATTATATTAAAATCCAACCTAGAATTAATAATTAGAGTTTTTAATAGAATATAAATAACCTAAGGAAAGAATTAATATTAAAATCAAAACAATGCTAATATCTATAATACTCTTTATATTTAAACTGTAAACTTATATTAGGGTCTATATTAATAACTATCTTACCTGTTTGACACATTACCTGTTTTGACAACTTACCTGGGGCCGGGTAGACGCTTTCTTGATTTTTCCGATCAGGGGAAGCCAGCTTCCGCTAATCTCCAAACCGCTGTCTCTGTTCAGATTACAAGGATGCTTCAAGATTTCGAGGGCTTCTCTGATTTTCCGTCTCTGATGCTGCTCTTCTCTCGCTATAATTGATGCGTTTTCTAAGCAGATGTGGTGATTAGTCTTCGAGGAGTGCTCTGCCAAGGCTGAGGTACGAGATCTTCCATTCCTGATGTCAGCGCCATGTTCTTTCAGTCTTGTCTGGAGGGAGCGACCAGTTTCACCTATGTAGCTTTTCCCACACGAACAGTCTATTTTATAGACTCCTTTAAGTTGCTGCTTGTCAATATCATCCTTAACAGATTTTAAACTTTGTCTTATGGTACCAGGAGCTGAGAATTGAGTTAGAACGTTTTTCTTTCTTAGGATCTTTGCCATTTTATCTGTGACCCCATGGATATAAGGTAGAAAAACTTTACCACCATGAGGTTGATCCTCCTCTTTCGGTTTGGGTGAGGACAACCTCCTTTCGGCTTTCTTTATGGCTTTTTTAATCTCATGCTCATTGTAGCCTATATTTCTGAAAGTTGAAACTAAATGCCTCTTCTCTTCATTTATATGTTCTGAGTCAGAGATTCTGAGGGCTCTAATGGCAAGAGTGTTCAGAACGCCAAGCTTTTGGGCTGGGTGATGGTGGGAATCCGCATGAAGGTAGCTTTCCGTGTGAGTTGATTTCCTGAAAACCTTATGGCCCAATGAGCCATCCTCTCTTCTGATGATAAGAATGTCCAAGAAAGGGATGCTCATATTTTCTTCAAGCTCCATGGTGAATTTTATATCAGGGGAGATGGAGTTAAGGTGATTGAAAAACTTGACGAGTTCTGTTTTACCATGGGTCCATTTTATATTGGTGTCATCGACAAAGCGCTTCCACCATGCTGGTTTTAAAGGATAAGATTCCAAGGCCTTCTTTTCAAAATATTCCATGTATAAGTTGGCCACAATTGGCGAAAGGGGGGATCCCATTGCTACACCAGATGTTTGTTCATAAAATGTTCCTTGGAATGTGAATACAGTTGACCTTAAGCAGACTTCAGCCAGTTTTGCGGTCTCTGGATCCGTGACACTTTTTATGACCTGAATGGCTTCATCAAGAGGAATCTTCGTGAATAAGGAAACCACGTCAAAGCTCACAAGGATGTCATCCTTTTCCATTCTTTCATTTTTAATCAGATTCACAAAGTCGTGCGAGTCTTTAATGAAGGAGTCAGTATTACCAACCAGGGGCTTCAGAATCTTGGCGACATATTTAGCAAGTTCATAGGTTGGGGAGCCAATAGTATTGACTATCGGTCTCAGGGGGACCCCCTCCTTATGGATCTTGGGTAATCCATAGATTCTAGGAATGGTTTCACAAGAGGGTGTTAGTTTCTTCTTCAATTTTTCGTCAAGGTTGGAATCTGAGATAATCTTTTTTACATCCTTCATAATCTTAGCCAAGGGATTCCTGTTCAGCTTCTTATAACTGCCACAATTTAGGTGATCATTCATTTTCTTAACATAGTCTTCTTTATCAAGGATAACCGCTGCTCCTCCTTTATCTGCTTTAAGAACAACTATATTGTCATTATTTCGTAAGGATCTGAAAGCCTCTTGCTCTTCTTTACTCAAGTTACTTTTGGGAGCCTTGGCTTTTCTCATGATGAGAGAAAACTCTTGTCTTAATTCCTCTTTGTCTTCAAGAGGGAGGTTGCCAATCCCATCTTCAATGCTACAAATCATCTTTTCAATGGGGAGGTTTTTAGGGGCTATTGCAAACCCCATCCCCTTGCTGAGAACATTAACGGCTAACTGGTCAAGAACCTCGGAAGACAGGTTAACAACTTTCCTTTTTGATGTTGATGTTGCTGTTGATCCATAAGAGTTTTCGCCAGCCTCCTTGTCACCTTTGCTAAGAACATTGCATTTTGCCATATCTTTTTGGAAACTGTCATGCGCATCTTCTCTGGAGACCTGCACCCTTTTGATACCATCCATGTCATTTGGGCCCATAATTTCTTTATTCTTTTCATGTTCGGTTCTGTCCACGGAATTATCATTGTCTATGATGATCCTATTTATTGATTCTAGTTTAGACTCAGAATCTAAAAACCTTTCTGCGTTTCTATTGTCACACACATTATCATTGTTCGAATTTTCATTTAAATACTTATTAGAAATATCATTTAAATATTCCGGAACCATACAGCTGTTCTTAATACTAATTTCCCCGGAGCTGACAACTATTTCATCAGCGCTTTCACTCTTAATATCTGAAATGTTGATCGGATTAATATTAAATTGGTTGTTATCGGTGCTTTCCACCATCGTTTCTATGTTAACGGTTTGATTTATGCTATCCTTGCTTCCGTTATTTGTATACAGGATATTTGGAGCCTCTGCGTTTGTGCCAATGCTGACGGACCGATTTTCAAAGGAATTTCCACTGCGGTTAGTTATTAGTTCTGCGTTCCTGCAACAGTTATTCGAATCATTAAACCGGTTATCGAATTCACCACCGTTGTTTATATGTTTATTGGGCCTGCAGACATTGGGGCCATCTGCGATTGAGCCTGTGCTAACCAACCGATTTTCAACGGTATTTCTGATATCTTCAGCCTGGTCCATTCGAGGTATTAATTCTGCGTTCTTCATAATTGAATCATTAAACCGGTCCGAATTATTGAATTTTCCACAGCTGTTATTTGAACCGTTCGAATCTCTGCGTTTAGCATTTAGAAGCTTGGTCAGCTTATTGTGTTGTCTGGTCTGCGCAGTCTGCCATTCATTCTCTGCTTTCAGTGCGGTCCTGCCATCTATAATGTCCCACAGGCTTTTATCGATGTTGCTGGCAAGTTTAAGGTGGGAGGAGAGGGCCACCTGACCAAGATGCTCCAGGGAAGCTCTAATTCTTCTGATTTCAGACCGTATTAGAGAGAAACTGAGATGGAGAAAAGCTTTACTGTTGTATTTATTATGCAACTTATGTTTAACCTGTGCAAAAGGAGGAATAACATTGTTGTCCAACGCTTTCGAGGCTTCATCTAGACGAGGAAAAAGGTGAATATGATGATTCCATTCACATAACCTACAGGGAAATTTGACTTTTCCCTTTTTCCCATGGGCTTTGCTGTCACTAGTTGAAGGTTTATCACCAGCATGATCTCCAGAGGCTGATGAAAAATGTTGATGTGAACTTGTGGACCACACTTCTAATGTCTTGGGAATACCCAAACATTCTCGAAGAACGTGGTAACCCTTAAAAATATTGCAAGGGAATTTCACTTTATGAGGTTGATTGGAATTTTCCTCAACATCAATTGCATCAGTAGCATCAATTGCTTGGTTTCCCCCTTGCTTATTTTTCTTCCTCTTAATATTCCTTTTCTTCTTATTCTTATCCACCTGGTTACTAACTTACATGTTTTCTCCATACGAAGAAGAAGAATAGTAAGAAGACAGAACATACGAGGAAGGCAAAGGGTCAACTTTAAGATCAATTGGAGGTTGATATGGTTCAGGAGGAGGAGATCATGGTTGAGGAGAAGTTTGGACATTTGGAACCATAGGGGTCAAAAATAACCAAACCAAAAAACAAATGGAAAATCTAGGAAGGGACAACGTTTCCATATAGGGAGCACCAACATTTCCAAAATAAGAAAAAGGACTAGGATTCCCATTAGAGGGGTTTCCTTGGTTGGTATACTAAGGAATTGTTGCCATATGTCTCAACCTAAGATCTATTAAGGAGTATTTCCACAGGAAAGATGTTTTTCTGTGGTTAATTAATTGATTTTATAACTTATCAAAAAAAAATCAAAAAGGGGTAACTAGGTATAAAGGTGTACCAAGCAACTGTGAACTGCAATATACACCTTGGCAAACCAAAGACTTAATGCATGGTAGCCAATCACTTGAATGTTGAGTTTGGTGCATCACAGTGCACAAGGCGACAAACTCGATTACCTATGGATGGATAAAAACCTATAGGGGACTCCCAAAATATACTCGATAGTATGTGTGAGTACAGTCGGTAGTATGATGTCTAGTGGATAACCATTTGAGGAGAGCGTTCCCATATACTTACCATGCATGGAGCGTCTCTAATATACCCAAAAAAACTGGAGAACGGTCCTATACACTTTTGTACATGGAACAAGATTTCACCCCCTGGATACATTTAACGAAAGATCCTACATTTAACGATGTCGAAACACATCTCTAGCCTAGACCTCTAAATGTTTTCTTCAAGTTCCAAATGCTCCTTAGGTTAATTGAGGTAAATTTTAAGTTTATCTTCAATTAAGTTTTGGTTTTAAGGCTCAAAACGATGTCACCTTAACACTTATGATGCAACTATCACGAGAAAAGCATTCTTTTCATTTCGATGAAAGCTAATATAGTAAGGGAAGAGATTCAAACAATGATGCAACAACAAAGAATGCAACAATCAAAACTTTCCTAACTAGATCTTTCACTTTCATTTTCCAAATGCAACCACCAAAAGCAAAATGATTTCAATTTTTATTTCAATGAATGAGAGTGCACTCGATGCACTTTTAACTTTTAACCACTAGACAATGTAATATATGTCTAATGATAAATCTCAAAAAATTACTTTTCAATGCAATGTGATCTAATGCACTTTACGAAAAGTAAATTATGATATGAAAACTAAATGAATTCAAAATCAATTTATTTATGAATGCAAAAGAACTACTACTACTACTCAATCAATAGAAAATCAATATTTTCCCACTCATACAAGCAACAAACAAAGATTTTAATTGACTCAAAGTATGAAAGACTCAATCAAAATGAATTTTTACCACTTCAAGAATGGGATAAAACTTTGCACACCATAAAGAAACTAAAGGAAAACAGATAGGATCTGATGCACACAGAGTAGGCAAATGATCTCAAAGATCAGGAAAAACTATATTTTTTAGCAAGAACCCTAAAAATTGTCCCATTCAAATACTAGCGCAGGCAGCCAGTTAGAGCCAGAAGTCTCTAGCATGATTGCTTAGGAAAAACTAGCGCTGATGTTGTTACTGTTATTGATAAAAAATGCGTTGAGTGAGGAAATTTTAGGAAAAAAAGGTAGATCTTGAGAAAAATCCTAAACCTGATACCCTAAATGACCAACTACTCAGAGTATAGACTCAAAAGAAATAAAAAATAAGGATCATTGAAAGGTTGGCAAAACTAATAAAAAAGGCCAAATGAAAAAAGGACGGTTGAAAGGGTTATAGGCTACCCAACGGAGTCGCCATTTTGTTATCTAGGAAATCCCTTCTACAAATAGAAGCAACCCATCTAGTCCAATGAGTGGATCTAGTAACAACCGAAACAAATACATGCAAAAATATCCTAGTTTAAATCAGAATGACATGAGAGAGGAAAGATGGCCTACCTCACTCCTATGCAGTCGCTTTTCGATGTCGATCTTGATCTCCTCACTTCCAAGCTCGACCCTCACTATTTTATTATGAACAAATACCTACAAGAGAGATCACAAAAAGAAAACAAAGGAAAAACATAGCATATGAATTCTAATGTAAACCATATGACAGATCAAGGAGCATCATACTAAGAAAGTAGTCATTTACATGCTTATGGAAAGTAAACATGCATTGTATTAATAATAAATACAAGAGGGAAGCATACAACCACTGCCTTGGTGTGGGAAGTCTCCTTTGGGATGGGTTTCCAAGTCCAAGCCAAGACCTTCAGACACTCCTTTCTCCTTCACAAATTGGCAACAATTAGGCACAATTTAGCAACAACATGACCAATCTAGTCTGACCAACCATTTGAGGGTATAAGGGAATGCATTTATAGGGAAGGAGAGGGAGTTAGGGATCCGCAAAAGGGGGAAGAAGGTCCACATATTGAGGGGAAGTTCCCTGAAGGTAGGATCAAGGACTCAAA
This sequence comes from Pinus tabuliformis, assembly GCA_031772625.1. Taxonomy (NCBI): domain Eukaryota; kingdom Viridiplantae; phylum Streptophyta; class Pinopsida; order Pinales; family Pinaceae; genus Pinus; species Pinus tabuliformis. The sequence goes on from CM062820.1 coordinate 47,542,763, forward strand.
ATGGGAGAACATGACCATATCCTTATTCAACAATAATCGACTCGTCGTTCTCAAGGCTTCTAGTAAGAGAATATTTTGTTCCATTTTTGGAGAAACTACGTGAAGAGGGCAAGCGTGATTTTTCATTATAATTCCTATGCTAACATTTCTAGACACCAATTATGCATATGGTTACTAGCACGTATTTTCCTAGTAACAGTAGCATTGGGCTTGCAAATAGGGTTTTTTGACAAATCCCCCAGAATCACTTCAAGGCATTTCTTCTTCTTTTTTTAGGGCTGCTCTGATCAATGTTTTTCATGGTGAATTCATTGACAACTTTTCTCACTTTGCGACATTTTGGGCAAAGTTCGACAATTCAGGTTATGAGACAGGGAGTGTGGCAAATTACTGTATAACACCACACCTGAACGAAATTCCTTCATAGTCCAAATGTTGTTGAAATAGAGAGTCCCCAAACCTTAACAAAGATGGAATTTGCCAAACCCTTTGAGAGATTCAACCCAACCAAAATCCTAGCCATCCCCCATATCTAGTGGTGTGAAATGATTGCTAGCCTCGAAGAAATACCCAAGTTTTTTCTCAATTTCCTTGCAGATATTACTAGACTAAAAAAATCAAAGGTAAACCTAACAATCTCACCCAGACTGGATTGACTTCCAACTTCTTCGAGCGAGTGTCGAATTTTATGCCCCAACATTTTAGGAATAATGCCAAGGAACCCCAGAACCATATTTCTCCCAACATTTTCTTTTCATTCATCTCAAAGCTTAAATTCCATGCTAACCAACCATTTTCAAGAATAATATTTTATGAAGGGTAGCTAAGGAGACAGTGAAAATTTTGTTTTGTGTACCTTCGCAAAGTATCCATGCTCATATGGCGCCCCATAAACCTCCTAACAATCGTGGTTTCAACCATGTTACAAATTTTGTGTAAATGGACATCTACTCCCAACACTAATCTAGGCTCAACTTATTCTCGTTTGATGCATTTTTGACTAGTTTTTGAGGATTTTTCACTAGTTGGGCCTGATGAAGTTAGCACAATTTTCCATTTTAATTCAACCTCCTTCCTACTTAACATATTTGGGGACAAGAAAGGACCAATAAAACTAGATGGTGCATTTTTACTATTAGAAAAAAGTGGAGAACCCTCATCTGATGGAAGTTGTGGAGAAGAGTTGGTAAGAAACAAAAATCAGGAAGAGTTCCCAAGTTGGTCTACAAGATTACCAAACCCTAAGCAGGTAAAGGCAAAAGCTTCTAAGCCTAAGGATAGAGGCATATGGATCCTTACCATGTGATATCTGGATTATTTTTCAGAGGTGACCTTAGTCGATGTTAACCCCGGGTATGGAAAGTGAGACGATGGATACTCTTGACCAAGAATAGGTTGATAGATAGGGATAACAGTTACGACAACAAGTGGAGAGATGTGGCGATTCCACTATGGAGATTTCCAAATCGAGATGCCTTCCCATGGGTCAAAGGAGTAATCCAACTCCTCATCCACGTAGGGTTTTTCCATTGAGCCAAAGCCCTATCATCATCCAAAAAATCCCAGTATGCCAACACCCTAGCTTGAAACTGCAAAAACCCTAGCCTGAAACTGTAGAGCTAAACCTATCTACTAATAATAATGATTTTTTATTACTTCAACATATATATAAAGCTCGCTTTATATATATATATATATATATATATATATATATATATTGCATTATCATTAAAAAAATCAAATAAATTTAACAGATTTGTAAAATCAATAAATAAATAATATTTCCTTCTAACTTATAATACCCCTAATAAAAATTAAAATTTACAAAATTTTACCATGTTTATATATTAACTACTTTTCAAAACCTCTTCATACCTTTCCATATAATGGATTGTTTTCACAATGAGCAACTGCAAACATCTCAACTCATAATTGAGCCCTTGAGCAAGGTTGTTTCCTTCTGCCTCAATAGCCTTGATGACTAGAGGAGGGGCCTAATATTAGCATGAATAGAGGAGAGGGAAAGGCTAAGAGAGAGGTAGTAAGGTGGATAGAAACAAGAGTCAAGAGGGAGATGGGGGACCAGTTAAGCCACCTATGGAGAAGAGACAACAAATTCAAAGGGGGCAAGAGATGGGGAAATTCTAAAAAAAATTCAAGAGGGAACTCAAAATCCAAAAGGAGGCAAGATAAGAAACAAGGGAGCTAAAGGGAAGAGGTTTTCTCTAGCCTCCCCCTAAAGGAATATCTACACAAAGAAGGAAAATAATAAGGAATAACAAAGAAAAATAAAAGAGAAAGGAAAAAAGGTGTTGACCCCAAATGAGGAAACATACTAAAGAACAATTGCTTATAAAGTCATCGCACTCAAAACTTGAAACCATTTTCATTGCTATGGGGCTGCTCAGAGGAGCTGAAGTATAGTTATGGTATGGTGCAAGAGGAAATGACCAACATTAACTAGCTCGAGTGTGGAGAGAACCAAATGAAGATATGCACATATGATATCATCATATCACCAGGTGAAGCTCATTTACATGAGGGAGTAGGCAAGTGGATTACAATTATCAAGAGTAGGTGGATTATTAGATGAGAGTGCCCTCCATGGGGAGAGATAAAAATAAGGACATGGGGGTGAGATTTAATCCACTAATGTGTGCACAAGTCATGAAACTATTAATATAGTCTCTCTAGGTGCAACCACACATTCAACCACTACCTCGAGTTGCCCTAATGGCCTCAAGGCTAGGCCCTCAAGGGAATTTAAACTTACCTAATGATGAAGAACTCATTGCTTTATAACATTGAATCCAACTCCTTTGGGAAATTACTACTTTTATATTAAAAAATCAACAAAATCAAAATAATCCATCCAATTATATATGTGTGTGAGAGAGAGAGAGAGTGTGTGTGTGTATTCCATGTAACAAAGTGCCCCACCTTCTATTCTATAGGAAGATATTCTATAGGTCTTAAGGCCATACAACAAGGTTCAAATTCAACATGTCATTTGCGATAATTGGACCTGTATGAGGAGTATAACAATCATTCCTCCCAACCACCCATGATAAACCCAATTGACTATATATATATATATATATATATATATATATATTGGTTTTTATGCCATATTCAATTCTTAGAATTCACACACACAAATCTTGGTTTTTATGCCATATTCAATTCTTAGATGTCACATATTGAGTTGCCAATGAGTATTTTCGTAATTACTTCGAACATTGTTGTTTAGATAATCCCTCAAAATTTAAAAAATGTATTTTCCTAATATAAAATATAAAGATATTTTTCATGGTATGGATAGAAAAAACCTCCCATAACCATTGTTCTTAAATCAAATCTAAAAGCAACTTTAAAAAGTGTTGCAGGGTAGCTTAGTCCCTACCATTGAAGTGGAAATTATGGTTTTAGAAAAATTGCAAATTGATATATGAAGTGGAAAAATTAATTGTCTACTAACGAGCAAGCTCTTGCATAAATTTTGGTTAGTAATCACTAGTAAGTTTGTACATTTACATTTTTACTCCTAATTAAAGTGCTAAATAACACACAAACAATGGTGGGCAATAACTCTTGGTAGGTATATACATTTACATGTTCTTCTTATCCATTTTTTGCATCCATGCTCTACAACCGAGCATCAAAGAGACGTGAGAGAGATGTTGCTAGGTAAAGTTACATTTAAACATAATAAAATAATACTTATATTAGAAAATTAGAAAATACTAAAGTAAAAAAAGTGTAGGCCATAAATAAAATACTCCAATTTCCACCTTAATTTTACACCAAACTTAATATAGATAAATAAAGTGATTGAAGGTAAAAATAATAATTTACTTTTTTAATATGAGAGATATATGTAATTAGTTCACTACTTAATATGGAGTTGACAAATCCCATGTAAAAATAATATTATTGATACTATATTATTTGTAATTCATCTTATATTCAGTTCACATGTAATATTTAAAATGAAAATATATTAACGACAAAAAATATATTTTATTATCAGTTATAAATAACATAATGTTATATCAACATTATATATAGAAAAATAAAATAATTGTTGATGCGGGAGCAACCAACAACAAAGCGAGCAAACATGGGCCATAGAAGCAGAACAAAGGAAAGTCTGCCTTAAAGCAAAAAAGATAGATTTAAAGTGGCTAAAGTAGACTTAAAGCAGATTTAAAGCATGCATGCATCTTTTGTTGGAGTAAAAGCAGGAGAGGATAGGATCAATCCTTCCCAAGACTTCTTATATAAATGTAATGCGATAGGCATGTGTTACACTAAAAAATGTCACCATGGCTATTTACAGTCGGTATGGCTCAATCAACAGTCATACTACCCTTTTGAGCAAGTCTTATGCCTCTACTATTCATATCAAACTCCAAGAAAGAGAGAAAGTCTTTATAAAACATGTTTATCTCTGGGTACGCAGGTTCTCTCAAGCCTTGCCTGCGGGTACGCACCTTTTGTTCATAAGGTCTGCGTCCAAGGACGCTCTGTATCTAAAGGGGCAGGTGCGTCCCTCTGAAAAGGTTAAAATGCGCAAGTTTTATCTTCAAAAACTTACTTGTGGTCATTTCTAGAGCATTCTAGAAGATTCTTGGATGAGTATTGAGCGCCTCCAGATGGTTCATGCACTCCTATCAAAGAGGAACTTATCCCATCAATAAGGGAGTGATCCCATCCAAAGAGGGGACTATCCCATTGATGGTGGACTTGATTAACTTCCTCTTGAGCACTATAAAAAGAGGCATTGAGCCAGAAGGAAGAAGGTTGAAAGCTATAGATTTCTAAGGGTAAATGCTGTAGGAATTAGGACTCCCATTTAGAAGCTTGTGAGGAGAGATTGTCATCTTTACTTGTTCTATTTGGAAGTGGGTGAGCTTTGTCAAAGTAGAGGAAGACTCTTGTGGACCCTGGAAGGAGCTTGCACAACACCAAGGCTCAGGTTGTAATGGTTCCTTTTGATTACCTTTAATGCAAATTGGTCCATTCTTCTCAATAGCTTGTTGTTAATGGGTTATTTCATGTACTCCTTGGTCTATGTGTTGAATATGCTTTGTTTTATGTTATAATCAGGTGCTATTTAATTGTTTGACTGTTGGTGATTGCAGGTTTTGGAGAAAGGGAGGAGCTCATCCGGATCAACAAAGCTTGGACTTCTACAACAGCGTTTGGACAGAGGTAAGAATGAAACACTTGATTTCTCATATCATAATGCATGTTTAGAGAATGATAGCTCCAGTTTGTTTTGTTTGTCATTAGAATGTCTTAGACTTCTAGGAAGGTCAGTTGTGTCCGCACCCTTGACTGATTCTGTGTGACAAATTGGCGACCCCGCTGGGGAAAGTTTCCATTGATGAGAAGAGTCTTTTCTTTTGTTTGAACTTTGCTTTGAGAAAATTGGTTTATTTTTCTGGTTTTGGCTCTGTGATCTTGTCTCTGGGTGGGTTAGCTTAGGATTAGTTTTATTTTTGGTTTTCTTGAGTTTTTCAGTAGGACGCACCCTCTGAGTGCTGCACAGTGCGTCCCTGGACGCACTTTTGCTGTGTGCACAGAGCGGGCCCGCACCTATGCTAACGGGTTGCCTGCGTCCCCTGCCAAAATTTAAGAAAATTCCATTTTTTGCCTTTTTTGCTCTTGGATTTTGTTTTTTCTGCCCAGATTCATCAGTCCCTTGTCCAGAATCTTCACCTGAACTGGTTTCATTAGCATTAAGTGTTTTAGTGGATTTCGTCGAAGTGTAAGCCCTAGGGTTTGATTTTGAGTAGGCCTTGTAGTGACTTTAGCGGTAGGAATTGTCAAGCCTTAGATATCTCTAGTTTTGTCAACTTTCTAAGAAGTCAGACCTGTTCTAAAGTCTACCTGTAGAAGTAACTTACCATCAAGTTTTCTTTTGGGGCCATTTTCGAAGTGCTTGTTATTTAAGTCTTGAATTCCATTTTACGAAAAGAACAAAAAGATTTGAGTTTTGTTTTGGCTAGTCTTTTGATTCTGCATTAGCTAGTCCTTGATTTGATTTTGATCAAGTAAAACATCCTAGAATCGCCTTTATGAGCTTTTGCCTTGTTAGGTTTACTTAGAGTAATCTCTCTTTTGGTTTGCTTGTGAGTCAAGTTTTCATAGTTTTATAGCTTTTGAGATTGTTTTTTGTTAAAGGTAGGTTTACATGCTTTATTGAAAAAGAAAATACAAAAATATCTCCTTTGAATAGTTTTGTTTCAAGTAGCTTTAAAAGTTTTTGAAAGAAAAAGAGTTTTTCGTGCAAGTAAAGAGTGGTTATGTTTGTGTGCTCGAAAAGAAAAAGAGAATTGTTTCTTTGATTGTCTTTTCTAAGGAAGTTGTTTTCTTTAAAAATTGCATTCTCTCAACTCTCTTAGTTAAAGATTTTCATTGAAAAAGCAAAAGTAGTATAGATCATCTTAGGTGCATCTTTGTAGTGGTTGGAGTCGAGTCTGCACACCATTGGTTTCACTTCCATCACCTTGTGACTTTAAAGAACAACCTTAAAAGTAACGCTTAAAGTAAAATTGAACTAGTAACTTTTATTTTCTAGGGCTCTGAAGCACCAACATAGCTTAGGCTAGTGTCTTGGAGTAGGTGAGTACTTAACTCTCCAAGGCAGTAAAACAAACAAGTAGTCGATCTTGTGATAGAATCAAATCCAATTGTTACATTTACACTCTGGGAAAGCTCCTCTTAAAGGAGAAGCACGAGCTCGTGTCCGAACCAGTGAGGGGATCATTCCCCCCTCGTTGGGAACGACGCCAGACAGTACGTATTACAAACGGTAAACCTCGGATTAACCATTGTCGAGGAGCCAGGGGTCACTTATCGGTAAACCTTGGATTACTGTCAAGGAGCCGGTAAGGGGATTGAGCTTGCTACTCTGCCCTTGCGTGCTGTCGGAGTTTAGACTGTTCCCCCAGGTGTACTTGTGGCCGTTGGTAACCTTAGTGACCATAATCTCTAGGATTCTACCCAAGGTGACGGTGGAGGGAAGGTCCCACTGTACCTGGAGCAGACGTCGGCTATACTCACTTGGATTTTCTGGGGGGTTCACTTCACTCGAGACGGTTAAAGTGGAGGAACTTGGTCCAGTCTATTCATTAAGCAGGTTGTCGGCGTAACTGTTCCACCCGCCATTTCTGTACTGAATCCTGCGAGGTTGGACCTAATCACCAACTAGCGCTTTTGGTTCGGAAGATACTGTTTGTGTTTGGTTTGACGCCCTAGATTCTTTAGGCGTGTGATTCAAATTTGTTTGGTTCTTTAGAGACTTTAGGTGGTTTGATTTGAAATTTTATTTTGTTTTCGTGTGTAGTAGTTAAAAGTTTTTAGCTGTGGCGGAATTACCGAGACAGTCCCGTAGAATTCGGGGCCAGTCTCCTGAAGTTGTTTCTGTGGCCGAATTGTTGAGAAGATCCCGTAGACTTAGGGGTGAACCTCCTCGAGACGACCCCAGTAATTTAGAAGGTTTAAAGGTCCTTGTAACTCCTCCTAGTGGCAGTAGAGTAGGTTCACCTGAAGAAGGAGAATCTTCCTTGGTAGTCCATCCAGATTACCAAAGTTTAGAGACAGGTTATAATCCCGAAGCTGTTACAGTTTCTGAGCTTGTTGGTAGTTTTTCGTCTGCTAGCGATACAGGCGAAGAACCAGAAATATCCGAACCTGTTACTCCGACTCCTAGTGTTCCTGATTCACCGAGAATAGAAAGAATTATCACCGAAAATCTTCCTGTTGGTTTGATTGCTATAGAAGAACTTGTTCCAGAGGAAGAAATAGGCGTCTCTGATCCTGAAGATCAAATTACCCTTGATCTAAGGGAGCGTGAATCCATCTTTTACAGTCCTCCTAGAAGTACTACTTGGTACCTTTCGTTAACCAATTATTTAGACAACTTTGGGCTAGGTTTTTCTACACCTCGTACTCCTTTTCCACCTGGAGGTATTCATACTCCTGTAAATATGTCTGGTCAGTCATCTGTGTTTACACAAAGTCCTGAATCTTTTTTACATGGCGGTCCTTCTGTTCCTACTGGGTATCAATCTCTTTCTGGTACCTTTGCGGGAGCATCTCCTCAACCCATTGATCATGGGTTATTAGTTGGAAACAGTGGTAATGTACCATTGAGTGTAGGAGACATTTACATGATGTCAGGTTCAGTTCCCGTTACCCAACCTCAAGGTGGCCAATTACCGCCTGGGGGGCAACCTTCGTTAATGCCTGGGGGGCAACCTCAAGGTACTTCATTCGTGTCTGGGGGGCAACCTCAAGGTCAGTACGCTCCTATGGGGCAATACATACCTCAAGGTCAACCCCAGCCTCAATATGTACCCCAAGGTCAACCTCAGTATCAATATCAACCTCAAGGATGGCAACCTCAAGGATGGCAACCCCAAGGGTATCAACCCCAAGGGTATCAACCTCAAGGATACCAACCTCAAGGTCAAGGTCAACCCCAGTACCCGTATTTACCTCAAGGTTATCAACCTCAAGGTCAATACTCAGGTCAAAGTTATCAACCACCTCAAGGGCAATCATATGGGACTGCACCTTACAATTATCAATCCTATCCTCAATCCGGCTATGGATCTCAGTACCCTCAACCTGTTATGGGTCAATACCCTGGAATGTTAGTGTGGGATCCGTCACAGGGTCAACAGATGTTGCAGCCAAGTATACAGTCGGTACCTCAAGCAGGACAACCTGTAGTTCCTGGTCCACCCCAGCAACCGCAACCTGTCCAGTCAAGTGTTCAGACCTCTGTAACTTCGGTAGTTACTCAGCCGCCAATTGCACCTAGTACTCCATCTCAAACGGCTGCAGCAACTACCGCCACATCTACCATACTTACTTCTGGAGTATCGACGGCTCCGGTTTCTACTGTCCCTGTAACCACTCCTCAGACATCTGTACCGTTGTCTGGATCTACGATTCAAACCACAGTCCAGATGCCTGTAGGCCAACCTGGTATAAGTACGGTTGTTACTACTCAACCTCAATTTGTTCAACCTCCGTACCAGGGACAGTATCAACCTGGGCAAGCTGTCCAACAACCGGTTTACCAGTATCAACCGTATCCTGGGTACACTTATCAACAACCTCAGCAACCCCAGTACGGTCCGGTTAATCCTGGTTTTCCAGGAGGATATAATATCCCAAATGCGACTCCTGTTCCTAGTTATCCTGGATATCCTCCTCCTGGGGCCGGTATTGTGACCCAGAGTTTTAGAGATCCTAACCGGCAGTTACCGTTTATCGCAACTTTGGATTTACCAGACTTGACGCGCCTAACGAACGATCCAATTCAATATCTTCCGTTCTGGCCGCCAATGCCAAATAAGTTGCCCAGCGATATACCCAAGTTCGAAGGTAAGTCTGGAGAGGATCCGTCCAATCACGTGATGACTTACCACCTCTGGTGTGCTTCAAATTCCATCTCGGATGATTCGATCCGTTTACGTCTTTTTCAGCGTACACTCATTGGTCTCGCGGCCAAGTGGTACATTGAGTTACCACGGGCCTCTTTTTACAATTTTAGCCAGTTAGCTACCTCGTTCTTAACTCACTTTCAGTTACCGGTCAGATACGATAACGGTACGGAGTTATTAACTTCACTAAAACAATCAACCTCCACGTATATTTCAGATCACATTCATGAGTGGAGACGTCGAAGAAGGCTAGTGAAAGTTTTTATCCCGGACCAAATCTTAGCTGAATGGTTTGTTAAATCATTATTACCAAGAATTACTGAAGATGTAGCTAAGGCCGGAGTAGTTACTGAGGAGCAAGTCATTGCTCAGGCACAATACCTTGACTTAGTTTACACGCAGTCGGGTACATTACACGAGAAGATTCCGGATCTTCCAAAGTCGAACCAAATCGCTGCTGCTCCTTCGGGATCTCATGCCGCTGATGGTATGATTGGTATCGTGAATACAAAGAGCAAGAAGAAGTCTTCCAAGGCTTCAACTACTCCTATTATCACTTTGCCCGATTCCCCGACAGGAGAGTCTTCTCCTGAACTTACCGCCGATATTCACGCTGTAGAGTCATCTACGGCCAAATCAAAAAACGGTGGAAAGAAGAAAGGAAAGAAGAAGGCTAAAGCAGACAAGGCTCCAAAGGAGAAAACTGAAAAGTCGGAAACCAATGACGAAAAGCGCAAACCTCGATATCCTTGTCTTATTTGTGAAGAGGATCATTTTACGAGAGATTGCCCTCATCGGGCCGAGGTAGTGAAAATAGTCAAAGGTTCTCCCACTCCTGCTGTGTTAAAAAATCCATTTCCGGAGCAGGAGAATAAGATGATAGGTTCTTCCTCGAATGCCAGTGAAGAACCCATTTTGATGATGTCTCATGTGAGGATTGCGACTCGATCGCAAGATTATGGTAGTAAGAATCCTGTTGATGGTAAGGAAGCAGAATCTTCTCACTCTAACCCATCAACCTCAGCTCCTGGTTCCGATCCACTACAGATCGAGAAACCTAACCCAGACTTAGTAATTAAACCGCCCGCCAAGGGTGTACTTCGAAGGTCTGCTTTCAATCCACATGCGAGAGCGGCCCAGAATTACAACATTGTTGAGGACTTAGCTGTTTCACCCTCAGCAATGTCGGCGTTAGAAGTGCTGCAATCATGTCCAGCACAACGAAAATTGCTTTTGTCGGCTATAGGAGCTGTTGATGTTCAGGATCCGAATCTAATGATCTTCGATCTAGAAAATAGTACACCACGACTCCCCCATCAAATGGCTTTCCAAATTCCAGTGATAGTCAAAAACAGGCCTATTCATCGAACTGTGATTGATGAGGGAGCTTCTACGTGTATTATGTCAATTCAATGTTGGAGATCCCTTGGTTCTCCTTCGTTGAACCAATCCCCCACCATCCTTAAGGCCTTTGATGGCCGTGGGTTCCGTCCGTTTGGTATTCTACAGGAATTGCCTATAGGGGTAGAAGGTAAAACCGTTAGTCTGGATGTGGAAGTGGTTGATGCCCCTCTAGACTACAACCTTCTTTTGGGTCGAAGTTGGTCATATGCTATGACAGCGGTCGTTTCATCGGTCTTCAGAGTAATTAAGTTTCCACATAACGGTAAGATCGTGACTATTGATCAGCTGACATACTTTTCATCCGACCCAGCCTCTTCAGAGAGTATCCAGCATGTCGGTAAGACGACAATCCCTTATAGGGACGTTGGTGTAGGTTTAGTTAAGGATTCCGGTTTACTGGGAACTTTTCCTCTCCCTCCACTCAGCGTAGAACCTTCGTTTGCAACAATTCATATGATTACGTCAGAAAACATTATTTATGATGATCCTTGGTATGTTCCATCTGACTCTGAGATAGACTCATTCGGTAATGCTATGCCTTTGAGTCCATATGAAATTGCTTATGAAGCTCTTATGTCTTTTACCGACTTTCATTCAACCGAAGTCGACCAAATGAATGTGGTCAGTGAAGAATCACTTTTCACCTCAACCTTAGAACGGATAGCGTTTCCCGAAGTCGTGTCATCTGACGAACAACTTCGCGAAATCCTAAGTGTAGACGATCTACCATGGGAAGATCTCCATCACAGATCTTCGTTTTTACCTAAGGATGATGCATTTGAAAATGATTTTTCATCTATCTTTACCGCTGAATATGTCAAAGACGCTCAGGATCCAACGAAACATTCTGATTCAGAGTTGAATTTAGGGAATATTTCTCGTACTATTCCCATTGATATTTCAGTGAAGCCCGGAATTGAGGAGAACATTCATATAGGTGCCTCATGTACAGAAGAAGAAATCCAAACTTACAAGGCCCTATTCCAAGAATTCCGCGATGTGTTTGCATGGTCTTACGAGGAAATGCCGGGAATCGATCCTGCCATTGTTGTTCATGAAATCAAAACCTACCCGGATGCTAAACCCATTCGGCAACGGTTGCGTCAGATTCACCCTCGAAAAGCGGCTGCGATTAAAGCAGAAGTCGAAAAGCTGTTGAAAGCAGGTTTCATTTATCCGATCCCGTTAACGGATTGGGTATCGAATATTGTTCCAGTCAACAAGAAACAAGGAACAATAAGAATCTGTATCGACTATAGGGATATCAATCGAGCTTGTCCAAAAGACAACTATCCTACGCCTTATATCGATCAAATTATTGATGATTGTGCCGGAAGTGAAATGTTTTCCTTCATGGATGGTTTTTCGGGCTATAATCAAATCAATATTCTACCTGCCGACCAACCAAAAACGGCATTCATTTGTCCATGGGGGACATTTGCTTATTGCAAATTACCTTTTGGGCTTAAGAATGCCGGGGCCACTTTTCAACGGGCGATGTCTTACGCATTTCACGACATCAAGCACATTGTGCAACCGTATCTCGATGATTTGCCTGCTCATTCTTTACATCGAGCTGATCACCTTGACCACTTACGAGCAATCTTTATGAGGTGTAGGCATTATCGAATTCGGTTGAATCCCCACAAGTGTGTTTTCTGTATAGAAACAGGTCGATTGCTGGGATTTGTTGTTTCAAAAGCCGGCATTCGCGTCGATCCCTCGAAAGTCGAAGCTATCATCAAATTGCCTCCTCCTTCGAGTTTGCGCCAACTCCAAAGTTTGCAAGGGAAAGCGAACTTTTTACGTCGATTCATCCCAAACTACGCCGAGGTCACTAAAGGTTTTACACGGTTGTTGAAACAGAACGTTCAATTCTTTTGGGACGAGATTGCCCAACAATCTTTTGATGCACTTAAACACGCGTTGACCCATGCACCGTTATTGCATCCTCCCAACTACAACCAGGACTACTTCTTATACCTCGCAGCTTCATATTCCACCATTGGAATGGTGTTAGTTCAAGAAGATGAATTCGGAGCGGAACATGTGATATATTATCTCAGTCGAACCTTAAATCCCACTGAGTTAAAATATTCGCATGTGGAGAAATTGGCCCTGGCAGCCGTTCAAGCTGTCCAGCGTTTTCGTCACTACATTCTTCTCCGTAAAACTACAGTTATTTCGGATTGCAACCCTATGATTTACATTTTGACAAAACAATTGCTAGGGGGCAAGTACTCTAAATGGATCGTTATCCTGCAAGAGTTCGACTTGGAGTTCGAGAAGTCCAAGTCTAAGAAATCCTTAGTTTTTGCGGAATTGATGTGTGATTTCCCGCGTACTGACACAGAGACTGTGGCAGAAGAGTCCATTGCGGACGAATCTTTGTTTCTTATCAGTACTTTAGATCCGTGGTTCGGGGATATAATCATCTATCTCCAAACCCAAACCTTTCGGCCTGAAGCTTCCAAAGAGGAACGGCGAAAAATTAGGTTTCAATCCCAGCAATACAAAATTATTGGAGATACACTTTATCGCCGGGGGGCAGACTTAGTTTTTCGACGTTGTCTAACTCACGAAGAGGCTGAGAGAGTTTTGAATGATTGTCACTCTGGAGCATGTGGCGGTCATATGTCTGGGTATGCCACAGCTCAGAAGGTGTTGCGCGCTGGTTACTTCTGGCCATCTATGTTTAAAGATTGTATCATTGCAGTCCGGAAGTGCCACAACTGCCAAGTGTTTGATCGAAAGATGCGCGCACCACCTGCTCCTCTCCACCCTATAATTGCCGTTGGTCCATTCGCCAAATGGGGTATCGACTTTATTACTTGTAACCCTCACTCGGCCGGGGGGCATGCGTATATCATCCTCGCGGTTGATTATTTCACTAAATGGGCCGAGGCGATGCCTACATTCGACGCAAGCGGCAAAACAGCTGCAGTTTTCATATTCAATCATATAATAACTAGGTTTGGTGTCCCACAAGCAATTATTACTGACCATGGAAGCCATTTTCGAAACACCATGATGACTGAACTTACAAGCCAGCTTGGTTTGCGCCATGACAGCTCTACTCCTTATTATCCGCAAGCCAACGGTTTGGTTGAGTCTATCAACAAAGTTCTGGTTATCATGATCCGACGAACCATTGGTATTCATCGGTCGAATTGGCACAACATGTTATTTTCGGCGCTATGGGCATACCGAACCTCAGTGAAAACCTCAACAGGGTTCACTCCTTTCCAGCTAGTTTATGGCTTAGAAGCAGTGTTACCCATTGAATGTGAAATCCCATCACTTCAAATGGCTGTCGAATTACTTCCAGCTACTTCCGAAGAGGAGAAACGTTTATTGTACTTAGCTAAATTAGATGAGACTCGACGTGACGCTACATTGGCAATCGAGACTCACGCGAAACGAATGAAAGCTCAGTATGATAGAAATGTGACCCCTCGAAATTTTTCGGAGGGAGACCTAGTGCTCTTATATGATCAAGCTAACGATAAGCTAGGTGCTGGAAAATTCGTTCCTATGTGGCATGGACCCTATATTGTAAAGCGAAAGCTAGCAAAAGGGGCTTATGAGCTAGTAGATTTTGATGGGGACTCTTTGGATAAACCCAGAAATGGACTTTACCTAAAGAGGTATTATGCTTAAATGGTGGGTATGGAGAATTTTTAGTTAGGTTAGGTTTTCTTTCTAGCTAGTTTGATTGTTAGTTAGTCAGTGTGCTTAGCTTAGTGAGTGTGTTTTTCGTCGTTATTCTGGCTTATCTTGGTTTTGCTCTTGATATTGTAGATGTCGACGCCCCTCCAAACATACATTGGATTTGCTGATGGTGCTTGTCGTAGTACACGGAATATCTCTTCCGCAGCTTGGGTTATCTATTCACCCTCTGACGAGTTAGTTTCTATGCATGGGGTAAGCCTCGGTCAAACAACGAATAACATTGCAGAATACAGTGCAGTGGTTGAATTATTATCCGAATCTATTTCATTTGGAATTCGACGTTTGATAGTGAGGTTAGATTCTGAACTTGTTGTATTACAGCTTAATAGAGTTTATGCCATTAGAAATCCTGTGTTATTAAGGTTGTTTTTGAGAGTGCGTCTCTTGGAACGTGAATTTGATTACATTGAATATCAGCATATTCCAAGGTCTTTGAATACATTAGCAGATGCAATTGCTTCTCGAGTGTTGGACAGACATTTACGATAATCATGCAAGTAAATTTAAAAAACATTTCATCATACATGTTAAACAAGATAAGCCGGTAATAGTGATATATATATAGATAGGAGTGTGTCAAAAAATATACATCGTCTTCGATCATAGGTTGAAAAACACCTTATGATCGGCAAAATGATAAGTACAAAAAGTCAAAAATGTCACATGTGTCTACAAAGTGACTAGCCAATCACTGGTGGTGCTCCCTGTACGACACCACTGCACGAGCTACCTTGCGCAAAAATCTCCTCAACGGTCCAGGGACCGCGACTACGTAGCGCTGAAGTCTGATAGGAATATCATCCATAGATGTCTCTGGTATATCCGCCGTCAGACGCTGTAGATCATGCTCCAACTCAGTCAGTACCTCTGCAGCCGCCGCGTCCTGTGGGGCCGGTAGCGGTGCAACTGGATGTCGCCTCTCGAAAAGCCGGAGGTTGGCTGGACGCTGTGGACCAACATCTGCATTTTGAAAACTTTACTGTCAGTTTGAGACGATATATATAAAAAACAAAAAAAATACATAATTTGAAAACTCGTGAAAAATAAAGTACCTCTGTCATCCCATTGTTCTCCCTGTGGAAGAACCATGTCCGGATCACCTCGAAAATCTATTCCGGCATACGGAAAATCCTGGATCGCGAACACCTGGTCCTCTAACCAGTGAAAATAACTGTCAGTGAATCGAACAACTGCCGCACCCTCGTCCAGATGCCGGGCCATCACAGCAACCCATCGTACCAGCTTTGGCTCCTGAGGACCCGAAATATCAACAGTGAGATGCTGAGGGATCAGCATTGGTATCCTCTCTAAGGCAAAGCTCACGACTATAGGCCCATATCCAAAGGTCTTTAGTCTGCTGGTCTTTGCCTTGGTCAGTTGGGCTTTCAAGTTAGCCAACAATGCATCACACCAGTTGAAAATGGTGCCTTGGAGACAATCAATTGCCATCCGAAATTGAGACCCAGTAGCAATATGTAAAGTGGCTGAGCCACAAATTCTGGTCACAGTGAAAGCCAAGACCATGAGTTCACGTTGAGAGACATATTTGATCTCTATGCCTTTCTTGTGCTCTCGATCAGGTAGGCACCAATCTGCTCGGAGACTATCAAGGGATTGGCCACCCGGCCTAGTCCCAGCCAGATTGAGTTGCTCACCTCTGTTCGGCAAGCCAGTAAGAAAGTAAATGTCAGCAGGCTCTATCTCGAGTTGTTGCCCGCCGATATAAAAGCATTGTTCTTGAACGTTCCATCTCTCGACCAGCCACTCCAAGAACCTTACCTGAGCTCTCATACCGGGTATGGACCAGTATTTGTATAACCCACATTCTCTTAGGGCATCGAGGGAGGGTTGATGATTGATTGCAGCTTCATCAACCTCCTCATGCTCTCTTTCTCTCCAATCTAGCATGATAAGTGCCCTACACATGAATAAACAGGCATTAAAATTAGTTTTGAGAAATTTCAATGGTTGGTTTGGGAGTTTGGGGTTTCAAAACCCGCGTTTTGCGGAGGACGCACCCCGCGTTTGGTGCACAGTGCGCCGGGACGCAGGTGGCCTGAAGGTAACCTGCGTCCCCTGACCTTTTCCCTGTGTAGGAAAAAGTCGGGGGACGCAGGCCAGCCTTTAGGAAAGCTGCGTCCCCCGCAGGGCGGTTTCCAAAACCCAAAACCCCCCAAAAATCAAAAATGAAACTTAAAACAAAATTCTAAACGGATGAAATTGACAAGGAGGATGTTGTGAAATACCTGGAAGAGACGGCGTTCGATTCTAACGGTCGGATTTTCCGCAGCGACCACGGGAAGTTTCTTGTCAAAAGCTCCTTTTTCAACCTCAACAGTCAAACGGTAAAAATGACATGGTAAAAAGTCTTTTTATAGGTTTTTTGGATGAATTTGTTCATTTTTCACCATGGAAAGATGTTTTTCGATGAATTTTTGCCTATCTTAAACAGGTATGAGTAATGTGTCGCTTTTGTGCAGGACAAAGGGACTTAGAGGGAAAATTGTCATTTTTCACAAACAAAATATCAGAGTCATCTTTTAAGCCCTTTTCTGACTCCTAAAACATGAAAAGATTGCCGAGCGTTTCTTTTACACTCGTTAAAACGGAATTAAAAGACGGTCCCCTTATAGCTCTTTTCTGACCGTAAAATCAGGAAAAGATTGCCGTGTTTTTGTCGTTTCAAACTCGATACGGAAATAAAACGACGTGTCCTTGATCGCTTTTTACTTTTCAGGTCAGTGACACTAACTATGAAAGTACTCCTTGGTCGCAAGATCAAGCGGTTCCCCCAGGTATTATTTTATACTTTTTCGGGCTTGAGGGACACAAATTTACGAAAAAGTTCAACTTGGAGTTTCCTTAAGTTTTTCAGACTCTCTAAAATTGAAAAACGCCGAGTTTCTCCTATACTGGGCTCGTTAAAAATTTCACAGTAAAGGACCTATTCAATTACAAACAGGAACGAACCACTCCTTCCTAGGGTTCGAATCAAAACTGGGTTGGACTCATCCGAAGGATGAGCTTATAATCAAGCATATGTTATCCTCCTCAAGCTTGTTAAAAATAAAGAGGTACTTGCTAGAAATGGTGGGGGAAAAGAGAGAAGAACGAACCTATTTGTTACCTTTTGTCTCAAAAGAAACTTTATTACCACTCTTGAACACGACACTTTTCATTCACCTGGGTTGGGAAATCTTTTACCTCACAGTCAATCAAACCACTTTTGAAAGTCTTCAACCGGGTTCCGGGGATTAACTTTGAGTTATTTAGCACCAAACCATCTGTCGTGTCGTTATGTGTTCAAGAGGTCTGCAAACAAAACTTTCATCTGCAAAATACTTGTCATCCATTTGACCATCCCTGAGTCAGTCCTTAAAGCAATATTTCTTCAACTTGAACAATGATTTCGTGTTGTGGGCTTGCCTGCAACGAGTCTCTTTCTATCGACATCAGCACATTATCTAGAGAGATGACTTAGAAATCGTCAGTGCCTTGAGGTCTGCATGCATCAATGGCAGGTTTCTCGCCTTTGACGTCAGTTTACATCATTGACTTTCGATCAAGGATTCCATGAAATGTTCGACATCAACTCATTCATTCACATCTCATGGATTGTACTGGGTACTTTGAGAACCATTGACATTACTGGTGGTCTCTCTCACGCTTGTTAACAGTTCACATCATCGACTGGTAATCAAGTGGTTTCTACCATGTTCGACATCGACTCATTTATTCGCATGGCTAGAATCGTACCAATTCGAGAAGTAGGAATGAAGACCCTGGATCAAATCTTTACCGTCCAGGCTGCGAGGAGTTTTGTATTCATTATCTAAGTAGACTAATCATAAACAGATGGCTGCGCCCATACTGTGTCTACAAAAGTCTATGATTATGATGTACTACAAGATCATTTCTGTATCAGAGTAGTTAGTCTGTTAGTTAAAGTTTTTATCTGAGTATGGGAATGCCTACCTCAGTGATGATATAATCTTATCCATGTATTTTGTGTTGAAAATTGCAGGTTCCAACCAGGTTCTCCATGAGATAATCCTCGAAATGATAAAGCGCTTCACCCTTCCTAGATAATACAAAACCCTAATCTATTCCAGGCTTCACACTTTAGGGGGCAATTTGTTACACTAAAAAATGTCACCATGGCTATTTACAGTCGGTATGGCTCAATCAACAGTCATACTACCCTTTTGAGCAAGTCTTATGCCTCTACTATTCATATCAAACTCCAAGAAAGAGAGAAAGTCTTTATAAAACATGTTTATCTCTGGGTACGCAGGTTCTCTCAAGCCTTGCCTGCGGGTACGCACCTTTTGTTCATAAGGTCTGCGTCCAAGGACGCTCTGTATCTAAAGGGGCAGGTGCGTCCCTCTGAAAAGGTTAAAATGCGCAAGTTTTATCTTCAAAAACTTACTTGTGGTCATTTCTAGAGCATTCTAGAAGATTCTTGGATGAGTATTGAGCGCCTCCAGATGGTTCATGCACTCCTATCAAAGAGGAACTTATCCCATCAATAAGGGAGTGATCCCATCCAAAGAGGGGACTATCCCATTGATGGTGGACTTGATTAACTTCCTCTTGAGCACTATAAAAAGAGGCATTGAGCCAGAAGGAAGAAGGTTGAAAGCTATAGATTTCTAAGGGTAAATGCTGCAGGAATTAGGACTCCCATTTAGAAGCTTGTGAGGAGAGATCGCCATCTTTACTTGTTCTATTTGGAAGTGGGTGAGCTTTGTCAAAGTAGAGGAAGACTCTTGTGGACCCTGGAAGGAGCTTGCACAACACCAAGGCTCAGGTTGTAATGGTTCCTTTTGATTACCTTTAATGCAAATTGGTCCATTCTTCTCAATAGCTTGTTGTTAATGGGTTATTTCATGTACTCCTTGGTCTATGTGTGGAATATGCTTTGTTTTATGTTATAATCAGGTGCTATTTAATTGTTTGACTGTTGGTGATTGCAGGTTTTGGAGAAAGGGAGGAGCTCATCCGGATCAACAAAGCTTGGACTTCTACAACAGCGTTTGGACAGAGGTAAGAACGAAACACTTGATTTCTCATATCATAATGTATGTTTAGAGAAGGATAGCTCCAGTTTGTTTTGTTTGTCATTAGAATGTCTTAGACTTCTAGGAAGGTCAGTTGTGTCCGCACCCTTGACTGATTCCGTGTGACAGCATGTAAGGAAGATATCTGTTCTGTGAGGTAATTTGTGAGTGGAAAGATGTAGCGAGCGTGAGCTTGTTTTTAAGGCTGAAATGACTTAATTTTGTAACCATTTTATAAATATATAGAATCGTGTTCTGTGTATATGTCTGTGTGTGTGTCTTTCGTAAAGAAGTTAAATTCTGTCTTTTTGTATCGATGCAGATCTAGTTTGTTGCGTAACTGTTGTATATATCTATGTTGACCGAATATAATTGTGAGTGTGTAATGCTGTTCGGTTTAATATCAAATTGCCTCAGTCGAACTCCGGATCAGAGCCGTGGAGAACTACATTGGCGTTGTGAAATTGGCGTTGGATCGCTTTAACCAGTCATTGGTATCATATCCGTGCGCGTTAGAGTATAAAGGTCCCAAATAGGATAAGTTGTGGTGTATGTTTGGAAGCATCAGTCAAATTGAACAAAAGGCATGTAGCTTCATGTAGTCAAATATTGTTTTGAATGGCGTGTGCGAACAATCCGATCGGAGTTGGGATATGTGGGCTGCCGATGTATATAGAGGTGCCCTATTATATTTTTAAAAATCCATCTATTGCTATATGTATTGTATTACCATGTGGCGGCGAGGTTTTAATATTCATAGTGCATGCTTGTTTTGGGTTAAAGGGATGATCGAAATTTAATATAAATCGCTTCCGACGGGACTTAGTGGGGCATAACCCACAGGTCCAGGATCGAGATTTTTAAAGGAATTTCATCAGTTGGTATCAGAGCAGGGAAAGTTTCCTGCGGAGAGAAGGAAGAAGAATGCAAGCAGGAGGTACAGTTCTTGATAAAATATGTATGGTCTTTATATTTTGTGTAGGTAGCAGCAGAGGAAGGTGAGAAGATTGCAATAGCCTAGAGTGTTTACCAAAAGACCAAGTCTAGAGGAGAGCTTGGTGAGGTAAGAGGCAGCAAGGAGGACTTGTTGTTGCAGAGGTAGATTGCAGCTCACAAGTTAAAGTTATTACGAAGACCAGAATCATATGACCAGGAGGTCATAAATTTTTGTGCCTCGGGAGTTTGATGCGGGAGCAACCAGCAACAAAGCGAGCAAACATGGGCCACAGAAGCAGAACAAAGGAAAGTCTGCCTTAAAGCAGAAAAGATAGATTTAAAGTGGATAAAGTAGACTTAAAGCAGATTTAAAGCATGCATGCATCTTTTGTTGGAGGAAAAGCAGGAGAGGATAGGATCAATCCTTCCCAAGACTTCTTATATAAATGTAATGCGATAGGCATGTAAGGAAGATATCTGTTCTGTGAGGTAATTTGTGAGTGGCAAGATGTAGCGAGCGTGAGCTTGTTTTTAAGGCTGAAATGCCTTAATTTTGTAACCGTTTTATAAATATATAGAATCGTGTTCTGTGTATACGTCTGCGTGTGTGTCTTTCGTAAAGAAGTTAAATTATGTCTTTTTGTATCGATGCAGATCTGGTTTGTTGCGTAACTGTTGTATATATCTATGTTGACAGAATATAATTGTGAGTGTGTAATGTTGTTCGGTTTAATATCAAATTGCCTCAGTCGAACTCTGGATCAAAGCCGTGGAGAACTACATTGGCGTCGTGAAATTGGCGTTGGATCGCTTTAACCAGTCATTGGTATCATATCTATGCACGTTAGAGTATAAAGGTCCCAAATAGGATAAGCTATGGTGTATGTTTGGAAGCATCAGTCAAATTGAACAAAAGGCGTGTAGCTTCATGTAGTCAAATATTGTTTTGAATGGCGTGTGCGAACAATCCGATCGGAGTTGGGATATGTGGGCCGCTGATGTCTATAGCGGTGCCCTATTATATTTTTAAAAATCCATCTATTGCTATATGTATTATATTACCATGTGGCGGCGAGGTTTGAATATTCATAGTGCATGCTTGTTTTGGGTTAAAGGGATGATCGAAATTTAATATAAATCACTTCCGACGGGACTTAGTGGGCCATAACCCACAGGTCCAGGATCGAGATTTTTAAAGGAATTGGGATTTTGGGCAACCCCCAAATTCTCATTTCATCAATTGTGTAGCCCCGTATGGTAGAGATGTTGTAACATAACATAATGTAATGTGAACATTTTAATAAAAATAAAAATAACCCATGGTATTTATATGGAATATAGCCTATTTAAAAAGGGAAACTAAACTAGCCTAGATCCATCTTAAATCTAGATATATCAAGGTCCAAGAGGGATCAAATATCTTGAGATGAAAACCTTTGTTAGAGTGAAAAGAGATTTACGTATTTTGTAGCGAAAGTGTAATTTAAATCAACTGAAAAATTATAGATTCCATTCCCTCCTATGAAGGGGTCTTTGGTCAAGATCGCTTTTTTACCATCTCCCACCTTCCAAGCCAGCCATTTAAAAAGGAAGGGAAAATAATCCATAAGTTCCTTCTAGATAATGCATCACATGTTTTCATTCTTTTTTTTTGTTCCTCCAGCCAATCGATCGCCAACTGTTTCTTTAGGTACTTCTCCTTGATCACTTGACTCCAAAGCCCACCATCAAACAATTCTCTCCACAATTTTTTTAGGGCTAAATCTTTGCTAAAACCAGATAAGATTCTTGAATCCCCAACCTCCATAATATTTAGGTTTGGAAGGGGAGGCCCAACTAGAAAGGTGTATTCCTTCTTTCTTTTCTCCTTTTACCAGTCCAAAGAAAGTTGTACATTCTTTGTCTAATGTTATTTATAATTGCTTTTGGAATTTTGGATATTGCAAGCCAAAAGACTGGCATATTCCCAAACATTGATTTAAGTAAGATCATTCTTACTCCAAAGGAAATCCAGTTGTAGTATCACACACTAACCTTTTGTTCAATTTTTTCGAGGATCCATTTCCAATCATCTGTATGGTATGCATTTGGCTTTAGAAAGAAAAAAATATATTTGAAACCAGAGTCTATAGTAGCCATCTAAAAAGGGAGAAAAAATTGGATGGATGAGAGAAGGTCCTCATTGGTTGAGTTGTGATAGAAAGATGATTTTTGGGCACTAATCTCCATGCCAAAAGCCTCACAAAATACACTAATGACACTGGAGAAATCCTACCATTTAGAAACAAATCCTACTCCCAACAACATAACATGGAATCCACAAACAATAAGTGGGTGATGAATTGATTACATGATATTTTAATGGATTTTATGTTTCCTTCTTTCTTTTCTTTCAACAACAACAAAATCAGACCTTTCATCACCAATAAAAATAGTAAGGGAGACAGGGGGCATCCCTATCTAAGGTCTCTTGAGCTAGAAAAATTGTTTGAGTGAGAGTCATTGATCAAAATTGAGAAATTTGTTGAAGTGACACAACCCATAATCTAGTTTGTAGTCTCCAATCCCAAACCTATTTGAATAAGGACTAAATGAGGAAAGGTCCAATTTACTTTGTCAAATGCCTTATCAAGATCCATATTAAGCACTAAGGCTTGAAGCTTTTTAGACTTAATCGAGTGGAGGACTTGGGGTGACAGGCCAAGTATTGTCGTGTCCACTTTGAATGCTTTCAAATATGCTCCCTTGGGATTTTAACTAATTTAATGGAACACTCGACCTCTATCATATATTTTTATCAATCATAATTAAATGTGTGGTTGTAATCAATTGGGACGTAGGATATTGTGATATTAGCCCCAGTACCAGTGTACTTCTACATAAATTCCATGTAATCCATACGATATGGATGGTCACCAAACAATTTTAGTAAGTTCTCTATATGATTGTTCTTCACATAATTCTCAAAATCCAAATGAATTTCCGCACTGCATGTGTAGTGCCTAGAAACCATTTCTTTCCATTTCATAGAAAATTTCATTGGTTGTCTATCCATATAGAGTTACATATGTGTTTTATCAGTGAGTCGTAAGTTGCAACATCTGGAAGACAACCATGATCATTCATTTTATCAAAGATAGGCAAAGCTTTAGGAATGCACCTTTTTTGAACCAAAGAGCATCTATTATATTGTTGCATATTAAAACATCTAGAGTGCATCCTTTGTTCCACATTGCCTCAAACAATTTAAGAGCTTCGTGCAGTTCTCTCAAACTTGTTAAACCATTTATAAAGATACCATAAGTTATCAAATTAGGCTTATGCACCTTCTTTATTAATGTGTTCTAGAACCTTTTTTCCTCACTTAGATTTCCCAAGGCACATCATCCAATGAGAATGATGTTTCAACTTTTCATATATGGAGGAAATTCATTCTATCCCATGGAGGAACATGATGTCTTCCTAAAATAGGAGGAAACTCATCTGAATTAGGCACTGGTTCTTGAGCACATTAGCAACAATAGGCCTACTAGAATAGTTCACATTTGTGTTTCTATTTGACCGATTTGAGTATGAATACACAAGGTACAAAGACGAAAGATGCCTTCATCTAAGACTTTGTCTTGATTCTGTTGTAATAAGAACCCTTATGTTTCCTCGACCGCCACGTACATGTGTAGCCATAGGCTTACCTAATCTCTTTCCTTTGTTCCTATATTTATGGAAAGCATTTTTTGATGCCCCATGAGGGGGAGGAAAGGCAGATTCTTCAAGAGGGGAGTTAAGTGCTCTCCTACTCACCGTAGTGAGATACCTAGGAGGTTCAGTTGATACAAGACTTGTGGAAGAACTTACTACCATGTCAGAGGAAAATATTGAAGGTAATGGGTTAGAGCTCAACATAGAATTTAAATTTTGAGCAATTGCAGTCAATATGTATTGTGAATGTCATTCTATATGTCAAGCATCTCACTTCTGGATGGATTAGCTGAAGAAATCTGATTATTCATATTCCATCCTCATCCTCTGGCAACTCGTTGAGACCCACGCTCACTACTAGGATGCTCAAATTGAAAACTAACAAGAATTTGTAGTGCAACATTCCATTGAGACCGGGACATATTTCCAGCATGCTTAATTGCATTATGCCTCTTCAACTCTACTTCAGATGCAAAGACAACAATTTTTTTTGGGTAAGGAAATTAATATTTTCACATAGAAAGTGTTCTGGACTAAAGTGTGTCTCTAGATCACTGTAATTCCGGTAATACTCAAAATGCTTGGGGTGCCTTCTTTGGCATATTTTCCACTTTTTTGGCATATGTGGTAAGTATAATGATCTCTTGACATATGCAAGGATTTTTCATTGTCTCCATAAAATCATTTCTTGCAAAAGTCACAAATTGGATGACCCATGAAACCTCCCCTTTGCATCTCACTACTATTCACTTCGGAGTTTCTTCTAGATAAATGTCATTCTAGGTGTGTCAGTGTATAAATATTTTGTTCACAAATAAATACCTTTTGACCTTCCAAGCATAAGATGCACATACTAAAATCTTGTGTGTATGAAATAAGTGCTTCCTCAATTGATCTATATGTTTAAATTCTCAATCATGTTTTGGTAACTCTTTCCTCGGATCTTGAGCCCCATAAGTATTGTCACAAACACTGCAACTCAAACTGCACATTGCTTTGATCTTTTTTTTGTGTTGCTCAACATCAAAATACACTTTGATCATTCAACATCAGCTCTTTTGTCCTTGATGATGATTGGAGTAACCATCTGAAATGTTGGACAAATCATATATCCATTACACAATTTTATTCCATAAATTTCCATCAATATGAATAACTGTGGAAGCCTCCAATCACTTATATTTTTTAATGTTGTTCAACATCAAAATGCGCATGAAACCAAGAGTTGCATATTTCTCGAGGTGGTAGGATAGTAAAATCCCCTACTAGATTTGTATAGTGTCCTAGTGCCTTAGTTATCACAACACTAGGTAATTCTTGTTTACAAAAGCAACAAATTTTGTCATTAAGGATAAACCGCAGTCTTGAGGAAAAAGTAGAGAAAACTTCATGGTGGCCCATATGCCAACCACCCCAATGGTTCAATATAGTCAGCACAACATTCTTCCATTTCTTTGGCAAGTATCTTCTCAAACAAATCCTCCATAGCTTTTCTTCTCGAAAGGGGCATCTCAGCTGGCCACTAAGTATCATCAAAAAAGATTCCTCAAAATCTCTTCTTTGTAGACCAAATCCTTTTCACCAAGGTAAAGCTCCTAAAAAAATATTGTAGAAGGAATTGTTCTAGACAATAATTGCCCCTTCATCCACAGAATCTCAGGCTTCCTCTAAAATTTCAAGATCCCATCCACCTTCACATATTGTCTAGATTTGAATGAGGAACTTGGTGTATTCTTATTGTTATTATTGACCACTAGGCTCCATTAGTGGGACATATAAAACTTCTTATCATGACAATGATTCATTTGTGAACTGCACTCGATAATCATTAAGCTAAGAGTTTATCTAAGTAATGCAACAAGAATGGCCATGAAAATGTTAAAAAATAAAGGGAGACCCAAAAAACTTAATTGTACAAGGTGAAAATTTTTAGGGGTTGTTATAGGGGCTACAACAAGAGTAGAACAACAATTCATCCCAACAACCTAAGATACACCCTATTGAATATATATACATTTAAGAAATAAAGCTGACATAAATGTCACATGTTGAGTTCCTAATTAGTATTTCTTGTAATGACTTAACATTGTTGTCTAAATAGTTCCTCAAGAGCTTAAAGATATATATATTCCTAATACTAGCACAACCATATAAATTAAATGGCTAGCAAATGCATATGGGCATAGATTCATGATAAATATCAAAACACTTACTTCATAATACATCTCACCCACTCATGGTGTTGAAATTAAAAAATCATAAAAATAACTAAATTATAATTTTAACCTTAAGTAAAACATGTAACGAATCTTTAACTATGGAAATTCACTCCTACATGGACATTCTTAATGTGTAAATAGGCTTTGTTACAATACCATGGCTTATGAATACCACATTTAAAAAAAACGTAACTTATTTCATGAACTTAAAGGGTTCATATGATATTTTTTAATTAATTAATTTAATTAAAAGGGAAAAAGTGCATTATTAGTTTGGAAATAAATCTCAACCTTTGATTTGTGAATAATATTGTGCACATTAAATCTTTACCATCCACCTAATAATTATTGATAATTAAATTAAAATTATAAAATCCATATTCTAAAATAGGCATGTTTATAGTTGTAATAAAATATTTCTCTCTATATATAATCCCCCATAACTATTATTCTTAAGTCAAATCTAAAAGGAGCCTTAATATCACTTATACTAATTAATAACATACTAAAGGAAAATTTCTTAAGTCAAATCTAAAACCAGACTTAATATCACTTGTACTAATTAATAACATACTAAAGGAAAAATAACACAATTAATATGTTACTCATTAAATATCAATTTCTTCTCAATAATTTTTTTTAGTAAGATTGTGATTTTTTTTTGTTAAATTGCACTTTTGAATGTATAAATAGATTCAACACATTAAAAAACCCTAAAGCACTCAAACTTTACAAATCAAACAGCTTAAACTTGGATTTTTAAAAATCTCCACAAAAATAACCAAAAACACATTTAAAAAAAAAGTCATTTTCCCTATTAATTAAACTAGAAATATAAAAATTATTAATTACATTTAATTAGCAATATAAAAATTGTTAATTAAATTTAATAGAAATGACTTATGAAAACTAAGTATAAAATTGATAATAAATATACCATTATAATAATTTAAAGCTTTATTATTAATTCAACTAAATTTAAAATTTATTTTAAACTTTTTATATCGTATAACCTTTGCAATAAACTTCAAAATTTAAATATATATTTTAGAATGTGATAAACGAGGACGCAAAACCCAAACCTGCAGCTATATGAAAACTAAACATTGCTCCTTATCTAACATCTATGAAAACTAGACCCTAACTAAACCCTACATTGACCAACTGCGTTTATGTAGACCTAATTGACCTTGAACCCCAAAGTACTGCGCTGTTGGGTATACTGTTCGGGGATGTCGAACAATAAACACACTGTAATGAATCTATCGTTTCTGTGTTCAATAAACTTATAAATTTAATGCAACTACAGCATGAGTGGAGATGTGGTGTAGATGCTAAGAATTTTTTTAATGATTAGATAGGGAGGTTTGTTCTTTACAGGTTTTGTAGTTTAATCAAAATTTTAATTGTCATTTCTTCAATTGAAAAAAATATAAATAGAGATGGAGTGTAGAAAAGAAAACTCATTTTAGCAAGCAGAAAATCTCTAATCTCAAGACAGTGTGTGTAATTTTGAGAACTTGTAACACTAGAACAGAAGAAGTGAAAGTAAGAAACTAAAACACTGTAACTACAGGAAAGAGTGGAAATCCTAAACTATGAAAACTGAATGGTTAAAAAAGCTTAGATTTCTTTTATTTATTGAATTGTGTATACCATTAAAAATATTTTCAAATTATTAAATCCAAACTACTACACCCATGAACAGAACTTGTAAAACTAAAACAAAAAAAGTAAGAGTAGAAAACTAAAAAGTTGTCTTTGTAAAACTAAAACAGGAAAAAAAGGATAGAGAACTAAAAAATTATAACTGCATGACAAGAATGGAAATCCTAAACTATAAAAACTGAACGCTTGGGAAACCTTAAATTTATTTTATTTATTAGATTATGTATACCACTAAAACTATTCTCAAAATATTAAATCAAGAATACTCCGCCCATAAGCATAATTATCTTAATAATGACAAGCTTGTTATGTGTCGTCCCGGTTGAATAGGCCCCTCCATCAGCCATAAAGTCGACCAAGACTTCGCTGACAACCGCATATTGCTGCTCATCCAGTTCATAAAGCTCAATACTTTTAATCCTGGGGCTCACCATGGATTCCTCTGCAATTTCATCCTTGCAGTCCTCACCTACATAAACTACTGCTAATTCATTCTGCCCCTCCTCAATTCCATTGCAAAAGGTCTCTTCGATTGAAACATCTGAGTTCTGTTTTCTACAACACCTCTCAGCTTCCCTCATAATTTGACAGCTCTCACAATTTAATCCATCTATCTCATCCTTATACAGTTGTGATTTCTGTTTTCTTCCATAATCTTCACAGAAACTTTGAATCTCCATAAGTTTACACGAGTAGTCATTATCAGTCTCCAGAAGTTTACATGAGTTGTCATTATCAAGTTCAGAAGCTTCAGTAACATCTGTAATCATCAGCTCTTCTCTGTAACTACTAATTTTCTCATTTTTATCTTCCTGGTCTTGTGATTTCTCCTTCTGTAATGGTATTTTCTCAGTTAGGGTTTCTTGGATAACTGAATTTCTTATTTGAGTATTGCGCGGCTGCCCAACAATCCTCAACACCGTTTTAAAAATATTAGGTTTCGAATCAAAATATACAAACTTGCTTCGTTTTGCGTATCCATCGTTTTCTCGACCAAGTAATTCTAGTTGATCTCCCCCTTCAGCGCCATCACAGCGATCTTCAATACTGTGAATTTTTTTCGTGGATCCACGAACCGTGCAACCACAAAAGCAGCTGCAGAACTGTAGCTGCTTGGGCCATTTCATTTTGGTGAATTTTGTCATTTTGAACGTTCCAGATTTGGACAATGAAAGCAATTGAGATTTGCATTTATATATCATAGTCCAACGAAATTTCGTCGTTCAGCCACCTTCAAACTAATGCAGGTCGGTTCCCTAATGAGCACGAGAATTTTTACTCACTTTTTTATATAACCTAATAAGCACGAGATTTTTTACTCATTTTTTAATATAACCCTCATAAATTTATCTTAAATACTGATCTCATCTAATATGAGTATAGCGTGACCTAATTAATTTACAAGCTAATATTTTTTTTAAATGTTTTGTATAATTTTTTTTTTATTTTTTGTAATTTTTATTTTAATTAATATAAACAAAATTTCAATTTAATTTTAATAACTGATAGACAATATTATTACACATTATACTAAACTATAAAATAAATTTCTAAACTCAACAAAAACATTTTTGATAAATATAAAATACTTAAATTTTTAATATGATCACCCTTAACCCTTTGGTTCATGTTAAGATTTAGCTATAAAATAAATTGTTGATCTTGTGGTCAGCCTTTAAATAATCTAAATTTCTGATTGGACTAAGCTCAAAGTTTTGTGGTCGACCTTTAAATAATCTAAATTTCTGATTGGATTAAGCTCAAAGTTTTAATACGAAGGAAGGAATACAGACACCTTTTGCAAGATAAGCCTAAGAGAATATAGTTTTTTCATAAATTTTTAAAAAGTTTGTTTAGCCTATGATCTAGCTTAAAAAATAGGTACTTCATATATATATACAGTCACTTCTCCTTAAAAAAAATTTTGTTTAGCCTATGATCTAGCTTAAAAAATAGGTACTTCATATATATATACAGTCACTTCTCCTTAAAAAATAGGAAATGTTATCTTGACATATAATTAAAAAATAGATATAAATAAATATATACATTATCAATAAATTGATAATATTTATGATATTTAATGTGGATATATGATTTATATTTTCTGGTTTAGAAATTTAATTTTTTTTAACTTTTTATAACTCTTTTTTAAAATGAAGATGTTCAATGACTTATGAAAAGAGGAATTAAACTAAGCATCATAATCTAACCAATTAATATAACAGATAAACATCTAATCTAAGTGGAGAAGGAGGTCTTGTTGTTACCCATCCATATACATGGGTATTTTTAAGAGAAAAAATTTCTCTGATGATGCACTTGCTAGCAAGAAACCCTACTACGATCAATAGATAGTCAACCTTAGATGCTTCTCATCCATTTTTTGATCAATGCATTCATTGGTCTAGCTTACTCATCCGATGAAGGTAGATCATCTATTGTGAGGTATATTAACCATTTTTTGCATTTAAGTGCTTTTAATGTTTAAGTCATTCTAATATGGATCACACGTTGAAATTGGATTATAGATCATTAATGTTTATGTATTTGTTCCCTTACTTCACCTTGGTGGTTATTATGTGTCCCTTGTCTAGTGTCACTTACCTTAGTGTCTTTCTTTCACTGTCTAGGAGGGGCATAAACAGGAGTCTCTTATGATGGTAGAACTCCATGTTATTCATACTAAACGCTTGTCATCATTTTGTAAGGTTTGTTATCCTATCTTTTGAGTCATTGTTGTTAATTACTCATACTAGTTCCTTATTGGCCTTGTCCTATGAGGAGGAGTTGTAAATACCCAAGGTTGATGTTGTAGGTTTTAACCCCGTACAGAAATTACCTGCATATGAATTCTAAAACACATAAAATAAACAATGCGAGAGCATAACATATAAAACACATATACACAGATATTTTCCCTTGGATCCCAAAACGAGGACTACTAGCTTGACTTTTCATTATGTTCCTTTCAATGTTGCAATACATATTTATACATCCCGAAGCATCCAATACCATGGATCGAAAACCATCGAGTTCAAAACCATGTTCGAAAACCATGCACAAAACCATAGGTAGGTCCGCCCAACCTAATATAGGGTCCAAAAAAAATTACCCAAGGCGCTACCCCGGACCCTATAGAGGGGCTACCCACCCCCCTCAAACCCCCTGTGACCTCCCTGCTGCGCAATCGGCGCAATGAAGGGGGGGCTCCACCCCCCTCTAACCCCCCGGTTAACTACGTAGGCTAGTCATAGAAAGAATATATCACAACCCAACATTCTCTCACTTGTTGTTTTCTTTCCATAGGGGGGCACAAGATAGCTTAGTCATTTATCCAACCCTACAATGCCCATTGTTTCTCTACACCAAGAGAACTTCTCAAAGCTCACAAAATTTGTCAATGCATCTGCAGTATTCTTCAAAATCTCCACCTTTACCAGCAACACCTTTTTGTCTTCTATCATATCCCTCACAAAGTGATACTGAACATCAATGTGCTTTGTCTTTGAATGGTAAGCAGGGTTCTTTGCCAAGAAAATTGCACGTTGGCTGTCACAGTCTATCCTTATATATCCTTGTACTAACTCCATACTTGAACATAATCTCTACAACCAAACTGCTTCCTTGCTTGCATGAGTAGTTGCCATGTATTCTACCTCTGTAGTTGATAGTGCCACTACATATTGTTTCTTACTCATCCAACTAACTGCACCTCCAAATAGGTTAAACACACACCAACTTGTAAATCTTCTCTGATCCAGATCCCCAACCCAGTCTATATCAATAAAGCCACGAATATCCAACACTCTGTCCAATCCTGGTATTCCTTGGTAGCACAAACCATAATCACTAGTGCCACACAAATACCTGAAAACCCGTTTCACTGTTGTCTAGTGCTCCTTCCCTTGTTTTGACATAAACCTGCTCAATACTCCCACTCCATGTGCAATGCCTAATCTAGTACAGACCATTGCATACATTAGGCTACCGACTACACTTGCATATGGAACATGGGACATGTCCTCTTCCTCTTCTTGTGTCTTGGGACACTGTTCGGCGGATAACTTTACACCTACAGGAATATGAACCTTCACTTGTTTACTATCCTGCATATTAAACCTCTACAGTATTGTCTCGACACACTTCCTCTGGTTTAACGAGAGCTTCCTCTTTGCCGATCTCTTTTAATTTCCATGCCCAAAATATATTTTGCAGCACCAAGATCTTTCATGTCGAATTTGGAGGAAAATTGGGTCTTCAAATCCTGGATAATTTCTTTGTCATTTCCAACCAGCAACATATCATCCACATACAAAACCAAATAAATAACATGGTCACCAATTAATCTAAAATACACATTTTGATCTGCTTTGCTTCTAGTGAAGCCAAGTCCCCGTATAAATGTATCAAATTTTTTATACCATATCCTTGGTGACTATTTTAACCCATACAAAGACTTCTTTAACTTGAATACCAGTTCTTTCTTACCCTTCACCGCAAAACCTTCAGTTTGCTTCATGTATACATCCTCTTCCAAACACATCACTGTGATAAGCTCTAATATCTGTTTCACTCTCTTACCACCAGAGGGAAAACTCACCCGATTCTGCTTCCCATATACACAATTTTCACAAAAATCAAAATCCAGAGAGATATTACTCATACCTTCTACCATACCTTTACCATGAAGTATTCGAAGGCCTTTCTTTCCAATATGTCCAAGCCTTTGATGCCACAATATGGTCTTCTCTCCAGAGACCGCTAGATTTTTTGCTCCAATTTCAAGAACCACAGAACTGTTGCACACATCAACAACAGTGTTACCTTGTAGCTTTTACAGAGTTCCAATCCGAACTCCCTGCATCAATACTAGTGCTCCCCGAACCATCTTGTTGGTATCCTTCTCCAACTCTGTTTTTACACTTGCATCATCCATCTTGCTTACAGAAATCAGATTTTTGGCCAATGTAGGAATATGAAGAACACCCGAAAGTGTTCTAACCCTTCCACCTTGCAACTTCAACTTTACTTTTCTGCAACCAACAATTCTACCCTTCTTATCATTCCCTAAGAAGACATCACCACCATCATATTTCTCATACTCGCAAAACCACTCTCTATGGGGAGTGAAGTGAAAGGATGCACCTGAGTCAATCAACCATGCCTCGTGATCTACATGTGTACTTGGCTTCCCACCTTCATCTGAGGTGGTTTTTGCCTCTGTAGAAGGAACATCATCAGATGCCTTTCCTTTGTCAGAAGCTTTAGATTTACATTCCCTTTTGTAGTGCCCTTCCTTTCCACATTTCTAGCAAACCACCTTTACAGGTTTTCATGGAGATTTAGATCTCCCTCTAGATTTATATCTCCCACTCGATGACTTATTTTTGTTTCTGTTTTGGGACCATCCTTGTACAGACAAGGAATCACCATTTTGGTTCTCCATATTTTTTCGTCTCATCTCCTTCATCAGCAAGGATGAGACTATTTCATCAAACTGCAAGGCAGTTGCATTGCTACCTATTGCAATAACAAGACTATCCCAGGAATCTGGTAGAGAACACAACAAACGGATGCACTTATATTCATCTAAAATTTTAATATCAATAGATAATAGCTGACTTACCATAGTATTAAATGCGTTCAGATGCTCTATCACTGAGTCTCCATCTTTCATCCTTAGGTTATACAAATTTTTCCATAGGAACAGTTTATTCACCAGAGACTTATATTGGTACAAAGTCCCTAACTTGTCCCACAAAGCCTTAGCCGTAGCTTCCCCTGATACATTCACCAACACTAAATCTGAGACACACAATCATATTGTGCTCTTTGCCTTCTGACCCAACTTCTTCCATTCTTCATCGGACACTCCCGT
Organism: Pinus tabuliformis; assembly: GCA_031772625.1. Classification (NCBI taxonomy): domain Eukaryota; kingdom Viridiplantae; phylum Streptophyta; class Pinopsida; order Pinales; family Pinaceae; genus Pinus; species Pinus tabuliformis. The sequence goes on from CM062820.1 coordinate 47,576,826, forward strand.
TGGTTTAGTACTAGGATCTACCGCGATCCACTGATCTTTATCCACCAACAGATCTTCCATCTTGAGTTTCCATAACTCAAAACTCTGACCTTTAAATTTCTCAATCTCTATCTTTCCACTGCTCGCCATCTTCTTTCACCACCAAAATCGATCATGTAGATATCCCACTGAACTGGGTCTACCACAGGCACGAGCGAAACCCCTCAGCAATAAAGGCATCCCCTTGAAGCCAAAACAGCTTCGATACCAAATGTAGGTTTTAACCTCGTACAAAAATTACCTACATACGAATTCTAAAACACATAAAATAAACAATGCGAGAGCATAACACATATACACAAAGATTTTCCCTTGGATCCCAAAACCAAGACTACCACCTTGATTTTTCATTATGTTCCTTTCAATGTTACAATACATATTTATACATATCGAAGCATCCAATAACATGGACTAAAAACCATTGCGTCCAAAACCATGGACTGAAAACCATCGCGTCCAAAACCATGTGCGAAAACCATGCACAAAACCATAGGTAGGTCCGCCCAACCTAATATAGGGTCCAAAATTTTTTTCCTCGGGGCGCTACCCCAAACCCCATAGAGGGGGGCTAGCCGCCCCCCTCAAACCCCCTATGACCCCCCTGCTGCGCAATCGACGCAACGAAGGGGGGGCTCTGCCCCCCCTCTAATTTCCTAGTTAACTATGTAGGCTAGTCATGCAAAGAAAATAACACAACCCAACAGATGCAACCATAAGAAAAGAAAAAGCATAATCCAAATATAGAAATAAAAAAAATGACAATCAAATGTAAATAAATAAAAAATCCAATTATAACTTGATCTCTACACTCTTTAATATAGACACTTATCCCCAAGAGTATCCATGCATATCACACCTATCAAAATAAAAGAAACTCTTAGTAAACATCTCGACCTTGATCAAATAATAAATTGTCTATCATTAAAGGAAGATTGTATTATTATTATTATTACTTGATAAACTAATAAAGTTGGTTAAACAATCCATATCATGTTGGACATTAGGTTCAAGGCTTCATGTGTGTTTTGTGACCTGGATTAATTTCCTCTCGTGGATCCTAACTTTGACGACTGTAATGGAGACTAATGTTTGTGAGTTTTGGTCTAACAACAATCATGATTCCAATAAGTGGTATTAGAGTGACAGGTCTCGAGTTCGAAACTCACCCAACTCATGCTAAGGGGGAGATTGTTGGACATTGGGTCCAACACTCCCCATGTGTTTCGAAACATGGACTAACTCCCTCTCATGGATATTAACTCTGGAAATTGTATCATAGACTAATGCCTATAGGTTATGGTCTAATGACAATTATGATTTCAACATATCAAAGCAAGAAAGAAAAAAAGAAGAAAATATGGGGGCCATAGAAAACAAAGGTGAGGGAGGGTAACTCAAAAAGCTAAGTGCTCCCTCTACAAAGGTGCTCATGGACAACATTTTGCGTAAACTAGTATAAGTCTATAATACCTTTCATGAAGTAAACCTGAAGCCATAGCACATATCATTTGAAAGGGTCGACCTAGGAATTATTTCTCCCCTGAGGGTCAGAAACACATAATAAGGTCATTCAATAACCCTCCCATACCTAAGTATGATAACTTGTGTAAAATCATAAGGTAGTAGGACATTTGAAGATGATACCTGTGAGAAGTACTTTGGTGAATTTGGCATTGAATATAGTCCACCTTAATGATTTTATGGTTTTTCCACCCTATTAGACTTTGTAGCTCGGGCAAGTGTTCTAGCCTTGAGATGTGTCATTAAGGCCAATAACATGAAGGAATTAATTATCTCTAAGCCCATGTAATTTTTCCTAATGGAAATATGTTAATTATGTCAATTAGTGTTTTTTTAATTATTTCCTAAGTTAAACATAGGGAAAGTGAATAATTAATTGATATTAGTTGGGATAAGATCGATTTACCTCTAGAATCTTATGGAAAGTTTATAAAATCATCTTACCAATCGATTGGATCAGGTGAACTTATAATCATGGTCATTCATTTGTGAATGACCGATTTTAAAGGAGGGTTGATGGGTAACATTGAAGACACATCAAGTGAGTAAATTTTTAGAGAGAGACTAGGAGGGTTTCAACAATAGTTATTGAGAAGAAATTACCGAAATTTATTCTTCACAAGGATTTCCAATTTATGAGTATCAGAAGGAGAGAAAAATTATTTCTATCGAAGGAGGCCAAATTTGTTAGTTTACCTGTGTGAATTGCCAGAGTGAATTCCCAGAGGGATTGCAAGTTGTCGGGAAAGAAAAATCAATATTTCTAGTGGCAGTGTGAATTGCAAGAAGAGTAGTGCGATTATAGGAAAGGGTAGTGTGAATTGCAGGAAAGGTAGATCGATTTTATGGAGGTTTCCAGATTGTCAGTGTGAATTACTGGAGGATTCTAGTGCAAGTTTCAAAGGAAGCGCAAATTGCAGGAAAGGTATAAGTTAATTTGTAGAGGGAGATAATGAAGTTTCCTAGGTCAAAGTTTTCATAGGTGGAGATAAAAATATTGTCGAAGCTTTGCAAGTGTCAGAAAAGTAGTTGTAATTTATCAATAAGAATTTTTGCTGAAGATATTAATGAAAGCCCTCAAATATGAAAACTATTTTTCCCCAGATTAGGGTTTTTCTAAAGGTTTTTTTTCCAAAAATAATAGTGTAAATTGTGTTATTGGTTTCTCGTATATTCCCTGTAATTATTTTTTTTTTTATAGGTGTTGTTCATGTTATTATTCATTACTTCTCGCAGAAGAATTTATTGGTAGTGAATAAGTAACATGAAAAAATTAACTAGATTAGTAACACCTTCTAGGTAGCCAAAAATTTCACATGGTATTAGAGCAGTGAAGTGTTGAGGTTATTGGTGATCTGAGATCAAAGGTTTGATTGAGAAATCAAAGGTTTTATCACACAGATTTTCTCTTCAGATATATTCAGATTTATTATTTGAGAGTTTTAGAAATGGCTTCAACTAGATTGCAGGATTAAGACACACTTAATGGTGCATTGAACTTTGGTGTATGGAAAACCCGAATTTTATTATTTTTTGAGGAGCATGGGAAGGAGTATGCTACGATAGTTATTGTTATACCAATAGATATGACACAGTTAGTGACCTACTGCAAGGAGGATGCCAAGGCAAGGCGTATTATCCAATATGAGGTTAAGGATCATATCATACCCCATATTATAGATTTGGATACAACCAAGAAGATGTGTGATGCTATCCTAAAGCTATTCCATAATGTTATTGTAGACAATAAGTTAACCCTCAAAGAGAAGCTAAGAAACACTAGAATGAACAAGGGAGCATTAGAGAAATTTTGAGGTCTAAAATGGACCTCAAAACAAAAATGTACAACAAAAATAAACTTTATAAGAACCAATAGGATTAAATATGATGATGCCAACCATGGGGGATGATTCACCATTTTTGGAGTAAAAAAAAAAGGAAACATTTTTCAAATTGTATTTTCAATTTATGTCCCTATGATTTTACTAAAATTTAGAGTGGCAGCACTCGTTAGATGCATAATTTAATTTTTCTTCCAAGGAGTACCCATGTTGCATACTTTTGATGGACCCTACTACACAAAAAAATGTGAAATACATGAAAAAACATGATTGCAATCATTTTTTTCATTTATTTTTCTCTTTTTCATGTAGTAGAGTACATCAAATTTATGCGACATGGGTACTCCTTGGATGAAAAATTAATTTCTGCATCCAACGAGACCTCCTTCTCAAAAATTGAGTAAAATCGTAGGGAGACAAGTTGAAAATATGAGTTGAAAAAGTAGTTTTTTCTTTTGTCCCTCCAAAACTTGATGTGATAATCTAATCTTATTTTATTATTTCCATTATTATTTTATAATATTCCTTAGGAGGACCATTTTAGACCTCAATATTTCTCTAATGAAGGCGTAGTAAGTTACCTCACCAGGATCAAACTTGTCAAGAATAAGTTAGCAGCTATGGAGAGAAAATAGATGATGATGAGTTCGTGAGAACTGTTCTAAATGGGTTCTCAAAGTAGTGGGATGTGTTTGTCCAAGTGATAAATAGACGACAAGACCTAACTGACTAGGATCGTTTATGAAGCAATTTCACTCAAGAAGAGCTTATGTTGATCCTTGTAAGTGGTAGCAGTAGTAAAAGCCAGAAGTGTAAGGATGATGATATTTTTTCTCTTGCGAGAAAGGCCAAAGCCAATAAGGACTTGAGAAAAAGGCCTAACTCCAAGGGAGAGAGGGAAAAGAAATACTTGAGTAAAATCAAGTTTTTTTTAAATGTAGGCAACATGGGAGGTATTTCAGTCAATTTCCAAACCAGATGAAGGGTGACAAGAAGAAGAAGTAGCAGACAAATTTAGAAAATATTTAGGAATAGAATATGAGTTCACTCTCATAGCTTGTTTATCTAGCTCGACCACCATAGGAGTCTGGTATATTAACAGTGGGGCATCATGTCATATGACATGGGTTAGGGAGTATTTATCTAGCTACAAGGCATTGGAGATAAGCTTCCATATTTATATGAGAAATAAGTCCATGTGTACTCCAATTGGGAGAGGGACAATTACATTTCATAGGGAGTTAGGGAAGATTATTCATGTTATAGATGTGTCGCACATGCTAGGTTTAGGAATGAATCAAATTAGAGTTTTTTTGTTCAAGATAATGGATATAACATGTAATTTAGAGGATAGAAGGTGTACATAAAAATAGGATTGGAAGTCAGTGAAAGAAATTGGAGTGAGAAGAAACAAGTTGTAGAGTCTGGGGTAGCAATTGTATGCTCCAAAGCCACTGGTGAGAAACAACAATAACAAAGATATGTGAGGGTTATGGAATAGGAGGATGGGTCATATCCATGATGGGGCACTTAAGTTGCTAAAAAGTACTATGACATGTGCTCCATAAGTAAGCATGGAACATGATGATGTGTGTAGAGGGTGTGTACTTGGGAAGTTTGAAAAGGAAACATTTCCAAGGATTGACAGTAGAGCCAAGGGTATTCTAGACTTGATGCATTCTAATATTTGTGGTCCATTGTCCACTAAGTCTCTTAGGTATTATGAGTATTTCATGAACTTTATTGATGACTTCTCCAGGAAGACTTAGATATACTTCTTGAAGATAAGGGATGAAGTCTTTAGTTGCTTCCAAGAATTTAAGGCTCTTGTGGAGAAATTGACATGTATGAAGATAAAGGTTCTTTGGAAATATAATGGAGCCAAGAACATCAATAAATACATCAAGGATTTCTATGCAAAGGTAGGAATCAAGAGGGAATGAACATCTTTGTACAACATGCAACAGAATGGAGTTGAAAAAAGGAAGAACAGGATGATAGTTGGAGCAGTGAGGACCATGCTATATGATTAAGGCATGCCTAGATATTTCTCGGTAGAGGCATGTAGCATAATAGTGTACATTTATAAGAGGGTCCCACACATGGTGTTGGGGAATATGACACCTAAGGAGGAATTTCAGGAAAGAAGCTAAAAGTCAGACATTTTAGGATTTTTGGTAGTATCACATATTGTCATGTTCTAGATGATAAGTGCACCAAGCTAGATTTGACTATAGAGAAGGAATATTTCATTGGTTATAATTAAATCTCCAAGGCATACAGGATCTACATCACAAATAGTAGGAAGATCATTGTGAGATGAGATGTAAAGTTCTAGGAGGAGAAAGACTTCAAGAGATCTCATTAGTTACCAGAAGTTTATCAGCATCAACCAACAAAATCTCCAAGGATTGAATAGGAATATTAGGCTTAGGGAAGTAGTATAAGTACAATAACTAGTATGGGCACAAGTATAGGTGGAGGAGGGTTCGTAACATGTGGAGCAGCAGCATGATGAGGAGCTTGAAGCTCCACCCACCATCAGTGGGAGAATGAATCGAGAAGTGCTTCATACGTTGAGAGATGCACTAGAGCTTATGGGAGCTCTTATATCAAGCATGAGGGACAAGAGACCACCAAAGAGATATTCAGGGTAGAAGGCGTTGATGAGTGAGCTCATTGACAATGAGCCTTCCAACTATATAGAGGCTTCATATCACTAGGTGTGGCAAGATGCAATGGTAGAGGAGTAGAACTCCATCATGAATAACAATGTTTGGGAGGTGGTTCCTATATCATTCGATAGGGTAGTGGTTCATTCCCATTGGATCTATAAGATCAAGCATGTTGCAAATGGAAGTATAGAAAATTTCAAGGCAAGGTTCATGGCCAAGGGATTATCTCAGAAGCAGGGAATATATTACGAGGATACTTTTTCTCTTGTGGCCAGGTATATTTCGATTAGGGCCATGATCCCACTTGTAGCATAGATGAGATGAAAGTTATAAAAGAGGAGGTGTACATTGAACAACCATAGGGTTTTGAGACGAATGGGAGGGATGCCTAGTTATGCAAGTTGAATAGAGCATTATATGAACTTAAGCAAGCTCCCAGCATGTGGTATGGTCAGATTGACAACTACTTATAGGAAATGGGTTTTATGAAGAGTGAGGCATATTCAAGCCTCTATTATCTTATGGTTGAAGGTGAACCACTCATTCTTGTTTTGTATGTCGATGATCTATTTTTGTCTGGGTCACTATGGCTCATTGAGGACTGCAAGAGGGAATTAGCAGTAGAGTTCGAGAAGAAGGACTTGGGGTTGATGCATTATTTTCTAGGACTCAAGGTGTGGCAGAAAAATGGGGAGATATTCCTTGGTCAAGGAACATATGCTATGGATACCTTGAATAAATTCAAGATGTTGGACTATAGACCCATGTCTACGCCTATGATAACCAATTGGAAGAATATTGATGCATCGAAGCAGCTTCAGATCTTACCTTATATAGATAGTTTATTAGATCTCTCATGTATTTGGTCAACACAAGACCAAACATTTTCTTTACAATAAAAAACCTTAGTCAGTTCATGGTGGAAACAAAGAGAGTGCATTGGACAATAGAAAAGCATGTGTTGTGATATATACGAGGTATAATTGAGTATGGTTCGAGTATACTCGGGTGCTGATGTCAGGTTGATGGGATATACTAATGCAAACTGGGAAGGTAATGCAATGGATTGAAGCATAATCTACTAAGTGTCAGCCAGATGTGTGATCAAAAAACCGAGGTTATTTTCAGATCGAATGGATGTCTTGTTCGTGATCTTGATACAGGTAAAACAGTACTCAAAGGCAAAAGAACTCCAAATAATCTGTACATATTTGAAGAAGGAGAACAACAATGCTATCTTAGCAAGGATGAAGAGCACTGGTTATGGCATCGAAGGTTGGGACATCTAAGCTTCTCACAAATAAGGAAAGCATGCAAATATCAGGCAGTTCGCGATCTTCCAGATATCAAAATTCCTGACAACACCATATGCAGATCATGTCAGTTTGGAAAACAAACCAGGACTAACTTTCCAGAGAAAGAGGGATCAGCTAGCATGCCTCTTGAGCTAGTACATACAGATACATGTGGCCCATTCAGGAAAAGAACACCTAGAGGAGAGGAATACTTGATATTATTTATTGACGATTTCTCCATGTTTGTCTGGTTAGGACTTATGAAGCACAAAGATGAAGCATTCGAAAAATTCAAGACCTTCAAAGCCTTGGTTGAAAATGAATCAGGTCACAAAATTAAGTGCCTCAGATCCGACAGAGGTGGGGAATTTACTTCAAATGAATTTTTCGATTTCTGTGATGAACATGGGATAAGGAGAGAATTCTCTACAGCTAGAACTCCTCAGCAAAATGGAGTTGTTGAAAGAATGAACAAAACAATCCAACAAATGGCTCGTGCTATGCTTGATGAATCAGGAACTCCCGCAACTTTCTGGGGTGAAGCTGCACATGCTGCGGTTATTATTCTCAACAAGACAAATGTCCGGGTGAACAGCACTCAAACTCCTCATGAGCTCTGGAGTGGTAAAACTCCTTCGGTAAAGCACTTCAAAATCTTTGGGAGCAAATGCTATATCAAGAATACTGATGAGCAGCTTGGCAAACTTGAACCTAGAGCAGATGAAGGCATTCTTCTTGGCTATTCTCCACATAGCAAAGCATACAAATGCTACAATAAAAGACTTGGCAGAATTGTTGACATCATTGATGTAGTGGTTGATGAGAAGGGATATATTCCTAGGTAAGTACATCATGAAGATATAGAAGAAGATGAAGGCTACCCTCAAAGACAGAATGATGAAGAAGAAGAACCCCAAGGAGAACCTCAAGAAGAACCAGAGGAGCAGACAAGAATAGAAGAGAAAACTCCATCCAGATATGTTCAGAAGAATCATCCAGAATCTCAGATTGTGGGGCAGAAAGAAGCAGGTGTACAAACAAGAAGAACAGTTGCAGAAGCCTCAAGCTATTTGGCATTACTCTCCTCTACTGAACCACAAAATGTGAAAGAAGCATGCAAAGATGAATGTTGGGTGAAAGCAATGGATGAAGAACTTGAGCAAATCGAAAAGAACAACACTTGGGAGCTGGTTCCTAGACCAAAGGATAAGAATGTTATCGGAACAAAATGGGTCTTCAAAAATAAATTGAATGAAAATGGAGAAGTAATTAGAAACAAAGCCAGACTTGTTTGTAAAGGGTATGCGCAGCAAGAAGGAATAGACTTTGAAGAAACTTTTGCTCCTGTTGCAAGACTTGAAGCCATCCGAATGTTCCTTGCTCTCTCAAGTTTTCAAAACTTCAAAGTATTTCAAATGGACGTGAAATCAGCCTTTCTGAATGGAGACTTGGAAGAAGAAGTGTACATTGAACAGCCAGATGGGTTCATTCTTGGAAATGATCCAAATCTTGTATGCCGATTGAAAAAGGCTCTCTATGGTCTCAAACAAGCTCCAAGGGCTTGGTACTACCGGTTGGACAAATATCTTCATCAACAAGGCTTCTCAAAAGGTTCAGCAGATAGCAATCTGTATATAAAAATTGAAAATGACAAATTACTAATACTTGTTGTGTATGTAGATGACATTATTTTTGGCAGCAATGAAGAAGCTATGAGTCAAAGCTTTGCCTCGGTCATGCAGAAAGAATTTGAAATGTCCTTGCTAGGAGAACTGACATATTTCCTTGGTTTGCAAATCCAACAAAAGGAAGGAGGAATCTTTTTATCTCAAACCAAGTATCTCAAGCAGATTTTGAAGAAATATGGCATGGAAGATGCAAAACCAGTATGTACACCCATGGTCACAGGATGTAGTCTCAGTGCAAATGATGAATCTGCAGCAGTACATCAACCAACCTACAGATCTATGATTGGAAGTTTACTATATTTGACAGGTACCCGACCGGACATCATGCATGCAGTTGGAATAGTTGGAAGATTTCAGGCAAATCCGAAGGAGACTCATCTTCAGGCAGTAAAGAGAATTTTCAAATATCTTCAAGGGACTCAAAATTATGGCTTATGGTATCCTAGAGATACAGATCTTACTCTTCATGCTTATACAGATGCAAATTGGGCCGGAAGCGTGGATGACAGGAAAAGCACAAGTGGTGGTGCGTTCTTTATGGGTTCCAGACTGGTATCTTGGTTCAGCAAGAAACAGAGTTCGATTGCCTTGTCTACAGCTGAAGCAGAATATGTTGCTGCTGCATCTTGTTGCACTCAACTCCTTTGGATGATGCAGACTTTGCAGGATTTTCAAATCACTTGTACACCACCTATCCCCATCTTATGTGATAACACAAGTGCAATCAGCATCTCAAAGAATCCGGTTATGCATTCAAAAACCAAGCACATACCAATCAAGTACCATTTTCTCCGGGAACAAGTGCTTGAACAGAAAGTCAAGTTGGAGTATGTTCCTTCCAAGGAACAAGTTGCTGATATTCTTACCAAACCATTGCCCAGGGACACGTTTGAATACCTCAGGCAAAAGCTGGGGGTTGTTGATGCATCATCTTGTTGAACTTTTTCTTATTGATGGTACAGGCTCAGGGGGAGCACATAATGCATTGTTGGCATTATGGAGAAGGAGATCTTGGAAATAGCTGCAATATGTCTCTATCTCTTTCATGGTGGTGCGTTGCTGCAGATCTGGGTCATATTCAAGGGGAGCATGAGCTTAGGGGGAGCATACCCTTTGCCCTTGATGTCAAAGGGGGAGAATGAAGCTGAAGTTTGTGAGGTTTCCATCAAGTCCAAAGGGGGAGATTGTTGGCATTATGTTCTCTGGTATGAATGTATGTTACAGATGTTGTACTTGATGGCAACTCCAGTAATAAGGCTCTCAGTTTGTTAAAAATTAAGAAGGACGCAGACTATCGGTTCAGAAAGTGCGTCCCCGCAGGTATACCATGCAGAACCCGCGTCCAGGGATGCCGGCCAGCCGTTCAGGGGGTGCGTCTACCCAGTGCACACATTTCAAGGCAGAGAAAAGCACGTGGGGGTTTCTTGTGTGGTATCTAGCCGACGGTTTTGTGTTTCTATGGTGTCGGCTCGTGGTATTGTTCCATGTTTTGGGGAGGAGCTTGCCTATATAAAGCAAAGGAGTTCATTTAGATTGAGCAAGTGTCTTGGGTTGAATATCTTACTTGGTGAGATCTAGTCCAGATCTAAGAGGGCGAATCTTCTAATGGACTGTGATCTCTATGGCGCATGACCAGATCTGTAGATCTGACTGTTTGGGTCTGTTCTGAAGTCTTCATATCATTTACATCTGAAGGGTCGCAGGTTCAGTGAAGGGAAAGTGCGCCGGGACGCTGATACTGTAAAGGGCAAGTGCGCCGGGACGCTGATACTATAAAGGGTAAGTGCGCCGAGACGCAGTACAGTAGAAAGAGACCTGCGTGGGGACGCAGGGCGATCAAGGTTCAGGTGCGTCTCTGAAGCAGAAGGACGCGGCGCGATAATGTTTTCAGGTGCGTCTCTGTAGCGAAAGACGCGGCGCGATAGTATCTTTGAGTGCGTCCCTGAAGCAACAGAACGTAGAGCAGTCACAGGAACAGTGCGTGGGCACGCAGCGGAGCAGAAGGATATCTGCGTGTGGACGCAGAGTAGCAGAAAGTTAACGGCGTCTGGTCGCAGGCCACAGAAAGAAAAACTGCGTCTTTGTTTTAAGATGTTCTGTTGACTGAATTTCTCTGTTGATAAGGTGTTCTGGGTTGTTTCTGTTATTGCTGATCTGATATCTGTAGTGGTCTATATCTGTTATGTACTTGTTGATCATCTGATGCTTTATGAAAAGAAGTAGTGGGTTGTAGCTCCCTTCCAGGAGTAGACCGGAAAACGAGAAAGAGAGAGAGTTGTAGCTCTCTGCAGGTTGCAGCCTGCGTACTGGTAAAGGACTGCACCAGTACAAAATCATTGTAAAAGAAGTTTCTAAATTGAAAGAAGATAGAGACATATTGCAGCAGGTGGTTTTCACCCACATTGGGTTTCCACCTTACATCTTGTGTTCTTTGGTGTGATTATCTGTTTTTCATGCTCATTATTTTATGGTACTGACATGCAAAAATAATTCAAAGATCAAATAAGGAAGATTTATTAAATTGCTTGATAATACTGATTCACCCCCCCTCTCAGTATTATTTTCAACATAAGGGAAATTGAAGGTAAGAATATGACAATCTGTTGGATTGGTTGGGTCCATTGGTGTAAATTGACGGTGGTAGGACAGTCATGAGAAAGGTAATCAAGAATGGTAAAGTAAATGGATTTGAGGCATCAGATACCTTAGCTATGTTGGGAATTGTTGCTCTCAATGTTGTGCATGACTTGTACATATAAAGGGAGTTCTCTTAACATTGACCTTATGATATCTGGTAATTATGTTGTGGTCATGATTATGTTGATGTCTCTATATATATACATGTATGTATGTATGTCGGTGTCTGACAAGGTCATCATGGATCATGGTTGTTTAATGCTAATATTTATATGTATATATGTTGTTATCTGAAAGGATCATGATTGTTTTATGCTAATGCTTATGTATATGTATGCATGTATCTATGTATCTATGTCATTGTCCGACAGGGTTTTCAGGGATCTTTCTTACGAAGGAATGATTGCTTATGTAGGTGAATGGCATAAAGAGGTTCCTAGTCTTATGAGGAGTCAAGTGGGAAAAGTAGCCATGACAAATTTATGAGTTCAGTATCACGTGGATATGAGTTTATATTATGTGTTTATACTATGTCTATGTTTATGTTATGGACAAGATATGTTGAGGGATACATCAACAGAATGAAAGAAGTGTGCTTTGTGGCATGATGTTACAAGCATGGATAAGACACAAGAAGCAAGGTTGCTTGGTAGAGACAATGTGGTTTTGGATGTGCAGTGCTACTATTGTGTATATGTTGTACATATTGTATATTCAGTAATTGTACATATGGTGTTGTGCGTCTTCTGTATATATATGGTGTTGTGTGTATGTTCCATATGCAGTGTTGGGTATAGATGGTGATATGTACATGTTGGATATGCGGTGTTGTGTACATATTGTACTGTGTGCATGATGGATATGCGGTGTTGTGTGCATGTTGTACAACTGGTGCTATGTACATATGGTGTTGTGTGCATGATTGTACATGTGGTGTTGTGTGCATGTGGTGTTGTGTACATGTGGTATTGTGTACACATTGTATAGGTGGTGCAGTGTACATGTGGCATTGTGTACATGTTATGCAGATGGTGTCATGTACATGTGGTGTTGTGTACATGTTGTGCAGGTGGTGCTATGTACAAGTGGTACTATGTGCATGTTGTACATATGGTATTGGTGTACATGTGGTATTGTGTGCATGTCATACATGTGTTGCGGGCATGTGACACTATGTATGTGCATTGTGTAGTAGTAGTATCATGACATGTGTATTTGTTGTGTTGTACTCTGTGTATGTATACGTGTTGTGTTGAGTTGTACACCGGGTGCAGGTGTATGTATTATGTTGTATCGTTTACTGGGTGTAGGTGTAAGCATTGTGTTGTGTTTCGGGTGTGGGTGTATGTGTATGTGATTGAAGAGAAGTAAAGGCATTGGGTGCTTGTTGGGTGTGGAAACCAATCCGATGTGTGTATGAAAAGGATAAAGGTAGAAGCTAATGATCGATTAAAGGATAACTATCAATATTTTCTTTTATGTTTTATTATGCATGTGATCTATGATTCTAACTTCTGATGGTTACATGTGATCTATGATTTTGGGTTATGATGATTGCATGAAATTCATGATTTTGATCTATGATGGTTGTGTTTTGAGACAACCGGATGTGATGAGTTTATACATGATGATTTAATCAAACAACTAGTTTGACTTGTTGTGACAGGAAGTGAACAGAATTGTAAGTGTACCTTATTGACAAGCCACTGATGAGGTATGATGTGAATCTATTTCAATATATTTTGAGTCTAATGGAAACTATGTGCTTGGTATAGGAAAGCATTGAAATTCCCAGATTAGGTGGCTTAAAATTGATTGCAAAAATTAGCAACAACAACAAAAGGAATTGGAACTAGCAACAACATGTCAGTAAAGCAATTCATGAGTTGGGCCATTGTGGGACACTAGTGCCCAATAATGTCCATTGATTTCCATGAGCATGCTATGACCAATATGATGGTTTTGAGGCAAGGATATGTGTTGGTTTTTGGACTTCTGATGTGAGGAAACCTTTCCAAGGGATGGACTGCCAGGGATGGGGGTGCCAAGGGAAATTGGAAGGTGTGTGACTGCATGGAAGGGGATGATTGGATCACTCGAGGGATTGTGTAGCAGAGAAGGGAAGGCCAGGGAATGGATTTGTTTTGGTCATTAGCATTTCCAGATGGAATCAGATGCACATTGGGAGTGTGCCCTAGAGAAATGAGCTAGTAACTCTTCACTAAGGGTACGATAGCGCTGGACATTGGTCGCAGACTTTGAATTTGGAAGTGCATTCTACACTTCCTAGGAAGGAAGTGAATCCTGGTACTACTTTGAGGGTGGAGGTGTGAGCCTCTAGATTCCCTTGTTATTGATGCAGGCATCATATCCTTTTATTTTCTGGTTGAGAAAATGTACATTTGTGTTTATGTGTATATTATTGTAATTATTGTATCGAGGTGGATTTATAAAGCTCCATAGACAATATGATTATTTTTTCACTGAAGCAAATGTGTATAAGAGTATATGTGGTTGTTATTCTAAATACCGTAATGAGTTGTGTTATAAAGCTCCTGTAAACAATATGGTTGTCATGTTTTCAACAAGATGTCATTGTAAATACTGCAACTAGCCGTGTTATAAAGCTCCATGGGCAATATGTTTTGTTTTCAACAGTCTTATTGGTTGTAGGTGTCATTGAACACTGAGGATGGTGTTCCTTTAAGGGGGAGGGTTCTATAACAACCCTAGTTAAAAATTCATGTAAAATATATAAGACCAAGGTCATGGGACATGTATTCCAAGATGAATGGTGGGAATAACATCCTAGCAGATGTTCATTTAGTTTATTATGGCTAAAGGAAAATTGTAAAGGAAATGGAAAAGGCTTTGGAAAGGCAAGAAGAATTTATTGGCATTTATTTATGAAAATAATGGAAAATAAGAGAAAAGGAAGATGAAAGGTCATAGGTTGCATGTGAGGAGGAAAATGAAGGAAAATAATGGAAAATTGAAGAAAAGAGAGGTCTCATTGATAAAAAGGATTCTGACGATCTGTAGGCAAGATTTTTGATAGGTTTTGGTGGAGCTCTCTCTCTATTCTCTCTCTCTCATACTCTTGGACACTTAGATTTTTCTTGGATCACTCTTGGAGAAGTGTGGCATACTTGGAGTTTTGGAGAAAGAAGGAAAAGGAAGAGCAAGAAAGTGTAAGAGGGAATTGGGATCAACAGCCACAATGGGTTTTGCTTGCAAGTATCGAGTTGCATGTATGTTTTCCTCACTAGTTTTGGCATGCATGGCATATGCATGTGATTTCTTGGTTATGATTTTTCATTGGCATGGAGGATTGCCTAGATTGACCTTGGTTTTTACTAGCCTTTCCATTTCCTGGATAGCCATGGTGTTGTGGGTTTTCCGTTTTGTTTTCTGGTTGGTTCTCATGTTCTTTTAGTTGTGGGTTGAGTTACTAGTTTCTAGATCCTTGGTTGGAAAAACGCTCTGGACCCTTGTAACAACTTGGGATGAGTTATTAGTCTTGGAGCCTTGGTTGGAAAATGATCTGGAGCCCTGTAATATCTTGGGTTGAGTTACTAGTCCTGGATCCTTGGTTGGAAAAATTCTCTGGAGCTCGGCAGCAACTGTGGGTTGAGTTACTAGTCCTGGAGCCTTGGTTGGAACAAACGCTCTGGAGCCTTGGACAACTTGGGTAGAGACCAATCTGGTGATGGTTAGTGATGTAGGACTATGATGTGGAAACAATGGTTAAGGGTTGAGGTGGTTTGGCCTTTGGAAGCCCTGGATGGTTTTGGTAGATTTATTTTATGAGATCCCACATTCATGCTTGGAATATGGCACGGGGATGACTAGATGAAAGAAGGATTTGGTTCAGCCTAATCTATGGTCAGGTGGTTCATGGAAGTCCCATACTTGGTCGGCCTATGCAATCATCAATAATAACTCTCTTTCTCCTTGGTATTTTATGGGTAAATATACTTGTTTATATGTGGCTTATATGGATGTTATATTCTTGATATTTCTATTGGTTCTATGCTAGTTATGAATGAGTTTTATGACAATTAAAATGTATGGATCTCATCATGTTTTGGTTAATCACTGAATGTACAATGAATATGTGACTTAATAGATGCTAATGAAATTATTGTGATGAAGCATCAATGCTTCTTAGTGATTCTCAGATAAGTATGAGACTCTTATGCTCAAATTTTTTGTTTAAACATGTAGAATGCATATTTGTGACATGTTTGACGAAATTCTTGTCATGGTTAGTAGGGGTCCAATCAAGTCCTTGTTCAAGTAATTTTATTTGTATCATTATTCCATAGTTATATTTCATTTATGGAAGTGTCATGGGGTTATAGGCAGTGACATGAGCCCTGGGCCTGAAAAAGTGGCACAAAATTTGGAGTCGCATGCACATAGTTGCTTCGGAAAGTCTCGGGTCGTAGGCATATCCATATTCTGGGAGCGACTAGAGGGTCCCAGTTGCACTCATGCCCATGTCATGGGAGCGAATAGGGGATTAATGCAGTGAAAAAGTTAGTTTTTCTCAGGGGCTAGTCAACTGGAAGGTTTAAATGGTTTATGGGGTTCTACAGTAGGTCTAGAAGGTCTATGTTGATGTGTTATGTCAATTCCACTTCCTTAACTGACACATAGGGAGTTGAATCATATCATAGTAACTCTTGTTCACATTTTTACCCTGGTTGGCCGATTACTTGGGTAAGTGTGGGAGGATAGTGTTACACATAATTTAATAGATGTAAATGTTGCAAGGAAACTAGAACTATTTATGTACCCAGTGACAAATATAAGAGTCATGGTGGCAGATGGAAAAAGAATAGATGGAGTTGGAAAAATTCACAAGGCTAAATTACAATTAAATGCTTATGAATTAGAGTTTAGTTTCTACGCAATACCCTCGGAAAGAGTAGACGTTGTTTTGAGAATACAATGACTACAAACATTTGGAACGCACTCCACAAATAATCAAAAGAAATTTATTAAGTTCAAATGGGCTAGTAGAAGGTATAAATTATTCAAATTCCAACCATCTCTTGCTAAAATTGTATCTACACAACAAATAAAAAAACTTATTCAAAAAGGAGCACAAATATATATCGTACAATGTAAACAAATAGGTTTATTAACCACAAATGTTGTTCAACCAAAACACCCATAGATTGCATATTTAGTCCAAAGGTATAACATGGTATTTCAGGAATTTCTTATGAAGTTACCACCAGAAAGAAAGAAG
This sequence comes from Pinus tabuliformis, assembly GCA_031772625.1. Taxonomy (NCBI): domain Eukaryota; kingdom Viridiplantae; phylum Streptophyta; class Pinopsida; order Pinales; family Pinaceae; genus Pinus; species Pinus tabuliformis. Next base: position 47,593,782 of record CM062820.1, read on the forward strand.
AAACACAATGTAGAAGTTAAACCAGATGTGGCACCCATTAACAACAAACCATACTGATATCCCCATCATCACAAAAAAATGATAAAGAGACTAATTCAAGATTTGTTAAAATTTGGAGTTATTACAAAAATCAAAGGCCCATATGCAATCTCCAGTGGTATTGGTTCAAAAGAAGGATGGATCTTTTAGACTATGTATAGACTATCAAGGGTTAAACAAAATAACTATAAAAATTAAATTCCCATCCCATTCATAGACAAGTTGTTAGACAAACTCCACGACACAAAGTACTTCTCAAAGTTAGATATGAGGTCAGGTTATTATTAGATACGAGTAAGGCTAGAAGATGTTGATAAGACTGCTTTTAGAACTCATGAAGGACATTATGAATTCAAGGTGATGCCATTCAGATTAACAAATTCCCTAGCTACATTCCAAGCAACTATGAATGAGATTTTTCATCCATACTTATGAAAGTTTGTATTAGTTTTCTTTGATGATATCCTTATCTACAAAAAAACCTGGAAGGAGCACCTCAAGCACCTGGAGGATGTACTTTCTTTAATAGAAAATATTAGTTCTATGAAAAATTATTAGTGTACTTTTGCTGAAAAGCAAGTTGAATACCTCAGTGACATCATATCCGAGGAAGGATTCAAGGTAGACCCCAGTAAAATCAAGGCAATCAAAGAATGGCCAAAACTAAGAAATATATCGAAATTAAGAGGGTTTCTGGGATTAACAGGATATTATAGAAGATTTGTCAAAAACTATGTGCACTTGATTGCACCCCTATCAAACTTGTTAAAGAAAAATGTCTTTCAATGGGATAGCAAAGCAGAAGAGTGTTTTGAGACATTAAAATAAGTAATGTCATCTACTCCAAGATTAGAAACTCCAGATTTTTCCAAGCCTTTTGTGGTTGGATGTGATGCTTCAGGGTTTAGGATTGGAGTAGTATTAATGTAATACAACCACCCAATAGCTTTTGAAAGTCGAAATCTCAACAAAAGGGAAATCATGAAGTCTACTTATCATAAAGAAATGATTTCCATCATACATGCATTGAATAAATGGTGTCAATACCTCTTGGGAAGAAAATTTTCAATTCATACAAATCACAACAATCTTCAATTCTTATTACAACAAAAGACATTATCTACAAAACAAAAAAAATAGATGGATAAACTCTCCACGTTGACATGGAAATAATACATAAAAGGGGGAAGGATAATGCAGTCACTAACGCTCTTTCATGAAGATATAAATACATAACAACATGTGCAACATTAGTAGTAGTACCCAACTGGTTAGATGAGATTCGAACTTAATATGCTAAGGATCCATAATCTTGTTCTATAATAGAAAATGTGGATCTAAATCCAAACTTTGAATGGAAAAATGATATGCTATGGTATAAAGGCAGAATTTATCTAATCCCATCCTCCAAATTTAAAATAAAGGTTTTAAGGGAAACATAGTTCGCTAGCAGCAAGACATTATGGATTATTCAAAACATACTATAATACTTGTCAATCATTCTATTGTAAGGGGATGACTAAAAAGATTCAAAATTCATTGTTGAACATGATTTATGATAAAGAAATAAAAATGAGAATTTTCTAACCCCAAGATCACGTCACCCTTTACATATCCCAAATCAACAGTGGGAGAAATCTTCATGGATTTCATCGAAGGGTTGCCTATGTTTGAGGGAAAGTACAAAATATTCGTCATGGTGGATAGAATAACCAAATACACACATTTCATGGAAGTTAAGAAGACAGATTCAACAAAACAAATTACATAACTCTTCTGAAAAAACATCTATAAATTACATCACCTCCCAAAGGTCATCGTCAGAAATAGAGACGTAAAATTTAAAGTGAATTTCTGGAAGGATTTTTCTAACTAGGGTAGAATATCCCTTAACATGAGTTCAGCTTATCACCTGCAAATAGATGGAAAAACATAAATAGTGAATAAATGTTTGGAAATGTATCTTTGTTTTATTGTAACATATAAGCAAAATAAATGGTCTCAATGGTTACATCTAGTTGAATGGTGGTACAACTCCACCTCCCACACATCAATTAAAATGACCCCTTTTCAAGCTTTATATGGTTATGAACCATTTATGAATCTCCCAAATGGAAGGACTTCGCATTAAGTGACTTGAAGGTTAAAGCAATGAAGAATAAGTTGGCAGAATAAAATCATCAAAATATCAAAAGAAAATTTAACAACGACTAGTAATCGGATGAAACAACAAGCATATCAACATCGTTAAGAGAGAGAATTCAATGAAGGTGATTTGGTATTTGTAAGACTTCAAACCTACAAGTTATTATCTCTAAAGAAATAAGGGAAGAATAAGTTGGCCCCAAAATTTTATGGCCTTTCCAAATAATAATAAAAAATCAGTGAAGTGGCTTATAAGTTGAAATTACAAGATAACTGCCAGATCCATAATGTGTTCCATTTATTGTGTCTTAAAAAAATGATAGGATGAAATCAATCAGTTCAAACATAAATACTCAAAGTTGATGACGAAGGAAGAATCATTTTAGAACTAGAAGGCATTCTTTCTACCAAGGAAAAAGTATTACATTCCAAAACCATTAAAGAATACCTCATTAAATGGAAAAAACTTCTAAAAGAAGATTCTTTGTGGGAAATAGAAACGTTCTAACAACAATACCCATCATTACCTTTGCTTTGAGTACAAAGCATCTCTAAAGGAGTGGCAATGTTATGAATACAATAATAATTAATAATTAAATTGTAATTAATAAAAACATTAATTACCAAAAGGTAAGAGTCATGTCTTTCAAGACTCTTGTGACTAGTTAATGCCTATTTAGGCACACCATCACAAGAGTTTGTAATCAACTATTCATTCATTCATTCAATAATAAAATATATATTCTACAGTTGCATATGTTCTTCTGTTGCAATAATTAGTGATAATGAGGTTATCATTCTTGCTAAAAAAACATCAAAAATAGAAAATAATTATTCCCGAAGATGATTTTATTCCTATTAATTATGAAAAAATTGTTGATTTAGAAGAAACTCATTTAAATGATAAAAGGAGGAAATCTAATATTGTTGATCATTATGAAAAAAACTTGGTTAGCTCTTAATATCATAATGAAAGTTCTAAAGGTAGCAAATAAATCATAACACGAAGTTTTGATCTAGAGGACGACATTACCAACACACCATTTGAAACCGAAGGAAGAACCACTTGGTTGATAAGGGCTATACATTTCAGTGGAATGTAAGGAATTTTATAAACCCACAGAAGGACAAACAAAATACTAAATTAGAAATCCACACCATTAGCCTATTCATAACTCGAAAACATTTATTAAGTACAATCCATATACACATGAGGTTGACTATGTGGTTCTTGTTGATTTAAAGGAGGTTTCTAACAAGGATGCATTTGATAGATCAAAGTGTTTTGACTATAAATATTATGTGATTAGAGGAAACCATTCCGAAAAGGCTAGAATAAAATTGATGCTGGAGCATCCAAATAACCCTCTTTTTGAAATAGTGAAATGTATCAGTTATGTTGATTTAAGGGATGTGGAAGATAATTATTGCCATGGGATCATAACAAAAATAACGAATATAGGATGCCTATGAGTTTCATTCAATAGATCAAATTTATTTATAATGAATTTCAAGAAATATGTGATGAGGATAGATCAAAGGTTAATGCAAACTTAGGAAGAAATGTTGTATGGAAATACGATTCCCAATTGATGAGGAAAATGCAAAAGGAATCACAAAGTGATGCATTCAGAGCCATGGATAAATTTTTTCATCTTGAATTTGGAAATGTGGAGACGTGAAATTTGGTAGATGGGATTTTCAACATGTGGGAGAATATTGATATAAAAAATCAAAAGTTTAAAAGATCTAAATATTAACATGTAAAACTAATAAGACAAGTCTTGAAATCAAGAATCTTTGAGAAGATATGACTATCACAACTTGGACCATAATGCAAGGAATGAAGGATGAAAGATTATAAAAGAAAAATTATCACATGTAAGGATAAGTAAACTATGAATAGAATAAATGTCCAATGAATTTCAAAAGTAAGTTTTTTGAGTTATTTTATCTATGTTTGGATTACAAAAATTATTTTTTCATTTTCATATATATATAACATTCTTTATTTTATTTATTAGTCACAAGGTTTATATGAAAATATTGTAGAAATTAATGCGTGGATTCAAAATTGCTCATGAAATTTACTAAATCACAAGACTTGAAGTTAATATACCATTTACGAAAGTTAATTCACGATCTAAAACAAGAATCATTGACATGTAAAATGAAACATCACACATGCACAAAGTTTTATCTAGGGGAAAGAAACTACTCAAAACCCCTTACTATATGTATTGCATTAATCAAAGAATCTGGATGAATACAATATGCTTGCTCAAGCTTGAGCACAACCCGCACCTATATATTCTATCCTCTGCTTTATTGTCTAACTGGGAAAACACTTAGACAATTTTCTATCCCTTCAAGCTCCTAATTCCTTGCATTGTTCCTTAAGGAAATAGGCCCCTATTAAATAGGAATTTCCCTTATTTGCTTAGGCAGTTCCTCTAGGTTGATCCCCTTACCAATACAATGAAATATACACTCAATCTAGTATATAATTAATCGTACACTGCATTGGAATCTCCATCTCAATTGGGTAATTCAGATTCTCTACATGCATGAGCTAATTTAGGCTAATAGATTAGTTATCTGAATGATCAATGAGTGTGGTTGAAATTCCACTTTCACAACCTGACCTTCCACTAGTTCCTCCAACAGTTAGAACTAGTCTAACTGGCCACTATTGGACATTGGATAAACCATCGCTTCCCGTGTGTTTCGTGACATGGACTAATTGCCTCTTGTGGATCCTTATCTCTGACGATGTGATCGTCGAATTGTTAGAGAATATAGCACAAATTAGTGTTGTGATGATTCTCCGAGACTTCATAACAATTTGTGATGCACTTTTACAATTTATCTTATTCTTCTTATTAATGTGTGTGTTTCATCAAAATGCTACCAAAACAAAATAACAAGAACATAAAATTTGGCTCTCTGCCAGGGACAAACCCTCTCCACTCTTGAGAGGAAAATCCTTCGTAATATTTCTCTTATTGAAGATTCTTATTTGAACAATTTCCAAACCCTAGACCCTTGACTAGGATATCCTCCAAGCATAGGTCAAACCCTTCCTTTTTCTACACTGTCACTTCTGGCACATGGTCCTCTGTCTTCCCGAAATTTGACCTTCTTCTGGCACTTCATTATTCCTTCTATAGAAAGTAGATCTTCTAGGAGATATACCCCTTACTTAAAGATATCCTTCACCTAAGGATATTCATTCTTTCCCTAGATCATCTGAGTTCCTTTTGAAGTATGGTAGTAGGCTGAGTGTGATAGCACTATAGCCCTAATCTTCGCATGTGTGAGGGTGTTTTTTGTAGATATAGGGCTTCTTCTAACTTTGCTTGAGGTCCTTCTTTCTACGCTTGGATATGAGGCTTAGTAAGCCTAGTTTGAAACCCAAACAATGATATATGTGAGATTGTTATATTACTAATTTTGTGACCACAAAGATGGCTTTGTTCCTCGTATGTGTGACTGGTTTTCACCTTAGAAATTGTCCATTTGATTGTGGCTTTAACTTCTTCTTCTTCACTGCACTAGAGGCTTCTCAAACCTGTCTTTTCTTTCCCCTTACTTGGCTACCCTCCTTTAATGATTTCATAGCTTGATGATGCATTGTATGGGGAGTGGACAACCTCTATAAATAGAGGTTTGTCCCTCCTCTTCCAGCCGACATGTTTGTCGTTAAAGCTGACTTGACAATTATTGGGCATGGAATCCCCCGACAGCATGTTTTGGGGCTCAAAGCCCAAGTTTTGGTCAAATGTATTGTAAGACTCCGCGAATTACGGGCGCGAAGAGCGAAATATAAGTTGAGTCACAGGGTTGTCCACCCTAAGTATTGTAAAGTAATGTAATGACATGTCGACCTACCCATCGTCTGCGTACCATGGGATTGTATAAATAGAGTGAGGCTCTAAGTTGTAAATATAGCTAAGGAGAAAGATAGATGAATACGCATGGTTCGAGCATAGAGTAAGAATCTAAGTGTATTGGGTTGTAGTAGTAGAAAGAGGCTTTGCAGCTGAGTGCGCAGGGCGGTGTCGAGTCTGTAATCTTGATCGAATAATAATAAAGAGAAGTTGATGATTGTTGGATAAGCTATTAATTATCAATAGTCTTACACAAATAAGTTGAGTAATCAAGTAATAACAGATTAAATAACAAGGAACTTGGGTATAATATGGGTCGCGCCCCAAGTAGGGCTGCGCGGAAGAAGCATCACAGGTTGCGAGGGACTAACAGGTGCGCGTAGCGACGTGGGCGCAAGGTCAAACCGCGGACCTCCAGAAGCTCATCAGACATCCCCAAGGTGTGGAAACCTGGTTCTAGCACCCTCTCATACTACTTCGGGTGAGACCTTAGTCCGTGCTCCGCGAACTGTTGCCGAAAGGGCCAGTAGTATCGGTATTTGCTTGGCTAAATCACCTTTGAACCTGGGTCAGGCCCATACAAGCCAACAAATGGTTCCGTTGTCGGGACCGGGATTTGCATAAGGGATGTCTGATGTCGTGCCACTGGAATCCAACAAAGAAAGAAATTGAAGAGTGGTTGGATAAGAAGATTCACGAGTTCACGGCGCATGAAAACAGAAATCCGTGAGTGACTAAAGAACAGTGGTTAGAACGCTACTTGTATACAGAAATCCACAAAATTTTCTTTGTATCCTTTCCTTCTAAGTTGTATGTGTGGATCGTGAAGCTCGCAGATAGTCAGGGAAGGTGTAGGCTCGACAAACCAATCGTGTGGACTCCGGAATTAGTGCGCAGACTAGAAGCGTTAGGAGATAAGATTACGTGAGTTGTGGACCATTGGCTCGACCGAATTATAGGAGGATTTATCACTAAGTTCGTGGTAGATATGACCGTCAGCTACAGTGAGGCGGAGTGACGTTTCCTCAAGGGACCGCGAGGTAAGTATATCAAATCTTTGAACACTTGGATTAAGATGCTATTGTGTGAAAAGCGAGTTATGCAAATAAATTAATGTTTGGGACTACGCGAAGTGGGAAGATCTATAGAAGCGGAAGTAGTGAAGAATTGGAAACCAGTCCCTTAATTTCCCTCTCGCGAGAAAGCAAGGAAGAGCTCATGAAAGTTTCTTCGAGAAGCGTAGTCAGTCTGATAAGGCATCGCATTCTACGTTTACCACCTCCACCCACACTGCCACCTGTCTCACCCTCCTCACCTCCATCTCCACCCACCCCACCTTCGCCACCACCATAGTTCAGTATGGCAGAGTGCGATCAAACTACCGGTATCCAGAGGAGTAGGGAATGAACATCTGGACCAATTCTGGTTCATGGTAAGAGCAGTATGGGAAGCACAAGGCGTTGCGAATGAAAATATTAGGAAGGCTGCACTGGTAAGCGCATTGTAGGATCGTGCATTAACATGGTACATCAAGCATTCTAATGACCATCCAAACATAGGAATCATAGAGATCCAAGCCGCGCTGAACAGGGAATTTAGTAGGCCAAAGTTGAAAACACAATCAATCATCGGGTTTAAGGAGATCACGATGCTCCTGGGTGAGACCCCCTGGGATTTGGACCAAAGAATGAAGGGTATGATTCGCGAAGCCAACATGACATTAACAGATGGACAACATTGCACATGGTTTGTAGCATCACTTACACCACACTTAAGGATGGCGATGTCACAGAAAAACTTTCCACCCAGGCCGAAGCTTTAGAAATGGCGATGAGATTACATGAGACCCCTATACAAGACCCTGGTCTGGGAGTCCAACAAATCCACACGCAATTGCAAAATCTGTGTCTATAAATGCAAAGTTTGAAATAGGACAGGACACTGCGGCCGGAGGCGCGCAAGGAGGTATGGTGCATAAAATGCAAAGGCCAAGGGCATGACAAGGACCACTATCCAATGTTCATGAACTACTTGGCAGGAGGAGGACCGATGTCGTTAATACCACCCTAGTCTGGGAATCCAACAAATCCACGCGAAATTGCAAAATCTGTGTCTGGAAATGAAAAGTTTGAAATAGGACAGGACACCACAGTCGGAGGCGCGCAAGGAGGTATGGTGCATAAAATGCAAAGGCCAAGGGCATGACAAGGACCATTGTCCAGTGTTCGTGAACTACTTGGCAGGAGGACGACCGATGCCATTAAGACCTAAGGCATAAGCAGGGCCGAGCGTGATGCCTGCATTATGGTGCGTGATCTGCTAGATAGGAGGAAAACACACTATGGATAATTGTCATCTATTGCAGAAATATACGCAGACGTCCCAACAATTATTTTGCAACTTCTGCAGGTCTGTTGGCCATGATGAGCACACCTACAGAAGCTACGAACTAATGATGGATAGGACCCCTACCTATAGGGTGCAGACCGAAACATAATCCCTCAACCCGAATGTAGGAATGACGCGCACCGGATTTCAAGGACGCAGTCGAGGTCTAGGTGGAATGGGACTAGGAAGGGGTCACGGACAGTTAATTTATTATAATTGCGAAGGGCCACGGCACTATGCCCGCGATTGTACAAACCTGACGAGGACATCATGTTTTCACTGTACTCAATTTTATCATGAGGCAGAAGACTTCCCTACACTGATAGCGAGACTGCGTGAAAAAGGGGTACTTCAGCGCCCTCTGACTCAAAATTTACAGATGATGAGGTTTGATCCGCGCGAAGAAGACCTAAATTTAAACATGATGCTCAGGAGTTGTATGACCACTGGCAATGATAAAGGTAAGCAACGAGAAGAAAGTGTGTGGGTATGCAAGGCTCCTACTAAGGAACCTGAATTTGATTTAGAACGCGCGAAGGAGACATTCATGGAAGCTAAGAAGAGCTTCACGGAGGCCTCCACTTCAGGTAGTAAGGATCAATTAGAACCAGGAATGGATCCTTCAATGCTCACTACCTTTCTAGAGACATGCATGAAACTGCTACACGATAGCAAGGCAGTAAAAGGGCTACAGGAACTTATCACTAGGTGCGCGGGGTCAGGAGAACCATGCGTGGTCCGAAACTTGGAAAGCATGCATTGCGCACAAGAAGGGAAATGAGGTTGACTACGCAAATCGGTGAATATGAAATGGATCAGGTAATCCTGGATCTGGGATCGGACATGAATGTACTACCAAAACAAACATGGGAACGCATGGGTAGACTCGCGCTACAGTGGTCTCCTATTCAATTACGAATGGCAAACCAATAGAAGATCTTGCCCATGGGAAGATTGCAAGGGGTAACAATAGATATTGAAGGTGCGAGCACGCAGGCAGATTTTGAAGTGATAGAGATTGTTGATGACAGTAATCCCTATCCCGCGCTACTAGGAATAGACTGGGCCACTGATATGAATGACATCATAAATCTGAAGAAGCGCAAAATGATCTTTGAGAAAAATTCACTACACGTAGTAGTACCGCTAGATCCAGCCGAAGGATCGTGATACACTGAACCCGTGTGCGATGATGATAGTGATCATGGTCTCGATTGTATTTACAAGATAACTACGCGAGAAGAGGATTGGGTGAATCTGACTGCAAATGGAAGGATTTCGTGGAAGCGCGAAAGCTCTTGCACTTAGGATTCAGACGAGAGATAGAGCGATGGTAGAATCGGCTACACAAAGTAACAACGCTTAATTGCAACATGATGGTTAGATCACTGCGCTGTGTGACAACAGAAGCAAGGGATCTGCCGACATATGACGGGTTGACAGCGGTGGATGAATTCCTGAACAAATTTGAAAGTGCAGTACCAGAATAGTAGCGGTTCAATGCACTGAAGTGGGCACGCAAGCGAGTCAGTAGGGGCGGAACGACTTGCGCGCCCACCTTTCCTGATGGATACGGACATATGTTGTACAGCCCGCACAAGCGCACACCACTCCCAGAATAGAGAATTGGAACAAACCGCAGCAGTAGGAAAGGCGATGCATGCTACCAATTATCCATGACGAAGCATTCAATAGGGTGTGCGAAGTACTGAACAAGGTTCACTAGGCAAGATGCACTGATTGGAACCTGTGTGTACCAGTAGCTCGATGGGCCTATAGGACCATGTGCAAAACCCTGACTGCAGAAATGATTCCAAAGGTGCGAAACAAAGTAGAGACCGTAATTTCTGAAGGGAATGCAAACAAGAATCTGCATGTCATAGCTCCCGCAGTTGTGACAGTACGCGAAGACCAGGACGAAGAAATCACACAGCGATGCGAGGTCGAACACATAGAGATTTAGGAAGCCATTCGGCAAGGGAACCTTAGACTTCGCGAACTCGAAAAGACCAGCTACAACTGAGGAAGAAAAGCATTTTGATGGACGTCGAGATGAAAAGGCTGGAAAACGAGATGAAGCAAGCATGTCTCATCGATCAACCAAGGCTAACAAGACAAGGTGTGGATGATCATCCCACTGGATTAGAAGATTGTCGCCAAGAATTTATGACTCTGCTGCCATGGCTACGACCGCACCTCACCAAACGCAGTAACCAGGGGAGTGCACTACATACAGTAGAATGCGCGGTGTCGGCTGTTGTGAAGGCAATTGAGGAGTTTCCACGGACTATACTAGAAGGTGAGTTGAAGTCTCACACAGGTGGTGCGACCACCTGACTAGCCGTAGGGAGCACAGTCTCAGCGCTCCAGGCAGTTGAAAGAGAGCGCAGGACTATAAAAGAGTCTGTTTGGGAACTACGCGATGAGGGGGGTGCGCGCAGAATCAACATGTCACAAGGGTCGTGACCGCGCACGGGGGGCTACACTGCCATGGGGGTAGGCTGGGAAGTGATCGCTGGGGCCACTATTCATGAAGAGATGTCCAATTTAAGGAAAATGGAGCGGGCGATGGGCATTTAAGACACGAATTAAGGACAATATTTTGGGAAATCTGCCACCAAGAAAGCATTGATGGCCCATAATTGGGGGAAATGGTCGAATTTCAATTCAAAAGGCCCTATAAAACTCCAGGGGCTCGCCACGAGACAACACTTGTTCACTTGATATTTGAGCAGTTGATTAGAGCACAGAGTGTTGAGCGCCAAGTAATAATTGAGCCCCGAATTTCGCGAACAACCATAGACAGTTCAAACAGGATGACGGCTAACAAGAGAGGTTTGGGCTTTGCAGAAGGAACCACCGATGAGGCCGCGCAGAAACCCACGGTACATGATGTTCCTGGAGATACTGCGGTCGTTCCGGGAATCTCGAAATTGCCTCGGACACCTAGGCCCAAGAAAGATAATTAGGCAGCGGGACCAGTTCGCATGTCCCTAAGGAATCCACGTTCAATAAAATCCCAATGGAAGAAAAGGTAAAGGCTGTCACCATTGGGATAGATGATGAGGAGGAGGACCTACAGGCTCTCGTCGATGAGATAGAGGAAGTAGAAGACATGGAAGAGGAAATCCAGCCGGTACACTCTACAGCGAAATTGCTCGAGTACGTCCCTCTACGAAAAGGGAAAACTAAGATACCAAAGGATCTGGATGCCACTTGTAGGTTTTAACCCTATACAGAAATTACCTGCATACGAATTTTAAAACACTGAAAATAAACAATGCGAGAGCATAACACATAAAACACATATACATAGAGATTTCCCCTGGATCCAAAAACCGGGACTACCAGATTGATTTTTCATTATGTTCCTTTCAATGTTATAATACATATTTCTACATGCTTAAGCATCCAATACCATCGACTGAAAACAATCGCGTCCAATACCATGGACCGAAAACCATCACATCCAAAAAACATGTGCGAAAATCATGCACAAAACCATAGGTGGGTCCGCCCAGCCTAACATAGGGTCCAAACCAAAATTTTCTTGGGCGCTGCCCCAGACCCCATAAAGTGGAGTTACGGGTACACCTCAAACCCCCTGTGACCCCCCCCAACCCCTGGTTAACTACGTGGGCTAGTCGTGGAAAGAATATAACATAACCCAACACCACTAAGAGCACACTCCAGACCCCGCACCTCCCCGATGGAATTGTGTTTGAGGGCTCGCACCTGGGCTGCGTGCCCACAATGAAGTTTGAAGATTGGGACCTTGCAGACAGCGAGAAATTCCCACACTTAGAGACGAAGACCCTCATGAAGCAGAGCACAGAGGAGCCAGTCACAACATTAGAGCCATGAAAATGGCTGCGTGGTGTGGAGAAGGCTGGAATGCTTCATCTACTATGGATTCCACAATTTCACTGCGCACTCATCACTATTTTCGTCATCACGCAGCTGCTTTGCCTGGTGCATGATGGGTACTTATGGTTGGAGGAGCCCATTCCCATCACGGCAGATCTCATCCATAGAAATTCCCAACTCCCCTGTAAGGGAACGGACCCTGCGGCGATAGCAGGTAAAAGCGAAGATTTGACTCTCACGAAGGCCATGAAGAAGAAATATAAACTTGAGAAGAAAAAGAGGGGTTATGCAATTAGCAGCATCAAAGATAAAGGGGTGCATGTAGCCACCCAACTCCTAGCCAGGAAGGTAATGAGAAAATGCCACGATGATGAGGTACCAGCGCCGATAGTTGTGTTGGCCGAACAATGCACAGAGGGGGTCCAATTCAACTAGGCCGAGTTCCTTTGCGAGGAATTCTTAACCAACTATAAGGAAGCCCAGGAGTAGGGCAAGACCTTCCACTACGCATGGTTGCTCTTATCCATTTTGCTGGTAACGGGAGAACTGCCAGAGAACAGTTAGTTCCCGAGAATCGAACAAGACCTACTAGAGGCCAACACCATAGTGCTACCGGAAGGAGCGCTAACAGTAGAGAATGAGGACGACAGAGCCACAGTGGGAAGGATCAAGGGACTTGGCCTTAATTTGGCTGCCCTTCCGCGAGACACACTATACCAACTACAGGATGGCATAACAACAGAGCTCCACGCTAGGGAGGGCCGTGTGATTCAGGTGATGAGTGAGAAAAAGATCAACATCGAACAGCTCAGCCTGCAGTGTGACGAACTGGTGTCACAAAACCAGCAGATCGTGCAGATAGTTGATGAAGCAGGCTGGCGAGTCTCAGAGTTGTCCATCGCCGTAGACCTACCAATAGAAATGTGGATCCCCTGTCTGGAAAGTGGAGTCTGAAACGCGCGCGAAAAAACAACGTGTGTGCATCTGGAGCTGAATCTCCAGATTGTTGAGCTATGGTTGAAGGCGCGGCCTTCCACTCCTCTAGAAGTTAGAGAGAAACGTGTTAGTGCTATTCAAACATGATTGGAAGAAATTGGACAGGCAGTACAGGACTGTACCGGTATGTTGGATCAAGCATTTGGCATCCTCACATCCTTGCAAGAGGACCCCAATATATAGCGCCTGGAAACAGAGGCACACGAGCTTCAGGAGAAGTACAATAATGTAAGGGGAACTGCACAGACAGTCATCCTCACTCAATGGCTGGCAAAGATGCAGCAAGCAAGGGCACTGAAAGAGCAGGTGGATGCCGCAAGACAGAAAGAGGCACTTCTCAAAGCACGCGTCCAACCATGGATTGATGAGGCCTTCACCATTATGGCAGATATCGAGGGCAAGCTCGCATAGATGCAGGGACTCTATGTGCTAAGGCAGGCAGTTGATCCTCACAAAGAAGCATCAGAAGAGTGCATACAGCAAGTCTAGCAAACCGTAGAACAGTGCGTCGCGGACGTCTGATTAGTATGGGACTAGTTGGAGGGACTCAGCACCAAGATTGTCGTGCCAACAGAGTGACTCGGGACGAGTCACAATGATTTTGTTGGGGGCCTGTTAGGCATGGAATCCCCCCACAACATGTTTTGGGGCTCAAAGCCCAAGTTTTGGTCAAATGTATTGTAAGACTCCATGAATTACAGGCATGGAGCGCGAAATATAGGTTGAGTCATAGGGTTGTCTGCCCTAAGTATTGTAAAGTAATGTAATGACATGTTGGCCTACCCATGGTCTGCGGACCATGGGATTGTATAAATAGAGCGAGGCTCTAAGTTGTAAAGATAGCTAAGGAGAAAGATAGATGAATATGCATCGTTCAAGCATAGATTAAGAATCTAAGTGTATTGGGTCATAGTAGTAGGAAGAGGCTCTGCAGCTAAGTGCGCAGAGGCCTAGTAAAGTCCGCAACTGAGTGTGCAGACCCCTGCAGCCGAGTGCGCAGGGCAGTGTCGAGTCTGTAATCTTGATCGACGAATAATAAAGAGAAGTTGATTCCAATTTCTGTGTATCTGCTTGTGTATTGCCGTCTTTACATTTATGTTGTTTTGTTTATCACGCGCATTGATATGACTACTGGATACGTTGTTAATTATCACTAGTCTTACACAAATAAGTTGAGTAATCGGGTAATAACAGGTTAAATAGCAAGGAACTTGGGTATAATACGGGTCGCGCCCTGAGTAGGGCTGCGCATAAGCAGCATTACAGGTTGCGTGGGACTAATAGGTGCACGTAGCAACATGCACGCAGGGTCAAACCGCGGACCTCCAGAAGTTCATCAGACATCCCCAGGGTGCGGAAACTTGGTTCTAGCACCCTCCCATACTACTTCGGGTGAGACCTCAGTTCACGCTCCGCGGACTGTTTCCGAAAGGGCCAATAGTACCAGGATTTGCTTGGCTAAATCACCTCTGAACCTGGGTCAGGCCCACACAAGCCAACAACAGTTTGCTTCATAGTTCATTTTTATTCACTGTTTTGCTTCTTGTAGACTTCGTTGGTGCAAGGAGATGATTTGACCATGCTTGGATGTGTTCCCTTGACCTTGTATGATGTAAAACATGGTGTGACATTTCCTCAAGGGGTCTTATCATAATCACATTTTGACTTTGACTCTCTAAAAGCACTTCAAAATGTGATTGTCCTATTTTCAATGAGTAAGAAACTCATTGACAAATAATATCAAAATAAATTTTATTTTCTTGAATAAGTACAAATATCAAAATTACATTTATGAAGACCGAACCTAGTTACATTTCCTTCAACACTCCATCTTAACTAGGGAGGTATTCATACAACTTTACAAGGTGTTTGGAAATTTTCAATCTTGAAGAATTCACATAAGAGAAACCAGATTTTCAATCCATCTGTTATATCATCATATTCATCAACATTTTCATAGTTCAAGGCCTTGACTAACAACTCCATCTCTTTATGAGACCATGAGCTACAATGTTGGCAATACCAATTATTTATAGACACCTTCATCATTGTCTCTCAAGGTACATACCCACCTGGGTGTTCTCTGAGTATGAGCTTCTAGGACTATTGTTATCTTGGGTTCCCAGCCCTCAAAGAATATCGGTCCTCTTGCCTACTCTTGTCTTGGACACCCTACACATCCTAAAATAGTATCAGATGCCAGATGATTACCTAATCCTCCCATTATTTCTTACCAAGTGAAGATAAGAATTTTGTGTCTATTGTGTGTCTACATTTCCATTCATGGCCTTCATCTAGACTTACGGTTTTTAGTCCTGGTCTAGTGCATGAACCATGAAATGGAAAACACAATTGTCACTCCTTTGTAATCAAGGGTGATTCAAAAACTTCCTCTTGATCAAGGACTTGTCAGATCTCCCTCTTAACTGGGGAGTCTTTCCTTCATCAACAGCTTCTTCTTCATGGGTCCTTTAGCTACTTGATCTCCTTCCTTTCTTGATGTCATGAAGTCTTCAATCGAACTTCTTCTATGTAGCGCACCATCCATCGATCACTTTCCTTCTTGGTTTTTCATGTCATTGCTTCGTGGAAAGTGACTATCATATTTTCTTGTCATCTCAGCTACTCCTTTGTCATCTTGTCCATGCTTCGGAATATCCTCCTCATGGATGCTTCATAGTACTTGCTATGTTACATGCTTTGACCTAGTATCCCATCATGACTTCATCTTGATATTGCCTCTTTTATTGGATGGCTTCTTCATCACGACATCTTTGTAGAGTAGAATCAGTTATTTGCACCTTTTGTATCTCCAAGGCCTTCATAGGTGTCAAGGGTCCTTTCTTCCTTTATTAGAGTTGTCTTGCCTTCTTTCGGGAGATATCTTCAAGGCATTTTTTCAAATAGTGATTCCCGATGATCATTGTTGTTCTTCACATGCTTGATCTCTTTCTTCATTTGCTTCTTCTCAGATAGATAGGTCAACCATCTAATGCTTCTAGTGACATCATTCCTTCATTGCTTGCTTTCTGGACTTGTCAAAATTTCTTCTTGCTTCTTATTTAGCGATCTTATTTTCCTTATGTGAGCATATTCCTTTGTTGACCTTCATTGCATTGTGGTACATGCCTTCGAGCATGTTTTGGTGAAAGAGATTCTTTCATGGTTGATTATGTTATAGAACTATACCCATGACTCAATAATATACAAATGATAACATGACTTAAACTTTGATGCATGCATACCTCATCTTGATTCTCCTTTGATCATTCTTTGGTGTGGCCCTTCTTGCTTCATCTTAGCTTGCTTGCATATCATCCTTTTCTTCAAAGCCATGAATAGGGTTACCAATGAGACATCTACCTTGGTCCATGAACCTTCTTTTGAAGATTCCATCGTAGGATCTTAAAGATCCTTGTCTTGCAAATGTTTCCTTTCTTTTGATGATGTAGGTATTCTAAGATTATTATCATGGTCAATTTTTCTTTTATCATGAATGAGGTCCTATACTAGGTATGCTTCTTCTATATGAATATCTTGAGCTATATCTGCCATGCTCCTATATTCTAGAAGATATTTTTATTTATTCATTTGTGTTCTTATCATAAATTCTACATCTACATGAGTGCTTAAAACTCTATGTACATCATGATGCTAGATTCTAGAGGGTGATTCTAGCCATGCAATTTAATTTATTCCTACATGTTCCTATTCTACTCAAAACTTTGAAAGAAGACTAGAAGTAAAGAGTTTTGACCTAGTCATATTAGATATCTAGAGGATCTTCCTTCTTTTGCTTCTTTCCTTCTTCTTTCACCTCTTGTGTCAAGTGAGCTTCTTCCCTCTTCCTTTTTTTGTTGTTGTCTGTCTTAATCTTAGGGAAATTGCTTTTGTAGTATCCATATTCTTGGCATCCAAAACATTGGATCTTGGACATGTCTTTGTTGTTTGTTCTTCGTGGACCAAACTTTCCAAATTTTACCCTTTCTTTTAGCCATGGTAGAAAATGCTTGCTCCTTTGATCCCACATCTTCTTTTTCCTTAAGTCTAGTTTCCTATGTTCCGCATAGAGGCCACATTTAACTGAGAGTGGTTGCTTCCTTCTTGGCATAAACTCTAGATGTGAAGTTTCCCCACTCCTCAGGTAGAGCATTGAATACAACTGTTGTCATCTCTCTATCAGACATGACTTCCCTAAGCTCTTGAAGTTGATCTCTCATTTTAGATATTTTCATGAAGTAGGGAGCTATTCCTTCCTTTGTTATATTCATCTTTTATAATTCATTCCTTAAGGATATTACTTCTCTGGTTGTGGATACCGAGAATAGCTCTACTAGCTTATCATAAATTTCTTTCAATGTCTCAAAATGGAGACATAGGGAATGGGAGAGTCTTTTATTGATTTTATCATAATCCTTTGAGCTCTTGTCTCATCCTTATTGTACTTGGCTAAGGCTTGAGTCAACTCCTTAGCGGGGATAGTGATATTCCCTTTGACATGCTCTAAGAGTTCATTCTCCTTGAGTAGTAAATTAGTCCTCTTCTTCCATGCAAGAAAGTTATTGGTCCCTACCAATTTATTACTTTCCATGCAAAAAGACATTGATGTATATTCAGAAGGGGACATGTACTTATTATATAGATTTTGAGATGTAATGGAATTGATTCCTCCTTGAAAGCTTGGTGGCTTGTCTTCCCTAGATCTTGATGCCCTTAAATTTGCCTTTTTCAAGTGGACTTGCTTGATGATTAGATTTCCTTGATGACTTGTAGCTTGATGTAGGTCCTGCTCCAATATGCTCTTCTTTGTAGGTGCCTTTATGTAAGGTTCTTCTTCTAGCTTAGTAGACCTTCTTTATGGATGATGGATTGTAGACCCTTCTTGTCCTTGAAGTGATTGAGACATATAGGCTTGATGCTTCAAATTTGTAGATGCTTCCCCTTGATGAGTGTTCTTGTGTTGCCCTTTCCTTGATGTGTCACCTACCCTCTGATACCATGTTAGATAATCTAGGGCAAAGTAGTGTTGTGATGATTATCCAAGACTTGATAACAATTTGTGATGCACTTTTACAATTTATCTTCTTATTCTTATTAATGTGTGTGTTTCATCAAACTGTTGCCGAAACAAAATAACAAGAACACAGAATTTGGCTCTCTGCCAGGGACAAACCCTATCCACTCTTGAGAGGAAAACCCTTTGTAATATTTCTCTTATTGAATCTTCTTATTTGAAAAATTGCCAAACCCTCTACCCTTGACTAGGATATCCTCCAAGCATAAGTCAAATCCTTCCTCTTTTTGCACTGTCACTTCTGGCACATGGACCTTCATCTTCCGGCACTTTGACCTTCTTCCAGCACTTCGTTCTTCCTTCTATAGCAAGTATATATTCTAGGAGAGATACCCCTTACTTAATGATATCCTTCACCTAAGGATATTCATTCTTTCCCTAGATCATTCGAGTTCCTTTTGAAGTATGGTAGTAGGCTGAGTATGACAACACTGCAGCCCTAATCTTCACACGTGTGAGGGTGCTTGTTGTAGATATAGGGATTCTTCTAACTTCGCTTGAGGTCCTCTCTATGCTTGGATAGGAGGCTCAATAAGCCTAGTTTGAAACCCAAACAATGATATATGTGAGACTGTTATATTACTATTGTTGTGACCACAGAGATGGCTTTGTTCCTCACACATGTGACTGTTTTTCACCTTAGAAACTGTCCCTTTGACTGCATCTTTAACTTCTTCTCCTTCATTGCACTAGAGGCTCCTCAAACCTATATTTTCTTCACCCTTACTCGAATACCCTTCTTCGGTGATTTCAGAGCTTGATGATGCATTGTATGGGGAGTGTGTTAGGGTCCTATAGTGATAGGATTCATAATTCTTAATTGGTTGAGGTCAAGTCTTGTAATATTGTACATACCTTTGCTTTTTGCAAATGTTTTCCATATTAAAATTAAAAAATGTAAAGAGGGTATGTCGTAAAAGAAATATCAAAGGATAAGAAAAATAAGAAGAGATTAAAAAATGAAAAAATATGAACCCCCAAACAAAAACAGATCATGAAAGTGTGCAAGTCCAAGTGCCACTACTTTTACTTTATTTTCTTAAATAATGGTTGTGTGCAACCTGTCATACATGCCACAACCCATGATAGTCAAAATGTTTAATCTTGACTACTTCATGCTTTGAATTTCATGTTTATACTTAGAGAATAAAAATTTAACCAAACAGTTTAATATTGACAGATTAGTAGATAGGTAGAGAAATAAAAGGAGCTCATCAGTGTAATCTGAGCCTTTAGAAGATATAAGGTAAGAATTAGATAGTTTGTTTCATAAAAGAAAAATGAAAGAAAAGGGTTTGCTAGCTTAAGTGCACCCAACAAAGTGAAGAAAAGATGTTAGGGTAAGTAAAAGGGTAAGAAGAAGAAAGGTTGCAGAAATACAAGCTATTTGAGGCATAAGCACATCTATCATTTTTAATCATGTGTTTCAGTGTGCATGAGCAATTGTGAAAGAAAAAGGATGCTCATAAGCTAATTTTCCTAACTTCCCCCCATTGCATTTCACTCCCCACTATATACTTGCTAATTTCCCTTTTACCCTTCATGACTTGTGAAGACACCATTTCCCTTCATTTTGACTTCTACCCCTTGGTTTCACACATTCCCTAGCCAATTTACCTTCTAAATTCATCCCCCTTCCCAAAAATCCCTTTCCCCTAGTGTGAAACCCTTTTCCCCTTGCAAAAATCATTTTCCCTTTGTTAAATTCCCTAAAAACCCCAAAAAACCCACTAAACCTCTTATCCTAAATTTTATTCCCCCCCCCCCCCCCCCGTATTACTTTATTAATCCCGAAAATTCACTTTTACCCGTTATATTCCATAAACCTGCATTACTTTATTAACCCCGCATTTATACAGTGATTAATTACATTTAAGGGTAATTAACCATGGGCCCCGCTAACTTCCGCCCCCATTCCCCATCGCGCTACTTCACCACGCGATGATCGTTGGATCGTCCACCCCCAAATCCTACGGCCCTCGCCCATATCGCACCCGCTCACTGCCCGACCTTTACCGGCCTGAGAGCACGCGATATGGGCGGTATTGCTCGGGCCCCCTTGGGTTACGTGGTGGCACCATGCTAAGTCGCGTGCTCTCGGGAAAATACCGCTCGACCCCCATAAGCGGTGCGATATCCCCCAAATACCGCCTCCCCACCATATAGCAAAACCATCACTGTTCATAAAACATTTTCCCTGCCAATTTTCTAACCATTCCCGGTTAAAAGCCCACAGACCCCCATTTTCACTCTTTTCACGCATTTTCTCTATGAAAGAGTTCTAAGCCCTCCTGCACCCCCGAGATTTTGCAACCAGTTCCGACTACCAATTGCAGCCCGAAGAAGCTCTGGACACCCATTTCAGCCATCCACAGCACACCTGAAGCCACAAAAACTTCTGCAACCACCATTCAAAGACCAGTTTGCAGCCCTGACCATAATTTCCAGGTATTTCGACATAAAACCATAACGACCCTCTCAGTTTAAAACGTACAGTAAAATTCATGAAATAATTGATTGAATTTAATTGAATTCCCTTAAATTGAGAGTATTCCCTCTCCTAAAATACCCTGCAAACTGCTAATACCCTATCCCTGTACCAGAGTTGCCAAGACTTCATTTTCACAAGTTGTATAAGCCCAATTCCCTTATTTTATCACAAAGATGGCTGCCCAGACCTCTCTAGATGTCAGACCAGTGACAACCCCTCATTTAGACATTGACCACTTGGCCCTGGCAGACAGGGATTTCTAGATTAAAGACACAGCCACTCCAGCCCACCTTCTAAGAATTCACTGCTAGGCTAAGGATAGGTTCCTAAACCATGTTGATGATATAAACCTTTGGGAATCCAATTTTCCCAAATATACATTCCCAGAAGTCCACCCATTCCCAAACATAGTACATTTTTGTCATGCCTGTTATGTTCCAAGCCATAGGGCTATTGAGGCACCAAACCATGATATATTATTCACCATCACTGATGAATCCATCAACCAGATGCTACAAATCCAGCGTAGACGTAAGCTGACTCCTTTGTCCATTGGACATCTGTTGGACCTATACATCACACTAGACCCAGCCAAGATCAAACAAATATTCCACAATTTCATCATTGAGGAGAGACATACTCCTACAGACATTCCACCCTATGTTGCCACTATTTTCTCAGAGACTAGCAGGAGAATAATCACCATGCTCTCATGCATCCTAGGATGCACATCAGATGAGTTTGTGGATGAGGTCATCATGGCCTTCTTGTCCATTTTCACTCCAGGCAAGCCTCCTGCCACTATGTATGATTATGCCCAGTTCATTGCAGACATAATGCATGAACAACTCACTAGACTGCCCACTGAAAGAGTTTTCAAATACTCTTCAGTGTTGTTTCATATGTTCCTGTATTACCAGATAGATAAATTCCCTTTGAAGATCCAAAAACTAGACACCAAGGGAAAAGAAAGATCAGTCATCTTCTGGACACCCTTGGTCCACAAGTTTTCCACCTCATTCACCTACAAAGACTTTATAGACTCTTTTGTATACCCAGTTATGAACATGCTGACTTCTAAGACTCAGCCTAGAATCAGCCCAGAGATTAAAAGAGTACTACAATTAGCCAAGAACAACAAGGTGGGATATTGGTACTTGTACCAAAACCACACAGAGATCAGGATTTATGGCTGTGAGCTGGCTCCCTACAAATTGCCCAAATACCTCCCTATGAGGATATTTTCTCTTGAGTACTTCAGGCAAATCATCAGCTCTGATGATATTAACTTCCTAGCTTATAGGAAGAAAACCCAGTTCAAAGTGAAGAACCAGATGGGCCCATTTATTTGCAACAACAGAGAAGTTGGACCAGAGGCTGACAGGTTACTTCAACAAATGAAATTCAAAAACAGTTTCATCTGGCACTATGACCCTCATGGGGTCATAAACAAGCTCAGACTCAAGGTTAAGTTGGGAGCATACATTCACCACCCAAGGCCTGACATTGAACAGTATGCTAACTGGGATGAGTGGGTGGAGAACACCTTGATTGACATGGACAACACTGTTGTGGACATAGAGAATACACTTATTTATTTGGAGAGACAATTTGATCATAACTCTTTCCTGCAGGTTCCAGAGCAAGGAGGGCCAATGAACACTCCTCCTATCATACAGACTCCACTAAATGAGGAGAAGAATCCTAAGAGGAGCAGAGATGAGGCATCTAGCTCTGCCATGGAGACCACTGATGAGCTGATTGAGCCAAGCAAGAGGCCAAAGTTGAATCATGTCTTTGAACAAGAGGATAACATTGCATCAGAAGAAATAATTGACACTGAGGCAATGGGATAGAAAGGAAAAGAACCAGCTGCATCAGAGGAAACACAACAACCCTCAACATCCAACACACAGTTGATGGATAGATAGCCGAGTATGGAGATCTCTTCCTATGTCAAACCAGTTGACAAGGAAAAAGACATTAAAGATAGATTCAAAGAAATCAAAATGAGGAATGAGAGACTGAAGGTAGAGACATATGCCCAATATCTCAAGCTCACACCGCCAAACCAGACCAGACTGATGTCAGCATTTGACATCAAAGAAGGAAAAATGCAGGTCTCATTCCTACAGCCCACTGTACAACAACCAAAAACCTCAGCAGACTACAAGAAGACAAATTTTGAGGTCTTGGCCAGGGATGTTCATCCCATTGATCAGATTGAATTTCACAAGCAGGATGGAGATATGATATACTCCACCCTCACAACAAAGGCCATGGCTACTTATAAATTGCAGGATTCATTAGACAATATAACAACTCAATTCAAGCTAGAGAGAGCCTCTTAACAGGCTAAAGACAACAGGATAAAGTCCCTGGAGGACTTAGTTATTGAACTAGGCCATGACCCAAGTGATGTAAAGGCCACAGAGAAATTGATCAAGAAGAAGAATGAGGACAGAGCATCCCTCAAGAAATAGCTCAAATTGCCTCATCTGCAGCACCCACAAACAAAAGAAGTCCTAGAAAGCCAGACCTATTATGAGGAAATAATGGACTTGGTGCTACAACTGAATGACCAGTTAAAGGAGATGGAGAAGGAGTTGGATAGCTTGATCCAACTCAAACAAGCTAGCATTGATAATGCTCCTGCAACTATCATCCCAACAGTGACCACAACTATACCTTCTACTTTGGCAGCATCATTAGCTCCCACTGCTCCAATGGCCACTGCACTTCCAACATCTGCACATACTACATCAACAACGAGATCAATAGCAACGGCCTCCACAAGTGAAGAAGCAAACAAGCTGGTCAAAGAAATGGAAGAAATGTCTATTCAGGCCATTGAAATGAACAAACTGAAAGAGAAAGTCGGCAACCTTGATACAGATTGCAAGCTTGCCCAAATCATGCATAAGGAAGAACAACAAAAGGTTGCAAGGATGAATGAGAGGATAAAGAGCCTGGAAAAAGAACTGACCTTGATTGAACCAATAGGAAAGGCTAAAGAGCAACTGTGGGCCAATATCATTGACTCTGTCAATGATATTTGGCCATCCATCCAGGTCATATTTGAGTAGATAGATTTAATAAAGCAGGCTACAAAAGCCATTGAAAAGGTTAAAATAGAACTTGGAGATATGCCAGAGGAAGCAGCAAGAATCATCCACTTCCTCAACTCCAAGAATAAATATGAACTGCAAGAGCTTGAGATACCTGATAGGATAGGTACAATTTTGGAAGTCAGGAGAGTCCTCACCAAGAGGAACTTGATGATGAATTTAGAAGATAAGTGTCAGAACATGCAACTAGCCGTTGACAGGTTCATGGCTAAGTTTGAGCTGTTGAAGGAAAATGGATTACCTAATCCCTTAGTTATAAATGACAAGTTAATGACACAGGCAGATTACAACAAGAAGATCATGGAAGTGGCCAAAGAACAGGTGATCACTTCATCTATGAAGGGCATGCCAACAGGCAAAGTCTTGTACCAAAATTTTGAAAACTTATTTTACCTCCAGCATGAGGTAAAACACCTGTTTATTAATAAGCCCACTTTTGCCAAATATACAAAGGCAGATGAGATATACAGAAAAATGCTCAATATCCAATTACTAGATGAAGAAAGATGGGAAAATTTGAATGATTTACTATAGTAAAAACACAGTAAATTATAAATGTACAGTAAAAAGTGAAACAACAAAGTAAAAGGATATTGATAGGTCAGCAAGATTAAAGTGTATCAGATGAAAGAGTATCAGGTGAAAGGTTAAAGTAAAACATAGCATCCAACGTGAAGACCAAACAGCCAAGCAGCATAAAGGGCAAAAGATCAGAGAGCAAAGCTAACAAAACCTTAATAACAGGGACAGCAAGCAGCAGTTCAATAGCTGTCTCTATCTTCTTGCAAGAAGATATTTCTTTTCTCCTAGATTGGTTTTGAATACAGTTTCATATATTTTGTAATTCCTTTTATATAAATACTTCAAAATTCGAAGTATTATGGTGGATTATTTTACATTTGTAGAGTTGTTTTGATCTAAAAACCTAAGGGTGATCGTACTATTTTCAAGTCAACGGACTGGAACAAGTAATAAAAGCATTTCGCTACAGGATTCATGAGATGAGCCATTTGCAGTGAAGTACTTTATTTGTGGGATTTTTTTACCTTTCTTATGTGTTTCATAATCTTAAATGTGTTCTAAACCTGAATGAATTAACTAGAAATATCACTCATAATTTTTTTAATTACACTCTGTTTTGCACAGTTACTCATTTACATGTTTTCCTCTGATACCCAGATTTGAGAACCCTTAATTGCTCTCCCATCCTGATTTACTTCTTTCATTCCTTCCAAAGTCCAGCCTAGGGAACCCTTAATTTCTCCCTGGATCCGATTTGAAGCCATTCACCATTTAACCTTTGAGATCTACAGTAACTCATCTATCTTGCCCTGTAGACATTGTTTTTAGAACTCAATCCAATCTTGTTTGTCTGACATTTGACTCCATAGCCCAATGGTACAAACCAAACCTCTGTTCATCTAAGTAAAGTGATCCCACCACCAAATTTCAAAACAAAACCCCAAGTGAAAACAATAACTAGCCTAAAATCATCTTAACTAAAACAAAGTTAAATTATAAAGAGAGAGCCCTCTCTGAGCATCAGGAAGGCTAGGTCCTGATCTCCAAAAGTGGTTTGTGGTTACCTTTGATTTTTCTTTCTTCATTAACTTCAAAAGAAATATTAGAGTGATAACATAGTGGAAAACCTCTATAAATAGAGGTATGTCCCACCTCTTCCAGCCGACATGACTGTCCTCAAAGCCAACTTGACAGTTTGCTTCATAATTCATTTTTATTCATTGTTTTGCTGCTTGTAGACTT
Source organism: Pinus tabuliformis (assembly GCA_031772625.1). Taxonomy (NCBI): domain Eukaryota; kingdom Viridiplantae; phylum Streptophyta; class Pinopsida; order Pinales; family Pinaceae; genus Pinus; species Pinus tabuliformis. The sequence goes on from CM062820.1 coordinate 47,619,564, forward strand.
CGTTGGTGCTAGGAGAGGATTTGACCATGCTTAGAGGTGTTCCCTTGACCTTGCATGATGTCATACATGATGTGACATGCCCTCAAAGGGTCTTATCATAATTACATTTTGACTTTGACTCTATAGAAGCACTTCAAAATGTGCTTGTCCTATTTTCAATGAGCAAGAAACTCATTGACAAATAATATCAAAATAAAATTTCTTTTCTTGAATAGGTACAAATATTAAAATTACATTTATGAAGACAGAACCTAGTTACATTTCCTTCAACATGACTAACACCTGCGAGTTTTGGTTTAATAGAAATTGTGATTCCCAACAAGTGGTATCAAAGGGTAGGTCACGAGTTCGATACACACCTGACTCGCGTTGGGGGGGGAGATTGTTGGACATTGGATAAACCAATGCTCCCCGTGTGTTTCGTGACATGGACTAACCCCCTCTTGTGGATACTTATCTCTGACGATGTGATCATTGGCTAACACCTGTGGGTTTTGGTTTAACAACAATCGTGATTCCCAACAACCATAACTCAATTTATCTTAATTAAATTGCTAGAACTGAACTTAACTCAACCTAGGCTCCTAAAATTTAGGAACCCACTACACACAACTGAACTTCATGCCCCTAACTCGAATTAACTGAGCTAAAATCCTATTTTTTTAGGAATTAACTCAAGTAAACAGAAATTCAACTCATTAAATCAAATTGAGTGTTTTTAACTGAGTGAAAAGAGCCATGTCACCTCAGTTAACTCCTCTGAGTTGTCTACTGATGTGTAATTTTGAATTTCCACAATTTTAATTAAGGCAAAATCAAAATTGAGACTTTCTTGCTGCATTTTCAACACTCTCTCTCAATAAGAAAGGGATTATCAACCACCCTTATCCTGCACCTATGGAATGTACTACATGCAACACCTATCACTGTTGTTGTTGTTAGTGCAACATCTACAACTAAGAAGCATCCCAAAACAAAACTGAATCAATTATGCCTCCAACTGTCTACTGGGAAAACTGTGTTGTTGTTGACTCTGCTACTGAGCCTCCTGCTCTTTTGTCAACACTGTTTTTCACTCCTCATTATCTGACTAATAATGATCCTCCTGCTATTGAATATTGTGAGCCCATGTAGCAAGGTAATGGTCCACAAGGAGAATGCATCAACGGACCCTGCCCAAATTTTTGCAACTCTTGGACTAAGGATCTACATCACTCCACCTCACTCTTGAGAGTGTAGCTGCATGTATGAAAAATTCTGATCTACTCACACTGTTGCTACTGCTTTGTTGTTTCTTCCACACTATTGTTGCAACTACTACAATAATGAGTCTGATCTCCCTAGATCCTGAAGTACTAGCTTCCACAGGGTTTCTCCCCGTGAAACTAGACAACCTCTAAGTGGCGATATTCCTGTGGGAAATCTTGCTCCTCCTCATTCTATCAATATCAATGATCACAACTCCTTTTTGTGTCACTAAACATTGGCTCATTGATTTTCCCAGTAGTATCCTTCTAGCTCCATTAAGAAGTCTGCACACAGGGTCTTTTGGATCTGCCCTAAACTAAAGCTCCATAACTCTGCCTCCTAACAACTCATTAGTTCTTCAATGATCATTGCACATGAGAAATTCACTGACTAGTTTCTAGTGTGAATCCAACTCTGATACCATGTAGAAATTAATGTATAGATTCAAAATTTCTCATGAAATTTACTAAATCACAAGACTTGAAGTTAGTCTACTCATCTGCGGAAGCTAATTCACCATCTAAAATAAGAACCATTGACATGCAAAATAAAACATCACATGTGCAAAAAGATTTATCTAGGGGAAAGCAACTTCTCAAAACCCCTTACTATCTGTATTGTATTAATCAAATAATTTGGATGAATACAAGATGCTTGCTCAAGCTTGAGCACACCTGCACCTGTATCTTCTATCTTCTGCTTGACTGACTAACTTTGGCCAACACTTAGCCAATTTTATAGCCCTCCAAGCTCCTAATTCCTTGTGTTTTTCCTTGAGGAAATAGAACCCTATTGTTAGGTCCCTAAACTACTAGTGTAACCCCTTATTGTTATTAGTACAACCCTCTTATTATATTGTTGTGCACATTTAGTCCCCGTATTGTTATTATTGTGCCCCATAGAAGCCCACTATTGTTATTATTGTGCCTTTACATTATTATTGTTATGTCGGCTCTGATTATATTATGACCCCTTAGACTCCTATATATAGAAAGGAGGTTGTGTCATTTGTATCATCCAAGAATTGTTCATTTGTGTAATGTAAAGGAGGTTTCCCCCTCGAAGAGGCTGAATTCTAAGGCGTTGATCTATATTTTCTATCTTTTTGTGAGCTCGCTTCCTAACATTTGGTATCAAAGCTTTGGATTCTAGGGTTTTGCTGCTCCAAACAGGTCATCATGGAATTTTTTCTATCACTTTCTTTCTACAATGTTTCAGAAGCTAAAAAAACCCATTTGAGAAGAAATTGTGCTGAACCTTGGGCCTGAATTTCAGATCTTTTGTCGCTATATTTTAGGAGATACAGTCCAAGACATTTAGGGTTTCTGTAGGCCCTTGAATTACATCTGAAATAGGTGACCTGGGGAAATCGTCATAACTTTCTCTCTGAGAATCAGATTGAAATTTCATCAAAAGTTACAGAAATATGACATACTTTAATTTTATGTGTATTGTTTTCAGGTCTAAAGGTCAAAAACGTAACACATGGCACTTCTTACAAGTTCACTCTATTGAAAAAATATATAAGCAGGTCATCTTGGGAGATTGGGCATAACTCTTTCTTGTAGAATCCACTTTCAATTAGACTGGTGGCATTGGAAAGAGGATGCAGAGGGCTACTGCAGGTCGCAATGTCAGACCTTGCAGATCCGAAATTACAGAGTTACAGTTGTTTCAATATCGAGCTCCTAAAATCAAGAAAAGGCAATATGAGGAAGTTTGATGGCAAAGATCTGATAAATTGGATACTACTAATAGAACAATATTTTGATCTACATGAGGTGCAACTGTTACAAAATGTATGTATTGCATCTTTATATTTAGAACCGAACCAATCTTTATGGTATGAAGGGCTTTGTTCTCGTAAACCACTTGTCATGTGGTCAATTTTCACAGAGGAAATGATAGCACATTATGAGGATACAAAGAGAAACACCTTCTTTATCCAATTGATAAATCTCAAACAAAAGGGTTCAATGGCAGAGCACATTGAGGACTTTCAAAAATTGAATATAAGGATAAATGATATTCCATAGAAGCAAAGGATTGATGTATTCATAGGGACTTTAAAGGATAGCATTTAACATGAGGTTCGTCTTTGGGAACCTGATTCATTGGAGAAAGCATTCAGGTTGGCAAGAAAAATTGAAAGCAAAATTATGGAAACAAGGAATCCCACCACTCACAACTATAATTATGGAAGTGTTTTTTCTCCTAGCCTTCCACAACCTACAAGGTTTACACCACAACAATTGGAAGAAAAAAGAGAAAAAGGGCTTTGTTACAATTGTGATAGCAAATACACTAAAGGTCATAAGTGTGCTGAGAAGAAATTATTTTACATAGATTATGAAGAGGAGGAAGAAAAGGATCAAGAAACATCAAAAGAAGAGGATATACACCAGGAACCAACCCTAGAGAAAGAAAAAATGAATCCGACCATATCTTGTAAAGAATTGGCAAGAATTACCACTCCTCAAACTCTCAAGATAGAAGAACATATCAAGAAGAAAAAGGTTCAAGAGGTGAAAGATCATATCGAGAAAGATAAAATGAATCCGACCATATCTGGTAATGCATTGGCCGCAATTACCACTCCTCAAACTATCAAGATAGAAGGACATATCAAGAAGAAAAATGTTAAAGAAGTGAAAGATCACATCGAGCATCAAGAAATGAATCCGACCATATCTTGTAATGCATTGGAAGAAATTACCACTCTTCAAACTCTCAAGATAGACGAACATATCAAGAAGAAAAAGGTTCAAGCAGTGAAAGATCACATCGAGCATAAACAACAAGTTCTCCAACTTTTAAAGGATAACTCCACTTTGGTGCCGAATCGAGTGAAACAACAAGCAAATCAACATCGCAGTGAAAGAAGTTTTGATGTAGGCGGTTGGGTATTTTTAAGGCTACATCTCAAGCAAGCTATTTATGAGAAGGACATGTTGGCAATACTACATGCACTTAAGAAATGGCGACCTTACCTAATGGGAAGACACTTCAAGGTATAAATGGATCATGATAGTCTTACATAATTTTTAGAACAGAGATTATCTTTAGAAGACCAAAAAAAATGGGTCACAAATATGTTGGGTTATGACTTTGAAATAATCTACAAAAAAAGGGAAGAAAAATGTTGTTGTAGATGCACTCTCAAGAAAGGATGAGGATGTGGAAGCATTGTTTTGTGCTATTTCTATTATCCAACCAGATTGGATAGACAAAGCAAGGGATGAATGGAAGAAAAATGAAGAAGTGTGGCCACTCATTCAAAAGTTGTAGAAGATCCCAGTTCAAACAATATAATAAGGAGAGGGGCATGTTAGGCCCCTATACTACTAGTGTAACCCCTTATTGTTATTAGTACAACCCCCTTATTATATTGTTGTGCCCATTTAGTCCCCATACTATTATTATTGTGCCCCATAGAAGCCCACTATTGTTATTATTGTGCCCTTACATTATTATTGTTATGTCGGCTCTTATTATATTATGACCCCTTAGATTCCTATATATAGAAAGGAGGTTTTGTCATTTGTATCATCCAAGAATTGTTCAATTGTGTAATGTAAAGGAGGTTGCCCCCTCGAAGAGGTTGAATTCTAAGGCGTTGATCTATCTTTTCTATCTTTTTGTGAGCTCACTTCCTAACATTTATTAAATAGGAATTTCCCCTATTTTCTTGTGCAATTCCTTTGGGTTAATCCTCAGACCAATACAATGAACTATACACTCAATCTAGTATATAATTAATTGTACACTACCTTGGAATCTCCATCTCAACTGGGCAATTCGAATTCTCTACATGCATGATTTAATTTAGGTTGATTAATTAGTTATCTGGATGATCAATGAGTGTGGTTGAAATCCCACTTCCACAATTTGACCTTCCACTAGTTCCTCCAACAATTAGAACTAGTTTAACTGACCATAACTCAATTTATCTTAATTAAGTTGCTACAATTGAACTTAACTCAGCCTAGGCTCCTAAAATTTAGGAACTCACTGCACACAACTAAACTTCATGCCCCTAACTCGAATTAACTGAGTTAGACTCCTAATTTTTAGCAACCAACTCAAGTAAACTGAACTTCAACTCATTAACTCGAATTGAGTGTTCTTAACTAAGTGACAAGAGCCATATCACCTCAATTAACTCTTCCAACTTGTCTGTTGATGTGGAATTTCGAATTTTCTCAATTTTAATTAAGGCAAAATCAAAATTGAGATTGTCTTGCTGCATTTTCAACAAATACAAGAGAAAATTATTAAAATATTGAATGAAGAGACTTAGAATGATACTAGATGCAACTATCTAGATCCAAGTTTTAAAACAACACTGAAACCGTTTTTTATTGCATTCAAAACTGTATATTGATTTATTATATTCATTTTATTCATTTATAAATTATTTTTGTTTTATTACTTAAAGATACATTTGTCTATTTCATTAATGTTGAAGAGGAATATATATGGAGTACTAGAGACCTTCAAAATTTTCATTCAAAAAGTTATATTTAAAAGACAAAGAAAACACCATCTTCAAAATAGTGAACTTCATGAAACTCTTGTTCACTACATTTGGAATGGACTCGGCATTATCAAGTATCAAGTAATATTAGGCAATTGTGAAAATATTGCAAATTTTCTTTCTAAAAAAGATTACTCCCTAATTGTTATAAATGTCCCTCGTGGTTTCAATATCCAAAACATTGGACATGATAGTGAACCTTATAGTTACCAAAACTTCAATGTAGTGGTTATAGAATTTATGGAAAATACAACATCATCATTTTGGAGATTTGATTTCCTATCATGTATACAATTAGGAATAATACTATAAAGATTCAAAGGCAAAGAAGCAATTTTTTTTGTAAGACATTTAAATTGTGTTTTTAGTGATTAAAATTAAAAATAATTTCGATTTATTTACAAGTTAACTGATTTTTTTATTATTTCGTGTTACAGGAAAAAGCTGCAATTTTTTTTGTAAGACATTTAAATTGTGTTTTTAGTGACTAAAATTAAAAATAAATTCAGTTTATTTACAAGTTAACTAAATTTTTTATTATTTCATGTTATAGGAAAAAGCCTTGAATATTACTAGTTTCAGCAGAGATATATTTGCAAGTAATATTGAGATGGTATGCAAGTAATATTGAGATGGTACACACAACACGTTGGACAAAAGATAATACTTGTAATTCTATGCTTATGAATGGAAAAGATAGAAGGAAACATGGTCAAGTATTGTTTCATAGCGTTGTGGGAAGAAAACTAACCTACAAGGAAAAACATGTGATATAAAAAATTGTTAACATTTATCAAAAGCCAAATGCAAAAAATTGGATTTTGGATTTGTTCTCACGTTTATGTAAGTTTTTATGATATGAAATCAAGCTTCAAACTTTGTTAATTTTTTAGTTTCTATGTGTTTAGATTAATTTACTTAATTATTTATTTTGTATTTGGGGATTAAGTACAACACTAGCATGTTGTTTACAAAAATGACGAAATTGCATAACCATTAAAAACAACCCATTATAATGCAATTTTATTAATCAAAAAATTAATGTGATTAAAGTTCTTCTAGATGAAATGCAAGAAGTTGCTTTGAGGAAAAGAGGTTTAATGAATAGCGTGTGGCAAAAATGTCAAAGGAACTTGAGCCACTATTATATGGATTGCTTGGAGAGAAACATGTTGGGTGACTTGTGAACATCAAAGATCCAATGGAAGAGAAAAATGAGGCTCTTGCACATGACACATTTGACATATATGATGTTGTTGATTAATTTTAGGTTGTGCTTAAAAAGTAAGTTCAATTTAGCAAATTGATAATAAGTTATATGCATAATATTTTGACTTTGAAATTTATTGTAGGAATAAATATTCATTTATTGTTGTTTTACGATTAATATCTTATTATATTATTTTTTTAAAATAAGAGAATGTATGCTTCCATAGCCCATAATCATATTAATGGTGTTATTTCTGGATATTGTTACTATGTGAAATCTGATTGAGGATAGTGTCCAACGTTTTGGATGGACACTCCAACCATCCTTAGGAACCAACGAAGTAGAATTATTAGAATAAAGTGAGCATATAAGATTATAAAGGTGCGAAGAAAAAGAGATGTTAGGATTGCTAGGTCAAAAAGAAACGTTAGAATATAACCGACACATGGTCAATCAACAAGACTAGTGGGTAAAATACTATAATAATGAAAACCAATAAATAAAACAATTTGACAATTTAATTGTTTTAACGAATTCTAAATTAATTCAAAAACAAATGAAATTTATATTAAGTAATGCATTGATTAAAAAAATTATTAGGGGGGATGGAATATTAAAAGAGAAAAGGTAAAGAGGAAAGGGGAGGGAGGAGGCCCAACTAGAAAAGGGGGTTTTTTAAATGATTATCTTAATGAAAGAATTTTGTTATTAAATATTTGGTTGATTAAAGAAATAAAAATGAGCGAGAAAAATGAAAGGAAAGGGAAATATGAGAGGCTTGGGGGGAGATTATTATAAAGAAGATGATAAAAGTAAAAGTGATAATTACGATTATTAAAAACGGGGGAATGGGGAATTAATAAAAGAAAAGGAACGAAAATGTGAAAAACCATTGTTTAAGATTGTGAATTGGAGGTTTCCAAAAATCACTTAATTGTAGTCATCTTCCTGATTAAAGTTATTTGAATGTTTTTCGATTTCAAGAGCTTCATGGATAATCCTAGTGGAATAGAAGGGGTCGGGGGCAAGGATTTTAACTTGGTCAAAGCATATGAGATGTTTTGATTTGATGAATGTTCAACCAAAGTAGATTTTGAACAACGATTATGATACGCATCTGCTATGTGTTCTTTTAAACGGGTTCTAATGGATCTACCAGTTTGGCAAATACAAGAATGACCACTGGAGCATGGAATGTTATAAACTCTAGGGCTGGTAAGTGGATCTAGTTGACCTTTGGGAGATTTAAATAATTACTTTAAAGTCTTGAAAGGTTTGAAGACAATTTTAATGTTTTTCTTGGCTAAAGCTTTAGAGATAATAAACTCATTTTTATCCAATTATCCCCATAAAACCCTTTATTTGGCATATTATTTTAGGCAAAAAGCTTCTAAAATGTTATTTTTGCATTATATCTATCTTCAACATGTATATTTTTTTGTTAAATGCTTAAAATTAGTGTACACCAAGAGGACTCCAAAGATCAAGAGAGATTAGTTGAGCAAATTCAAACAAGGAGAGGAGTCAATGTAGAGAAGTAGGCTAAAGCAAACATATTTTCAATTGTCTAGTAGGTAGATTCATCTCACTAAGTGTAAATATGATTTTTGTGTATACCATACAACTATTAGTTTGACAATTTGTGAAATTTTCCCTGTAAGCATGGAACATTTAAATTAAAAAACTGATTTGAGGGTGTAATTATTGGTGTATCGTGTTTATGCTTCCATTGTTCATTTATAGCTATACATATGATTGTTGTATGTTCAAAAATATTTATTTATATAGTTAAATAAGTTCAAATCTGATTTATTTAATTAAGAGAAACAAGGGACACCAATCATCTAGGGCTTAAAAATTTATGCTTTTTCTTTGTGTTGTCAATCTTGTCCAATCTATTTTTTCAAAGGTGATAGTGTTAACAAAATTAGTTTTCACAAAACTCTGCATTCTCCTTTAGAGTAGAAAATGAGAATATTTTGCAAACATTTCATGAAACAATTAGTGGGCATCCTTTTAATTGTAACAAATGTTTTGTCAAATAGTTGATAGGCATCCATTGGCATTAGACACATATTAGTGAGTGTTGCTTAACTGCAATGTCATACTCCTAAACATAGTAGTTTTTTTTAGTAATTGTAACAAATATTTTGTCAAATAGTTGATATGAATCCTTTGGCATTAGACACATATTAGTGAGTGTTGCTTAAGTGCAATGTCATAATCCTGAACATAGTTTTTTTCTTTTTGTGAATAAGCAAAATTGGCAACTAGGCCAAGCTCCTACTCACATTACATAGGGTCGATTCTAACCACTATAACCTCCAAGGATACCAATGTAGCCCCTTGTATGGAACACAATGCTAATCAGAGATTTGAACCAGTGACATTGCAAAGAGTGAGCTAACAATACACTATCATCAACTGATCTACACCTCAAGGGCATGCTCCTAACCATAGTTATCATCAAACCTAGTTCAAGAAATCATGAGCACACGATCAATTAGTACAAAGATCTCTCAAATAGTCCAACCCAATTATGTCTCACTAACTTACAAAAAAAAAAACCGTATATGCTTTCAAGAAAGCATAATTGGAGTTCATGAACCCATAACACACATGGGGTTATATTGTGTATGATTATACATAAAACACTTACTTTGAGAGAGCTTATCAAAAGAAAGAAAAGAATCCATGCCAAGCTCGACCACAGATGGACCAACTCACATGGCAACAAACCAATAGTGCCAATTGATGAGTGGAAAAAGTCAACAACAAACACACTACCATTACATAAAGGATTCAAAACCAACACGATTAGAGGCAATTTCCGCATGGGAGGGTGAATCTTGGGCACAAAAATCTGATTAGATTATTCAAATTTATGACATTATTGAGTTAGGAAACTCTTTTGCACCCCAACATTCTTCAGGGTGGGCATGTTTCTTGAAGTAGTTAGATTTCATTTTGTTTTGCTTTCCTTTGAATTCCTCGCATCACATTTCAGCATTAGGTTTTAAAAGATCATTTTCTTTTTTGCATGTACATACAATTGTTTTATTTTTTAGTTGATGTACATACCATTGTTTATAGTTTCTTTTCAGTTTCATAGATTAGCTTACTTTTCAAGTCTTTCTAGTATTGCAAGTAGAACACGAAATAGTCGCCTTAATAAAACCTCATCTAGGATAGCCCACTACAAGTAACCAAGTACCAAGGGTCCTTAGGACGACTCATACAAATTCCAAATAATAATAATTGTTAAGGCAATGTCATCACAGTATCTTCAATTACAGTTCCAATCGGATGGCATATTTCCGTCCATAGCTTTCATAAGGCATTCTCAAGAGTGAGAAGGATTGATCCTGATTTGGAAGAATTGATACCTTTGTGTTTAACATTTTCGTTTGAAATGATAAAATATGTTTAAAAATGAACATCAAAAACCTTGAACAACATCAATCAACTTTGGAAACTTCTTGCACCATACCTAGTATTCTTTCCCAATCTGCCCCCTGAGCTACAAACAGAACATAATCTAAGCACTTCTCTTCTTTTCTCATTCATCCTCTTTGTTCTCTTTAGTAGTTTTCTATCTCCTTCCTGCGTTGATCCTTCCCTTTTTTTTCATTTTTTTACCATTTTCCCCTTTAACCTTTTGCCACCTCAAATTCTCACTCCAAGGTTAGAGTTGCACCCACCTAGCACATCTTATTGTCATCAAAATGACCTAATCTGCTTTGCAACAGATTTTGTCGTCAACAATTACCATACTCTCCTGCCTTTCACTATCCTTATTATAGATTTGCTATGCTACCAGTTATTCAATTTATTGATGTTGCCAATCATCAAGGTCAATAAAATTTATCTTGTATGGATCACAACTCAAAAATAATGTTCAGTAGACTCTGCTTCCAAGTACCCATATTAAAGGAAAAGATTGTGTTCCTATGTTTTGACCAACATAGCTATGGTCAGTAAAAGGTCTAGTGTCACATGATGGCTGAATTTAAAAAGTGAATGGTTAACCAGTCATCAATGACCAGACTTGCGTTTATTTAAATCCAAGGATCAAGGATTTTTTGAGGGAAAAAATAAAGAATGGAGCAATAACTCAAAAAATAATGCATCTGGTCTCCTCTGATTAAGAGGAACTGTAAAGAAAAGAGATCTAACCTACTCATTGGGGAAAATCTTTCAGATAGCCTAGGATATGGCCTATATGTTTATCCCTACGGCAAGCTTAATACTAGTATGTGAGGAAGTAGCTAACATTGGAAATCATAACGCATGGATTTACCAGATGTAAACGTATTATGCATATGGGTTAAGTTATTTCAATACCAACTCTGCTTGGCTAGTGCAGAATAAGTCATTGTAACGTCAAGCACGTTGTGTTAGATGGGGAATCAAGTGAACTTTCTTCACGAACTAGGTTCAATCCCCTGGAAAACATAGTGCCATGTTAATGTGGAAAATCATTATGTAAACTTGTGATATCTCATAGTTAACTAAGCCTTTGCAGTTTGTCTTAGGTAGTGTATCTCAACAGACGAGGTGACAATGATTATGATGAATCCCATATATATCTACAAATTTGTTATATCAATGTATGATGCTTTGAAATACGAACTCGGCTACTATTGGAAATTTGGAAGTGCATGCTTTAGTTGACTTGAATCCTGATGTAAGTTGGATTTAGCTTTGCCCACTTTTATGTACTTCATAAAATCATTTTTCAGTGGAGAAGAAGCGATCTGCTTGCAAAAGGCAATGCGGATAGTATTGGGTTTGCCATTATAATTATAATACAGTGAATACAGATGAGTGATTTTTTATAATAATAAAGAGCAGTTCCTCTGGTTTGTCAGGAATGGTGATTCAGCCTCGGTACATGAAGTAATAATGGTGTAAACAGTAAGATACAAAGAAAAATTCCAGCTAGAGCTACAGATACAACAACTTACATAGGAGAAAAGCTGCCTCACGTAAAAGATGTTAGTAAGCAAATCACTATACAGAGTATGACAGCTAGCTGTCTTATTTGAAATAATTGATCTGAATAGTTACAATTTGCTTTGGTTAATCACTTGATCACATATTGTGATAGCACAATCGGTAAGGCTATATTACACTTTTCTTCTGCTATAACATGTGAGAAGTAACTATGGCAAGTGCATTCTCAATGCAAATGCGTCGAGAATTCGGATCAAAGACTGGATTCTATTCACTTCTTGTTCAATATTGACTTGTTCGACTTACTCAGAACTAGTAGCTGAAGCTGATCATATAGTGCAAGAACTCCAGCCCCTGCTACTCCTAACATAATATTAGCTGTTACTCCTCTGAAGAGGGCACTGATGCCCTCCTGATGTACAATCTGTTGAAAAGCATGGACGGTGTTGCTATATTTAGTAGCTTCCCCTGAAGTCATCATCATTCTGCGTCTAAGTGTATCAAAAGGATATGCAATAATACCAGAAATTGTTGTCACACTCCACCCTAGCATGAAACTAACAAGAAAATTTCCCTGCAACACCAACATCATCAAGTTAATCACAACAGTGCCAAGAAGAAAACATAAGTTTAAAAACTCATTCTGAATCATTGGAAGTAAACCTTCCGAAACATATTCATCACAGTCAATCAACAGAGACGATAGAACTAAGTTACTAACGATAGGATGCAAACCCCAAGTTGTGACCCCAATGTGAATCTTAAAAGTTCTTGCTGCAACTACTCTAATGTCCTTTGCAAACAGTGAAAATACCTTGTGCAGTCCATATCTAGAGAGTTTCAAACAATCCAAGCACTACTTCAATAATTGAGGAGAGCCATACACCAGCACTGATGAGACCCCTAGTGATTAGGTAGATATTCAAACTTCTACTCACACCAAAACATGTTTTTTTTTTTCTCGATAAAGGCTAAATCTATTAAAGGAAAATCAAAATAATGTTACAAGGAAGTTGAAGCCTCAGGCAAGAGCAACTGAGAGCATTCAACGCAGCAAAACTGTCCCAAGAATGGGAGAACCAGTTACAGTAATCAAGGAGCCAAACATTGGAACCGGAATACAACGATAAGATCATAGGAACCTGAAACTGTCAAGACCAGAAACAAGAAACAGAGACGCTAACCAAATCCGCAGAAGAGCTACAGGCTGCCGCCCCACCAGGAAAAAAGAACCAAGCTACCAAACTGCCGAGGGTAAACCAGAACCACCATCCCAAAACCGCCTGAACTTTAACCAAAAGAACCACTAGAAAGAAACTGGGAGGACACGAAAATGTCCAGGTGGCATCACATTTCCACGTCCTGGTCCGGAAGCTCCTCCACAACCGGGCAAGCATTGCCATACCAAGTTTCTTCATCCCTAGCCACGTCACCAGCACCACTGCCGCCTGGAGGAACCGACGAGGGACGGGTGTCGCTGGAACTACCTGCAATGGCCATCGAGACATAGGCTCCATGAGAGCTGCCACCTGGTGGCTGAGAGTCGCCAGGAGCACCACCCTCGTCATGCTGCTCACCATGCCCTTCCACCTTGCCTTCATCTGCCAAATTCTGCTCAATGCCATGGCTGCCCGCCCTTCTGTGACCACCCTGAGAAAGATCAGCCGAAGTGCTCTCTGTAGCTTGAGGCGGAGCCTCTTCTTCAGAAAAGATAACAGTGATATTGGCCGTGATGATGGGCCTGTTTAGGCTGCTCTGAAACTTAAAGTGAGTAGACTGAAAAGCATTATGCGGGAAAGGCCTGCAGGAAGTGCTGGGAGGAGGCGAATTCGCCTGAGATAAGGGCTGAGTAGCAGGGGGCGGGGGTTGATCGACAGAGTGAGCCGTCTGAGAACACCCACGACCACCACGGCACCCTCCATGGCGGCTTCTCATGCGATGACGGACCATGGTGAGGCCACGGAGGGAAAGCTCAGAAAAACAGGAATCTTTGGAGGGGAGACGAGACAACACCAAGAGAATTCGAGCAAAGTCCAAGGAACAGGCCTGAGAATGGAGAGAGGGAAGCGCAATTCCAACAGCAAGAGCCACCAAGAGCGACCCACTGAAGGCTGAAACCGACCTGCTGCAGAGAAATGCTACAAGGGACGGGCAGAGGCAAGAAGACGGGGAGTAAATACTGGGATGGAGAGCCGAATTCGCCATGATTGTACCAGCAATTGCCTTGCCTCGGACAGAGTGAGCACTTAAGTCAATCTTCAGGTAGAATCGCTCTCGCCTTAGGTGAGCCAGGTTGAGGCAGATTTGAGCATGGAGAACAGCGCTATTCTGCAGCTGGCAGGACCGAGCGCCTGCACCCTTAATTAATTCCATAAATTGACATTTAATTCACCCGCATCCGGGTGCTCTTCCCCTTCCTGTTTCATTTCATTCTTCACAAGGTTTTGGAATTCTGTGAGTTGGGTTTCAGAGGCCAATCTGGAAATTGATCCTGTGTGAAGATCCAATCCACATTCAACTCCAAGGTTAGCAAGTAAGTCAACTACTTTATTTCCTTCCCGGCGGATGTGCTTAAGAGTGATCGCCCTGTGAGAGGAGAGCCAGCATTCAATGAGCTCAAGCCTTCTCGCCATTCTCCAGCTGTTGCTCACTTTACTTGAGGGAGTTCCTTGCATAATTTTGGAGACCATATTTATGATGATCTGAGAATCGCCTTCTATGATAAGCGGAAAGAGTCCCTTGTTATGAGCTAGAATGAGACCCTGCCAAAGACCTTCCAATTCAGCCGAATTATTGGTATCCCATCCTTTTGATCCTAGGAAGGATAGAAGAGGAGCACCCTTATAGTCTCTGAAAATCCCTCCAAAGCCCGAATTACCTGGATTACCTTTCGAGGCCCCATCAAAGTTTAGCTGGAACATTTGCTTGGGAGGGGGGAGCCACTTTTCAGGTGCACGACCCAACAGAGGCGTTGTTCCTTTGGCAACATGTTCTTGATTCCACTGAAGGTTCCAATTAGCCCAGATGTTTTGTTCTTGGGGGATGGTAGGAAGGTCCTCCTGATACCAGGTATGGAGAGAGATGGTTTCCTTGATATTTTGGCAGATAATTTTCCAAAGATTCTCCAAAGGCGCAGAATGATCCTTGAAGATTCTACGATTTCTTTCCTTCCAGATGGTCCACATGAGGAAGCCCGGAATGAGCTTCCATAAGAAATTTAAAATCTTGCTTTGATAAGGATTCCGATCCTAGTTGCGAACTGTGGCGATGATGTCTCCATGTATTCTTCCTTCCTTTTGGCATCGGAAACTGACCTTTTCCTAGAGCTTGCGTGCAATATGACAGGAATGCATGAGATGCTTTACAGATTCCTCCTCTTATCTGCAGTTAGGGCACCTAGAGGGCCCATGATAGTTCCTCTTCCTGAGATTGTCCCATGTGAGGATCTTGTTATGACAAAGGAGCCAGAGAAAGGTGGAAATTTTCGGCCAGTTGGTAGGGTCCCAAACTTTGCTCCAGAGAGGGTCTTTCACCATATGTTCCTTGATAATGATATTATAAGCCTCTTGTAGTAAAGGTACCTTTTTCTTCATATCCCCATCTAAGGATATCCCTTTCGTTAGAGAGTTGTATTCTCCTTTTCATTAATTCTGAGTCAAGAGTTTGTTGAACTTGTGGAGTTCCTTGTCTTAGAATTTGATCTGCTTTGATCCATTGCCTGTATCCTTGAGTTGAAGAGGGATTCCAAAAGTTTTTAACCTTATCATATGTCTGCATATCCTGCTCCAGAAGTTGCAAATGAGAAATTAGGTCCTTTAACTTGGGCATCTGCTGCCAGGAATCTTCCCAAAATCTTGCAGTGTTGTCGTTCTTAACTTCCCAGAAACTATGCTGTTGAATGAGGCTTCTATGTTGCTTGGCCGAATTCCAGATTAGGGAGCCCATGCTAACTTCTGACATTCGTATTAGTTCCTCCGTTGGGCGATTGCTTGCATACTTTGTTGTCCAGAGAGTAGCCCAGGGGGTGAGTGGCGCAGTAAGCCATTTCCACCAAATACGGGCCCCCATGACCTCATTGCTATAAGAAGGATCCCTTAATCCAGTACCACCGCCGCTCTTTGGAAGACAAACTGTGTCCCATTTGACAAGAGCCCATTTGCGTTTGTGACCTGTGCTGCCCCAGAAAAAGGATCTTTGGAGATGCTTGATTTCTTTGAGAACCCATTTGGGAGCCGCGAGAATGGAGAAAAGATAAAGCGGCATGGAATGAAGAACGGCTTTTATAAGGACTAGACGACTCGCCATATTTAGGGCTCTGTGTGTCCAAGAGGAAAGGCGAGCCTCCAATTTTTCTAGGAGGATCTTCCATGAGGAATGCTTCAAGGCCGAGGCAGTCAAAGGAGCTCCTAAATATTTGGAGGGAAGGACGGCAATAGAAAATCCAAGAATGCGGGCTATAGCTGCTTGGGTAATAGCAGGGGTATGGAAAAAGAATATCTGGGATTTGGATTTATTGATCGTAGCTCCTGAGGCATCCGAGAAATCCGTCAGTAAAGATTTGAGCTGACGAGCTTCCTGGACGGAAGGATGACCAATCAACAAATTGCTGGTGAGTGAAGGCGGAAGAGTTGTGAAGTGACAAGCCTCTAAGGAGCTGAGATTGCTGAGCTAATTTAATGCTTCGGCCCAATCCTTCTGCCATAATCACGAAAAGGAATGGGGAGAGAGGGTCTCCCTGCCTAATTCCCCGAGAAGGATGAAAAGGAGAGGAGGGAATACCATTGATCAGAACAGAAAAGAAGGAGGAGGATAAGAGACTCATAACCCATCTTACCCAAGGAGGAGCAAAACCAAAAGCAGTTAGAGTTTTTTCAATGTACAGCCAACTTAAGCTGTCAAAAGCTTTTGAAAGATCTATCTTAAGGAGCATACCTGGCTTCTTGGATTGCTTCAGGGAATGGATTATTTCATGAGTTAGGATGATACCATCCGTAATCTGCCGACCTTCAACGTATCCAGATTGCTCAGGCGAAATAATGAGAGGAAGCAACAATTTGAGCCTGGAAGCGATGATTTTGGAGACTATCTTGTAGATTATATTGCACAGAGCAATAGGCCTGTATTTGTCGGGAGTACTGGGCTGGTCTTCCTTGGGAACCAGGGCAATGAATGTGGCATTCAATCCAGGAAACATCCATCTTAAGGTTCTTGATTCCTCAACCACCTGCCAAACTTCCGTTTTTATCAGTTCCCAAAAATTGTGGAAAAAGTTGGAGGTAAATCCATCCGGGCCTGGTGCCTTCCCCGCTTTCAGCTGACGAACTGCCGTTTCAACCTCCTGTAAGTCTACAGGCCTGAGAAGAAGTTGGTTATGCTCCTCTGAAATAATTTTGGGAATATTTCGAGTAATTTTTTCTATGGCTCTCGATCTGTCTACATGTGGCTCTTGATGCGCTTGCTTGAAATAGTTTAGAAGTTCGCTTTCAATTTCTTCATGTGTTTCCACCTTAGCCCCCTGCTCATTTTGAATGTGAGTTATGTTGTTATTCATTCTGCGTTGGATGGTGGTACTATGAAAAAATTTTGTGTTTTTTTCGCCATCCTTAAGCCATCTTATTCTCGATTTTTGCCTCCATAGCGTTTCTTCCTATTTAGCCCTCTCTATGATTTGCGCCTCAAGAACTTTTTCCTGTTCTGACAGGTCATCGGAACGGCCTTCAATGATAATCCTCTGCTGCAGACGTTTCATATCTTGATCGAGGGCGCTCTGAGCCTGGAATATATTACCAAAAGAAGTGTGATTCCATTGTTTGATCTTGCCTTTGAGATGCTTGAGCTTCTGCTGAAATTGAAACATCTTTGAACCACTTGGAGGGGAGAAATTGTTCCATTCTGAGTTAATTAAGCTGTTGAAATCCGGATGGGACATCCAGAAAGCCTCGAAGCGAAATGGTCTTCGGATCTTGTTGCCAGGACGAGTCCATTGAAGGGAGATTGGCCAGTGATCAGATCCCGAGTAAGGCAAGATGGAAGCAGCAAAGTCTCCTCCAATATGAATAGCGTTGTCTGAAAGCAAGAATCTGTCCAAACGGGAAGCGATCTGATGCAGCCCTACTCTTTTGTTGCTCCAAGTAAAGAGTCCATTATTGAAAGGCAGGTCAATAAGCCAGTTGTTCTGAATAAAGTCTTTTAGGGGTTTCCCTTCCTGATTTCCTCTGTTCCTGCCTCCCTTTTTTTCTTCCAGCCTAGTGATCATGTTGAAATTGCCCCCTGAAATCCATAATGGGTGCGGCCTATCAGTGTTGATAGCTGAGAGGGTGTTCAGGATTTCTGCTTTATGCATAGCCTCCTGGGGGAAATACACATTGGTTAAAAGCCCGTGTATATTTGTCCCTATGATGTGAAAAATTGCTTGGATGAAATTCTTATTTGCATGGATGTTGTTGATCCTAATAGCTCGGGAGTCCCATAAGATTGCAAGGCCTCCAGATGCCCCATCGACATCCACAGCAGCGGTGAGTCCTCCTAGCCAAACTTTTGCTGCAATTCTTTCCAGAGCGCTTGAATTGCATTTGGTTTCTTGCAAGAAAAGGATTTGTGGTTTTTCTTGCATAATCATGTTTTTAAGTAGTCTACCTTTCCCTGGGCCATTGAGCCCTCTGATATTCCATGATATTAACTTCATTGGGAAGGATTATGAAGGGAGTTATAGTACTTTGTTAGCTTGGAGTACCTGCCTGACTCCACTAACATTTCTCCTATTCTGATTGTTCGTTGGAGGTCTGTTTTCCTTCCACGCTTTTTGTTATCTTTGGTAATGAATCTCCCATCCCAAGGGCTGCCAGTCTGAATACCTAAAGACTTTTGCCTTTGTGCCCGTGAAAGGACCTCCTCCAGATTCTCTAGTTGTCGGTCTGGAATTTTGTCAAAAAATTTTGTTCTACATGCCTGCTCTAGGCCCAGAATGTCTAGTTCCCCAATATCTATACTTTCGGGTTCCTCCTCCATGTGCTGAGATTCATTTAATTCTTCAGTTAGTTCTTCTGCTATTCTAGAATCAGATTGTAAGTTGTCTACCTCCATTCCTTGAGTATTCCATGCTGGGATCTTGTGCTTATCTGAGGAGGAGGTATCGTGGGGTAGAGGATCTTCTTGGAGCGTCTTGGAATCTACATGCTTCGATTGTTTGTTCTTCGTTGCCTCCTTCTCTGGGTGAGCGGGAATTTCAGAGCTAGGGTCATTCTGACGAGCTAATGCTTCAAAGTTGTTGCTCGTTGAAGGCTTGGAGGAGCTGGGTTGAGGCATTTTGGAATTTGAAGCCGATTTCTTGTGGCTTCTCCTTTGACTGGCCACTTTGGTGAAGCCATCAGCTTCAGGCATATCTGGTCCAGCTGGGAATGAGGGTTTTTGAGATAAAGGACAGTCCCTGAATAAGTGACCCAGGGCATGACATCTTCTGCACCTAAACGGCACATGTTCATAATCAATCAACTGAACCCATTCAACATCGTCATGGAATAAACTTACCGCATCCGGAAGGGCCTTGTTGAGGTGCATGTAGACGCAGATTCGTGCGTAGGAGGTATATCTTCGGATTTTTGTTTCCTCTGCAACTTTTATAAATTCGCCCAGAACACTGCCAATTTCTTGTAGAGAAGTTTCATCCCAATACTCCACGGGAAGCGAATACAATCGAATCCAGACTGGAGCCCAACTAAGATCCTCCTTATCAGGGTTGAAGTGCTCTACCCATCCTCTGAGAAACAGGCCGGCGGCATTGAAGAAATAGGGCCCTCCATCCAGAACCCTGTTCCGGTCTTCCAGGCAGTTAAAAATGGTTGTGAAGAACCCTTTAGGCCCCAGCTGCAGGGTGATATGTCCTTTTGGGTTCCATTTCGTTGTTATCCATCCACGCAGCGCCTTCTCAATCGACCAAAGTCCTATGAACTTGCCTATCAGAGCATGGTCCCTCATATACTGTATCTGAGCATTGATTCTGTGGCCTGGAAGTACTACTTTCGGACGTTCAGTAGCCACGGGCTTGCATGTTGTCGAGTTGACCTTGGGTTGTTCTTTGTTATCCTGTTTTGCCTTTTGTGAGTTCAGATCCGTGCTGTTCTCACTCTGATCCTCTGAGTTGTCGCCTTCCTTATTCTTTTGCCGCTCTTCATCGTCCATTGGGGGAGGCGCTGCACCCTCCCCCTGGGGGGGATTCATGAAGTTCGAAACTGTCTTGCTGGGATCGAAAAGTCGTGTTGCCATCAATGTTAGCAGGTCTGCAACTGTCTGGAGAGTCCTGTCATTGCAGAGATCACCGAAACCCTAGAGTGCAAAGACCCCGCTTGAGATCAGGCAATTCCCACCAAAACATGTTGAAGTCATTCTCCTATTTCAATTTTCAGGATAACATGCACTTTAACTAGTACTCAACTTGATATGTCAAATTGGAAAAGTTCACAAATTAAAACAAAAAATATAACGTACATCCTCAGATGTGTTCAATAAGACAAAAGGATCTTTTCTATGACAGAACAATATAGTGGCACCACCTCCTAAGGGTCAAAAGAATCCTCTAATATCCAGTATCAAAGTCCATAATTGATTGCAGTTTTTCAAAATGATATTCTGCATTTCCCTGACTCTAGGTCAAAAGATTGTCTCAAGTTTCATTGAATGCCATCTACTGAAAGCAAGCAAGGCCTGGAATTTGCATCCCATGAAATCCTGTGTGAAGTCTTTTTTGCTTCCAACTTACACAAGTTAATATTGGTTGTATAAGACAGCATAACATCAACTAACACCATGTGTCGATATTGAAATTATAAATTTTGTTGCATATTCCATGTAAACTTGCTCTCTTGATTTAGACCTTTCATGTCAAGAATGTGAGGGAATCTATTGCTTAACCCAATCTTTGATCCTACATATAACTGTTCTATTTTTGAAATTTTAAATACCATTGCAATTATTGGTTATTATTCTCCTATCTTTTCAGATTATTTGTCAACTGCAAAATACTTGCGGAAAATACTGAATAAAACACAACGGCAACTTCACTGAAAAATAAATAACCATGGGAACTGAGAAAATTATACACACACACACAAATAATGGACACCAATATTTTTGGACAAATGTCCCTAGAAAAACTCCGAAGAGAAAACCAGTGTAGTAGATGAGGGTCTTAATTATTAATTCTTCAACAAAATTATTACCACTGGTTGTCGTGGAATGAAAAACCTCGGACAAGAAACAAAAAAAAACAACAACAACTAATCACTTCTACCTGTCTCCCTGACCTTCTAGAGGCAATCTGTCCCACCAAAACCAATTCGGCCTCCCTCTAACGTTGGTTTCGGCTCACATGTGCGACCCGACAAATAAATTCAGACCTCTTGGAAACTTGCACTAGCTAGGAAAATTATCTCGGCCTCCACTGAAAATCTTGACCTCGGTTGGTAAATCAATCCTCCTGTGCAAATCAATCTCTCCCATGCAAATTTCCTTGCTCCGAAATTTCTCCCCCTCTAATCAATTCACACTACCTACTAGGGTAATTAACACCCCTTGCTAGAGCAACTCACACTCCTAGAAAATCAGCCTCTCATTGCAGAAAAATCGATCTCCAACTCTCCATGGAAATCTTTGTTAAGAATCTCTCCTGCAATCTCTGTTGAAACCTTTATTGTTGATGTCCCTGCATTGCCTTTGCACCCTTGCTATCACTGCAACTCTGTGTCTCGATGTGTTCTCCAAATGCCCATCGATTTCCTCTTATAATCTCTCATTGACGAATCAATGGCCATGATCTAATCACAATCGATGGCTAAGATCATCTTGACCCCATCATGTGACATTTCTGGAAGTCTCTAGAGGAAAATTGATTTACCCCTATTAATGCTGATTAATTAAGTTATTTTCCTGAGTTAGACTTAGGAAAATTAATTAACTTCTTAACTAAATCTAATCAATTCCTTTTCTCACGAAACCAATTCTGAGTATCAGAGAAAATGTGTTCCCTAGCCTCATAGACATAAACTGAGACTAAAACACATGTCCGAGCTACATAAACTAACACTTCCTCTTAGCGAGGAAGGTGTTCTGCATAACACCCAACTTGTCTCTAAAGAAGATGAACCTCGCCTTCCCAAAGCCTTCGTCAGAATATCTACTACCTGCTCATCTATAGGTATATATTGTAGCTGGACAATCCTGTGCTGCACAAAATCCTTGATGAAGTGGTACCTGATGTCTATATAATTGGACATGTCGTGAAACACCAAATTCTATGATAACTTGATGCAACTCTAATTGTTGCAGAGTATCACTGTAGTCGCTATCCTCTAACCAAACAAGGCTACCAGCAGCTTCCGAAGCCATATGGCCTAACATGTAACCATGCTTGTTGTTATGTACTTTGCCTCGGTTGAACTCTATGCCACAGACTTCTGCTTCCTGTTGTACCAAGAAACAACTCCTAATCTCATGCTAAAGCAACACCCTCAAGTGTTTTCTCGATCTACTGTGTTTCCTACCCAGTCTACATCAGTATAGCCCACCAATCTGACACCATCACCTCTAGCATACTTGATCCCATACTCGATTGTGCCATCGTTGATTTCTGGTAGAATCGGATGTGCTCTAAGCCTCAAATTTTGCAGGGAGGCTTGGACACATGTATTCTACAATACCCAGAAATCGTTTTGGGAAATTCCATCCGGAATCAGTTTTATTAAAATAATTAATTTTTTTAATGGAGGCCTAAGTCTAAACTTAGGAAATTAAAATAATTAAAGGGTATTAATCAAACTATGGGTGAAACTTCTAGAAGAAGACGAGGATCAATCCAAAATGATCTGAGCCATTGATTAGGATCTAATCTAGGTCGTTGGTTCTCAACAGAAGGATTATAAGAGGAGGCTTGATGGGCATTTGGAAAACACATCGAGTGGGAGATCATAGATCGAATTTTTGAAGTGAGCAGCGCAGCAATTTCTAAAGAGATTCGAAGTTATTTCTTGCAAAGAGGGGCAAGGATAGTTTTGGTTGGAGATTTCTCATGTCCGGCAATACTCAGCAGAGGAGGCAGAGAGAGATCCAGGAGAGGCAATGCAGAGCCTTGAGGAGATCCATATTTTTGTTGGAGAGATCGATTTCTAAAGCCGAAAGTCGGGGTGTGAGACTGGTGTTAGGATATTCCGACACATAGGATATAGTTAAGTTCAACTTGGTCTAGTATAGAGTTAGGTTAGAGTTAGGTAAAGTGTGTTTCTTTACCGTTGTACATTTTGTAACTTACAATCCGACGGTCACGATATGTAGTGATCCGACGGTTCACTCTCACCTCGGTATTACCGACACTTGATCCGTGGCTTGACACCCGATTGGTCCATGAGTTCTATTTAAAGCGCATGGAGGGTCATTGTTCGGGTAATCCGTGCATGAGAGAAGCTTATGTAAATTTTCATTCTTTGATTAATAAATTGTCTGTACCCACGTTGGGACAGGCCGTGGACTGTTTTCCTCCTTGCACTCTGAGGGTTTTAACCACGTCAAAAATACTGGTGTATTGATTTGAGATCTGGTTGTGAGCGGTGTCCTCTTGGTATTCTTTCTGAGGAACTTACCCTGTAAATTCCTACATGGTATCAGAGCTATTTGAGGGCCGCGTCCGTTGGTGATCCAAATCTGAAGCCGGTAGAACTGCATGCGGCTGTCGTTTCCTAGATCTGCTGTTTCTGACTGCTTTCGGGCCGAGAGGACTGCTCTGTTGCGTTCGGAGCATCTGTTTCAGTGAGGAACCCCTTTCGTTTCACGCGAAAAGGTTTCCGGTAGCCCTAGCTGCGTCATTTTTCAGATCGGGAGGTATACAGTGTTTTTTTTGCAGTTTACTGTCATTTTCTCTCTGCTTATTTCGGTTTCGGTTTATTTAGCCTTTTTTTTTTCCGGATCTATACCTTTCATTTCTGCGTATGCTCTTTGCCCTGCGACTCTGTGCGATCTGGGCAAATCAGAAACAGAAAGAAAGGATTTTTCTCATGCGTATGCTCTTTTCCCTGCACCTTAGTGTGATCTCGGAAAATCAGAAACATTGAGAAAAATATTTAGTTTTTCGGCTAAAAGCTAACTTTGAGATTTTTTTTAAAATTTCTAGTTTTTTGGCTAAAGCTAACTTCGAGCCGTAAGGTTCGTTTTTCTTTGGATATTCGTGTTGGGTTTTGTGTTTTGTGTTTTGTAGGGGAAAAGAGTCTTCCCAAGGCAAGCACGCAAATCGAGGCCCCCCCTCTCTCTCTCTCTCTCTCTCTCTCTCTCTCAAATATTTTGTATAGATCAATTGGTTCAAAGACCTTTTAAGAGAGTAGAGGTCTTGGGTTCAAGTCTCCATTTTGTGGGGGCGGATTTTTTCATTCCCGCACATTCGCGCACTTTGCCGGCAACGTCAACAATTTTTTTTCAAAAAGCCATAACTTCTTCATCCGGAAGCCTTTTTCAGAGCCGTTTTTTTTAAAACCGCCTATTTTTTCGAGATCTATCCATTGGACCACTTACTTTCAGCATCTTCAGCTTCAGTTTTTTTTCAAAAAATGGAAAGTCCATGCCAAGTCATTCTTGACAGCACTAACTACTTCCAATGGGTAGCCTACATGGGAGATTTACTTAGAAGTAAAGGTCTCTTCAGAATAGCCACAGACCAAGAGAAGAAACCCAAAGATGAAGACAAGGCCGAAAAATGGGAAAATAGACAAGATCAAGCACGTGGTTTGATAGGAATGTCTGTTTCTCCTGATCTTAGATTCCACATTGCAGAAATTGAAACTCCTCATGAAGCATTAGAAAAACTTGCTAAAGTTTTTGGGATTAAAAATGAAATTAGAGCCCATCAACTTGAGAATGAGTTGCTTACTTTGGATCCTAATAATTTTTCTTGCATTGAAGATTTCTTGTCCAAATTCAAGACCCTTAGATATCTCTTGGAAGGTGTTAAAGTTAAGAAAGAAGATGGTAACCTTATTTATTCCATCCTTACTAAGTTGGGACCAGCCTACTCTGTATTTGTTTCCACTTTCCATTCTACCAGGGAAGCTTTCATTTGTCAAGGCAAAGACTACAAGCCCCCTTCCTTTGACTCCTTTTGTGATTCCTTAATAAGAGAACAAGAAAAACTCTTACACCTTGGTCTTCTTAATCTTGGAAACTCTTCCTCGAAAGCGTTAGCCGCCCAGCAGCAACCAAATTCAAAGAATCCTAAGAAGTCTTATCCTCAAAGGAATGGTCCTAAACCAACTCAGCCTCAAGATGAAAGATCATTTCAGCAAAATGACAAGACCAATAAAAACAAATGGAAGAAGACTGACAGACATTGTAACTTTTGTAATCGAGATGGCCACTTAGAATCTAAATGCTTTAAGAAGATGGAAGCCTTGGAAGCCGCAATGAAGAAACATAACATCCATCTGGAGCCTACTTCAACTTCAACTTCCGGAACGGCATTTTCTGCATGTCATCGTCAATCATCTCAGTCTGGTTATGCATTAAATGTATCTTCTTCTTCTTCTCATTCTCATGAGTGGCTCATTGATTCTGGAGCCTCTTGTCACATGGCCAAAAACCAAGCCATGTTTTCTTCTTTAAATGATTGTAACACCAAAAATATATATGTTGGTGATGATAGATCTCTTAATGTTGTAGGGACTGGAACTGTTCATCTAGACAATGGTCAGTTCAATGATGTATTATGTGTTCCAAACTTATCCTGCAACCTTCTATCTGTCTATCAGATAACTCATTCAGGTGAAGGTAAAATTGTTGAATTTTCACCTCATGATGTTGTAATCAAGGATCTAAAAGATCCTAAACAGATTCTAGCTACTGGTCTTGCTGATGATTCCAAAAGGTTGTATAAGTTTCACAACTTTGGGTCATCCCATCTTCCCTCAGTATTTGTTGCTCATAATGATGAAGTGAGCAAACTTTGGCATGAGCGGTTTGGTCACTTAAACTATCGCTCCCTTCAGCATCTATGTAAAGAAAATATGGTGACAGGTCTTCCTATGGTATCTTGCAAAGATGGTGTTTGTTCCGGATGTGTACTCGGAAAACATCATCGGGACAGTTTTGACAAACGTGCCTCTTGGCACGCCTCAGCCCCTTTACAGCTTGTGCACAGTGATTTATGTGGTCCTCTTCCTGTTGCTTCATTCTCTGGCTGCAAGTACTTCTTAACTTTCATTGATGATTTCTCCAGACGCACTTGGGTATACTTCTTAAAACTCAAGAGCGAAGTATTTACCACCTTTTTGGCCTTCAAAGCATTTGTTGAAAAACAATCTGGACATCAAATTCTTAAGCTAAGAACTGATAATGGTGGAGAATATGTTAAAAATGCATTCATCAACTTTTGCACCGAAAATGGAATTCAAATGCAACATACTGTTCCATACACTCCACAACAAAATGGTGTAGCTGAAAGGAAAAATCGCACCTTAAAGGAAATGGCTAATTGTATGCTGCAATCTAAAGGACTCAGTCTTAGTTTTTGGGCCGAAGCAATTAATTGTGCAAATTATATAATCAATCGCACTCCTACTAAGGTTCTAGAGAATATCACTCCAGAAGAAGCTTGGAGTTCCATTAAACCAGATGTAAGTCACTTTCGTGTGTTTGGAAGTGAAGCATGGGCCCATATTCCAGATGAAAAGCATAAAGCTTTAGAACCTAAGAGTGAGAAATGTACTTTTGTTGGATATTCTGAAGATGTAAAAGGCTATAGACTTATTCCATTTAAGTCCAAAAATGTTATCATTAGAAGAGATGTAAAATTTGATGAAAATAAATCGGCCTGCGAGCCTAGTCCGGCGGATGTGCCACCTCTTCCTATCTCTTCTATCTTTGAAAACATTTCTTCTTCTGATGATGAAAGCGAGGATGATAATCCTTCCCCACCTTCTCAGGATCCTCAACTTCCAAGATGGGTCCGTGCTACTCGGGATGCAGCAGGTGATCTTGCCGGTGATCCTACAGATCAGCGACGTACACGTTCTCAGTTTGAAAGAGCCTCTTCTTTACTGGCTCAAGCTCCAGTAAATCATGATCCTGACACTTTTGCAGAAGCTTCAGGCCATCCACATTGGGAAACAGCTATGAATGAAGAATATCATTCATTGATGACAAATGATACATGGGATCTTGTTCCTCTACCAAAGGGACGCAAACTTGTTAGATGCAAATGGGTTTACAGAACCAAGTATGGACCAGATGGGAAAGTTGATAAACATAAAGCTCGTCTAGTTGCTAAGGGCTTTTCACAGGTTGAAGGCATTGACTACACTGAAACCTTCTCTCCAGTTGCCAAAATGAACTCTATCCGCCTTGTTCTTTCCCTTGCTGCCTCTTTAAAATGGGAAGTCCATCAAATGGATGTTAAATCTGCCTTCTTGCATGGGGACTTGCAGGAAGAAATCTATATGGAACAACCCATTGGCTTCATACAAACAGACTCCAGCCTCGTTTGTCGACTTAAGAAATCCCTTTATGGCCTCAAGCAAGCTCCTCGAGCTTGGTATGCCAAAATGGATAGCTTTCTTTTAGAATCTGGCTTTTCTAGGTGTCATTCTGACAATACTGTCTACACCAAGAAAGTGGGCAACTCTCTTATCATCCTTGTTCTTTATGTTGATGATCTTATTCTTACTGGTAGTGATCCCAACCTTATAAACCATGTGAAGTCCAGCCTTAAAAAGAAATTTGAAATGACAGACTTAGGACACTTACACTATTTTCTCGGTCTTCAAGTCTTGCAATCCCAAGAGGGTATTTTCCTTTCCCAGTCCAAGTATGCTTGTGATATTCTTCGTCATTTTCACATGGAAGACTGTAAGCCAGCCCCTTCTCCCTTTCAGTCTGGAGTCAAACTTTCAGTCTCTTGTACTTCTCCTGAAGTTGATGCTACCTTATACCGTCAACTTGTCGGAAAACTCTTGTATTTAACCCATACTCGTCCTGATCTTTCCTTTGCTGTTGGCCTTGTTGCTCGTTTTATGCAAAACCCCCGTGAAAGTCATTGGAAAGCAGCTAAAAGAATACTTCGTTATGTTCGAGGTACAGTACAGTTTGGGATTCATTACAGTGCCAAAGCAGCTCCTCTGTTAGTTGGTTTCACTGATTCTGATTGGGCTGGTGACCTTGATGATCGGAAGTCTACTGCCGGTTATGTCTTCACTCTTGGTTCAGGACCTATTACATGGGCTTGTAAGAAACAGGCTGCCATTTCTCTTTCGTCAGCAGAAGCAGAGTATCGTGGTGCCGTGGAAGCTAGTAAGGAAGCCTTGTGGCTTCGTCAGATCCTATCAGAGTTTGGCTTTGAGCAGCAGCATCCAACCACACTTTGGTGTGATAATCAAAGTGCCATTCAGCTATGCAAAGATCCAGTCCAGCATCAGCGCAGCAAACACATTGAACTACACATGCACTTCATCAGAAAGCTCATTCATGACCATGTTCTTGAAGTGCAATATTGTCCAACAGATGATCAGGTTGCAGACATCTTCACAAAGGCTCTCACAGAGGCGAAGTTCACTAAACTTCGATATATGCTTGGAGTTCAGGAAGTTGTCACTAAGGGGGGATAGGCTCTAGTGCCTCCTTCCTTCTCCTATTGTGTCATATTTGTAAATCCTTCAATCCTATCCCAAGTTGTTCTTAAGGGGGGATGTTAGGATATTCCGACACATAGGATATAGTTAAGTTCAACTTGGTCTAGTATAGAGTTAGGTTAGAGTTAGGTAAAGTGTGTTTCTTTACCGTTGTACATTTTGTAACTTACAATCCGACGGTCACGATATGTAGTGATCCGACGGTTCACTCTCACCTCGGTATTACCGACACTTGATCCGTGGCTTGACACCCGATTGGTCCATGAGTTCTATTTAAAGCGCATGGAGGGTCATTGTTCGGGTAATCCGTGCATGAGAGAAGCTTATGTAAATTTTCATTCTTTGATTAATAAATTGTCTGTACCCACGTTGGGACAGGCCGTGGACTGTTTTCCTCCTTGCACTCTGAGGGTTTTAACCACGTCAAAAATACTGGTGTATTGATTTGAGATCTGGTTGTGAGCGGTGTCCTCTTGGTATTCTTTCTGAGGAACTTACCCTGTAAATTCCTACAACTGGGAGGACAAAATCAAAGTCTCAGAGAGGCAAATCGATCAGTAGAGGGAGTGATGCAATCCCCAGGAGCTGTGACGCTGGGCCTACACAGTGACTGCGTAGAGGCAACAAGGGACTAGCCATTCTGTGGTTGGATTAGTCAGGATCACCAATGATAGCGTGAGGTATTTCTCACTAATCTTTTGTCAGTGATATTCTATGTACTGGTTAGCCAACAAGGCATCCAGAGATTGTATTCAGAAAAAATAACTGCTTAATAATACAAACCCTCAGCTGTTGCATCGCTTTTCCCGCATTTGGGTTTTTCCAAGGACATTCGTCCAAAAACAACGGTGTCACTTGTGTTGTGTATTTCTTTCTTGATCAGTTCTTGTTTCCACATATAATTTTAATTGGTGAAGGTTGTAGTGTATTAGTTTCGGTATTTACTGTAGGATGCAGTAAATAATTTGTTCAGTAATTTAACAAATAGAAGAAACTTAATCAGTTGCTGCAGTAGTGATTCAGGGTTTATCGAATTTTCACAGTCCACATCCTTCTCTCTGGATGCATCTATCTTCCTCTAATTCATGATCATGGGAGTAGACATGGCTTTGCAATCCTCCATCCCAAATCTCCTCAGGATCTCAATATAGTATTTACTATTTCCCTTGACCAAGGAAAATCTCGCCATATGTCTGCCACACCTCCATGCCTAGAAAATAGTGCATGAGCCCCAAATCCTTCATCTCAAGCTTTATTGCAAGGTCCCTCTTACGCTCCTCGATAAACCCCAGTGAACTTGTCAAGAACAAGTTGTCCACATATAGGACAAGAATGAGAACCTCACCCCCAACCACCAAGTAGTAGAGGTTTGTGTCAGCCTCACTCTTCACAAAGTCCATGCCCTGCAAGTATCTGTCAATGTGCTCATACCATGCCCTAGGAGCTTACTTGAGCCTGTACAAAGCTCTCTTCAATTTGCACATGTGGGTCTCCCTATTGTGTGCCACAAAGCCCTCTGGTTGTTCTATATACATTTCCTCCTCTAGTTCACCATTGAGGAATGTCGTCTTGACATCCATTTGATGGATTTTCTATCCCATATATGTGGCTAATGAGATCACGGCTCAGATAGAAGTGTACGTAGCCACAGGAGAAAATGTCACCTCATAATCTATTCCCTCCTTCTGAGAGAAACCCTTGGCCACGAACCTAGCTTTGTATTTCTTGATGCTACCATCTGCACCGTGCTTGATTGAATAGATCCAGCGTGATCCAACCACCGCCCTATCTATCGGTCTGGGTACAACCTCCCACACATCGATCTGCATGATTGAGGAGTACTCCTCAACCATTGCATCCTTCCACACCTGTTGTTGTGCAACCTCC
Organism: Pinus tabuliformis; assembly: GCA_031772625.1. Classification (NCBI taxonomy): domain Eukaryota; kingdom Viridiplantae; phylum Streptophyta; class Pinopsida; order Pinales; family Pinaceae; genus Pinus; species Pinus tabuliformis. Next base: position 47,650,054 of record CM062820.1, read on the forward strand.
TAACACCTAGAAGACTCGCTATCCACCAACTGATTAACCAATGCCATGTAGCCAGTGTACCGTTGTGGTTGTCTCCGCTCTCTTCTACCCGTCCTAGAGTCCCCACAAACTCCTGGGCATCCCTGAGTGTAGCCTAAGCCTTTTGATTCCTCCTGCCATCAGTAGAGTTAGGAATATCTACCTCCATATCCTCCTGATGCATCTCCTTGATCTGCTACATTTGTTGCTCCATGCTCTATGAAGCCTCAAGAACACTCACACTGGTCACTATACTTGTGCTCTGTTATTGCCCCTCATTCTATTGCTTAACTCTAAAAGCTTCCATTGGTTTCTCACTTTGATCATTCGCTGTTGGCAACTCTCAAGATCTTTTGTATGCCTTGTCCAACTACGGTAAAATTCCACTTTGGACAGCTCACTTGGTGGAGATAATGATTGCATTGAAATCCTCTTTTGAGAGGACCCAAATCAACATAAAGATCACTCAAATCGGATAAGGGAAAGTGTAATTATGAAGAAAAGCCCACATGTGCATATTTGATAAGGTTGGCCCTAAAGCAAAGTGGACCACCATGAAAGGCTATAAACAAGTGCTCTCTCATTTAAATACAATGACTAGATACTCTTCTATCTTGTTTTTGGCTCACACAGGTCTAAGGCTCATCCCCGGAGGATCAGGTTCGCTCTAAGGTGAAATTGCAAGGCCTGAAGCTCGCATCTCTAATTTAAGGTTTTTGGGCCCTAGTCGCAGGCACAAAAAGGATTTGACTGTAGTCGCACATACAGAAGCTCATTCGTGTGATTGGAGCCTTCCAGTTGCATGACAACTCTCCATCCATGCGACTGGGGCGTTAGGGTTTCTGCGGTCCAGATCTGACCCTAGTCGCTTACATGCAAGGCTTAAGGGAGTGACTAGGAAGCCATAGCCGCTCGCATGACACCTCCTTTGTGCGACTAGGACCTAAAAGATGAAATCTCAACCTTCCGAAGATTTCGCTTAGTGACCGTAGGGTTCGGTAGTTGGCTATAGACAATGACAGTTCATTACAGTCTTCATAGTCAGAGTTTTGAGTATATACATTGTTGGGTTCATTTCAAAGATGTCGTAGTTTTGCTGGTTAGTTGCATAAATGAAGATATGGATCATTGTACTCTCTTTTGCTGAATTATTTGATGATGATCTAATAAGAAGAAGAATTTGAAAGGGTTTTCCCCATAGTGGGTTTTTCCCTGGTCTCCGACCAATCCTGGTGTCTCTATGTGTGCATATTTTTCTTCTGTTGTTCCTTTATATTTCGTTGCATTGATGATGATGATGATATTGTTCTTTCTACATAGTTGCAAACGTTGCTGAATAATGATGCAAATCTGAATAATGTTATGGGGTGAACTTAATGTATCAATGAAGACATGCAATTATCAAAGCAAAGAACAATATAGCCCTATGAAAAATTAACATGGAATCAGAGTTGGGCTGAAGAAAATTCATGGAAATCACCCCCATGGAGATACCTTTGATGGAAGAAAGAGAAGATGGAGGAGACCTGAAAGAATTCTAGGGCTTGAAGAAAACCTTAGGCAATTTGTGTATAGGGTTTGATGGATATTATGAGGTTAGGATTTGAGAGAAACCTTGGTTTATGGTAAAGATTTGAGATATGAAACCTTGCATGGTCAATGTGAAGATACTCAAGCACTTGTGACAGATTTGATGAAGCCCTAGATGGGATAGTCTCTAGTAGGCCTGGTTGTTGATAAAGTTGGTTGAAATATTGAAGGCAACATTGTTATATGGACAATGGATAGTGATGGCTCTTGAAGGTTGGTTCAAGAGGGAGAGGATCACCTCTCATTGAAGATAAGTATTTCTTGACTTATGATGCTCCTTTATGTCTTTACTACACTTACAGATCTGATTATTATTTTTTATCATCACTTATACTTCTTGCATGTATATTTGAGTATTTGGATGTTTCTAACCTCCTTGATGAGATGTAATAAGAGGATCCTTCTTGAGGATCATTTGAGATGCAGGAAGAAAAGCTAGAGCTGGAAAAGGTAAAGAGGCACCTAATGAAAAGATAACAAAGTGTTACAAGCTGCCTATGTCAAATAAAAGGATGCACAAGTATTTGAATACTACAAGGTATGCATGATATATTGACTTAATGTTTTGTTTCAGCTGTAATATTGGATGGCAAGGTAAGCCCTAAGGTATAATCAAAATGTCTCCTTCTCAAATGACTCATGCATGCATATGAAAGTGATTTGGATTCATGGTTCTTATGATGAAATAGTGCACTTGATATTGAACAAGTATCTTACTTCTTGATCATGATTCCATAAAAAGCTAGCACCGTGATTCTAGTAGATGGTATCTTGGTACTATTGATATTGTTTATGAAAAGCATAGTAGCCATGACGATAGAAGTGTAACAATAAGATTGATATTCTTGATCTTTTGTTGGCCATGGTTATGTTTTGATGTGCTTAGTGATTATGGCATATGATAAAATTTAATACCCTAACTTAATGGATTGAGTTATGTGACAAAGAAGTAACGCATGTGATCATGGTTCTTGAAGTCTACTCCTATTATCTCTTTGACTCTAACCCTTGAAGACAAATTGATGTCATGATGAAGTGGTCGTTGATAAATATAACCATGATAAATATATGATATGGTCTGACTTTATGATCTAACAGATCTACTGATGCGTGATAGCATTTTAGATAGGTTGATGGCATGAATGAAGATCACTGAAGTGGATTCCCATTCAAAGGGAGAATCTCTCCATAAGATCCCTTCTCCTATTTTCATTTGCATTATATACTCTTTACTGTTGAAGTATGATTTATGGGCAAGAATAGACAAATATTTAACATTGTTGATCTGCAACAAAGTTATGATCTGAGGTGAGAGTTTTCTATTACTCTTAGCCTCAGTCGCATAGAAGCAGGGTTACAGGTGCGATTGTAGCCTCTTAACCGCACAAAAGTAAGATCAAGGGTGCGACTGTAGTCTCCCAACCGCACAGAGGAAGGCCTATGGGTGCGACTATGCCTACAGGACACCAAAAGGAAGTTTTGTGCATAAAATCAGATGTTCACCTTAAGGATGTTAGTCCTACAAATGTGGAGCAGGCAATAGAAAGATCTGAGTAGGGAAGTTTGAATGTTTACTATAATATGTATATATAGACTAAACTTGTGTTTGCAGGTGACCGGGACATGCATATAGACATGTCATTATGTTTGAAGTTTGTACTACAAGAGTTTGACATGATTTGGCTGATTGATATAGATAAGCAATGTTTGGAGTTTTGACATGATGCTTGATAATGACTTAAAAACTTTAACTTGATGATTAAGATATGTTCTGGACTATAGATCTCACTATGATAGCGAATTTGGGATTTGACCTGATGACTAATGATTTGATTTGGCAATTGATGATATGCCTTAATGAGAATGATATATGAACTTCCAATGACTAATATTGGTATTCAATAATGGTATTGTATTGGTGTTAATTTCAGATAACAATGGTATGTTCTATGCTTTAGATCAATTTACTTCAATTTTTCTTATTAGCCCAATATCAATTTCCAGATTAGCAGTCACATTAACATTGATAGCAAATGCAGATAGAACATAAACAATAAGCAGAGGACAAGCCAAGACGAGAGGATGTGAAAATTTCTAAGTCTAACACATCAGAAATCCCTATTGCATTATCTGGTTCATTATTTCCTACTTGTTCTTTCGATTAACAAGTTATTTATATAAATATCGAAATAAACACAAATGCAGCCTTCACACATATACAGATCAACAACTGAAATAACTGAGACAACACAAGGGGCACCATTATTTTGGACACTCGTCCTCGAAAAAACCCAATGCAAGAAAACCAATGCAACAGATATGAGGGTTTTATTATTATGTAGTTTTTCTGAATACAACTAGGGTGCCAAAAATGGTTCACCCTTCAAAGATTTTCCTTGGCAGAAATACCTTGCTCCGAAGACAGATATTCTAGTTGATCAACAATCTGATGATGAGTCCCACGGTGACTTCGACTATTCCTCAATTGGACAATGAAAACTGCTCCAAGCTTCTCTCTGGAACAGCGTCACCCTCTATGGCTCTGCATCTGCCTCTCAGCGCTCAGGCTGTCCCATGAAAACACCACAGCATCAACTCTGTTATCCTCTGTGTCTGCCTGCGTCAGTTTCTCGACCTCCTACATCACCAGCATTGGCCCTCCAAACCTCTACATCAGCCCAGGTTGCCTCTGCATTGTCTCTTTGGCACTATCTTTGCCTCTCTGCTATGTATTCTCGGCCTTCTGCCGAACTTCCCCTTGCTGCAACAGATCACTAACTCGATTTCTCAGCAAACCCTACCCTAGAAAATCGAATTGACTGATCAACTTGGTGTATCTCCAATTGACCCTCAAGCCTCCTCTTATACTTTTCCTGTTGACGATTCAACGACCGAGATTAAGTCCCTAATCAACGGCTAAGATTAGATCTGGCTTGATCCTCGTTATTTAGAACTTTCTCACCCATATTATATTAATACACATTAATATTTTAATTTTCCTAAGTTTAGACTTAGGGTCTCATTAAAAATATTAATTATTTTAATATCTCTCCATCTGGGTGGAATTTCCCCAAACGATTTCTGGGTCTTGGAGATCTTATGTGCCTTAGCCTCTCCACCAATTTTCATGGCTAGAGCACATCCAATGCTACCAAAAATCAACACTCCCTCTTAGTGAGGAATGTGCTCTAATAATGCTTCACCATAGAAACATCACACTGATCTTCCGCATCGGTACCTGTGTTGATGCTTGGCCTGCTACCTCACATCCACTGCACTGACGTTCCCTGTACTGTTGCCCATGACACTGCCATTGCTACATCTGTACTGCAGCTCCCTCTCAACATGTTGCCCCTAGCACTGCCACTGCTAACTGCTGCACTGCAACTCAGTTACCGAGAAATAGGTAACTGACTTCCCCAAATATTGACATCTCGGTCAGTTTGGAAGCCTCGTAATGCTAAAGCTACCTCTGCTGCTATCCTATGCTCCCTCTGCTGCCACTGAACTGCTACAAACACCTTTGTGCCTCTCGCACTGCTACAGCCTCTGCTGCGTTGCTACAAATTTCTGCACCCTAGCACTGCCTTGTCGCTCCACCACACTTTTGCTCCACCGGATACCTGTCATCATGCTACTGTGGTTAACGACTCCTGTAGCCGGATGTGATCCAAGAGTTTGGGCACCTCAAGGATCCTGCCCTTAGTATGTAGTTCTCCTGACTACAACTCAATGTCTCCCCACCTCTTCTCTAGAGGTGTATGAGCACTCATGGCACGATCGTCATCAGTCTCAACCTCTTTCTCCGCCTTGGCTAGAGTTGCCTTTGAATCAAAAGCTTCTCCCTTGCCTTTCTTCTTGAGGCACTGAGATGCATAATGTCCCAACTCCCCACAATTGAAGCACTTGACCTTGGAGATGTCGTTCCTCTTCCTCTTCCCTTACTATCCCGCAGATGCTAGAGCCGCATCCTCCTCCTCCTCTTTCTTGACTCGAACTCCCTTACCACTACTCCCTGCCTTGGTCAACCTCTTGATCTCTTCCCGTCGAAGAGCTGCCCACATCTCTTCCCAACTGGGGAGAGTCTCTCTGCCCAAGATGCTTTGGACAAACATCTCCCAATCCTCGGATACTACATTCAGAGTAGTCCTAACCATAAACTCTAGATCTGGTGTAGACCCCACGGAAGTAAGCTGGTCGCAAATTCCTTGCAACCTAAGGAGGAAGTGATCTATCTCCTCTCCTTTCTGCATCTGATATGACCTCAGCTGATTCTCCAATAGCATCTTCTATTGCATGGAAGAGCCCTGGTATAAGGTGGTCAGGGCCTCCCACATTTCCCTTGATGTGTTCTTTTCAGCAATATGTGGTATGACGTGATCTTTGACCCCATCAAGGATCATGTATTTTGCCTTCGCCTCGGCCTCCTCATACTTCTAATTAGCAGCTGGATCAACTGGGATAGCTACGGTTTTCAAGGCATAGTCCTTGATGCGATGTTTATCCAGGATTGCCAGGATCCTGGCCTTCTAGATGAAAAAATTGGAAGCCCCGTCCAATCTGTCCTGATCCCTCAATCCGTTCACTGCCATCTCTGCTCTTCTTCTAGACTTCCTCTGAGTCTCGACTTCCCTCATGGAAATCGGCCAACTATCGAATCACTCATCTCCAATCCTCCTTTGTCGCTGCAACTCGTATCTGGATCTCTTGGCTAGAAATCCTTCGAGGTAGTGCTTCCCTCTACCTTGGTTCTGTCTCCTTAGACACTGTTCTGCACAAATAGAAACAACGTCCCACCAGCTCCTCAAATCTCAATCTACATACAGCTCCCCAAGCCCCGACAACTGAAGAAACTAAGCCTTTCAGGCTCTGCGCAATCCCGACAAAGGCTGAATCTACTCCTTTGGCCAACTGCGTCAATCCTACCTGGCTGAACAGTATGACGTGGCTCTTCGAGAGCCTCTTTTACCTCTCTCTGCCTTTGCGCTGGCCCTTCCCTTGGCTCGAAATGATGACGTAGGTTTTGCATCACTTCTCCTGCATCTCTGGCTTTGGAACAGTGTTGTCCCTCGGAACAACTGCTTCTTTGCTGCAAACTCTCAGATTTCCTCGGCTAGTGCCTTCAATCTCCTATGATCTGCAACCTCGCTCTAATAGCATGTGAAAATTTCTAAGTTTGACACATCAGAAATCCCTACTGCATTATCTGGTTTATTATCTCCTACTTGTTCTTTCGATTAACAAATTATTTATATAGATATTGAAATAAACACAAATGCAACCTTCACACATATACAGATCAACAACTGAAATAACTGAGACAACACAAGGGACACTGTTATTTTTGGACAATCGTCCCCAGAAAAACCCAATGCGGGAAAACCAGTGCAACAGATATGAGGGTTTTATTATTATGCAATTTTTCTGAATACAACTAGGGTGCCAGAAATGGCTCACCTTTCAGAGATTTTCCTTGGCAGAAATACCTTGCTCCAGAGACAGATATTCTGGCTAATCAGCAATCGGATGGTGAGTCCCACAATGACTTCGACTATTCCTCAGCTAGATAGCGAAAAATGCTCCAAGCTTCTTTCTGGAACTGCGCCACCCTCTATGGCTTTGTGTCTACCTCTCAGCTCTCAATCTGCACCACGAAAACACCACAACGCAACTCTTTCTGCCCAGTGTCAGCTCTGCTAGCCTCTGCATCAATTTCTCGGCCTCCTGCGTCACTAGCGCTGGCCCTCCAAACCTCTGCGTCAGCTCTACCTGCCTCTGAGTCAACCCAGGCTGCCTCTGAGTCAACCCAGGCTGCCTCTGCGCTATCTCTCCGTCACTATCTCTGCCTCTCTGCTATGTATTCTCGGCCTTTTGTCGAACTGCCCCTCGCTGCAATAGATTACCAACTCGATTTCTCAGCAAACCCTGCCTCAGAAAATCGAATTCATTGATCAACTTGGTGTATCTCCAACTAACCCTCAAGCCTCCTCTTATACTTTTCCTGTTGACGATTCAACAGCCGAGATTAAGTCCCTAACCAACGGCTAAGATTAGATCTGTCTTGATCCTCGTTATTTAGAACTTTCTCACCCATATTATATTAATACACATTGATATTTTAATTTTCCTAAGTTTAGACTTAGGGTCTCATTAAAAATATTAATTATTTTAATATCTCTCCATCCGGGTGGAATTTCCCCAAATGATTTATGGGTCTTGGAGATCTTATGTGCCTTAGCGTCTCCACTAATTTTCATGGCTAGAGCACATCCGATGCTACCAAAACTCAACAGAGGACATAATATTTGGCGGATGCTAGGGAAAAACCCCAATGTGGGGAAAACCCTTTGATCAAATCGTCTTATTATTCGTCAAAATTTTAAGCAGAGAGAGAGTACATCATACATAATTTACTTGCCCAAACATTATCAAAACAGTCCAGTCAGACTGCAGTCAATAGGATTCCCTAACCAAAAAGTCAACGTTGGACAAACCAGCAGAAAGTTTCCTCCAAATAAGCTCGTCAAACCCAGTCAACTTTGGCCTCCAAAGAGTCTAAATCAGCCCAAAATAATCCTGAAATTATCGGTCAAACTTGGTCAATGCAAAGTCAACGTTGCGTCAAAGGCCCTGTGGTCAACGCTGGTCAAACAACTGCAAATTCCTCAATTTCTATGCTAGGAGATGTGGCCTAAAGAAATCGAATTTCCTGCCTGAAAAATGTAGTCAAAGGAGGAGTTTGACCCTCAGTCAATGCTGGTCAACGTCCTTGTAATTTGCCCAAAACAAATCTGAAATTTTTGGCCTATAATTTCAATCAACGCATGAAGAAGAAGATGCTCCTGATTGCTATACGAACCAATGAGAAGAAGAGAGAAAGATGAGTGTTGATGGTGTCCAAATGAGGAAGAGGCCTCTTCTATTTATACACAATGTTGAGGGTGAAGAGACACGCCTGTTGGGCTTCATGAGCCTACATTAGACTTCTGGCCAACCTTGACAATTTGTCCATAAAAGAAATAAATTCATAATTCCATTTCTACTTGTCATAATGAGATGACCTTTAGATCAATCTTGCACCTCTTGGAAAGAGGAATCCAATAAAAATACCATCTCCATCATATGAGTTGTCCAAGGTGAAGTTTGGCCCTAGTTTCCAATTTTAACAATTTGCCTCCTCATTCTTAGCACATTGGTTGAAGTATTGACAGTTGTGATTCAGAGTGAAGCTATCTCCATGAATGGTTGGAACTGTTGAGAAATCAATGCAAGTAGATTAGGGTTTGATTCCTCTTTCTTGATAATTACTTGTGAGTTATATTGGCTTATTTTACTTCTTTACTATCTTATCGGTCATCAAGCAATTACCATATTATGTGTGTATGAAGATCACAAAAACACAAGACACAAGATGTAGGCACTATGCCATGGAAAAAGCCCTCTCGAGGGGAAAACCCAATCAAAATTCTTGTCCTTCAATAGTTTTCTTTGAGAATCTTCAACCTAGACATAGACCAAACCTTCCCTCCACACCAAGTCAGCTCTTCCAGATCTTCGACCTCTTTGTAGCAACACTTCCACCCCAACAACTTCGAATATGCAACAACTTACGACATCAGACAACAATTGGCAAAAGCAACACTTGGAAGACTTCGATCTCCCAAACTAGGGCACGAAAGAGAGAGAGAGAGAGAAAGTAGCACCAAAACTTCGATTTCTTCCTTCTCCTCAGCCTTGACCCAACTCGCACTCCTTTTGACTTCCTTGACCCACTTCGCACTTTTTCCAACTTCACTAGAGATATCGAACTTGCTTGAGATGAGATGCTCCAAATGAAATCAATCACCTTCTATTTATAGGCTCCAGGTGAGGTCAAATTGGTGTCCCTTAGGCTAACATGATCTCCTTTAGGCCGACTTGGTGTGGAGGTTACATAAATCATATTTGACTCAATAATAAACTTTTTTACATGATTCCAAAGCCCAAGAAGGGTCTCTTTAAATGTACAATGACTCTATTGACTCAATATTAATCCTAGGAGTCCACAATGGGGACTTTGACTAATATAATGATGACCCAAGCATGAAACCCATGCTTTAATAAGTCATTGATACAATAATAAAAATATTTTTCTTTATTCTTTTGACAAGTACATTACATAATGACTCAAATACATTTATGAAGACCAAACCTAGTTACATTCTTCAACACTCCCTCTTAACTAGGGAGGTATTCATAATATACAAATATAATGAAAGATCTCAAACTATATGAACAATGAAGAGTTTAGGCACCGCAATGCCATGGACTAGATTCCTGACCAGGGAAATCTATCCATTGGTCTCTCAACAGTTTAGGCACTGCAATGCCATGGACTAGATTCTGACCAGGGCAATCTATCCAAGTGGGACTAAGGTGGACTCAAGCTTTCAGCCTCTCTAGGTACCTCCAACCCAGGGACCTAGGTGTGTATCCGAGGTTGGAGCTCTACGACCAATGCCACCCTCCCTACTTTGGGACCTAGACATCAACACAAAGTGTCGGCCAGATGTCCTCCCAAGAAATGCTTCACTTGCAAAGCCTCAAAAAATCTCTTTCAATTTCTTATCATCAATACAATCAGCGATATCTACTAAACCAAACATGTTTCTTAGATATTCAAACTTCTTATTAGGAAGAGACTTTGTTAGTATGTCTTCTACCTATTCATCTGTGGGCTTACTTGCTAACCACCAACCCAGGGACCTAGGTGTGTATCCGAGGTCGGAGCTCTACGACCAATGCCACCCTCCCTACTTTGGGACCTAGACATCAACACAAAGTGTCGGCCAGATGTCCTCCTAGGCAATGCTTCACTTGCAAAGCCTCAACAAATCTCTTCCAATTTCTTATCATCAATATAATCAGCAATATCTACTAAACCAAACATGTTTCTTAGATATTCAAACTTCTTATTAGGAAGAGACTTTGTTAGTATGTCTTCTACCTGTTCATCTATCAAGACATACTCCAACTTCACGATCCCATCCTGCACCAAGTTCCTAATAAAGTGGAACTTATTGTTGATATGCTTCGTTCTAGCATGAAACACAAGATCTCCAAACATTTTAATACAACTTTGATTATCACAATTAATCATAGTAGGACCTAGAGACTTCTCGAACAAATCTATCAGAAGCTTCCTTAATCAAACAACCTCCTTTCCTACTTCACATGTAGCCACATATTCTACCTCAACACTACTTAAAGCAATGAGATCTTGCTTTCTACTCATCCATGAGATCATAGCAGCTCCTAGACTAAAACATCCTCCGATAGTGCTCCTTCCATTGGTCTCACTGCCACCCCAATCAGAATCTTTGAAGCCAATTATCTTGACTTCCTTACTATCATACTTTAGGCAGTGATGTATAGTGCCATGAAGATACCTTAATATGTGTTTGGCAACTATCTAGTGATCATGATGAGGCTCCAACTGAAACTGACTAAGAATGTTTACTGCAAAACATATATCTGGCCTAGTATTTACCAGATACATTAGGGAGCCCACCAACTAACGATAGGAGGTAGGATCCACGAGACTTGAGTCAGGGCCCCTCAACTTCTTGAGATTGGTGATCATAAGAGTAGTCATAGGCTTGGAATCCATCATCCCAAATTTCTGCAACAACTTGATGATATACTTTCCTTGCCCCAAATATATCTCCCCAAGTTTCTACCATACTTCTAGAACCAGGTAGTAGTGCATTAGTCCTAGATCCTTCATCTCAAATTTGGTTGCCAACATCTTCTTGCATTCTTGAATTCTTTTCTCCACACCTGTGATGAATAGATCATCCACATATAGTAGAATAATGATGGGTTTATTATTCACAACCTTGATGTAGAGATTTGGATCAACAAAACTCTTTACGAACCCAATTATAAGGAGATATGCATCCATTCTTGCATACCATGCCCTAGGTGCTTGCTCCAAACCATATAGGGCCTTCTTGAGTCTACAAACATGAGATTCCATGCTATTAACTTCAAAGCCTCCGGGTTGCTCAATATACACTTCCTCATCAATGGTCCCATTCAGAAATGTGGTCTTCACATTCATTTGATGGATATTCCAACCCATTGTAACAGCCAATGAAACAAAAGATCTAATAGTAGTGTACCTTGTTGTGGGTGCAAAGGTTTCTTCATAATCAATGCCTTCCTTTTGAGAGAAACCCCTTGCAACGAATCTAGCTTTGTACTTGTCTATACTTCCATCAATAGCATGTTTGATCTTATAGATCCATTTGGAGGTGACAACCGATTTGTCACTAGGTCTAGGAACAATTTCCCAAACCCCATTCTTCATAATGGATTGATATTCTTCTTGCATCGCTTTCTTCCAAACCTCTTGATGAACGACTTCCTTGAAAGTAGATGGTTTAGCTTCAATTAACTTCGTCATATATGCAACATAACCAGAATATCTCTTTGGTCTTTTACTTTCCCTGAAGGTTCCTTTCACAGCTTCATGTCCTTCAGCATCTTCTAATGTAGATTTTAACCAATTTGGCCTTTTCCTTGTGGTTGGGATGACCACAGATTGAATAGGCTCACTTGGTCCTTCTTCTTCTTCTTGATTTGTAGTAGGGTTTTCATGATGATCTTCTTCTTCTTCAAATATTGGAACTTCTTCGTCATCGGAATCAATAGGAATATCCTTTGATTTCTTGTAGGCTTGATTTTCATCGAATATGACATCCCTGCTTACTTCAATATGTCTTCCTTCCTTAATGTAGATTCTATATGCTTTTGAGGAGAGACTATATCCAACGAATATTCCCTTGATACTTGTGGAATCCAACTTCTTTCGCTTGTCCTTTGGAACATGGATGTATGCTAGACTTCCAAAGATTCGGAGGTGATCCACACTTGGTTTCTTTCCTGTGAATACTTCTTCGGGTGTTATGTTATTAAGACTTTTATGAGGACTTCTATTTTGAATGTACACGGTTGTCATCGCTGCTTCTCCCCATAAGAATTTTGGTAGGTCTTGATCAAGGAGCATTGTTCGAATGCCTTCTTCAATTGACCTATTCTTCCTTTCAACCACTCCATTTTGTTCGGGATAATAGGGAACAATGAGCTCCCTCTTAATTCCTGCTTCCTTACAATATGTAATCAATTCCTTAGAAGTGTATTCCCCACCATTGTCGGACCTTAGAGTTTTTTATCTTTCTTTTGGTTAGGGTTTCCACTTTGGATCTAAACTCCTTGAACTTTTCAAATACTTCATCTTTTGTTTTGAGAAGGTAGAACCATGTATTTCTAGAATGGTCATCAATGAATGTTACATAGTAGAGATGACCTCCAAGTGATTTGTCAGACATGGGCCCACACACATCAGAATGAATGAGGTATAATATCTCTTTAGACCTAGTTTCACTATTCGGAAATGGTTTTCTTGTATATTATCCAAAAGAGCATCCCTTGCACACACCTTCATGATCTAACTTCATATTGGGGATGCTATGAACCAATTGATTAAGAGTAGGGATAACCTTATAATGTAGATGACCATACCTCCTATGCCATAGCTCAATGGGATTGATCTCCATATGAACCAAAGCTTGAGGAGGTGGTGTAATAACTCTATAAAGACTTCCTTCACGAACTCCAATAACCCTAGCTTTATCAATGCTAGAGTCTTTTCCCCAAACCAATACTTTTCCATCAACAAAAGAAACTCTATCCCCTTTATCTTCTAAACAAGAAATAGAAAGCAAATTCTTTTTCAAACCTGGAACATATAGTATGTTGTTGAGGTGCAGCTTTGATCCATTTTCTAGCTTCAATGATGTTGATCCCAGACCTCTAACAACATAGATTTTGTTGTCACCCAATTCCACTACATGAGAAGATGGCTCCTTTGATAGTGTATGAAGTTGTTTACTTTCTCCTGTCATGTGCCTTGATGCTCCACTATCAATGATCCATGCATTTTCATCACTAAGAGAACCTATAAGAGCAGCCAAGAACCCTTGACTTTTGACCTTGTTGAATAAGTAGTGGATGACCTTCTTGATCCAGCTTCCAGCAGTGTTGATACCCATTCTCATATAGTTTATCAAAGAGGGAGAATCCATGTTCATTCCTTTTGAGCCAACAAAGTGATCTTCAACCTTTCCTGATCTTACCTTTGATACCATGTTGAGAAATCAATGCAAGTAGATTAGGGTTTGATTCCTCTTTCTTGATAATTACTTGTGAGTTATGTTGGCTTCTTTTACTTCTTTATTATCTTATCTTCATCAATAAATTACCATATTATGTGTGTATGAAGATCACAAAAACACAAGACACAAGATGTAGGCACTATGCCAGGGCAAAACCCCTCTCGAGGGGAAAACCTAGTCAAAATTCTCTTCCTTCAATAGTTTTCTTTGAGACTCTTCAACCTAGACATAGACCAAACCTTCCCTCCACACCAAGTTAGCCCTTCCAGATCTTCGATCTCTTTGCAGAGCGCTTCCACCCTAACAACTTTGAATATGCAGCAACTTACAGCATCAGGCAACAACTGGCAGCAACAACACTTGGAAGACTTCGATCTCCCAAACTAGGGCATGAAAGAGAGAGAGAGTAGCACCAAAACTTCGATTTCTTCCTTCTCCTTAGCCTTGACCCAACTCGCACTCCTTTTGACTTCCTTGACCCACTTCGCACTTTTTCCAGCTTCACTAGAGATATCGAACTTGCTTGAGATGAGATGCTCCAAATGAATTCGATCTCCTTCTATTTATAGGCTCCAAGTGAGGTCGAATTGGTGTCCCTTAGGCCGACTTGATCTCCTTTAGGCCGACTTGGTGTGGAGGTTACATAAATCATATTTGACTCAATAATAAACCTTTTTACATGATTCCAAAGCCCAAGAAGGGTCTCTTTAAATGTACAATGACTCTATTGACTCAATATTAATCCTAGGAATCCACAATGGGGACTTTGACTAATATAATGATGACCCAAGCATGAAACCCATGCTTTAATAAGTCATTGATACAATAATAAAAATATTTTCTTTATTCTTTTGACAAGCACATTACATAATGACTCAAATACATTTATGAAGACCGAACCTAGTTACATTCTTCAACAAGAATCAGCATGACTTATCCTTGGTGTATGTATTTGCATCTAGTGACTTATATTATGATCATGAGGATGACTTGATGAAATTTGGATTGATATTTCTTATGACAACTTGTTGGCATGATAATAGATGAAGTCATGACTTGATGAGAGCTCTACCTGTCACCTGGTCTAAAGAATCTGATACTGTGATATTGTGGATCTTCATATTGTTTTTCATCTGGCATCTAAACTTTGATAAGCTGACTTAGTTGATTTGATTGTACAATATTGTGAGTCTAAGCATATTGGTTTGGAAAAGTATTATGTTTGCAGAGAGCACTATATGAAGCAAGCTCCTCGATCCAGATATGTCCGCATTGACAGTTATCTGGTGAAGCCAAGATGATGTGTTGATCCAAACCTCTACTTCAAAAGTGTTCCAAGGTACGACTTTGATTTTGAATTTGGTTTTATATACTAATGGTCTACTCTTGACAGGAAATGAGCCTCTGATGATCTAAGTAAGAGGGAGATGGCTTCTGAAGCTCGAAATACTGAATCATGGCATGATGAATCGATTTCTGAAGTTGGGAAAAGAAAATCTATATTGTGAAGCTATTGAAGAAGTATTGGAAAGTGGAAATGCAAATCCTTGGACACTCTGATTGAATTTCAAGAAGTTGTAAAGAGATATTGTTGAACTTGACATGGCAACCAACAGTTGATTGAAGCATTGATGTTTCGTTTGAACACTCGTTCGTATACATATATGTTGTACATAGAACTTGAGTCGATTCATGATTGAGCTGCTTCATACACATTGAGTTGTTGCTTAGCATCCTTCAAAATTACTTGCATGGGATGATCCTCCTATGATATGTGACTACGTGGGTGTACTGATGATGATTAGAATCATTATTGATGAGATGAGAACATTTGGATGCTGCCATAGTATGAGATCTGCCATGATATCTTGGATGAGAGGCCTGTAGCATGACCAAGGTTGAGTACGATGTTGCTAGCATGGCTAGCTATGAGGCAGGATAAAAAAGCTCCTTAGAGAGTCGTCTAAGCAGGATCTGGATATGACATGGATACATTATGATGAAAAAGAGTGGAACTGATAGCAAATAATCCTGCATCTAACTAGGATTGAGATACCTTCATATATTGAGTTAGTGCAGCTATAAGAAACAAGCTCAAGCTTGTGGTTGGCACCTCCTTGAGAAGGAGTATGACTATGGTATCCTTTTTGTGATATATATGATTGTTTATATTCTAATATGATATTTGATTTGATGTCTTGTATGAACAGGAGACAACTGCTATTGAGACATGATGATTACTAGATATGAGCACGATGATATGTTTCTGATCTACATAGAGCAAGACTGATCAAGGGCACTGAGCTAGCTCTTCCACCCTGTTTGAGCTCCCAGGGTGTGGAATTGAGATAGAGGGCTCTTGGGGTTGAGGGAAGTTTGGACAATAGGGTATCACCCCTATCTGTTACCCATAGGGTTGGAGTAGTAGCTCACCCTATCTTGGTCTTTGCAGAGTATACCCCAGTTGGCATCATACCCACAAGCAGGGCTTGTTGAAATTACCCCTCCCCATCTAGCCAACGGGTTGAGGAGGCTTGGAGGCATGTGATCCTTACCTCTTGGTAAGTTGGGTATCTCGTCCAAGCTCAGATTATGATGCAGGTGTTCTACCACATGACTCTTGAGGGTCATTATTGGGAAGATCAGTAGGCAATAGGATGGGTTGAGTAGTAGCTCCCCTATATCACCTATTGCTCGATATGGGGTCATAGTAATAGCTACCCCATGAGATTTCGGGTTTAGTAGCTCCTCGATGTGGTTCCAGGTTGAGATGTGCTCCCTGATGATATGCTCTCCTACGATGATGCGGGTGGTAGATCTAACTCCCTGTTGATATTTCTGGGTAGTAGCCTGCTGACAGAAATTCCAAGTAAAACCCCGCTAGCAGAGATTCTGGATAGTAGCCCGCTGATAGAGATTCTGGGTAGTAGCCCGATGAATAGAGGGTGGTAGCTTAGGCTCCCCTCTGATGACAAATTCTTCTTTTAGATTCGAGAATATTCAGCATATGAGCAGGGAAAATCAAGAGATAAGCAGGAATGAGCAAGAGATGAATTGAGATGATCAATGATGATACGAGATGATGAGATACTTGAGATTGGATATGATTTGATGACAAGATACACATGACATGATGCAGGTGGAATTCTCCCTAGTTGAGAGGGAGTGTTAAAAATATGCAACTACGGTCAAATTCCACTTTGGACAGCTCACTTGATGGAGATAATGATTGCATTGAATTCTTCTTTTCGAGAGGACCAAAATTGACCTAAATATCACTCAAATCGGATAAGGAAAAGTGTAATTATGAAGAAAAGCCCACATGTGCATATTTGATAAGGTCGACCCTAAAGCAAAGTGGACCACCTTGAAAGGCTATAAATACAAGTGCCCTCTACCTCATTTAGATAAAATGATGAGACACTCTTCTATCTTGTTTTTGGCTCGCACAGGTCTGAGGCTCATCCGCAATGGATCAGGTTTGCTTTGAGGTGAAATCGCAGAGTTCGAAGCTCGCATCTCTGATTTAAGGCTTTTGGGCCCCAGTTGCAGGCACAAAACAGAAAGGATTCAACTGTAGTCGCACACACAGAAGCTCATTTGTGTGACTTCCAGTTGCATGGACAACTCTCCATCCATGCGACTAGTGCGTTAGGGTTTCTATAATCCAGATCTGACACCAATGGCTCACATGTCAGGCTTAAGGGAGCGACTAGGAAGCCATAGTCGCTTCCATGACACCTCCTCCGTGCGACCAAGACCTAAAAGATGAAATCTCAGCCTTTCGAAGATTTCGCTCAGTGACCGCAGTGTTCACTGCAGACGGTGACAGTTCATTACAGTCTTCAGAATCATATTTTTGAGTATATACATTGTTGGGTTCATTTCAAAGATGTTGTAGTTTTGTTGGTTAGTTGCATAGATGAAGATATGGATCATTGTACTCTCTTTTGTTGAATTATTTGATGACGATCTAATAAGAAGAATTTGAAAGGGTTTTCCCCCTAGTGGGTTTTCCCTCCGACCAATCCTGGTGTCGCTATGTGTGCACGTTTTTCTTCTATTGTTCCTTTATATTCCACTAAATTGATGACGATGATATTGTTCAATTATAGAGTTTAGGCTTCTGTGATCCATATCAAGTTTACAAAAGATTTTTCAAAAGATGATATTGTTCTTTCTACATATTTGCATATACTGCTGAATAATGATGCAAATTTGAATAATGTTATGATGTTATGGGGTGAACTTAATTTATTAATGAAGAAATGCAATTATCAAAGCAAAGAACAATATAGCCCTATGAAAAATTAACAGGATGAAGATCTTGTATGCCTTCGAGGTTTCCTTGTAGCCAATGGAGTAACCTCACTCTGCAGTCTAATCCAACTTTGAACGTATTTCTCCTGGAATGTGACAGTATGCTAGGTAGCCAAATATTCTGAAGTGACTGACATTTGGCTTTTTCCTAGTGAATGCTGTGAAAATTCCTAGATCTAACAATCTCAGGAATCCTAATTCCTAGATCTAACAATCTCAGGAATCCTACTGCAACCAATTGAATCTACTTCACCTAGATTGTAAAATACATTACAAGCTTATTTCAAATTTCTTCTTGAAACATTGAAGTAAATTACTTAAGCAGCTTACGCCAATTTAAATATGATTCTGAAACATAGAACTGAGCAAGAAAAATAGATACACATAGGACAGTTATTTTTGGACAAAAGTCCCTGGAAAAACCCAATGCGGGAAAACCGGTGCAACAGCTCTGAGGGTTTATTATTATTAAGTAGTAGCAATTCTAAATACATCACTGAATACATTATTGAATACCTCACAGGGTTATTCAGTTAAAGAGAGAAAAACTGGCAGAAGCTGTGAGTTACCTCACACAATCACTGAGAAAAAGTACCGGTTGTTCCAACTACTAGATGAGGTGCCCCAGGGAGGCTCTGTGTTGCCTCTATGTTGTCCAAGCATCAACCCTCTCAGACACTGCATCACCCAACTGGGGGAATCAATCAGTAGCCCAGAGTCACTGCTCTCAGCCTCCCGGTCTCACACCTCGGCTTTTGGCTGCTAAAACTGACCCTCTGCTCTGACTTTTGACTTTCTCTCTCTCCCTCTGCGTTGCTTCTGTGTGGCCTTCTAGCCCTGCGTCAAGGCTTCTGGATCACTCCCTACCTCTCTCTGTTGATGTATCTCCAACTGAGAATCTCTCTCCGAAAGCTGATATCCCTGCCCCTCAACTGCAAGAGATCACCTCAATCGATTTTTCCTCCTGAGAACTTCTCACTTCAAAAAATCGATTTTCTCAATCTCTCTATGTATTTTCCAAATGACCCTCAAGCCCCTTCTTATATCTTCCTATTGGACAACCAACGGCCTAGATTAAATCATAACCAAAGGCTCAGATCATTTTGGTTTGATCCGTGTCTTTTTCTAGAAGTTTCAGCCCTGATTCGATTAATACCCATTAATATTTTAATTTTCCTAAGTTTAGACTTAGGAACCCCATTAAAAATATTAATTATTCTAGGTGGAATTTTCCAAAACGCTTTCTGGGTTCTTTAGAATGCATGTGCCCAAGCCTCCCTGCAAAATTTGAGGCTTAGATCACATCTGATGCTACCCCAAATCAAAAAATGCCTCCTCGGGTGTCATCTTACCAAGCATTCTATGTGGGACCCTGTTTTGAAGCATTCGTTGTACTACATGCCTCTGCCCATAAATAGTGTGGGAGATCCTAGTCATCCAGCATCACTCTCGTTGCCTCCGAAATAGACCGGTTCTTCCTCTTAGCAACCCCATTCTGTTGCAGGTTGTAAGGAACCGTCCACTATCTCTTAATTCTTGCCCTGGTACAGAACTCATGGAACTCATTTTTGGTGTACTCTCCTTTGTTGTTTGACTAAAGAGTCCAGATCTTTCTACCTATTGCATTCTCCACTAGAGCCTTAAGATCATAAAAGCAACTAAAGGCCTCATCCTTGGTCTTCAAGAAATAGATCCAGGGCTTTCTGGAGAAATCATCGATAATCATAAAAGTACAAAAGTACTCATACACTCTAAGAGACTTCATCAACATCGACCCACATAAGTCTGAATGTACAAGGCCTAGAATCCCCTGCGATCTATTATCACTCCTTGGAAAAGATCTTTCGCAAAATTTCTAAACACACATCCTCTACAAACATCGTCGTGCTTTGTGCTCACCTCCGGAACCCCTATCACCATCTCATGAAGAAGTCTAAGTGTTGCTCCATGATGAATATGGCCCATCCTCCTATGCCATAGCTCCCCTTGATCTCAGATTGTTGCTACTAACTAGTGCCTTGCACGTGTCCATTTGCAACCTGTATAACTAGTCGCTCCTCACCCCAACTGCTATAGGTGATCTCCAATCCTTGTTCTATAACAACACTCTATCCCCTCTAAAGATGACATCATAACCTTTGTCCTAAAGGACTGATACAGAGATCAAATTCATCCCCAAGCCTGGCACATGCAACACATCATGGATAGGTATCTGCTTGTCATTCTCCCTCTGAAATAGAGCAGTCCCTCATGCTACAAGAATGCACTTGGACTTGTTCCCCACCTAAATATGGAACCTGATATCCTCCTTGTAACTCGAGAAATACTCTCTAACTCCTGTCATATGAAATGACATTGCACTGCCTATGTATCAGGCACTCTGTGAAGTCGAGCTAGTCAGGCAAGCGATCAAAGCAAACTCTTGATCCATCCTACTGGAGAGCTCATCCGCATATACTAAAGCTGCAACTTGCTTCTTTCCCTTCTTCTTCTTCTCTCCTTTTGAGCTTGGTGTTGATTTGGGGTAGCATCGGATGTGCTCTAGCCATGAAAATTGGTGGAGAGGCTAAAAGCACATGAGATCTCCAAGACCCAGAAAAGGTTTGGGCAGATTCTAACCGGTTTGGGAGATATTAAAATAATTAATATTTTTAATGGAGTTCCTAAGTCTAAACTTAGGAAAAATAAAATATTAATGGGTATTAATATAAAATTGGGTTAGAAGGTTACAAAAGTCATGGATCAAGCCAAATCTAATCTTAGCCGTTGATTAGAAATTTAATCTCGGTCGTTGAAGGACCAATAGGAAAAGTATAAGAAGAGGCTTGAGGGTTAGTTGGAGGACACGTTGAGGGAGACCAATCAGTTCGATTTCTAGAGCGGGATTAGCTAATAAATTCGAACTAGTGGTCTGGAGAGCAACAAGAGGTAACGGTACGGAACAAAGAGTCGGGAATAGCACCAGAAGACCAACGCAGAGGTTGGAGAGGCAGACGCAAAGGCAGCAGACTGTGCAATCACTAGAGGGCCTGCGTGGGTGACGCAGAGAGGTCCAGTACTGACGCAGAGAGGTAGGCGCTGACGCAGAGGATCTGGGAGCTGCGTAGAGGCTAGCAAGCCTGACGCTGAGACTGGGAAAAGTGCTAGAGAATTTTTTTCTCTATTGGGTAAGCCAGTTTGGCACCCAGTTGTACTGAAGAATTGCTGAATAATAAAATCCTCCTCTGCTGCATCGGTTTTCCCGCATTGGGTTTTTCCGGGGACATTTGTCCAAAATATCTGTGTTGATGTGTTGATTCTTGTGCATGTGTTTGTTTCTGTATTATGGTGTGATATCTGCAGCAGAATTTATTTTAATGTTTACTGAAGGGTTTTCGTAAATAACTTATTGGGAAATAAGTAGGTAAAATAAATCAGTTGTTGCAGTGATAGAATTTTCACATGGTATCAGAGGAAGTAATCAGAGACAAGAAGGGAAAATCAATTATGGGTCGAGACCATGATGCAGAGGCATCTACGTCAGGAGACTTGCACAGATTTTCAGAAAATTGCACAAGAGACAATAATTTTGATTTCTCTATGTTGGCTTCCAGGCTGGAAGAAGAAGTGGCTTGTGTGACTAGCTTTGCATCATCATAGGTATGGTATATAGACAGTGGAGCCTCTTGGCATATGAGGGGAATTCGGAAATGTTTCTCAGATTATCAGGAGGAGAGGATGAACTTTCAGATCACCATGGGAAACAAGGCAAAGTGTACTCCAGTAGGGAGGGGTACCATAGTTTTTTCAAACAGAGCGGTTTCGTGCTACCAATGTGTTGCATGTACCAGGATTGGGGATGAATTTACTTTCCGTGTTGCAACTTCAAGGCAAAGGCTATGACATTTTCTTCATCAAGGAGAAAGTATACTTCAAACCCCGAGCTAGAAAAAGAAAGTGCAGATCGGTATCAAAAGTAACAGGTTGTACAAACTACAACTAGAATCACAAATGGCACTAATAAGCAGTCATGGAGACAAGGATTTGAATGAACTATGGCACAGAAGAATGAGACATTTGCACCATGGGGCTCTGAAAATTCTTAGGAACACTGTAACAAGAGTTCTAGATGTTAGTACGGAACGAGATGATGTATGTAGAGGATGTGCTCTCGGAAAGTATGCTAAAGCAACATTTCCTAGAAGTAAAAACAAGGCCAAGAGTGTACAAGGATTGATACACTCGGATATCTGTGGACCTATGTCCACAAAAGCTCTTAGTGGTGTCGAGTACTTCGTCACCTTCATTAATGACCACTCAAGGAAAACTTGGATTTATTTTATGAAAACCAAAGACGAGGTTTTTTGTCGATTCAAAGAGTTCAAGGCTCTGGTGGACAATCTGAATGGGAAGAAAATAAAAGTTTTGTGCTCAAATAATGGTGGAGAGTATGTTGATAAGGACTTGATTGATTTTTGTGCTAAGGAGGGCATAAGAAGAGAGTGGACAGCTCCTTACAATCCGAAGCAGAATGGAGTAGCAGAAAGAAAGAATAGGACCATCGTAGAAGCAGCTAGGGCCATGATGTATGATCAAGATATGCCAAAATTCTTGTGGGCAGAAGCATGCAACACGGCAGTCTATGTTTAGAATAGAACTCCTCATCGGGCATTGGGCAAGATTACTCCAGAGAAAGTCTTCACAGGGAAGACGCTTGAAGTCAGTCATTTCAAGATATTTGGGAGCTTAGCATATTGTTGTATACCAGAGGAAAAGAGGAAGAAGTTGGATCAAACTGCAGAGAAAGGATATCTAGTGGGATGTAGGGAGAACGCTAAGGCATACAGAATCTGTCTTCCAAGGAGAAAGAAGGTAGTAGTACGACGAGATGTGAAGTTCATGGAGGATAGGGCTTTCAGAAAATCTCGAGAAATGCCTTCCGAGGAGCAGTCAAAAGAGGAGCCTTTGCTCAAACCTCTTCAACCAACGGAATTAAAGAATTCTTCCTCGGATCAGGAAGAATCACAAGAGGAGGAGCTAAAAGAAGCACCTGTTGGCAGAGGAAGAACGAGCAGGGAACTTCATCAGATTCTGCGAGATGCAGAGGACTTCATCGGTGCACCTAGGAACAATAAGAGGGAGCGAAAACAGCCAGATAGATATTGGGCATTAGTAGCTCAGGATGGGGAGCCTACCAGTTTTCAGGAAGCTGCTCAACATTAGGTTTGGCTGGATGCGATAGTAGAGGAATACAACTCCATAATGGTGAAAGATATCTGGGAGGTAGTGCCAAGGCCTCAAGATAGATTGGGGGTAGGTTCAAGATGGATCTACAAGATTAAATACGCTACAAACGACAGTGTGGAAAAATACAAAGCTAGGTTTGTGGCTAAGGGGTATGCTCAGAAGGAAGGAATTGACTACGAAGAGACCTTCGGCCCGGTAGCCAGGTATACACCTATTAGAACCTTGATATCTCTTGCAGTACAGATGGGATGGGAGATTCATTAGATGGATGTCAAAACAACATTTATGAACGGTGTAATAGAAGAAGAGGTATACATTGAACAGCCAGAAGGCTTTGAGACACATGAGAAGAAGTCTCATGTATGCAGATTGAAAAAAGCCTTGTATGGGCTGAAACAGGCACCTAGAGCATGGTATGGTCGAATTGATGGCTACTTGCAGAAGATGGGATTTGTCAAGAGTGATGCAGATCCAAATCTCTACTATCTGGTTGTAGAGAATGAGCCTCTAATCTTAGTATTATATGTGGATGATCTCTTCCTGACAGGATCATCCAGGCTCATCGGGGACTGCAAGAAGAATCTAGCCATAGAATTTGACATGAATGATTTGGGACGAATGCATTATTTCCTGGGGTTCGAAGTTTCATAGCAAAAGGGGGAGATCTTCCTTGGGCAAGGGAGATATGCTACAGAAATCCTGAAGAGATTCAAGATGGAGGACTGTAGACCCATGGCTACTCCAATGATCACCAACTGGAAGAAAATTGATGCATCAGAAGACAAGGATGTTGATCCCACCTTATACAGGCAGCTCATAGGGTCCCTGATGTATCTAGTCAATACCAGGCCAGACATTTGTTACGCTGTCAACACCCTTAGTCAGTTCATGGTAGAACCAAAGAGGGTGCACTGGGTAGCAGCCAAACATGTTCTCAGATATATACTGGGAACAGACGATTATGGACTCTTGTACACCAGGAGTAAGGATATCAGATTGAGTGGATTTACTAATGCAAATTGGGCTAGAACTTCAGTGGATCGGAAAAGTACCTCTGGGTACTATTTCAACATTGGATAAAGGATGACCTCCTGTGCAATAGGAAACAAAAATCCATGGCTATGAGCTCAGCTGAGGCAGAATATATGGCTGCAAGCACAACTTCATGCAAGGCTATATGGCTTAGAAAACTGCTTGTGAACCTATTCAGAAGAAAGATGGAGACGACCAGGATCATGTATGATAATCAGAGTTGTATCAAGGTCTCTGAGAATCCAGTGTTTCACGATTGGTCAAAGCATGTTGATATCCGATGTCACTTTGTTAGAGACTGTGTCCAACGAGGAGCTATACAATTGAGCTACACTCCCACAGGAGAACATATGGCAGACATCCTTACCAAGGCCCTTGGAAGAACCAAGTTCGATTATTTCAGGGAGAAGATGGGGATGATAAAGAATCCATTTCAGTAGCAGAAATGGGTATGATGTTGCAATGCAGTAACACGATGCAGCATGATGAGAAGGAGTTGCAGTGCAGATGCTGTGTTGGGAAGAAGAACCAGCAGGAGCATGGATGCATAGGGAGTTGCAGTGCAGATGCAGTGTTGGGAAGATGGACCAACAGCAGCACGGATGCAGAGGGAACTGCAGTACAGATGTAGCAATGGCAGTGATAGAGCCATGGGCAGCAGTACAGGATGTAGTAGTGCAGAGGATGTTGGGCAGGGAGGCTTAGCATCAGCACAGATACCGATGCCGTATGATCAAAGTGATGCTCAGTGTGGAATATTACTAGAGCACAGTCCTCGCTAAGAGGGAGTGTTGATTTGGGGTAACATCGGATGTGATCTAGCCATGAAAATTGGTGGAGAGGCTAAAGCACATGAGATCTCCAAGACCCAGAAATGGTTTGGGCAAATTCTAAGCAGTTTGAGAGATATTAAAATAATTAATATTTTTAATGGAGTTCCTAAGTCTAAACTTAGGAAAAATAAAATATTAATGGGTGCTAATATAAAATTGGGTTAGAAGGTTCCAAAAGTCATGGATCAAGCCAAATCTAATCTTAGCCGTTGATTAGAGATTTAATCTCAGTCGTTGAAGGACCAACAGGGAAAGTAAGAAGAGGCTTGAGGGTCAGTTGGAGGACACACTGAGGGAGACCAGTCAGTTCAATTTCTGAAGTGAGGTTAGCTGAGAAATTCGAACTAGTGGTCTAGAGAGCAACAAGAGGCAGCGGGTATGGAACAGAGAGTCAGGAACAGCACCAGAAGACCAGCGCAGAGGTTGGAGAGGCAGACGCAAAGGCAGCAGACTGCGCAGTCACTGGAGGGCCTGCGTGGGTGACACAGACAGGCCTAGTACTGATGCAGAGAAGCAAGACCTAACGCAAAGTGTCTGGGAGCTGCGCAGAGGCCAATAAGCCTGACACTGAGACTGGGAGAAGTGCTGGAGAATTTTTTTCTCTGTTGGGTAAGCCAGTTTGGCACCCAGTTGTACTGAAGAATTGTTGAATAATAAAATCCTCCTCTGTTGCACCGGTTTTCCCGCATTCGGTTTTTCCAAGGACATTTGTCCAAAATATCTGTGTTGATGTGTTGATGTGTTGATTCTTGTGCATGTGTTTGTTTCTGTATTATGGTGTGATATCTGCAGCAGAATTTATTTTAATGTTTACTGAAGGGTCTTCGTAAATAACTTATTGGGAAATAAGTAGGTAAAATAAATCAGTTGTTGCAGTGATAGAATTTTCACACTTGGTCCCTTGTTGGACCCCTTCTTTGCTTTCCCCTTTCCTACTCCCTCTCAACCTTCGGTGTCTTGTCGCTGCTACTACTCCCACAAACCAAGTTGAGCCTGAGATCATCCTGAGTGAAGTTGCTCCAAAGGCGTTCCCAATCTGGAAGTTTATCTTGTCCATGATCACCTGCACGAAAACACTCCACTCCTTCGTAAATCCATTGTGTGTTATTTACAATATCTCATCATCATTGGGCTTATCACACGCTGCATCTAGCTCATCTCTAGCAAGTTGAATTCTGGTGAGATATGAAGTCACGTCTTCTCCCTTATTCTGTTTGATGGTCCTCAGCCTCTCCTTGAGAATCATCTTCCTATTTTTTATAGGATCTTGGTACAGTTTTATGATGGCATCCCACATTTCCTTTGTTGTTCCTTTCTCTGCGATATGTGGAACAATATGATCCCTGACTCCATCAAGAATCATCCATTTCGCTTTGGCATTTTCTTTGTTGTAGGTCACAAATTGTTGTGGATCTGTCGGTACAACAACAATGTTCTCCACAAACTCCTTCAGACCATACTCATCCAATAAGAACAACAGCCTAGCCTTCCAAACGACAAAGTTGGAGACACCATCCAACCTGTCCTGATCTCTCAATCCTATTGTGTCCATCTCTAGAAAATCCGAAAACTGAAATAAACTAGAGAAATAAACTAAATCCAATCTAGGTAAAAAGTTAAAAGCCCCACTTTCTCTTCATGTGTTGTGTGTGGGTCTTCCTTTTGCCCTCAAATCCGCTCCGATACCATGCAAAATTTTAAATATTGTTGCAATTATTGGTTATTATTCTCCCATCTTTTCATATTATTTGTCAACTGCAAAATATTTGCGGCAAATACTAAATAAAACACAACTGCAACTTCACTAAAAAATAAATAACCACAAGAACTGAGAAAATTATACACACACACAAATAATGGACACCAATATTTTTGGAGAAATGTCCCTAGAAAAACCTTGAAGGGAAAACCAGTGCAACAAATGAGGGTTTTAATTATTAATTCTTCAGCAAAATTATTACAACTGGTTGTCGTGGAATGGAGAACCTCTGAAAAAATTTATGATTATTTCTACAAGTCTCCCTGACCTTCTGAAAGCAATTTGTCCCACCAAAACCAATTTGGCCTCCCTCTGAAGCTAGTTTCGGCTCACATGTGCGGCCTGGCAAATAAATTCGACCCTCTTGGCAACTCGCACTGGCTAGGAAAATTATCTCGGCCTCCACTGAAAATCTCAACCTCAACTGGTAAATTGATCCTCCTGTGCAAATTTCCATGCTCCGAAATTTCTCCCTCTCTAAGCAATTCACACATCCTGCTAGGGTAATTCGCACCCCCTGCTGGAGAAACTTGCACTGCTAGAAAATCAACCTCTCACTACAAAAAAATCGATCTCCAACTCTCCCTAGAAATCTCTGTGAAGAATCCCTCCGACAATCTCTGTTGAAACCCCTGTTGCTGATGTCCCTGGGTTGCATTTACGCCCTTGCAATCACTACAACTTTGTGTCTCGATGTGTTCTCCAAATTCCCATCGATTTCCTCTTATAATCTCTCGTTGACGAATCAACGGCCATGATCTAATCACAATTGATGGCTAAAATCATCTTGACCCCATCAAGTGACTTTTCTGGAAGTCTCCAGAGGATAATTGATTTACCCCAATTAACACTGATTAATTTAACTATTTCCCTAAGTTATATTTAGGACAATTAATTAACTGCTTAATTAAATATAATCAAGGCCTTCTCTCACGAAACCAATTTTGGATATTGGAGAAAATGTGTTCCCCAACCTCATAGACACAAACTGAGACTAGAACACCTGTCCAAGCTACATAAACTAACACTATTGGACTTCCTAACCAGTGTCATAAAGAGTTCATAGATTGTAACAGACTGCAAGGTATTTTTGGGGTGCAGTGTAACTATTGGCGGTGTTAAGTGTGATTATATGTGAAATAATAGTAAGCTCTGACAAGAAAACAACAAGAAAGCAGATAATAGAGTTGACGCATATGGTTTACAATAGCGTGTGTGCATATGCATATACATAAATATCTTTCAAACATGACTCTAACAAAAACAATTCCAGACAATCAGAAAGACTACAAACTTGTATTAATGGAAATCAAGTAAAAATTAGGTAGTGTTAGTTTAACAATGAGTATAAGAATGTTTATAGTCTTGGACCAAACCCCTTTCAAGAATCTACTTAGACCTCAATAGGTTTATATCTATGTTGCACGAAATGTCGAAACATCTAGAAGTTTCCAACAGGGACGACCTGAAACGCGACCCCCAGAAAATGGAAACGCAGCCCAAACGTGTGCATGTGTGTATATATATATAGATATATATATATATATAGTCGAGACCCAAGGGATAGCTCAATTGGTCGAATTCCCGTTGCTAAGTACTTTGCCAATTAGGAGGTCACGGGTCAAATCTCCTCGACGCCCTTGGAGTTGGGCCCGACCAGATAAGCCAACAAGTAGATCCCTTCGGGTAGATTTACCCGGATTATTACTAGTATATATATATATATATATATATATATATAGATAGATAGATAGATAGATAGATATAGTCAATATTAAATAAATTATAACACATTATTTTGCAAGAAAGGAAAGAATGAGACATATAAATGACATTTTAGAAAGAAATCCAAATTTATATTAACTCCAACAGATAATTACATGATGCAAATATCCAAAATTAGACTTTATAGATGAGGCTTTACATCCAAGGCTCCAAAATCAGCCTTTATGTGTGAGGCTCTATGTGCTAAAACTGAAATAAAACATGAACTAAAGAAAATCATGGCTACATTAACATATCATTACTAAATAAAACTCATCATCATCAACAAAGATAGAACAACATGCTTGTTCAGCAGAAAAGGCAACTCTACTAGTACTTCCAGTTGCACTTGCATCACCATTGGCACAAATATCAAGAGAAGAAAGAGAGAGATATAAATCTGGACATTCTACATCCACATCCCAATATTTATGAGGTCCACTTGTATATTCTTCACCCCTACGAGACACAAGGCATAGGTTTGAATGCACATATACAAGGTCATCTGCCTTTTGTGATCCCAACCTGTTGCGCTTCACACTATGAATGAAACTGTAGGTGCTTCAATTTCGTTCAGTTGATGAAGAGCTTGTCACTTGTGATAGAATACGAGTGGCAAGACTTTGCAAATGAACAGCACTTGCCCCAGACAAGTCCACCATTTAACTAGGTCCATGGTCCTCCTCTCATCCAAAGCTGATATGTCTGCAAAATCCTCTAATCCAGCAACAAAACAGGCAAATTCTTGCCTTACATCAGTTTGTAAAGAAGCTAGAAACATCCTCTGAAAGGCTTTCTTCACTCCATTGGCCACCTCCTTGTCCTTATGTGGAGCCTTCCTCTTCCCATTGCTTTCAACAATGAATTCTTCATCATAAAATTTTGGATTCAAAGCATGTGCCAAAGTGTGCAATGGAGTGTTGAAGTTATTCCACCTGGTAACAATAATGGACCTCACTTGTTCAGCAAAATCAAAATCCACAAAAAGAAGAGTGGGAGCCTCTTGTGTAATAATTTCCACAGTTTTTTCAACCATGGTATCCATGCCATCATAAACCTCTCCTAGGAAAGGTTTCTCTATGTCTGCATCTCAGAGAAGATCAAATGCAGGTGATGTGAACTTGAGCAAGAAATCAATCTTGCTCCACCAATCTTCATCAACCAACACCCTCCTCACCATACTTCCTTTCTCTGAATTTGCTTGTCTCCACTCAACCCAAGTTGGACCCACCACCATACTCATTAATGCATTTTTAACTTCAACAAGGCGACGCAACATGATGAAGTTTGAGGTATACCTTGTCTCAGCAACTTTCAATAACTCCAATTTGGAGTATCCTTGATATATTGCTTGAGATTGGTGGTAGTTGGTGATAAATTTAATAATCTCCCTAGCCCGCCCTGTGACCTCCTTAATCCATTATGTTTTTGCCTCAATCTCATCTAAAATCATATTCAAATTGTGGACAATGCAAACAGTCAAAAATATCTGATTGTATCTACTCTCAACAATCAACCCTGCAACTTTGCAAACAGGTGCATTATCTGTGATAACTTACACCACATTTTCTGTCCCTACTTGTTTAATAGCAAAAATTAAAATATCAGTAATGCCCTTACTATCCTTTATCTCACCTGAACAATCTTTTGCTCTGATGAACATGGCTCCTTTTGGTGATGATGCAATGACATTAATCAAAGGTTTGTGTCTTGTATCGATCTAGCCATCTGAGATAATGGAAAGCCCTATACTACCCCATGAATTACGAGTTGGTTTTAGAACATCATCAAGAAGTTGCCTCTCTTTCTTCAGCAAAACTGTTCTACCTTTTTCATAGTTTGGGCCCTTGTAACCTTGAGGAGCTTTCTTAATCGCTCTCACCAAATCCTGCCAATATGGGGATCGAACCACATTAAAGGGGATGCCACAAGCAAAGATGGCCCTTGCCACTCTTGAGTCAACTTCTTCTCTCCCTTGACTATCAAGCATTTTCAACAATTTGTTGTCTTGAGTTGTAGATGATGGTTTTGATAACTCTGCTTCTATTTCTAGTGCCCTCCACTTTCTTGCATCCTAAACAATCCTTGGATCAATGTTAACAGACATGCAAGGATTGGTAGTGCCCATGCCAAATTTGGTTCTTTGTTCCTTCAACCTTTGAGCATTATCGCTCTCTTTCTTGAATTTAGCCCTTACCTCTGCATTTTTGGTATGTGCACACACATCAATACCCTTTATCTCTTCATGCAAAATGTGAACCTTCACTCTTGTGTAAGATCCCTTTAAGGTATTTTCATTTTTGGATAAATTGCACTTCCATTCCCATGTACCACCAGAACCCATTTGCTTCACTTTGGTAACATACTTCCATAGAGGATAATATTCTTGCTCCTTGGTTGCTTGAGTGGATTTAGGGGCACTTGAAACACAACTTTGAGAAGCCATGAATGTTGCAAAATTACAATACAAAATGAAAAACTCACCCAATTTAGGGGCACTTGAAACACAACTTTGAGAAGCCATGAATGTTGCAAAATTAAGAAATGAAAAACTCACCCAACTAGTTGTTGCCCACACTCTACCTCTTGTTGCCCATGCCCTTCCTCTTGTTGTCCATGCTCCAAAACACAAATAAACTCCTTGTTGTTGCTATAGGAAGCTCTTCTTGCAAAACAATGTGTGAGAAATGAGTGAATGAAGTGTCTTTTTAAACAAAAGAAGAAGCTTATAGGGTTTCTAGAGAATTCTATTATTTTCATCTTCTAGAGAGTTCCATTTGTAATTTTTTTTGTTAAACTTAGCTAACAACCACATAAAAATTAGTTTATTAGTGTGTTTTGGTGTTAGATGGGGCCCACCCCCTTTTTTCACTCCTTGAGATGGCCGAAGAAGGCCAAAAAAAAGAATATTTTTGTTTTTCGGTCGTCGAAACTCGACCTGTAGCAGCCGAAACGCCACTGGTTGTACCGTAGGATGTTTCAAAATCGTGACACGCCGTATGGTATGGGCGGTGGCATTTCAGCGCCGTTTCAAGGTTGGTTCGACATTTCGGGCCATCCCCGATACTGGTACGCCACCATTTTTGGTGTTTCCTGCAACATAGATTTATATAGACTATTCTTGGACATTTACAATGATTACATATCTACCTTTTCACTTTCTTGTTATGGGTCTTTTAGCCAATTTCGTTTGCTTGCTTCAAATTTAGGAGTGTGTCAACTCAACACCACGGATTCTTTACTTGCAGTTTTGTATTGTTCCACATGGTAGGTTGTGGTTCCACATGTTTTCTTTGTGATCTCGTTACAATTTGAAATAGTACTCACATATTCCAGGTCATCCTTACTTAGCAAGTTGGATTTATGGGGTAACAGTTGTTGGGAAGACCCAAGGATGGGAGGCAAACCCAAAGATGGTGAGCGGACCTACCCATGGTTTTCTTGCATGGTTTTTTGGGTACGATGGTTTTTTCCCATGGTATTTGTAAATCCGGTCAAGGGAACTACGATTATGTTCTAATCCAAAGTTAATGGATTGGAGTTTATGAATGTTTTGGCATGTATATATATGTATTTGAACATTGAAAAGAATATAATGAAAAATCGATCTTGTATTCCTGGTTTTGGGATCCAGGGGAAAATCTCTGTGTATATTTGTTTATGTTCTCATCATTATATATTTTTTTGTTTTAAGAATATGTTTGCATATAATTTTTGTACAAGGTTAAAACCTTCATTTGGTATTAGAGTTGTTTCGGCTTCAAGGGGATGCCTTTGTTGCTGAGGGGTTTTGCTCGAGCCTAGGTAGACCATGTTACAGTGGGAGATCTACGGAATCGATTCTTGCGGTGATAGAAGATGGCGAACAGTGGAAAGATAGAGATTGAGAAATTCAATGGACAAAGTTTTGAGTGGATCGCTATAGATCTAGGTACGACACCAACATGAACGTCGACAAAACACTGAGCAAAGTTAGATCGGAAGGCAAAGAGCACAATACGATTGTGTCTCTCAAATTTAGTATTTTTTAATGTATTAGGGGAAGCTACGACAAAGACTTTTGTGGGACAAGTTAGGGACTTTGTATCAATCTAAGTCTCTGGTAAGCAAATTGTTCTTGCGGAAAATGTTGTATAACCTGAGGATGAATGATGGAGACTCGGTGATAGAGCATTTGAATGCCTTCAGTACTGTGGTAAGTCAGTGATTATCTGTTGATATTAAAATTTCAGACAAAGATAAGTGCATCAACCTGTTGTGTTCTCTACCAGATTTACAGGCAAGGCATTTCCATTTTGTCTCTCCATATTTTTCCATCACTGGGAAAGCTTGTGTACTATGTTTCATTCATAGATGACTTCTCGAGAAATACATGGATATATTTCTTCAAGAAAAAATCTGAAATCCATTATTTCTTCAAGAAAAAATCTGAAATCTTTAACAAGTTTAAAGAATTTAAGGCTCTGGTGGAAAATTAGACAACGAAGAAGATTAAGGTGTTGAGAATAGATAATGGTAAAGAGTTCTACAAGAAGGAATTTGAAGAGTTATGTAAGAAGTGTGGTATAGCACGACAAACGACTACTCCATACACACCTCAACAAACTGGAGTTGCAGAAAGGATGAACAGGACATTGATGGAGAAGGCAAGAAGCATGCTCAGTGGTGTTGGGTTAGGACAAGAATTTTGGGCAGAGGCAGTGGATACTGCATGTTACCTGTTTAACATATCACCTTCATCAATGTTGGAGGATAAGACTCCACATGAGGTATGGACTGGTAAGAAACCCTCTCTCTCACATCTCAGGGTATTTGGCTATGATGCATATGTACATGTTCCAAAGGAGAAAAGAACCAAGTTGGATAGTAAATCTAAAAGGTGCATCTTTATTGGGTATAAGGATGGTTTAAAAGGTTATAAGCTTTGGAACTTAGAAAAAAGGAAGGTTGTGTACAGTCGAGATGTAGTGTTTAGAGAGGTGAAATATGTTATTAAACATGAAGTCCTACCAAAGGAACCTGAGAAGATAGAGTTTGAACTGAAGGAGGAAGAATCAGACTCTACAACAGAACAAGAATCAAAAGAGGAAGAGCCACACACTCCAGTTTTGAGAAGACCAGTTCGAGAGAGAAAACAACCAGAGAGGTATAGTCCATCTTCTTTCTGTTCAAATTTTGTTTTATCTATTACTGATGATGATCCCAAAACTGTCAGGGGGGCAGTGGATTCAGAGGATGGAAAACTCTAGAAGGAAGCCATGGTTGATGAAATTGCATCTTTGGACAAAAATGAGGCTTGGGATTTGGTGAAGTTGTCGGCTGGAAGGAAACCCATTGGCAACAAATGGGTGTTTAAGAAGAAGATGAATGCAGAAGGCAAGGTGGAGAAACACAAAGCTCGGTTAATAGCAAAAGGTTATTCCCAGATGTCGGGAATTGATTTTGGTGATATTTTTCCTCATGGTGCCAAGTTAGTTTCTATTAGATTACTTTTATATGTTGTTGTTGCTTTTGATTTTGAGGTAGAACAGATGGATGTGAAGACAACATTTGTTCACAGGGATCTGGAAGAAGAGATCTACATGAAGCAACCTGAAGGTTTTGCGGTGAAGGGTAAGAAAGAACTGACATGCAGGTTAAAAAAGTCTCTTTATGTATTAAAACAGTCACCAAGGATGTGGTATCAAAATTTTGATACATATATACAAGGACTTGGATTCACAAGGAGCAAAGTAGATCATTGTGCGTATTTTAAATTAATTGGTGACCGTGATATTTATTTGGTCTTGTATGTGGATGATATGCTACAGATTGGAAATGACAAAGAAATTATCCAGGATTTGAAGACCTAGTTGTCCTCTAAATTTGACATGAAAGATCTTGGTGCTGCAAACTATATTTTGGGCATGGAAATTAAACGAGATCAGGCAAAGAGGAAGCTTTGGTTAAACCAAAGGAAGTGTGTTGTGACAATATTGCAGAGGTCTAATATGCAGGATAGCAAATTGGTGAAGGTTCCTATTCCTGTAGGTGTAAAGGTATCTGCTGAACAGTGTCCCAAGACATATGAGGAAGAAGAGAACATGTCCTGTGTCCCATATGCGAGTGCAGTTGGTAGCCTGATGTATGCAAGGGTCGGTACCAGAGCAGACATTGCACATGTAATGACAGTATTGAGCATGTTTATGTCAAAACCAGGGAAGGAGCATTGGATAACAGTGAAGTGGGTTTTGAGGTATTTGTGTGGCAGTAGTGATTATGGTCTGTGCTACCAAGGAAGGCAAGGATTGGATAGAGTTTTTGGCATACATGGATTTGTTGATGCGGACTGGGCTGGAGATTTGGATCAAAGAAGATTTACAAGTGGGTATGTGTTTAATCTATTTGGAGAAGAAATCAATTGGATGAGAAAGACACAGTTTGTAGTGGCTCTTTCAACTACAAAGGTTGAATAGATGGTAGGAACTCATGCAAGTAAGGAAGAAGTTTGGTTGCAGAGATTGTGTTCAAGTATGGGGTTGGTACGACGAGTTATCAAGATAGATTGTGACAACCAAAGTGCAATTTTCTTGGCAAAGAACCCTGCTTATCATTCAAAAACAAAGCACATTGATGTTCAATATCACTTTGTGAGGGATATGGTTGAAGATAAAAAGGTGTTGCTGGTAAAGGTGGACACTCTGAAGAATGTTGCAGATGCATTGACAAAGTTTATGAGCAATGAGAAGTTTTCTTGGTGTAGAGAAACAATGGGCATTGCAGCCCTGAACCAATGACTAAGCTCTAATGTGATCCCCGATGTGGAAAGAAAACAACAAGTGGGAGAATGTTGGGTGTGTGTTATATTCTTTCCACGCGTCATGGGTGCCCCGAGTAACAAAAAAAAAATATGTGGACCCAATAATAGTTAGGCGGACCCAAGGATGGGGGGCAGACCCAAAGATGGTGGGCGGACCTACCCATGGTTTTGCGAATGGTTTTCACGCATGGTTTTTTGGGCATGGTGATTTTTTCCCATGCTATTTGTAGATCCAGTCAAGGGAACTACGATTATGTTCTAATCTAGGGTTAGTTGATTGGAGTTTATGAATGCTTTGACATGTATATATATGTATTGTAACATTGAAAGGAATATAATGAAAAATCAATCTGGTATTCCTGGTTTTGGGATCCAGGGGAAAATCTTTGTGTATATTTGTTTTATGTTCTCGCCATTGTATATTTTTCTGTTTTAACAATATGTTTGCAGGTAATTTCTGTATAGGGTTAAAACC
The DNA here is from genome assembly GCA_031772625.1 of Pinus tabuliformis. Classification (NCBI taxonomy): domain Eukaryota; kingdom Viridiplantae; phylum Streptophyta; class Pinopsida; order Pinales; family Pinaceae; genus Pinus; species Pinus tabuliformis. Next base: position 47,686,088 of record CM062820.1, read on the forward strand.
TTCACTAGCTTCAACAAAGTAAGGTTGTGGGGCTCATCAGTTAAATACCAACTTGCTCAAGGATATGTGAATTTTGTACTACAACTCTGGATGATTGTACATAGAAGAGGATCTCCCTTAAGTAGAAGGATAACTTTGCTTGAGAGCGACTTGAGCTCTCTTTCTAGTCTACGCTAATTTCACATGCAATCAATTACATTTTGGGATTTGACATCTACCCTACTCCTCTCCTAATTACAAGGGTGTTCTATAAATAGCACACTTCTGCTCATGATAAAAATACATTATTATTTACATTTAGGATGCATGGGTATGAAGACACTGTGAACAATGTTGCAAACATCATTGAGGTGGCAATTTTCATGATATTTGTTCCTTCCTAATTTTTTATTTCAGAAACTCACGATTTAAAAAAAAAAATTGGGACATCATGGTATATTTTAAAAATCGTGATTTTTCTTTTATAAAATATCATGATGTAATGGTAAAAGTCACTAGGGTGTAAAAATGGTCCACAAAAGGATCAAATTGAATTTTATTTTTTTTTGGGGGCGGGGAGGGTTATTATTATCAGCAACTATTTGGGGAATAAGAGCAAAGAAGTTTCTCATCAATTTCCACCAATGTGGAGAGGGCCAATCAAACATTTTAATTACCATCAAACGATTTTTTGTGGAGTAGGGATTGAGTGTTATCCATGGTTTTCATTCTCCCAAGTATGTGTTCAAATTCCACTATGTAAATAGTTTTTCCTTCTAGATTTATGCGAGGATTTGTGAAGTGCATAATGCTTGGCACTTATTATCGATTTTTTGTTAAAATTTGGTAGCATCTGGAGGTACTTCTCACATGGCTTTTGTGTCGGACATGTGAGAATAATTAAAAGGAACAAGGAAAATTTTAACTTAATTATAAGTCGGATTAAGGGTCAAGTCGGGTCAGGTGGGCCAGCAAGGCCAAGAGACATGACCTTGGGGGTTTCACACCCCTTGGAAAGGTATAATACAAGGGACAAGGAGCATAAAAGGATCATCTTCTTGTGTGGTGACAAAGGAAGCAAAAGGAGTTGCAGATGTGCACAAGCCGCAAGAGTGAGAGGACAACAACAGATAACTAACTTTTATTGTGGTTTAGGTCTGCAAAAGGAGGCCGCAAATATGCAAAAGGAGAGTCGCAGGAAGCAAACCATGGGAGGGTCGCAAGGGGCTACAGGAGGTTGCAAGAAGGCCGCATGGTTGTTATAGTAGCTCGTTGGGCTTAGGGAGGCATCTACTGGCCTATGTAAGGTAAAATAAATTGGTCGAGGATAAAACTGAGTAACTGCAGGACTAGGAGAAGGCAGAAGGTTGGAACAGTAGACCAAAGGATTGTTAGAGAAGGCTAAAGAGTTGGTTGTAAGGGACAACAACCCAGCTATGGAGGATCGTGGGCTAAAGGAAGATGCCCAAGTGAGTACATTGTTGTTTTGAAAATTTAAAGTGGGTTGGTTGAGCCCTAGTAGTGCTACAGCGGTGTGATTTGTTGTAGGTGTCTTAGTATTGGGCAGAGAGGGCTAAGAGGACAAAGCCTGAACCCTAAGATTTGGTCAAAGGATTAGACTGGTATTTTGACATTTGGATAGGGATATAAAGGGCCATTAACCTTCGTACATGAGCCTTGTGAGTTTTATTGTTAATGGATTGATAAGAAACAAGTTTTGGGCATATATCTTGTGTATTTCATTGATCTAATTGTTGTTGTAATTTCCAATATCCAAATTGTTTAAAGTTAGACAATGCTAGTGTGTTTATGTTTTCTAGTTAAAGCATAGACTAGACCTAGGGTGCGTGGATTTTTAATATGGAATCAAAGCTTCTTTGAAGAGCAGTTGGGTTAGAATTGTGCACAGGTGGCATCTCTAAGAGGGATTTGAGTTGTCTTGTTGTTGAAGGAAGGACAACTAGTCAAAATGGTTTCTAGCTTGAGGTTTGAGGACCGGTTGGAAGGGATTTCCAACTACAGTTCGTGGAAGGAAAGAATCAAGCTATTGTTGTTGGTCAATGATCTATGGGATTATGCCAACACTGAGATCAAGGCACCAACTAATGCAACATCTTTGGCTTTGGATAACAAAGATGATGTGAAGGCCAAGTTGATCATTCTTGATGGATTCAAAGATCACTTGATACCTCATCTCACCATGAAATACATTGCATGGCACATGTGGGAAGCTCTAAAAGCGTTGTTTCAAAACAAGAACGAGAACTGGAAGATGGTATTGAGAGAGAAGCTCAAGGACATCAAGATGGGAAGTTTAAAGAATGTGACTTCGTATCTCACAAGGATTTTGCAAGTTCATGATGAGCTTGTAGCTATAGGGGACAATGTGGAAGAATCAGAATTGGTGAGGACTGCGATAAAGGGCTTCTCAGATCAGTGGAAGCCATTCATCAAAGGAGTAGTCTCACAAGAGAATCTTCCAGATTGGAACAGGTTATGGGATGATTTCATCCAGGAGGAACTTCAGCAAAAGACTGATGCAAAGAACATTGCCCTCGCTAGTAAGCTGAAGAAGGGAAAAGAGAAGTTCATCATCGAGAAGAAGGACCTAAGCAAAGTGAAATGCTTTGCATGTGAAGAGTATGGTCATTATGGGAGCAAGTGTCCACACAAGAAGAAAGGAGGGAAAGAGAAGAAGCTTGAGATGAGATGGCTTCTCCAGCTACAATCAACAAGGATGAGTTCGCCAAGAGATTTGACGAGGAGTTTTCTCTTATCTCTCATTTCTTCGAGAGCACCATTCATGAGGGTACTTGTTTCATAGATAGCAGAGCATTGAAGCATACGACAGGATAACGAGAAGTATTTGAGAGAATATTGGTGATAAGAGTCAATGTGCAATCAGAGGAACTGGGATTGTACCATTTAGAATGGATTCAAGTGGATTGTTGCGAGTCCAGGATGTACTTTGGGTACTATAGCACAGATGTTGTTTGCTTTCAGTCTCAGCGATTGAGGAAAGGGTTTGATGTTATTTTCTGGAGTGTAAAAGTGATGCTCAAGCCTAATGGATAGAACTCTAGCCCAAGAGTGGTTCGCGGAGTAAGAGAGAGTGGTCTGTACAGGCTAAAGGGCAGAAGGTTTCTAAGACTCAGAGGGAGTCAATTTCCAAAGGGAGTTCACAAATTCAAAGGGAGAGTAAGCAACCCTAGAAGAGTGCATCAAAAGAGACTTCCACATCTAAGAAGAAGGAACCATGGAATGGCTTATTGGCCTATCTAGAAAAGAATAAGCAGGAGGCTTCTAGTAGTAGGGACACTTCCAAGAAGGGTCCTATTCTTACAACAAGTTATGCTTCAGTGACGAAGGATGAAGCATATGATGAAGGTTGGAGAGCAGCAGTGGAAGATGATTGTGTTGCAGTATGGGAAGAAGAAAGACTTCCAAGGATTGGAAGTACCTCCCTCTTTAAGAGGGAGTGTTGAAATTTGGTAGTTCGGGAGGAACTTCTCACATGGCTTTTGTGTCGGGCATGTGAGAATAATTAAAAGGCACAAAGAAAATTTTAATTTAATTATAAGTTGGCTTAAGGATCAAGTCGTCTCAGGTCAGCCAGCAAGGCCAAGAAACGTGAGACTTGTCACTTGGGGTTTCACACCCCTTAGAAAGCTATAAATATAAGGTACAAGGAGCATAAAGAATCATCTTCTTATGTGATGACGAAGGCAGCAAAAGGACCCACAGGAGTGAGAGGACAACAAAGGACACCTAAAGTTTTCTGTGGTTTTGGTCTGCAAAGTGAGGCATAAGAATTGCACCAGCTTGTGATAAGTTAGTATGTACATGTACTACATTTTTACCAAGTCTGCAATTACACAAGTTTGGACAGATGAAAACTACACACACACACACATATATGAAGTTTTCAGCTGTCCAAACTCGTGTAATTGCAGACTTGATTTTTTGCCTGCATGGTCTTCTTGATATGGTAAATTCCAGCACTTGTTTGACATAACTAAAGACTGACAGGGTTAAGGGATTTAACATATATCTTGAAGATAATAGAGTAGATTTACTGCTGTTTATATGCAGTAATTAATCTGATTTTAGATCAGGTTTACGCTTGGAAAAGTGTGCCCTAACGGCTGAAACCTGTTGGCATATGTTTGGTATCTTTTCTCTTTGGCTGCCCAGTCTGTTGGGTTGAAATAAGATGAAATACTGTCCACAATTTGCTGCTATAAATTAAAATTTCAGATCAGCCCTAACGCTGAAGTTCACAAGGTAGATCCAATAAACCTTTATTAAGAGACGAAAATTCTGTTTTGCATTAATTGCCCTAAAACCAAGATTTCAACATAAATCTTAGCTTCCACCAGTGACAGAGATGGTGAGCCTATTGTGGAGCACATACATGGGTTTTGGCTGGAGGAGGAGGTGCATGTGGTTCAATATTATTGAAGACTCCATTAATGGTAGATGTACTGGTATCTGTTTGGTTGTGAGGGAGATTAGTTGCAAAGAAGCCCTAACTAGTTGGATGCTAGTTGTAGAGGGAATGTTAAATATAGTACAGCTGCAAACAGCTGGTTTATATACTTTTATTTATTTTTAAATAAGGTGGTTTTTCATATTCCATGGGAAGCTTAACATTTCAGCTATATCATACTATCATAGTCTATCATTGAGTGTAATAAAGGCAGCGCTGCAAAATTTACTGATACACTTTTCTTCCGTCTCTGTGTGTGTGGCTGCAATTTCCCTTTTTTTTTAACACATCAAAAATGAAATGGCTGATGTTCAAATGTCTTAACTCATTATGATTCTGGTCATTAAGAATATAATTACCTTGAGGGATCCAACAAGAATCACAGGTTTCATTGTGTCATAAATTCCAAAATATAGCCCTCTGTATACAGTGATGCCTATAATTGAAACACTAAAGCCCCTGTATAGGCCTACAATACCATCACTGGCAATGGTCTTCTTGTAGACATCCAACAATCCTCTGTATTGGCGCTGACTACCTTCTTGAATGTTCTGTGCATCTGTACCAAGTCGTGTGCGTGCATAGTCCAAATGATATAAAAAAAGAGATGTGGTTGCACCAGCAGCACTGCCAGAAGCTATATTCCCTGCAAGCCACTTCATGTAGCCATCTTTCTCCTTTGAGTACCCAAGAAAAGTCTGGAAGTAGTCCTTAAATGCAAAATTGAAGGCCTGTAACAGAATGGCTGAACATTAAAAAATATAATCTATTTGAAACATATTCAATGATTGCAAACTTGTTAGCTATAATATTTACTGATAATTCTTTCCATGCATCTATATATATGTATATATATATATACACAAACAGAGGTTCAGCATATAGCCCATGATATTGGGAAAGATAAAAGTATTGAAACTTTTCAAAGTCGTTCAGGTTATTCAGGGATATACTAGAGCCATGCTTTACAGGTATCACATGAAAGCAGATAATGTCCTAGACATTGTCTTCACAGTTTTGGACATAAGAAAGCATACACTGCACTTTGATAGGAAATATGTTTGGTTACAAATTCTTCATTGTTTAATAAATTAGTACTCCCAGCACTGAAACACTATCAAACTATTCAACTCCCACTGTCTTTCATTTATACCAACATCTAGGTCCAGTACTTCCATTATAACAGAGATTGATACATCTATTCACTAAACGATGCATCTTTCACATTATGACTTTCCATGATAAATCATAACTCTCCATGTTAATTATTCACTCATCATTGGTTTAACTACCAAACTGTAGGCTTAAGCATCAACCTCCCTTGCACAGAAAAACTAAGATCACAATCAAGAGGTGATACTAAATCTAACATCAGAGTACTTGATACATACCCCTCAGATTTTTCTATGGTTTGGTTCATGTTGATTTTTGGTAGCATCAGATGTGCTCTAGCCTTGAAATTTGGTGAAGAGGCTAAGGCCCATGAGATCTCCAAGACCCAGAAATCGTTTGGAGAAATTCCACCCGGATGAGGAGTTATTAAAATAATTAATATTTTTAATGGGTTCCTAAGTCTAAACTTAGGAAAATAAAGAATATTAATGGGTATTGATAAAGATAAGGGTGAGAAGCTTCTAAGAGATGACGATCAAGTCTGTTTTCATCTTAGCCGTTGATTAGAGACTTAATCTCGGCCGTTGATTCATCAACAGGAAAAGTATAAGAGAAGACTTGAGGATCATTTGGAGACACACCGGCAGATACTCAATATCTCAAGAAAAATCGATTCTCAAAAGGAGATCGATTTCAGAGGGAGAGTTGCAGTGTGGAGGAAGAGGAGGTATCAGCAGCAGTCAGTGACTAAGGAGGAGGTGACGCGAGGACATTGAGAGACAGCGCAGAGGGAGATGTAGCCTTCACGCAGGGTGACGCAGAGGGACGCAGAGCCAAGCTAAGCCACGCAGAGTGACGCAGAGGTGACACAAAAGTGGGAGAAGGGTCTCCAAAGTGTTAGAAAGTTTCTAGGGAAAAGTCTCAGGTGTTTTCTCTCAGGTTTTTTGTAAAATCATTCCTTGTAAAAGCGATTGTTGCTGAAGATTAATAAAACCCTCATCTGCTGCACCGGTTTTCCCACATTGGGTTTTTCCAGGGACAACTGCCCAAAAACAACTTTTTTCATGTGATTGGTTATTGTGTATGTATTTTCTCTATGTAATTATGTGATAACTGCAGTAGAATTTATTTTAATATTTGCTTAAGGGATTTCGTAAATAACTTGTTGTGAAGAATCAGTAGGTGAAATAAATTAGTTACTGTAGTAGAATTTCAGGTTAAAAAATTTCACATGATATCAGAGCAGAGATCCGGCAACAAGAGAGAAAAATCGACTATGGGTCAATATCATGATGCAGAGGCATCAACTCGAAGGGACTCACGCAGATTTCCAAAAGAAGACATAAGGTTCATGGATCTCGATTACTCTATGTTAGCTTCCAGATTGGAAGAAGAAGTCGTTTGCCTAGCAAGCTCTAACTCCTCTGAGGTTTGGTATATATATAGTGGAGCTTCCTAGCATATGACAAGTGTTGACCACTACATGTCAACAACTCATAGCAGTACACCCCCTTTTTTCGCAAAAGGGATAGCACTTGATCGATGTGTCTGTGCCATCCAGCTATCATTATCAGCCTGACTTCCAAGATGTTATGTAAACCCTTTCTGCATGTGTATAATGTAAATAATCTCAGCAGATTTGTGTCATGTATGTAACGACCTAGATAAACCTACTTTTCTAATGACGATCTCCATTCTAAGAGGTTTTTTGTCTCACCGATCCATTCTCGAATGGTCGGCAGAGTTTTCCTCCAGTGTTACCCCAAAGCTGGAATGGATTTTGTTGCTAGGATCTTAAGCGAGTCCTAGTGTTCTAGATCGAGTCTATGTAAAAATAATTTGGGAATAATCCTAACTATTTGGTTAGGTTATTTTATTTCAAATTGTTTGGTCTATTGGATATATTTGTGTCACATAAATGGGTAGTCTGTGAGGATCTATTAAAAAAGAGTTTTCCCCCTTATAATGTAAAAAATATGAAAATCATGATGTAAAGTGTTTTGAAAGTTGGAAAAATAGTTTATCCTCTCATATGTTAATTAATTAAATTTTCTGGCCAAAAATTAATTAAAATCCTAAGCCATAAATTTAATTAATTATAGGTCCTAGGTAAATTTAAATTCTCCAAAGGCAAAATTCGTCGGTCCTTAAAAATTAAATTTTGAAAAGTCCCAAGACTAAGGTAAATTAATTATTTTGCTAAATTTTAAACCTTTGATCCCTAGGGGTTAAGTCAAAGTTGATTTTTTTGGGAGATTAACTCAAAAAAAATATTTTTGAGTTAATTAAAATGCATTTAATGAAAAATTTCGAATTTCCCCAAATATTTAAATATTTCGATGGATGAGATTAAAAGAAATTTTAATCTTCATCAACGGTCAAAATTGCTTTGACGAGGATCCCTCGAACTAGCCGTTGGAAGATTTATCTTTAAATAAGAAGTCATTTGTCAGTCGATTCATCTGACCTTTGAGTCGTGTGCTTAGCAAGAAACTCTTATGTAATCTTTTTCTGGATAATAAAAAAAGACTTTGGTGTTAAATTCTACTAGTGTTACTCTTCATAGAAATATTGTAAGATGTGTTGTTTTCATGCATAATTTTTTCTAAAGCCATTGATAATAGGTTCTAAAGAGTGATTTGAGTACAGGTATCTTGCTCAGTTGTTGGGGTTTGAATAATAATCTAAATTTTGAACGTAATAGCAGGTATCTCTATTTGTTTGAGTTTTATTATTATTTTCTCGCTCTATTTTTAATGGCTGGATCGAATTTTGCGGGGAAATCTTGATTTTAGACCCTCGGGCATTAGAGGAAGTTTTCAGTTGAACCAGCCAACTCTCGATCCGTGTTTTCTGAGGAGCCCAGTAAAATTAATCTCAGGCTTATCATAAGATTTTTTTGTTGGTGATGCACAAAGGGTTTTGAATTAGCACCTCCTTAAAATTTAAAAATTTTATTTTTGTGGGAGAAATTGATAAATCTGGCTATTGAGAGCCTTAGATTATCATATTTGGGAGCGGAGTTGGACTCATACTCCTCAGATTTGATAGATCTACCATTCTTGTGCATAGGTCTGTAAATTTTGTAATTATTTTTCTAACGTGGGTTTTTTTGGGTTTTAGTTTTTATCATTGTATATATAGTTTGGGTGTTTTCTTGTTGTCGTGCAGCTACAGATCTGAGGAAGAAATTTGTGTAGAGTCCAGATCTAGGCCCTGGAAGGTAAGATCTAGATCTCTGTGGTTTATCAACAAAATTTTCTAGGGATATTATTCAGATTTTTTATAGGCCAAAGTTTTAAAAGTTTTAAATCTGGAAATTTTCATAAGGGTTTCACAAATAAATCTGAGGCAGAAGCATATCATTTTAAAATAAGATTTTCTGGGAAATTTTCTTGGTTTTTTGTCTACCATTTTTCTCTTGTCTCCTGCCATATTGAGCTTCCATTTTCTGTTGTGTTCTTCTCTTCTTGAAAATTTCGAAATTTTTTTCTGTTATCTGCGTTTTGGGGTTTCTGGAAAATTCGAATCCCTTCTGCAGCACCTTGTCTTCACTGCCTTAAATCACTGGCGTGGTTGTTCTTCCTTTTCACTGCGGCCCTAGCTTCGCCCTCATCCTCCTGCCATCTTTCTTCCTGCAAAAAAAAAACGAGTGCCAAACCCCTGCTCGCAGTCTTTCCCTCTTCCACGCTGCCATACCTGTGTTTTACCTCCTTAACTTATGTCGACTCATCTCCTCGCAACTCTCGGCCCTCCCTCATCGTAGCTCCCTTCTTGTTGCAACTCCAAACGCTGCTTCCTCCGTCGATTTTTCCTCTCCATCGTCGCTCCCTGCAAAACCCAAACATTTCGTTTTTTTTTTTTATTTTTTATTTACTTCATTTGTATGTGTATGCTTAGGCTTAGGTTTCACCTTTATTTTTTTATTTTATTTTATGTTTATGCGTTAGGATTTAGTTAGTTTCCTTTTTCATTTTTAATTTAAATTCTTTTTTTTTACTTTGATTAATTTCTAGATTCATTTTTATTTTAAATTTGATTTTTGTTTTGGATTTCTCTTGTTTACTTTAGTTTAGTTTTCTTAATTAATTCAATTTTATTTTTCTTTACTTTTGATTTGATTTTATTTGATTTCCTTTCCTTTTGTTTATTTATTTTTTTATTTCATTTAAAAAATCTTAAAAAAAAAAAAATTTAAAAAAAAACATTAAAAATCAAAAAATCAAAATATTTAATTTATGTGACTTTAAAATTCCTAAAAGAATTAAATCAAACGGGGATATGCGCTTTCACATTAAAAATTTTAATGTGGCCTAAGGCCCATTAAAATTTCAATTTATTAACCTTTTTTTATTTTGATTCGTTTTACTTTGGTCACATTAAAAATTTAATTTTTTCATTTGCACATTAAATTAATTACCTAAAGAATAATTGAATTGTTAATCTAAAGTTCCTTGGTGTCCTTCCATGATAGTGATTTCTCTATTGTCATGTGCGATTAATATTTTAAAATCATTGACTATTGGAGAACGATAAATTAATTCTAGATCTGAGTTATTGAATAAAATCATTTTTAATCTAGAATCATTGCTTAGAAATTAATTTTCATAATTCTTCATGGGATTTAATTGCTAGAACATATTGCAGTTTTGGGCGTTGACATTTAATTGTTCATGATCATCACTATTTGTCACATTTATAAATTGCCCTGAATAACTTGTTTTTTATTTAGTCTATGGTTAATTGAATATAAATGCACTGGTCTATAATCTTTTATATCTTATAATTGTGTCTTATTTTATTAGGATTTATCCATTTCGGCTAACTATGACTTGTTTACATTCATCAAGTTGCCTATCTTTAAATCTCCTAGAGTCTGTGTTCCACAGAGTATTCTCATTCATTCACCTTAGGGACTACCACCCTGACTTGTCTAGGAGAGAGTCTAAACGGAGTAAGGATTATAGTGATAGCCTTTATTCTAAGCATTGTCGTGGTGCCTAGACACTTTGTGCGACAACAACAAGAATTCGAGAATCTTTTTCAGATTATCAGGAAGAAAGAATGAATTTTCAAATCACCATGGGAAATGAGGCAAAGTGTACCCCAATAGGAGTAAGTATTGTAGTCTTTCAAACCGAAGCAGGAGAGCGGCTTCGAGCAACCAATGTGTTGCATGTGCCAGGATTGGGGATGAACTTACTCTTTGTATCTCAACTTCAAAACAAGGGTTATGACGTTTCTTTCATTAAGGAGAAAGTATATGTCAAACACCCGAGTTGGAAAATGAAGGCCCAGATCGGAATCAAAAGTAACACGCTGTATAGATTACAGCTAGAATCACCAATGGCACTGATAGGCAACAATGGAGATAAAGATTTGAATGAACTATGGCATAGGAGGATGGGACACTTACACCATGGGGCTCTGAGAATTCTCAGGAAAATAGTATCAGGGGTTCCAGAACTAAGTATTGAACGAGATGATGTATGCAGAGGGTGCGCTCTAGGCAAGTATGCCAAGGCTGTGTTTTCCAGAAGTAACAATAGAGTTGAAAGTGTTCTAGGATTGATATACTCAGACACCTGTGGATCGATGTCCACAAAAGCTCTTAGTGGTGCCGAATACTTCGTCACCTTTATCGATGACCGTTCCAGGAAGACTTGGATCTACTTTCTGAAAACCAAAGATGAGGTTTTTGGTCGATTCAAAGGGTTCAAAGCTCTAGTGGAGAATCTGACAAAAAAGAAGATAAAAATGTTGCGCTCAGACAATGGTGGAGAGTATGTTGACAAGGACTTCACCAATTTTTGCACTAAGGAAGGCATCATAAGAGAGTGGACAGCTCCCTACAATCCGGAGCAGAATGGAGTAGCGAAAAGGAAAAACAAGACTCTAGTCAAAGCAGCTAGGGAAATGTTGTATGATCAGGATATGCCCAAATTCCTGTGGGCAAAAGCAGCACAACAGTTTATGTTCAGAATAGAACTCCACACAGGGCATTGGGCAAAATCACTCCAGAAAGGGTCTTCACCGGGAAGACACCTGAAGTCAGTCATTTCAAGATATTTGGGAGTTTAGCGTATTGTCGTATACCCGAAGAAAAGAGAAAGAAATTAGATCAAACTGCTGAGAAAGGATATCTTGTGGGATATAGCGAGAATGTTAAGGCATATAGAGTCTATCTTCCAGGGAGTAGGAAGGTAGTAGTTCGGCGGGATGTAAAGTTCATGGAGGACAGAGCTTTCAGGAAATCCCGAGAAATGCCTTCCGAGGAGCAGTCAAAAGACGATCCGTTGGTCCAACCACTTCGACCAGCAAAAACTAGTACCAGAAATTCTCCTAAAGGCAAAGCTTCAAAACAAAAGGAATCTCAGGAAGAGGAAGAGCTGATAGATGTACCCACTACCAATGGAAGAACGAGCCAGGAACTCCGACAGATTCTACGGGATGCAGAGGACTTCATTGGTGCACCCAGGAATGATAAAAGGGAGCGAAGACAGCGAGACAGATACCAGGCCCTAGTAGCTCAAGTTGGGGAACCTTCTAGTTTTCAAGAGGTTGTTCAGCATCAAGTATGGGTAGATGCGATGTTGGAGGAGTACAGTTCTATAATGGTCAATGATGTCTGGGAAGTGGTACCTAGGCCTCGGGACAAGTCAGTGGTAGGTTCGAGATGGATTTACAAAGTCAAATATGTTGCAGACGGCAGTGTGGAGAAATACAAAGTCGGGTTTGTGGCTAAGGGGTATGCTCAGAAGGAAGGAATAGACTATGAAGAAACCTTCGCCATAGTAGTCAGGTATACTTCTATTAGAACCGTGATATCTCTTGCAGCACAAATGGGGTGGGAGATTCACCAGATGGATGTCAAGACAACATTCTTGAAAGGGGTAATAGAAGAAGAAATATACATTGAACAGCAAGAGGGTTTAGAGACACATGAGAAGAAGTCTCATGTATGCAGATTAAAGAAAGCCTTGTATGGGCTTATACACACACCTAGAGCATGGTATAGTCGAATTGATGGCTACTTGCAGAAGATGGGGTTCGTCAAGAGCGACGCAGATCCTAATCTCTACTATCTTGTCGTAGAGAATGAGCCTCTAATCCTAGTGTTATATGTGGATGCTCTTTTCCTGACAAGATCATCTAGGCTCATCAAAGACAGGAAGAAGAACCTAGCCACATAATTCGACATGAAGGATTTGCGACAGATGCATTATTTCCTGGGGTTGGAAGTATGGCAGCAGAAGGGTGAGATCTTCCTTGGACAAGGGAGATATGCTACAGATATCTTAAAGAGATTCAGGACGCAGAATTGTAGACCTATGGCTACTCCAATGATCACCAACTGGAAGAAGATTGATGCATCAGAAGATAAAGACGTTGATCCCACCTTGTACAGGCAACTTATAGGGTCCCTGATGTATTTGGTCAATACCAGGCCAGACATTTGTTACGTTGTCAACACCCTTAGTCAGTTCATGGTGGAACCCAAGAGGGCGCACTGGGCAGCAGCCAAACATGTTCTCAGGTATATACAAGGAACAATCAAGCATGGACTATTGTACACCCAAGGCAATGACATCAAGCTGAGTGGGTTCACTGACACAGATTGGGCTAGAAGTTCAATAGATCGGAAAAGTACAATTGGGTATTGTTTCAACATTGGATCAGGAATGACCTCCTGGTGTAGTAGGAAACAAAAATTCGTGGCTCTGAGCTCAGCTGAAGCTGAATATATGGCAGCTAGCATAGCTTCATGAGAAGCCATATGGCTTAGGAAATTGCTTGTGAATCTATTCAGGAGAAGAATGGAAGCAACCTGGATTTTGTGTGATAATTAGAGTTGCATCAAGCTCTCTGAGAATCCCATATTTCATGATGTTAGAGACTGTGTCCAAGGAGGGGCAGTACAATTGAGGCACACTCCTACAGGAGAACAGGTGGCAGACATCCTCACCAAGGCTCTAGGAAGAACAAAGTTTGTTTATTTCAGGGAGAAAATGGGGATGGTGAAGAATCCATTTTAGTAGCAGAAATGGATAAGTGTCAAGAGTTGCAGTGCAACAGTTAGCAGTAGCAGTGCTATGGGCAACATGATGTAGCATGTTGAGAGGGAGATGCAGTACAGATGTAGCAGTGGCAATCGCAGTGTCATAGGCAGCAATACAAGAAGCAGTAGTGCAGTGGATGTAGGGCAACAGGCCAAGCATCAGCATAGAGGACCGATGCAGAGGATTAGTGTGATGCTTCTATGGTGAAGTGTTAGAGCACATTCCTCGCTAAGAGGGAGTGTTGATTTTCGGTAGCATTGGATGTGCTCTAACCTTGAAAATTGGTGAAGACGCTAAGGCACATGAGATCTCTAAGACCCAGAAATCTTTTGGAGAAATTCCACTTGGACGAGGAGTTATTAAAATAATTAATATTTTTAATGGGTTCCTAAGTCTAAACTTAGGAAAATAAAAATATTAATGGGTATTGATAAAGATAAGGGTGAGAAGCTTCTAAGAGACAAGGATCAAGTATGTTTTAATCTTAGTCGTTGATTAAAGACTTAATCTCGGTCGTTGATTCATCAACATGAAAAGTATAAGAGAAGACTTGAGAATCATTTGGAGACACATTGGCAGATACTCAGTATCTCAAGGTAAATCGATTCTCAAGAGGGGATCGATTTCAGAGGGAGAGCTGTAGGGTGGAGGAAGAGGAGGGTATCAGCAGCAGTCAATGACTGAGGAGGAGGTGATGCAGGGGCATTGAGAGACAGTGCAGAGGGAGACGTAGTCCAGGGGAGACGTAGCCCTCACACAGGCTGATGCAGAGGGACGTAGAGCCACACTGAGCCACGCAGAGTGACGTAGAGGTGATGCAGAAGTGCGATAAGGGTCTCCAAAGTGTCAGAAAATTTCCAGGGGAAAGTCTCAGGTGTTTTCTCTCAGGGTCTCTATAAAACCATTCCTTGTTAAAGCGATTGTTGCTAAAGATTAATAAAATCCTCATCTACTGCACCGGTTTTCCACATTGGGTTTTTCTGAGGACAATTGTCCAAAAACAATTGTGTTGATGTGATTGGTTCTTGTGTATGTATTTTCTATGTGTAATTATGTGATAACTGCAATAGAATTTATTTTAGTATTTGCTGAATGGGTTTCGTAAATAACTTGTTGTGAAGAATAAGTAGGTGAAATAAATCATTTATTGCAGTATAATTTCAAGGTAGAAATTTTCACAGTTCATACACTTTGTGTTGCACTTGCTTTGCTCCATCCATTTGTAATGGCAGTTGTTCCCTGTATGTCAATCCAAACTACTGGATCTCATATAGTATCGATCCTTTATTTATCAGATGCTTCACCAATTCTCCCTAATAAGTTGGATCCTTGCTATCATATCATCATTATCAAGTGCTAGTACTCTATTAAAATTAAGAACCTTATATGATTGGAAATAACCGAATGAGGTTATTCGCTAACATACTTCTAATGCGACAACAATCTCGACATTCAAGCTAATGGTGGAAACCTTTTGCTTAATTCATCCCTACCAGTTGAGCCTCACACTATGTATCTATTCCATCCAAGACTTCTCCTTTTCTGCCAAGCTCAGGATCACAATCTACATCGTCTTTAAGAATGTTCTAAGTTGTTTTAAAAAGGATCACATGTCTTGTTAAATCCTGAACTTAGCCCCCAGCAATTAGTTCCTAGCATATTTATCACATATCTACTAAATGAACACACAACTAGGTTTTAAACACAATTATTCAGCAAAAGCAAAAATATTAATTGATCTTAATCATGTGTGACACATACAAATTATGCCCAATCAATAGTTATTCATTAACTCAATAATGTGAACCTACTTGGGTTCCCGTCCTAGGATAATGGGCAAAGGAAAATACATTTACAACATACCCTGGATCGAATCCAATTGATCAGGCCCCAAATCTGCCCTTGATATGCTTCGCTGATCTAGATCTCTAGTGTTTTACCCTTGCACCTTCCTTGAACCCAGCGCACTTGAGTATCTCACTTCTTGAAAAAATCTTTCTCAATGGCTTGTGCACCATTGTATGGTGTGTCTTTCTCCTCTCCTTAGCATTGCTTTTATAACTTTTCATTGAAATAAATCTACAACCCTAATCTCCAAAGTGATGGATGGCCAAGATTAGATCTCACCTCACTTGAGATCAACAATTGAGATTAAAAAATAATCACTAAAATAAATTCTTTACTTTTCCTAAGTTTCTTTAGCTCAATAGACAACATAATTAATTATGTTCTTTTCCTAAGTTAGAATTAGGCTAAGTTACAATAGCAACTTACTCAATACTTGAGCAAGTGTCCTAAGGAGACTTTGAGTGCCCTCTACATACCTAGACACTTAGGATTGTGCAAAAGTACCTACCTGACCTACAGACATCAACACTCCCTCTTAGCAAGGAAGGTACTTCTACCACCTGGAACTGCATCCACCGCCATGGCTAGTCCCTTTGAGCTGGAAGCCTTCCCTGCCACTATATTCATAATCATCCTCGAAGACTTGGTCCCTTTGGACTTAATCCTAGAAGGATTTGTTGACCGCTCCTCCCCACCTGAACCTGGAGGATGACTCCCTCTGAACTGCTCAACCTTCAGAGCTTCTCACTCCTTGTTCTCGGTCATTGTCTAGTTTTTTGCCATTACTCAAATAGGCTAGCCCTTTAGCCTATACAGGGTGCCCTCTCTAACTCTAGTGACGTGGCCATCATCTCAGCTAGATCCCATGTGTCTTATCAATCCTAGAACGCTACACCAAACCACTTCTTCTCTATCATAGAGATTGAGAGCAAACTCCACCAGAGTTTTGACACCCACAACACGTCCACTTCCAACCTTCCTTCTGATTCAAGATAGAATATCACTTTCCCAACTCCCTTCACTGTACGTTTGGTAGCAACACCAAACTCCACATGCAACTCTGAGTCCCACTTTGTCAAGATGTCAAATAGCTCTCGTGCTCCTATCATATGTTGTGTGGCTCCACTATCCAGTAGCCATGCACTAGTTGTATGGTGCTCGAGGAAAGTTAGGAAACAAGTGAGAATTAAATTTCAAACTTCCTAGAAAACTCTTCCACTTGAGATTTTGCCGACACGATTACTACAAATTGCATACCCATTGCCCCTTCTTCCTCTCTAAACACTGTGAAGGAGTGTCTTGTCTTATGACATGCAAAATACTTGATCTTAGACAAGTCTGTTTAATTTTAGGTAGTTGCGGCCCGCGGGAGGTATTCCCCAACTACATTAGCTCACTAATTATCAAAGAGGGAAAAATCCAAAATTGTACTCAAGTCGGCCTACAAAAAGGAGGGAAATTAAATTTGAATTTAAATTTCTGAAGTCCATTCCAAAATAAGGTCGTGTCTCTTCAAAAGGTTATGTCATCCCCATTATAGGCCTACTCAAATCAATATAAATATACCCACCGTGGGCATTTTGGGCAACAACATTCAGTGGTCTATCTCTGACAGTATCTGGAGCAGTCAGAGGAAAAATCAAAAGAAGAATTCATCTTTGATCTAAAGTAAAGTCTGAGATCTATTTTTTAGGATGAAATTGTAGAAGGCAAGCTTGCTAATTAAGGATTATTCATGACACATCTGTATCTGATCTTCGTTGGATAGGTCGAGATTCTATGGCAAATTATATGTCCGTTCCATAGCCCTATTCGGCCCTAAGACAAATGTTTTGGCACAGGTCTGAATTGTTGATCCTAAGGTAGATCTGAAATACTATTCTAAGGCAGGTTGACCAGGCTTGGTCTGTGATGAATTCTATGGTCAGTTTGACTTACTTTGATTGGAAAATCAAATTGTCAATTTTCGTTGAATTGAACAATTTCTCCTAAGAAAAGATTGCTACGTTTTTTTCCCTAGTTAGGGTTTTCCCAAGGTAAAAAATTGTCTCGTGTTTGGCTATCTCTTCATAATCCTATTGTCATTATTGCATTACTGTTGAGATTTTCATGTATAGTTGCTTAATGATAAGATGGATTGATTAAGAAATCATTGGAAAGTAATTATCGAACTAGAAGATCCAGAAAAATCAACATGGTATCAGAGCTATGGTTAAGAGGGTGGATGACCATCAAATACGGGCACACCATGTACCATCCTTCCCGCGACATGATTAGGATGCCCAGGGATGCTAGTAATGTCCAAAGTGGAAAAATTATCAAAGAAAGACAACCTATTCAAGGTATGCATGAAAAAAGTGTAGGAGTCGCCAGGGTGATATTAAAGATGCCTAGAAAAATGCTTGCTCCACCCTACAAGCATTGACCTTAAAGTTAAATGAAGAACTAGGGCTTCGGTTCTTCCAATGGAGTCGCCAATAATGATATGTCAATATGTCATATAGGGAATAAAACACGTTTCGTGTCCTCAGCAACGGTGCCAAAATGTTACCGCTCAAACTAGCAAGGTGCCTAACGGGGATCCCTAAAGGGCAAATGCTAGGCCAAGGGCAACAAATGGAGGCTTAGCCCATTGTCACCTCAGCTAAGGCTCCTTTTTATTTATGGACTTTCACCGATGGGAGGAGACCCGGTATATTATGGAGTCACCGATGAAGGATAAGTCAATGAATGATGTGGAGTGACCCAAACAATCCCATTCCCGAAAGAGTTAGAAAGATAAGGTTTACTTTCCTTTTAAGCAAAGTGCAATGTCTTCTAGGGGAAGGAAGGGAGGATTTATGGGTTGGGTTGATGGGATATGGATTGTGAAGGAACTTCCCAATCCCTGAAATCCTTATTGTATTTGGTATCCCGAATGGTTCTTGAAGAATTGTCATTTTAAAGGGACCGCATCGGACTAAGTGGACCCAGTCTAGGATAAGGGAATTGAGTATAGCAACCAATGATGTTCTTATCCTAGACAAGGCGGGGAAAGGATCAAAGAAAGAATTTTCACTTGAAGGTGTTGATTTGATCCTATGAGGTACTAGCCTTGGGGATGTTAAGGCAAAGTTTGATCCTGGAGCTAGGGCTTGGCTTTTCTCCCAACTCCACTGTCGGAATGGCTTCAAAATTGGAGGAGAGTTTGAGGAGACACCAACCCAGGAGGCCCTAGGAGATCGAACTTTTTGGAGGGCTAGCTTATCGGGAAATTGATGCCCTAGGTACCCCAACTTGGCTAGACCTAGAAGAAGGTGAAAGAATGTGATTTTTGGTGACCACCTTTTGGTAGATCAGTGCCTTAATCTTTGGGAGAATGGAGTCTATGATGAATATGAGTAGGATTTCTTGATTCCCAGTCAAGGAGGCCTCAAGATCATTTCGCTAGCCTTCTAGGTCAAAGAGAAGCAATATTGTAGCCTTTATACTTTGATGTGCAAAGGAAATGGCTTATCAAGGTCAAATTCTTTGATAGAATTACCCCTAGGAGATTTTGTTCATATTACATGGCCCATACATTGAGAGATGCTATAATAGAGACAAAATTCCACAATTTTAAGCAGTAAATGCATGCAACAATTAGCCCTAGAACAGCGAAAATCCCAGTCCAATGTATATGACAAAGTAAAACAAAAATAACATTAAAAGCATGTACTTACATGTAACAGAATATATCCAACCATTCACAATTGACAAGAGAGAAGCTCCAAGAGAAGATAAACCAATATCCACACATCAAAATTCATCCATAAAGCTCTAATTCATCCTCTAGAAAAAGTGCGAAAATCTCAAGAGAGAGAAAAGATCCAATCCAAAGTGATGATGAGCAAATGAGCTCATCTCACTTGTATTTATACACAACTTAGGAGTTTGAATTAGCCTCCTTGGCCTACACAAGCCCCAAAAATAGAATAATCTTCTAATTATTCAACTTTTAGTGACAAGCCCACCAAACTAGCTCATAAATGAAAAAGTAAGCCTCTCAAGAGGTCAAATAATAATTTATGCATGTTGTAGGGCCCTCTAAGAGACCTAATGAGGTCCATGGGTGCCAAGATAAAGAATAGGACCCTCAAAAGCAGTGGACAAGGGTTTGGCCCCTTGTAATAACCTGTGGTGCTCCAAATGACATGTGGGGGCACATGTGTCCTCATGGGGCTTCAAACAAATCGAATATGCATGTAGATCACCTACAAGGACTAGGATGATGGTGTAGGTGATGCCACATCATTATGCAAGTCCTGGATCATCTGCCAAGTGTATGGTGTAAATTTGGGGCCAGCTGGGCATGATGGATCAAGTGCATCTTCCTTGTCCAATAAGTGAACCACGAGCAATCTCTGAATGGCTGTGGGGATCCATGGAGTTTTGTCTGCTGCTATGGAGGCCCATGGCTCTCAACGCACACCCTACAAGTGTCAATGTAGCCCTCTGAAGGATTAGGACCTCATATAGGGAGACCAAACCCAAAATGGAGACCACTTGCAACCTTGCATAAGATCCAATGCATCCCCTAGACTTCCAGTACAACAAGCCATTAGAGAAATCGAGTAGATGAGCTTACCAAAACATAGACTACAGGTGGGGACTTCATAATGGTCTGCCCTTCCATAATGGGCTTCGGGATGTGCTAATGTCTCCTAAACTCCAAATGGGGTTAACCAATACTCCTATTAGGTGGTTTCTAGTTCTAAAAGGGATTATATAGTTAGGGTACATCCTTCAAAAGATGTTGGCATGTAACAAATAGGTGAATGAAGTAAGGGATGATAACGGGCAACCTTGCGTCACATGTTGGGGTATCTAATAAGAGGGAAGCCCACACTTGGGTTTATAATGTATAGGAGGGAGCAATCGTAGTACATGAGGTGCCCCGACCTTGATTTTTCCACCTTTCTTATATGCCTTTTGCTTTTTTATGATTTCCTCTGATTAACTACTCGAGGCTCAAGGGGTTAGAACATGATATATAAGATATAGTAGTGAATTCCCCCTTTTAAGGTGGGGCGATTCATCACCCACCAGGGGTTGGGACAATCGTGGGTTCCTATATGATGAAGAAGGCTCATAGAACCTGTAGGAACTAGGGTGATGGCCATGATGATGGGGTAGATCTCATGCATTGGGTTTTGCCCACGTGATAAATGTATTTGTCTTAGCCATCTTTTGCATTTTGTGGTACATTTTCCTGTTGAATGTGGCCATATATGCTTTTAACTTTCTTTTCAGGTGTGGGCAAGGGGAAGGGGCATGTTGACCCTATGTGGACCCAGTGGAGAAATGTGGACCCAAGTGGGAGAAATGATGAATGGGGTAATAATGAATGGAAAGAGGGTAATATAAGTGGATAAGGGAGTGGGACCACGCAACCAAAATCGGGGTTTCCCATGAAATACCATCCCTAGAGCCAAATGGTCAGTAAAAGAGATCCCACGGGACTAGAATCCAAGGTTAATACCTAAAAGGGGTCTAGGGGACAAGAGCACAGACCTAACCCATTTTTTCCGCCGAACCCCCCCATTAATCCACGCTCGAAGTGTCCATGATAAGCAAACTACAATACTCAATTTCCAAATGACAAGGCATACCTTTAGGTTCAAGAGGCCTGATCATGGCAGATGGGGAAGGGACCACATGGTTGTCTTAGGTGGCAGAGAAATGGCACGATGAGCTAGTTGGTGGCTACAAGGAGTTGTTTGCTGCTAGCTGAGAACCATCTTGGAGAAAAAATTATCATAGGGATATCATCCACAAAATGGTGGGTAAGAGGTCCTTTGTAGAATCTTTCAAGATTCTCTTAGCCTTAGCTTTATTCTTCTTATGCCTGGCTTTCTCCTCAGCTCCCTCTGGTTCTGGAACACTTTCCTTCACATAATCTTGAATGTCATTTTCCTCCAAGATAAGGAGTATTCTAGTCTTCCAAGGTCTAAAATTTGTAGCACTATCCAACTTATCTTCTACTCTTAGATTGGGCATCATATTCACAAGAGGTTAACATTCTATACAAGTTGTTGAACTTTGGTTTCTTAGGATGACTTCAATGGTTTTTCTTTTCACAAAGCTCTGATACCATGTTGAAATTCTCTAACACATGTAGTAGAATACAATTTTCTACTTGATAATTACTTCCTAATGATTTTCAAACAGTTTTTTTATGCCACTGCTATCACTGAATAATTATACTTGGAAAATGTCAACAATAAATGCAACAAAAACAGTTAAGATCATAGAAAGACAACCATGCATAGTAGAAACAAAAAAATTCACCTAGGAAACCCAACATTGGGAGAAAACCCAACAACTTTTCTTGAAGAGAAATTGTCTTTTCAACAAGGTTTAAAAATCAGCTATTTGTATAGAAATTTGTGCCAATATACAAGTCAAAATACCAATCAAACCTAGTCAAACAGTTTCTAGTCAAACCAATCAAAATAATCATAAGTCAATGCTTGTGAAATAGCCTGGTCAAACTACTCGCGGTAAAATTTCATCATTGCGGTCAAACCTATCGCTGGTCAAACCTGCGGTTAAATCTCGATCAACGCTGGTCAAATCTGCAATCGAACTCGATCAAAGCAGTGATACAAATCAATCAACATCGGTCAAACTTGGTCTCTAAGTGCAGAGAAGAAATAATGAAGAGAAAGAAAAGATAGACCCCAAAAATCAATTTCTCTTTTTACTCAGACTTGCTCATACGTGATCTTCAAATGAGATGTCACAACATCTTATTTATACATGTCCAAGGGTGTGACAACCTGTAATATTCGTCATCACATATGTTGCTAAAAGGGAAGCCTTCAGCGCAATTTTGTCACTTAAGCAAAGAGGCAAAGGTTTGGGGGAAAAATTTGGCATTTTTGGACTTAGGAGATATGGATAAATGGGTCCCACGCTCAAATGGGGGGCACAAGGACGCAATACACACCCTTAGAGAGAGTGTGTGATTTAGTGGGAAGTGGAGGTCACCAAGGGGGGCGCATGGGCCAGGATTATATAAAGGCAAAAAGGAGCCATTATCCATTATCTTTTTTACTACTTTAGAAATTTACCTTGCTTGGAGTCGTTCAGCGCAGGGTTGGAGTATTGTTAAGCACAAGGGGATTCGAGTGAAATCCACACCAGTTTCGGAGAACTTCAAGTGTCTCCCTAGTTGGAAATTTGGGGGAGTCCATTTTGGGGCTTCCACAGGGTGATATCTTTTAGTAGATCGAACTAGTGGTGCACACTACCTAGGCATAGAGGCAATTCGAATTAGCAGTTACACGGGCCAACTTCAGTGATTTGGGTGAACAAAAATTTTAGGAGCATTTCTACATCTTAGAGTCGGGATTTTGGCGGTAATTTGCAGGGTTGTCTCGAGGCCATATCTGAAGGCCAAATTCTTCTTTTTCTGGCAATGTGTGGACCTCACTGAGTAAAGTCTACGCAAGCCTTGGAGCAGGGTTGTTAGGGATCTTGAGAAGCCAAGGAATTAGGCCTTCCAGAGGCTAATTTTCTAATCAGGGGAGAATTTCTTAGTGGTGGAGCTGGGCTTATTTCCAGCACGCGAAATTCTTGCAGAAGTTCGCAGCAGCTGGCTAGTTGAACCATATGCACTAGTTGGAGGGCTTCCTCATTGCTTGGAATTGATCCAAACCCTTTTTGGGTTTTTGTGGATATTTGGAGAGGAGTCCAGGGGTAGAGTTTCAAGTTGATCTGGGCAATATTTAGAGTAGAAATCATCATTTCAATTGGCAGCCAACAACATATTACTCACTGAGCAGTGCGCATTTCTCATCCTGGGCTATTCTTCAGTTGGGTCAGAGACATCTTTTTGAGTTTTGCTCAGCTTCCTTGGCAAGCCCAGGTTTTATCATTTCATCTCATTCTATATACCCAGATCCATACTATTAATATAATGGCTTTGAGTATTTTGTTGGTGTCACTTGTGTGCTAGTTTGTGGTTGTGTTATTTATTTATTTTGTTGTTCCAAGTTACTATTTTGGTATGCACTGTTAATTTTTCCATTAGGAATATTACAGTGGTATCAGAGCATGTGCTTGGCCAGTTGTGGGGGCGGGAACTGGTGATGCCACCTTGATTCAGTGGTGTGGTATTTCACACGGGCAAGGGTCGTGGCAAAAGAGGAAGAGGTAGAGGTTGGGGCCCTGACCCTTTTTTCGACACTGAGGTAGAACACGCAAGGGGGCATGATAATGGGTTTTGGAGTTAAACCTTAGTAGAAGTAGATATCTCTGATGTATGATGAGTATATGATAATTTGAGATTTGTGTAAGATTGTTGAAATCTGAGTTTTCGGTTTGATGGTTGATTGGAAATCTAGGGTTTGCAAATAACCCTAGTGGAAGTTGGTCATGTTAGTGACTAAGCTGTGATTGACTTTGATTGATTCTTTTGTATGAAATCTAGGATTTGTATGAAACCCTACTGAGAAGTCTAACATATGAGTTTTGAAAGGTTGTTGGATGCCTTATATTTGTTTGAATTCTTTCTAAGGTTTGCTATATGTTGTAGTAAGGTATGTCATACCTTTGGAAGACACATTGAAACCCTAAATGGAATGAAAATTGTGATGAAGTAGTCTAGGGTGTGTGACAAAAGTCACTAGCAAGATGATGAAGAGTATATGTCTCTTGTTTATAATTAAGTTTGGGTATCTGATATGTATAAAGTTGAAATGTTTCTGTGATTCTGATATGGCTAACATCATGCTTCTATAGATTTGGTTGTACTTGCTATCTAAGTTGTGCAGGTACAGAGTCTTCAACTTGGTGAAGATGCTCGATGTGACAAGCATGATGAGGATGATAATAACTCTGATGAAATGGTTGGAAGTCGCAAAATATTCTTCCATGTCGAAAAGAAGAAGTTGGTCTCCTGGAGGAAGCCTGCATAGATGAGATCTCCCTAGGATTAAGAGGGAGTCTGGATGAAGAGGTGCTTCCTGGTTAAAAGGGAGAGCATAGCTTGGTTTTGATTGAAAGAATGTAATTCGAAGGATATATTGTTGGATGAAAAGTAGGAAAGGAAAGTGTATAATTGAGTAACCTTCAGTGAAATATTCTGTTGATAGTCCTACTAAGTTGAGGAGCAACATCTAGAATGACCTCGGAGGTTTGTATTTGATTATGTACATGTGAAAGTATATTATTGATTGGGGTTGTGTTTGTACAGGTGAATCTATCGAAGGTTTTGATAGCGTGTTGGTTACCGATCAGTTTGATCGAGAGAGATTTGTGGTCATTGATCTATTGGATCAAGGGGTGTTGAGGCTTTGTGAGTGAAGCATTGCCTGGGAAGACATCTGGCTGATACTTTGTGTTGATGTCTGGATCCGGAAGTTGAAAAGGTGGTGTTGGTTATTGAGCTCTGTTTTGGATACACATTTGGATTTTTTGGGTTGATGGTTAGCAAGTAAGCCTGATGGTACCTAGAGGGGTTGAATGCTTGAGTCCATCTTAGTCCCATCTGGATAGATTGCCTTGGTTCGGAATCTAGTCCATGGCATTATGGTGCCTAAATTGTTGAGAGACCACTTGGATAGATTGCCCTAGTCAAGGATCTAATCCATGGCATTGTGGTGCCTAAAGTTCTTCATGGATCATATAGTTTGAGATCTTCCATTGTATTTGTACATCATGAATACCTCCCTAGTTAATACGGAGTGTTGGAAAATGTAACTATGTTCAGTCTTCATTAATGTACTTGAGTCATCATGTAATGTACTTGTCAAAAGAATAAAGAAAATAATAATAATTATTATTATTATTGTGACTTACTAAAGCATGGGTTTCATGCTTGGGTCACCGTGCTTTTGGTCAAAGTCCCCATTGAGGACTTCTAGGATTTATTCTTAGTCAATAGAGTGATTGTACTTTTAAAGAAACCCTTCTTGGGCTTTTGAATCATGTAAAACGGTTAAGTATTGAGTCAAATATGATTTATGTAACCTCCACACCATGTCAGCCTAAAAGGAGCTCAAGTCGGCCTAAGGACCCTATTCGACCTCACATGGAGCCTATAAAAGCAAGCTCATCGAATTCCTTTGGAGCATCATTCTCACACACAAGTTCGATTTCTATTGTAGCTGGGAAAAAGTGTGAAATTATCTTGTAGCTGGGAAGAAGTGTGAAGTTCTCTTGTAGCTGGGAAAAGGTGTGAAGTCTATTGTCGGAATCCGAAGTGAATGCGAGTTTGGGGAGGTCTAAGGAGAAAAGGAAAATCGAAATTTTGGTCGTTCTCTTTTTCTGTTTCGTGCTCTGGATTGGGAGATCAAAGTCTTCCAAGTTTGTCTACAGAAGTCGAAATTCTAGGAGTCTGACTTGGTGTGCAGGAAAGGTCTTGTCTTGGTCTAGGGTGAAGAGTCTCAAAGAATACTATTGAAAAAAAAGAATTTCTTGACTGGGTTTTCCCCTCTCGAGGGGGATATTTCCCCGGCACTGTGCCTACATTTGGTGTCTATTGTTTTATGTGTTGTTTCTTTGGTAATTGCTTCATGAACTAAAAGAAAGAAGATATAAAGAATCGTAATAATAAGAAACATCACAAGTAATTATCAAGAACAAGAAAATCTTTCTACCTTTTTTATTTTCTAACACATCGTAGTGAATAGTTGTTGAGTTATGATGTTGATTAGTCACTAGGAGAGGATCCTCTACTAGTCCTCTTGTGTCAGATGTGTGATAGGGGCATACTTGATGACTGGATAGTGTTAGCATTTTCTTATGTCTCTCACATCATATTCATACTGATTCTACTCTTCTTTAGTCCCACTGACCTACTTTTGTAGTCATCTGTTGGACATTAATAAAATTATATTATCTTATCTATCTCCTTCTCCTATGTTGTTGATGTGGTGCGGTAATACATGTTGCCTCGGTGGCATTTTCTAGGTGATATAACATTGAGATACTAGATATCACCTAGAGTGCATGTGTTTAATGATGTTAGTATCCTTGTTGATGTACTTTCTACCAAGTTTTAGTTGGAAAGGTGGGGGGGTGGGTCCTACACGTTTCCTTGATGATCTAGCCTTTTCCTAAGGTTGGATTATATAATTGAGGTATTAGTCCATTGATGGTGGTGCACTCTAAGTTCAAGCCCAAGTGGCACTTATATTTTGTTGTTATAATGGTGGGGCTTTGCTAAAAGATATAATTTTGATTTACATGGTACAACACTTTGATGGAGTACACCCCTTCACTGGCACACATGTTCATGGTGATTTGACCATCTAGTGACTATTTGAAGATGGACTATGGTTATATTAGAGCATTAACCTTTGCGTACACATGTTGAGATTGATTTAATTGTTCACTAGTTAAATTAATTATTTTATGTTGGTGAAGGATGGTTACTTGGGAACCCTATTTCATTTGGCATTTGTTCACACTTGGAGGGGTTATAAGGTTTGTTGAAGCTTTTATGTGGAGTGCTTCTCTCTTTGGCATAGATTTGAAGGAATGTGTGTGTTATATTACTAATCTGGAGAGGATGGTACACTTTTATAGGGCACACTCCTTGGGTTGCTTGAGCATCATTATAGAGTTTTGTTAAGTTTAGGTATGTTCTATGCTAGAGCAATTTATTTAAATTTTCACAGTTAACAATCACACCAGCATTAGAGTAAACTGCAGATAGAACATGAACATAAATTGCAGAAGACAAGCCAAGACAAGAGGGCACAAGATGTGGCGCTAGCCAGGGACAAACCCCACAATGTGGGGAAACCCTTGATCAATTCTTCTTTTATGTTCTTCAAAGTTCAGCAAAGAAAGTGAGAGAGATAGTAGATTTACAACAGAATTCAACCCTTTGACTTATCTAGATCAGAGCATAGATCATCTCCTATAACAATGATACATGAGATTCTGCTTCCACTGATTCTCCAAGGTGACGGCTTCACCTATCCATTTCTTCCATTTGCTACACCTTACCATGGAGTACCATCTCATCTGCTTTCATCATCATGCTGCCCATTATTCTGCATCTCCCATTATTATGCAGCCCTATTCATCATCATGTTGCTCATGCCCATTATGCTACATCATACATCATCATGCTGTCTCATACATCAGCATGTTGCCTCATACATCAGCGTGCAATCTCATTGCCGATCATGTTGCCCTTTACATCATCATGATCATGTTGTCCTTCATAGTCCCATTATTGATCATACTCATATACATATATATTTATTGATCACCAAGTATAAGTCCTACCCTTACAGATTTGACTGGGAGAATGCCGAGATATATTATGAAATCATAGTGACCTTCTATACTATAATAGTTTTGCAAAGAACGTAGCCCTTCTGATTCAAACCCTAACCACTGCTGACCATTATGTTGAGACTGTTACAGGAATACCACCTAGATCTACTTCATCAATGGTAAGGTGTAACAGCGTATAAGGTTTCCATGAACAGCGTTGAGAAGTCTCCATGACTGCGTATAGACCTGCATATAAGAGTCTTCCAGACAAGCGTATGAGAAGTCTCCATGACTGCGTATGGTCTTCCAAAATTATATAGACTGCTCTTCATTCAACCGAGATCCTTACAAGTGTGCCATTGGTTATTCTATGCCTATACGGATCTGCGACTACCATACTTGACTGCGGCTCTTACATGCTTGACTGCGACCTTCCATGCTTGATTGCGGTCTTACGTGTGACTGCAGCCTTCCATGCTTGACTACGGCCTTATGTGCTTGACTGCGGCCTTTAACTTTATCACTGCGGCTTCCATCTACCGTGGCTCCCTTCTACTGCAGCTACCATCTATGCCTGCGTATAAAATGTCTTCAAGAACAGCGTTAGAGGACTGCGTTTTGGCTGCTACAGGCAGCATATAGACTGTGCATATATAGTCTCCATGCGTATATCATGACAGCATATAGAATGCTATGTATATAGTTCCCATAGCCAACGGATTAGGGCATCACATAACTATTTCCATTGTTGTGCGTATAGTTGCTCCATTGCCAACGGATTAGGGCATCGTACTGTAGCTAGGGCATCATACTCTTTAGTATCTCTCCTTCTCCAAAAACCCAAGACGTGGAGAGGAGATCACATGAAGAGTGTCTCTTCCACAACTTCAAATCCTCTTCTATTTATACTAAAATGTAGATGATGAATAGGCATGTCTATTGGGCTTCTGAGCCTACTCAAGTTGCTAGTCGGCTTGATAATAATTCCATAATCAAAATAAATTCATATCTCCATAAATACTTATCGGAATCGGATGATCTTTAGATCAATCCTACACCTCTCAACGAGAGGGATCCAATAAAAATATCAGCTGCCATAAATAAGCTGACCCACATGGAGTTTGGCCCTAGTTGCCAATTTTAACACTCCCTCTCAACTAGGGAGAACTCCATCCGTTGATCCATATGTCCGACTGTACTGTCTCTACCATCAGTGCCCTGCACTGCTCTGCTCAGCTCTGCTAGCTTTGTTGGCTCTGCTCTGCGTTGCTGGCTCTTCTCTGCTCAACTTAGCTCTGTTGAACCATGAAGAAGAAGAATTGATCGAGAATGTTTCATACCATTCTCCATTGACCTGAAGTCAGTCTTAGAGTGCGTACCATTGGTCCTAGACCAGTCTCAACCGACCCAAAATCAGCGTCATAGGGGGTACCACTCCTACCACTGGTCCCAGACCAGTATCATCAGTCTCAGAGTGTGTACCACTGGTCCCAAACCAGTATCATCAGTCTCAGAGTGTGTACCACTGGTCCCAGACCAGTCTCAACCGACCCGAAGTCAGTGTCATAGTATGTACCACTCTCACTGGTCCCAAACCAGTCTCAACCGACCCGAAGTCAGCGTCATAGTAGGTACAACTCCTACAACTAGTCCCAGACCAGTCTCAATTGACCCGAAGTCAGCGTCATAGTAGGTACAACTCTCACTGGTCCCAGACCAGTATCATTGATCCCAAATCAATGAAGGTCATCCTAGCATAGGGAGTACGGTAGATACAGCAATGCATCATCGATACTACTATGGTCCCTATCCTCATTTCCCTGCTCATTGATCAGATAAGAGGTACTTCCCATGAGTCCCAGACTGCATGGGTAGGATGCCTCGACAGGAGAACTAATCAATCATGTCCTCACAGAAGAACTTATCATCCTGCTACACAATCGCCATGGAGAACACATCATCCAGGCCTCACAGGAGAGCTAATCATCCTGCTACATAATCATCATGGAGAACACATGATCCAGACCTCACAGGAGAACTAATCATCCTGCTACATAGTGGTATCCAAACAGCTCACTGAAGAGCTTTCGTAACCAGACTACCTCTCAGGTAGCCATGCTAGCAGCAATATACTCTGCCTCGGCGGTGCTCAAAGCCACTAACTTCTGCTTCCTGCTCAGCCAGGATATCGAAGCAAATCCCAAGGAGAACCAGCACTGAGAAGTGCTCTAGTGATCCTTCACACTACCTGCCTACTCAGCATTTGAAATATTCCAAGGAGTGTATCTCAATCCATGAGAAATTGTGCCCTAAAGATATCTCAGAAGATTCTAGGCACCAATCCAGTGAAGCTCAACCAAATATGAGCTCACCATGCTAACTACAACACATATGTCCGGACGGAGGTTCTCCAAGAACATCAACACGAATGAGTTTATGAAACTCAAAGGCATTTCCCAAATCTGGTCCGACATCACTACCATATAACTTCTTGAAAGTTAAGATCCTCGAGGTAGTCACAGGCTTGCAGTTTATCTTTCCACATTCGGAATCCAACTCCCTCTGTCTCCTACAAATGAGAGGGTCTGCACCTGTCAGACATAGGTGCCAGTATGAGAGGTCTATCATCCACAACCTTCGAGTAATGGTTTGGATCGATTTCACTCCTAGTGAATCTCAACTTCATCAGACAGCAGTTGATCCTCTCATACTATGCCCGAGGTGATTTGCTTCAAGCCATAGAGGGCTTTCTACCACCTGCATACATGAGATTCCTGATCATGAATCTCAAACTCCTCGGGTTGTTCCAAACCTGTGGACCTGTGGCATGAGGGGAATGGTCCCCTTATAAGATTTTCCTTCGGTACATCTCAGACATGTACCTTCATGCTCCTTTTGAATTCAAGCATCCTTGTCACCATCTAATTCACAGATCTCTGGTGTTGTGTCAATGGACATGGTTCCCAGTGGACTTCCTGCAACTTGATACAACCCTGAACTCAAAAATATCTTTGAAAAATCTATTTTCAAGCACGTACCTTTCCATCGATGAGTGCCACTCTATAACCTTTGACTTCCATTACTGACATAGACACCAGGTTCCTCTTGCGATTAGGTACATAAAAGAGATTATGTAAATGAATCGAGTTACCCTCATTCAATTGAGGGGTAACATTCCTTGCACCCTTTTCGAGATAGGTGGTATCAGCTCCAAGTATAATCCCACGATTATCTATCCAATGAAGTGACTGGGGTTCCTTGCTTTCTTTGAAGAGTCGACCATTTCTCCTTGATGAACTGTATTACCTGTCATTCCCTTGACCCTGGAATGATTTGTTTATCGTCATCAAGAGAAGTGTCTCTGCCATTCAGACACTTCTTCGCATAATGGCCGAACTTATTGTAACCAAGGCATCTATCTTTCCTTCCACCCTTGGATCTGAACTTCCCAATGTAGTGATCTTTAGGTAGGCCATCAGAACCTTCCACTATGCCATTCTGATAATATTCTCTGCTTCGACTTCACCCAGGGTGAATTTGAAGAGGGATGAGGAACCCTATTGATCCTTTTATCTTGTCCCAACTGTCTTTGGTGATTGCTCTTTCACTCTTGCTTGGGCATTGTCTTCACCTCATCTCTGATACCATGTTAAGTTTAGGTATGTTCTATGCTAGAGCAATTTATTTAAATTTCACAGTTAGCAATCATATCAACATTAAAGTAAACTGCAAATAGAACATGAACATAAATTGCAGAAGACAAGCCAAGAGAAGAGGGCACAAGATGTGGCACTAGCCAGGGACAAACCCCACAATGTGGGGAAACCCTTGATCAATTCTTCATTTATGTTCTTCAAAGTTCAGCAGAGAAAGTGAGAGAGATAGTACATTTACAACAAAAGTCAACCCTTTGACTTATCTAGATCAGAGCATACATCATCTCCTATAACGATGATACATGAGATCAGTTGAAAACATTCTGCTTCAACTGATTCTCATCTATTTGCTACACCTTATCGTGGAGCACCATCTCATCTACTTTCATCATCATGCAGCCCATTATTTTGCATCTTCCATTATTATGCAGCCATATTCATCATCATGCTACTCATGCCCATTATGCTGCATCATACATCATCATGCTGTCTCATCCATCATCATGTTGCCTCATACATCAACATGCTGCCTCATACATTAGCATGCAATCTCATTGCCGATCATGTTGGCCTTTACATCATCATGATCATGCTGTCCTTCATAGTCCCATTACTGATCATACTCATATACATATATATTTATTGATCACCAAGTATAAGTCATACCCTTAAAGATCTGACTGGGAGAATGCCGAGATATATTATGAAATCATAGTGATCTTCTATACTATAATAGTTCTGCAGAGAACGTAGCCCTTCTAATTCAAACCCTAACCACTGCTGACCATTATGCTGAGACTGCTACAAGAATACCACCTGGATCTACTTCATCAATGGTAAGGTGTAACAAGTGTATAAGGTTTCCATGAACAGTGTTGAGAAGTCTCCATGACTGCATATAGACCTGCGTATAAGAGTCTTCCAGACCAGCGTATGAGAAGTCTCCATGACTACGTATGGTCTTCCAGAATTATATAGACTACTCTTCATTCAATCGAGATCCTTACAAGTGTGCCATTGGTTATTCTATGCCTATACGGATCTGCGACTACCATACTTGATTGCGACTCTTACGTGCTTGATTGCGGCCTTCCATGCTTGACTGTGGTCTTACGTGTGACTGCGGCCTTCCATGCTTGACTGCAGCCTTACGTGCTTGATTGCGGCCTTTAACTTTATCACTGCGGCTTCCATCTACCATGGCTCCCTTCTACTGCGGCTACCATCTATGCCTGCATATAAAATGTCTTCAAGAACAGCATTAGAGGACTACGTTTTGGCTGCTACAGGCAGCGTATAGACTGTGCGTATATAGTCTCCATGCGTATATCATGACAGCATATAGAGTGTTGTGTATATAGTTTCCATGGCCAACGAATTAGGGCATCACATAACTATTTCCATTGTTGTGCGTATAGTTGCTCCATTGCCAATGGATTAGGGCATCGTACTGCAGCTAGGGCATCATACTCTTTAGTATCTCTCCTTCTCCAAAAACCCAAGACGTGGAGAGGAGATCACATGAAGAGTGTCTCTTCCACGACTTCAAATCCTCTTCTATTTATACTAAAACGTGATGAATAAGCATGTCTATTGGGCTTCTGAGCCTACTCAAGTTGCTGGTCAGCAGCTCAGCTTGATAATAATTCCATAATCAAAATAAATTCATATCTCCATAAATACTTATCGGAATCGGATGATCTTTAGATCAATCCTACACCTCTCGACGAGAGGGATCCAATAAAAATATCAGCTACCATAAATAAGCTGACCCACATAGAGTTTGGCCCTAGTTTCCATTTTTAACAAGCTTGTTATGGAAGAATATTTTATTGGTTTTAATGAGGAGTGTAATTGCCTTTGCACACTTCCCAAGGGTGCCATTCTCTTACACACGTGGTTGGGTGAAATCAATGGATGGTTTTGGAAACAACACATGGTTTTGGCACATGTATTGGTGGATGTTAACTGAATTTCACACACTCTCCTAGGCTTCATATGTAGGATATTTTATTATTTGTTGGCACATTCTCCTAGGTTCATTTTCATCATTATTGCATGGTTATTTCAACTACACTGGTCATTATTTCAGCTACATTGGAAAGTTCCTTCACCTCTTTGACTTGGCATTAATATTATTACATTTGGAGGTTGTTAAGGAGGATTTTCTTTGAGAGGTGTGTTGCACTTGGAAGGCCACATGTGTGGCTTTTGCATGCATGCATTTACTTGTCTCTTTTCTATTTTTGGAGCTTCTTCTTAGACGATGCACAAGTGGTGACTTTGTTCTTGCTATTTTTTGAGGTTTTATCTTGGAGGAGCACACCCCTTTGACTATTTTAACCCTTTCTTGGAGAGAAAACATATGGAGGAGGATTTTATATTGATTTGGCATGGTCAAAACCCTAATTCGTCCCTCTCATATTCAGCTTAACTTTTTCAAGGTTATAACCACTCCATTATTCTACGTTGTTTGATTATCCCATGGAGTTGGTTATGGAGCATTCTTCTAAGAGAGTTATTTTATTATTTTATCACTCATGCATCTTGGAGGGCACACTTAATGAGCCTTTTTATGTGGACCTTAGAGCACATCCTCCCATGTCAAGGATTATTTTGTCTTTTGTTGATCTAGCACCTTGGAGGGCACACTGTATGTGGACCAATTTAGCATTTTGACATGGTAGAAGGATAATTTTAGTGCTACTCTCTCACTCTCTCTCTCTAAGATATATTGCACACTACATTCTATCTTTTGGATTAGGCAAGCTCCCTTGGGGAGACTAGATTGCACATAATCATTAAAATGGTCAACCATTGAATGAGGAGGGATCTAACTACTGCATTATTATATTACTTTTTTTGCTTGTCATGGAGTTATTTAGCAAATAATGTATTTTATTGTAAGAGAGAAGAAACACCCTTTATAAATAGGAGCTTTCTCTCGATTTGTAAGGGTTGGGAATATGAGGATTGACAAGCTCTCCCCTTGGGCTACATTGTACATCCTATTGGCAATTTGGCAGGGCTAATGGAAGATTGGAGGTATCGCATCTATCTTATGTGAGGCTCTTTTATATGTGCAATATTTTTCATATGTTGTTTATTTATTGTAGGAGACCCTTGTAGGATGTTATGAAGTCCTTGTAATGAAATGTGTCATTTTGACAAATCTGTTGTGAAGATCTATGATCCCTATTACATTTATTGTTGTTATGTACATCTTGCATCTATTGAAATTGAGTTGTTCTTAGAGGTAAAATGATATCACTTTCATAACCATGGTTTATAGTAGCACCCATAGATAAATTTACTGCACCAATTTTCAGCAAGTTAAGGTTTGTTCGGGGCAAATAGAACAACCTTTATTTACCTTACATATTCAAGCAATCACTTGCTTAGATCCATGCCTCTTTTCCTTA
Source organism: Pinus tabuliformis (assembly GCA_031772625.1). Lineage (NCBI taxonomy): Eukaryota > Viridiplantae > Streptophyta > Pinopsida > Pinales > Pinaceae > Pinus > Pinus tabuliformis. Next base: position 47,720,913 of record CM062820.1, read on the forward strand.
ATTCCGCCCATGATTGGATTGGCACTGATCTCGTTTTCATCATCTTTTTGTTCTCACATCATATTTTTCCACCAACATTATAGCCACTTGTTTTGTAAAGCCTTACTCTTCCCCATAGCCTCAGCAATCCTACTTTGGGAACCCCTTTCTGTTGGAGAAAACCAACCTAAATTGAAAGGAAGATCCACTAAGGTGACAAAGGATAGTCTTCATAAGTTGCACAAAACTAACACCTTGATGCTTAGTACTTTACACTTGTGTTGGTGCTCCTTTTTGTTGGTACATTGTCATCTAAGGGTTGCTAGAAAAGAAAAAACTAAAAAATAGTTTATGGCATAAAAGTTGGACATATTTGCAAAAAGAAAACCTTAGAGGCAAAGGCGCAAATTGAAAGATGCCTAAGGGAGATAGATATAAGTCTTGCTTCACAAAACTCTTAAGTAAGCTTGTTGATTGGAGATGCCAGTATGGATAGGGATCACGTTTCTTCAAGCAACCCAAAGGCAAACTAATGGCTTATATTGTTTACCCTCTCTATTGAACCGCTTGGCATGATTCTTCTATGGAGGGTGACTAGGAGAGTTTCTTAAGTAGCACCCTGTTGACAGTGCTGGACCCGCCAACATGTAAGGGGATCTCCTCAGTAAGAAGTCCCAATTAGACCTCAGACCATTTGGTGTAGGAGTCCCAGCAGTGGGTCGTACAGTAATGCTTTGACCGCGATTTCGCACAGAAGCAAGTAAGATGTCTCTGTTGGTAGCAAGGGTGTGACAATTGCAGCAAGTCAAGGAAGGTGCATGAGAGGTTCAAACACACGGGGGTTGAAATGAGTGCGCCCCTTGGAAACCTATGATAGCACGGAGTTAAAAAAGAAACACACGAGCAAAGATGTATCACAACATGGAAAGCAAGTTAGCTAGCAATCCAAAGTGATGGTTAAACCAACAGCACGTTTTACAAAGATTCATACATACATACACAGAAAAGTCCATACATGCATGCATAAGCAAACAAATACATATATCATTTAGAGTAAACCAAATAGCATAGAATACAATACAACATATGCATGAAACGTGTTGGCTCTGTTATATTAATAAGTGTAAGTTCCAGTCATACAATACATCCATGTCTAACCACTAGTTCCGACAACAAAACGTTACAGCCACAACCACCTGCTCTTCCAAAGAGATGTACTAGCTCTGCACAGTGAAGAAGCCAAAGCTTGTTACAATATTGTCCAAGCTCTCTCTAAGATAGTCCTATCAGAAGCTTGGTTGACCAAAAGCCCTTTACAATGAGTTATGAGGTTCTATTTATGGCAAAAGGTGGGTTGACCCTTGACATTCCCCTTTGTGACAGTTCATCTACCCTCATGACTCTTCATCTACTCTATGACTGTTACATCCAACTATCGACACTTGAACTTCCACTTGACAAAACGTTACATTACAATGCACATGTGCCCATGTGAGACAAAATGGCTTGGGCAAGCCATGCAAGACATCACTGACACTCGGTCCGTTGTGGTGAGGCCAACTCTTTGACATGCTTGTGATGGTGAAGGTGGTGAGTTGATGCCAAGCTTGGTCGTCCGTGATGGTTTGCATGCGCTCCATGGTGACATCTTGATGAAGCGAACTCTTGCCTCTGTTGCATCCGAGACAATGTTGCACGAAGCGGGGACGAAACAGGGACATTTTTTGGAAGCGGGGACGCGGAAGCGTCATTTTCCAAAAAACTAGGAAGAGAAGCGTCTGCTATATATATATATATATATAATATATAATATATTTTTTTCCATTTATACTCAAAACAAACATCCCAAATACCAAATTAGTTGTAGAAGACATGAAAACATGCATATTTTTGCATAAATCAAGATAGATATAGCATCCATTGTACATTAATGATTAAGTATTCGAGCATCAACCATCTAGAATCTAGATTCTTCTCCTCTTGTCTAGCCTTTGCCTCTACCTTGATTGTCTAGGGATATTAGTCAACATTGCCCAATTTTGATCAAACTACCTAATTCAAGACTTAAAATATGGTAGAAAAAGCTTAACATGCTTGATCGATGATTTTAACTTGATTGAAAGGTAATTTTTTGCTAAGGGTGTGACAAAGGAGTTCAACAATTAACACCACCAACACTAGGGTACATATAGGGCTTGGTGCTCTTGATTAAAATGCTAATCGCATACCTTCATACTTGATATAATCTAATGAAATGCCACAATCCCATTGATCCTGAATTCCTAAAAACTGTTAAGTCTGCTGAATTTTGAATAGGATATGAAATTCTATTTTCTCCATATGAAGTCCAATGAGGCTGGAACCACTCTCAAACATGCTGAGTCATTTCATGATAATGTTAAAAATTTAAGTAAAATGATGAAAATGAAAAATAAAGGAGAATGTGACTTTTACTTTAAGAAGTTAACATTACCATGAGGGAGAATCTACTATATTTATATCTTTTTTATCTTCATTCCTCACCCTAACCCAAGGTGGACCCACCCCCAACAAGCAAACTGACCAAAAAAAAAAAAATCAATTTTTTTAGGCCATGCGGCGCACTTTCTGGAAGCATGTATGGAATCGTACGATTCACCCTCCGAAGCGCCGTACGAAACACATTTCGGAGGGACACTTCCGGAATTTCCAGGAAGCGTCCATATCAGTCCAAAACGCATTTCGGAATTTCGGAACCGCGCTTCCGGGGACGCTTCCTGGACGCATCCGTACGGTACACGCTTCGGGCATTAGATCCAAGGGGGAACGTTTCCTACAACATTGATCCGGGTGCATTGGTGTGGCTCCTCCATCCAACTCATCTGCTAGCATGCACATGGTCTTCTTAGGTGCGGCCGAACCGACAACACATTGATGCATTGTGCCTGTGCTAATCTTCCAGTGTGTGTTGGTGGTCATGCGCATCAACTGTCAACTGCATGTTCAGCTCTATTCGAACTTGCTTCTTGTCTTTGCCTCAGTGAGTGTGCTGACTTGGTGGGATCGCATGCGTGCGCACAATGACATGCATGATGTTGAATTCCCTTGCATGTGATCGACAACATTGCTCACCATGTCTGCTCCGTGCCAGCTGCTGGGATGGATCTATAACTTGTACGAGCGCAGTTTCATCTATGAATGCATGTTGCGCCCGCTGCTGTACCTGTTCCTACTGCAACTCATTCTCTCGTCTATGCAACGCATACAACTCCTTCTCTATTATGTTCTTTGTCTTCGCGCGATCTTCATGTCTTGTCGTCACCTCATAGCTTGAGTCTCCAAAGTTGCTTTCATCACAAGTGGATCTACTTGAGCTTGCAACTTTGTTCCGCTTCTGTGTTGTCAACAACCTTCCTCTTGCGTTCGTTGCATCCAGTGTGCTGCCTTTAGCTGTTGTTCATGGTGTTGCTTTCTATGATGTTGCTACCATCATATCTTGATGTCCTTGTCTACAAACAACTTGATGTCTTCGTCAGTAGGCAAGTTCATAGACACTTGATCGACTGCATCCCCAAATGTGCTCTGAACAGTGTCTTCGACTCTGCTCTCCTGGAAACCATTGTACCTGTACTGTTGAGAGGCAGATGAACACCTACGATACCTAGAAACATGGCAAATAATCTGTCAGCTGAAAACCAAAACGAACTTGCGAATTGACTTGCAACATATTTGTGTGACCGATCATGAAGGTCGCGCAATTTCCGCTGGGAGGTCGGGAGACTGACTACCAAAACTGCGCAAGGCACAGTCCGGGATGTCAGGAGGCTGACTGACTGCTGGAACTGCACAATGCACAGTCTAGCCTGGCCTGCTGAGGACTGAAACTGTGCAATGTGCAATTTCAGTCAGCAGTGACATGCAACCAACAAACTGCATTGCGCAGTTTCTGGGGCCAACAAGACACTGCCTCCAAGAATTGCGCAATGCAAGCCTGGAGGTCAGTCCCTGGCTAGACTTGTGCAATTTCTGAAGGGAGGGCAAAGTCTTCACTTCCGGAAATGCGCAGTGCTAGCCGGGCAAGGCACGGTCCGGGCCAAGACAACGCAATCTAGCCGATGGGTGACTAAAAACATGAGAAGTGTGAAAGCATGATGAGATGAGAGCAAACAAGAGTGAATGATCATTCATGCAACCAACAAGTGCAGGATTCGGAAAACAGGAAAGCATGCATGTGTGTGAAACAAGTCGCTGCAACGATGACCATCCATGCAAAACAGTGTCATGCATGCAACAAAATTGAGATGCAAACGAAAACTAAAACGGTGCTAGACTGCTAGTACAAGCTAGTATGCATGAAAATGACAACAAGCGCTCACTGAAATTAAGCAGATAGCACTCACACGAAGCGAAACACAAAAAGCGACAGAAACGTGGCACAAGTCATGAGAAGCGGGCTTACCCCAAAACAGCTGAGTTGAATGTGCCGACGACTCCTAGATGCAATGTGGGATGTCAGAACTGCAAGATCGATGTGAGAAATGAGCTCTACAGCGTCTGGTTGATGAGTTTTGATAAAATCGGCATTGCGACACGCATGCCACAAATCTAGGGAAAACGACACTTGGTGGGAGATTTCTGAAATGATCCTTGCATGTAACCTCCAACTGCTAAAAATAGATCCCTAAAACAAGAGATGCCTTTGCATGTTGCCTTGGGAGGAGCAGCCCATGAATGCAAATCAGTTTTGCTCGGTCCCGGAGGGAACCGGTCAACTCAACTGCACATGCAACAATTTGCTCAGCTGGGAGGAAAGAAAATGCGCATTTCTCGGAGGGAGTTAGGTTGGATGCCCAGAGGGATTGCGCAATTTATGGGCAGAGCAGCTGACTACTGCCCAAAATTGCGTAATTTCTAGACTGAGCAGCCCTGCTGGGAGGAATTGCACAATTTTCTCAGTGAACAGTGACAAGCAAATTTGCGCAATTCTGGAACCCAGTGGGCTACCAAACAAAATTGTGCAATTTCTAAAGGGAAAGCTGGTTGCCCTCCAGAATTGCGCAATTTTTTAAAGGAGTTGCTCAGTCTGCAGCTGGACTAAGTCCAGTGAAATAGCCTGTGAGGAGGATGTAACAAGCTTTGATAGACAGGTTGTCATTTTGCAAGAAAATTACTGAAGCTTGTGTATTTGACAAGACAAGACATGCTGCTGTGAAAAGTTGGTAGTGAGGCTCCAAGACGACGTTGAGGCAAATTTTGGAGGGTGATTGTAGCCGCTACAACACACCCTTCATTTTATTTTTTCAAGATGGCACCCTTTATTTTTTGGAGTCAAGCATAATTACCCCGAAATTTTACAGAAATTGATCAAAATGTTGGGTTTTCAAGATCTCATTTCTATGGTAGAATATCTTCTATGAAATTTCCCAGTTCATGATAGCGGTGCCTTGGGGTAACCCTGTGTTTTGAAATTTTGGAGCCCTGCTTTTGAGTGGCTGCATCACCCGTCATCCAGGAACTGAGAGAAACAGTTTTAATCTTAAGCGTTCAATTTCGTTGTCATGGGATGGAATATGTTCGAGAGATTTATGATCCCAAATGATTCTGCCAATGGGGTACGACAATTCATGAATATGGTGGACGATGAAAGGAGAAAAACAGTACCTGGGTGGGAAAATAGCGGATCGCATTAGCCCCGTTGCCTCTCCAGAAAGACAGAGGACCCTCCTCTCGCATTACTCGGGCAAAGCAATGCCCAATCCCACTATAGGGGTAGGCAAGGCGACCCCTCTTGAGCAATTCCCCCTGGTTCTGCATCAGCAGCTTCACTCTTTCAATAGGTGCTGCAGCTGTCTTTGACACCACAGCTGCGAGGCCTCCCATCAAGAAGCCTGCTGCAAATCTCTCTGAGGGCGAAGATGAAGGTGACCCCAAGGGCCCATTACCGTCTCTGTTCTCCTCGTTCTGCACGTTGTATAAATAATATCAATTCAACATATAATTCATAGACGCAAGGAATCAATGAATATTCATAATAAATGCAGGCAATGAATGAATATACCCGTGAGAATACTTGCCTTCATGAGAGAGATCTGTCTATAATTTTTCTGCCCGATTGGACATAGGGGGGCAGCTGCGTCTTTTATAGGTGATACAGATCGATGGAAAACGTGCAGCCCCCAATTTTTGGGGGCGCGGGGGATTGATAAGGGCCCTCAACTTTCGAAAGTTGCAGAGGCAAATTTTAAAATGGATGTGTGCACTTCTACCCTCACGAGTTGTTATGGGTATCTTGGTTTATTTTAGTGGGTAGCTTAGAGTGCTCGCAATCCACGATCGCGTGGAGGTCTCGTGTCGGGATTCTCTTAGCTTACTTTATATGGCTGTGTTACTTGGTAGAAGCAGAAGAACCCGCTTCTCTTATCTTAGTTACTTGTGTAATGTATATGACCATCGCTTATTATATTTTATAATGCAACGCGTCAAAACGGCATGTGTTCTGAAGATTCCAATCTCTGTCATGCTTGACTCATAAAGCAGGATATTTTTGGGTCACAGCCGTCATATCCCAATTAGATGTTTGGTCTAACTTCATGTTTTTTCTTTTCTTTTCTCTCTCTTTCTTTCTTTCTTTTTTATTATTTTTTTAATAATGAAATATTTTATCTATATAATATATAAAATTTAAATATTTTATAAAATTTTCCAATAATTAAATTCATTTATATATTTAAAAATTAATTTTAAACAATTAAAATTCATAATTTTATTAAAAATCATATCACATATTTACATTAAAAAAATATTTAATTAATTATAATAAATATAACCTTGTAAGAGAGGATATGATTATGTTTTTGTGTTTTGAATCTATGTATGCAAAGATGAATATGTAATCATCAATTTATTTATTCATATAAATAATTATTTTCCTGTAATTGTGGTATAGATGATATTAATTTTCTTTTATCATCAATTTATTTATTCATATAAATAATTATTTCTTCTTCTTCTTCTTCTTTTGTAGAATTTAGACTTCTGTTATCCATATTAATTGTAACAGCGTTTTCGGTAAAAACCACATAAAATAAAATCTCGTCCGTCAATCAATCAAAGGATTTGTGAGCATGTTGCAGACATAAAGCATGGAAGGTTTCGCTCCTCTGCATTGGCTAAACATGGGGAAAAAACCAGTCATCACATTTGCATAGAAGAGGCGAAGGTCATCGCTAGGATTGACCACTTTCATCATGAGAAATTTAGAGAGGCCTTAGAGATCGAACAAAGGCCTTTCAATCTGAACAGAGACGATCATTGGAGTATCAGCAGGTGTTGGATCTCTCCTCTTTCTTCTTAGTTTTTTCATGTTTTCCCGGTTATCTTCCTATTCTTTCCTTTTTTAGTCTTATTATTATTATTATTATTATTTATTCAAAAAAAAATTATTGATCTATCAGAGTTCTAAATTTTTTTTATTTAGTTAGTTATTTATTTAATTAATTAATTAATTTTTATTATTTTTATTAGCATCTCCAAATTCTTCTTTTTTAACAAAAACGATTATACTTTGTATTAAAAGATAGGCAAAACCAGCTGGCAGATTACATTCAGATAGCCCAAGAACCGGCTGTCCTCAACAGATAAATAAACTATTACCATAGTCCTAATGTTCTGGGTCTTCTTAACACCGTCAGACGAGTCGATTTCCAGAATTTTCCCAAGCTTGTGGATACAGACAAACTGTTGAAGTAACAGACAGTAGAACATGATAAACGGAATTAAGGGATCGGCGGAATTAAGGGATCGGATCCCAATCTTCAACCTTGTCTCTTATCCGAGTGCCAACACGAAGGAGGACAGCTTTATTAGCTTCCGCATCCGCTTCCTTGTTATTCTGTCGAAGAATGTGAAAAAAGTTCACCTGAAGAAAGGAGCCTATGAGCTTTCTTATTCTGGTAACCACCCTTGCTAGCCGAAAATCACGAGGGGATGTGTTATCCACGAGGATTCTAATCAAGGATTGGGAGTCACCAAGAATAATGGCTTTCTCAATACCAAGATCCTGTAATTGCTTAAGGCCCTGCAACAAGGCCATAGCCTCTGCTTGTATGTTGGTACTATGACCCAAACCCCAGGCATACATGTTCTCTATGCTGCCATCCGCATTCCTGATGACGCCTCCAGGTCCAACAATCCCCGGATTGCCTTTGGCAGCCCCGTCAAAAAATAAGGAGGAGCTAGCACACTTTTGGAGCCACATGTGGAATTCGCCCTCAACAAGCCTAATCTGCCAGTCTTTCCAAGTGATGTACTATCTCTCACCATCAAAATACTAGAGACCAAGCACACTCCCCCACGCCAGGTCTTGAGGACTTAGATTTTTGTTCTCCAGCTTCCCAAACTTCTCACCAAGAGTCTCCTTGAGCAGGTCGTTGGCTTTTGACAAAACAAGCTTACAATTATGCGCTCTCTTAAAAAAATTTGTGATTGCACTCTAACTAGATGTGCCAGAAGATGAACTTCGGATAGGCCAGCCAAGCTGCCTTGAATCAATTGTTCTTGGGGAACTTCCCGGGATAGAGGTGAGCCCAATCGGCAAAGAAGCCAGTAATAGTGTTGGGTAGAGTAATTGTAGATCCCCATGGGGAAATCGCCTCTTCCCAAATACTTTTGGCGAACCTGCATTCAATCAATAAATGAGAGGCATTTTCCTCGTTTTCCAAGCAAAGGGCACATCTAGAAGGGCCCAGGAAACCTTTCTTCTTAAGTCTGTTATCTATTAGAATGTTGTTGTGACACAATAACTAGTTGAAGAAATCGATTTTCGGCACACACTTCTGCTTCCAAAGACCTCTCCAAGTCCCAGGGCAACAAGGAACATGGGGAATTTTTTGAGTTGTGCATAGCCTTGCGCAACTATGTAAGAACCAGTCTAAGAGACCCAGCCTCTCTTATGTTATTTCCTGGTATTAATCAGGCCCATTCCTTTCAGCTTAGTCAACAGGAAGGACCACGCCTGATCAAGAGCAATCGAAATTTGAGGTTTCTTCCAGCCTGCCCACGCATTGTCCTTCCAACTAGAAATATCCCACAAAGTTTTAATATCACTGTTCAACGTCCAACTTCGGAGCTCAGCGAGCTCTTGGACACCACCTAATGGTTCTTTGTTCATAATTTTGTCATTCCAGATATTGATGAGCTTGCCATTGCCCAGAATCCAAAAGGAATGCTTTTGTATCAGTGGTAAGGCCTGCATGCAAAGCCTATGAATTTGAGATCCTTTAATGGTGGGAGTAGGATCATCCAAGCTCTGTAACCTATGGTCCCTGAAATATTTCTTCCATAGCACCTTTTGAGCCCAACCAGGCTTCAGGGCTATTTGTCTCCACAGAATCTTAGCCCCCATAGCGATATTATGTATCCGCAGGTCCTTGAAGTTCAGACCTCCTTCTAGCAGAGGTTTAGTAACTTTGTCCCAACTGACTAGGGGGATCTTCCTGTCATTCTGCTTGCCACCCTTCCAAAAAACCTACGAATCCACTCCTCCATCTTCTTGAGAATGTTGATGGGTGCCAACATGACCGAGAATTGGAAAATAGGCAGGCTGGTCATAACAGATTTAATTAGCACTGTCTTCCCAGCAAGATTCAGCCACGAGAAACCCCAAGACTAGATTTTATTCTTGAATTTCTCAACCATCGGGAGCCAATCTTTGCTAGAGGGACTCCTTTGGAAGATAGGAAGGCCCAAATAGATGAATGAATTCCAATTAGCAGAACCAACGAAGCCCAGACATCTGGATATTGAGGAGAGATCGTTGTTGGAGATATTCTAGCCATAGAAGTGACATTTCCCCTCATTTAATTTATTGCCGAATTCCAACAAATGTTTCCAATAGTTTCCTGAACCTGGAGGCAGCGTGAACAGAGGCAGCACCCAGCAGAAGAGAGTCATCGGCAAATAATGCATGATAATATCCTTGACACCTCTAGCAATCCTAAGTCCCATAATCTCTTGATCCACTTGACATTTTTCTAAATAAAAACTTAAAACTGAAGCTTGCAAAACAAAAAGAAGAGGGGAAAGAGGGCAGCCCTATCGCAACCCTCTAGAGGCTTTAAAAAACTTCGTTGCTCTTCCATTCACCAGAGGGGCAATCCAGGGCTCAGAAATGCAGGCTCGGATCCATCTAATAACCTCCTGACCAAACCCAAACTTATGCATCACATCAAAGAGGAAATTGTGACGAACACGATCAAACGCATTAGCTAGATCTAGCTTGACCACCATACCTTTTTCTTTCCGTTGCAAACTAGAATGAATGGCCTCTTGCACGAGGATTATATTGTCCACGATCTGCCTACCTTGAACGAACCCTTCTTGATTTTCAGGTATAATAGAGGGCAAGAGGACCTTCAATCTGTTGGCAATCACCTTTGTTATGATCTTGTAACCAATGTTGCATAGTGAAATCGGACGAAATCTGTTAAAAGTGTTGGCACCCTTCTCCTTTGGGATGAGGGTGAGGAAGGCAAAATTCGTGTTGCCTCCAATTTTTTGGCAGTTTTGAGATTTTAAAACCATTCTTTGCAAGTCCTTTTTCACTATTTGCCAACAAACTTGGATGAATCTGGCTGTAAAGCCATCCGAACCAGGTGCTTTGTCCGGCTCCATTTCTTATAGCGCAACCTTTATTTCTTGTCTGGTAACTTTAACCTCCAACTGGTGATTCATACTTAAAGAGATCTTGGAGGGGATAACATCCAAGAACCTTGAGCCCTGACTCATAACCTCGACTTCACTGTAGAGTTTCTCAAAATGGGAGAAGGCAACCCCTTTGATGCTTGTGAATTCCTTGTGGGTAACGAGGTCTTCCTTTATTTCAATTATAGAGTTAAAGGACCTTCTACCTTGGGTTTGCTTGTGGAAGAAGGAGGTATTCCTGTCTCCCACTTTCAACCACAGACTACGGGATTTCTGTCTCCAATATTCTTCCTCTTGCAAGCAAGCTTTATGGAAGCTTTGTTGCAGATTTCCTTCTTTGGCTATAGTTTCCTCCGAGGGGGGCTCCTCTTCCATCTGCAGTTGGTGCTTCTCGAGGGAGGCATGGGCCAACTTCCTTTCATCAGCCGGATTGGGAAGAGATTTAGCCCAGCTCTTCAGGACAGCCTTTACTTTCTTAATTTTTCCTCCCACACAAAAAAAGGAGACCCTGTGATAGGCTGATTCCAACCTTCTTTAACCTTATCCATAAAGTCTAAATACTTAATCCATAAAGGACTGAATCGAAAAGGAATGGGCCCAAGGTTTTTGTGCGCTGAGAGCTCCAACCTTATGGGTTTATGATCCGAAATACTGCATGGCAGTATGAGCATCCTAGCTTCTAAACCAAGGAGAAGATAGGAACTTTGAACAAGGAATCTATCTAATCTCGCAGCAATATGGCCAGGACCAACTCTTTTATTTGACCAAGATTACTTACCTTTCAAGGGCTTGATGTCGAGCAGGTCCCAATCTTGCATGATGTCCTCCACCCATTCCCTCGCTGGATCCCTTATTGAGCTGCCTCCATGCTTCTCGGAGGGGCTAAAAGTTATATTTAGATCACCTGCAATGATAATATTTCCCAGAATTTCTTCCTCAGCCATGAGTTTGATTGAGTCCCAACACTGCTTCTTCTCCCCTGCATTTACCGACACATAAACATTGAAAAGACTAAAGGTCTCCCTTGTTTCTCGGCTTATGAATTGCATAAGCTGCCAGTGAGTGCTTTGTTTTCCTTTGATCAATTCTAGCTTGGCTTCATTCTAGAGAGCTCCCAGCCCTCCCGATGCTCCTCAGGCTGAGACAACCTACCCTCCACTTTTCCTCCAAAGATTCTTGCTTACACGGAGGAAGATCTTCTCCTCCAATTTGGTCTCCTAGATCAGTAGGATAACTGGGATTTCTATCCTAATCAAGCTTCGCATAGCTTCTTCTTTTTGCTTGCTTCCCAACCCCCTGCAATTCCAGGAGACAATATTCATTATTTACCTTTCTGAGATTGGGTGGCCCCTTTGAGGCCCTGTCCCTGACTTCTTGTAATCTTTGGTGTTTTTGCTAGAAGCTTCTCCAGCATTGGTTGACTGCCTTGGAGCTTGTCTTTATATGTTTCTTGCTCTCTTTTTTCCCGGTCAGATTTCCTTCCTCTTGTTGATCTGTGGGACAATGTTTGAGAGTCGACTATTTCTCCTTCCTCCTCAGATTCTTCTGAATCTTGTTCTTCCTCTTTCATCTCTGTAGCCTTTCCCTTAGGGTTTACTGTTGTACTCTCGCCTTGCCTGGAGTTTTCGAGGACCTCTTTCTCATTTGCCTCCTTCTGCTACTGTCTTGTTTCTTGCACTTCAACTGGGGTTGAGGAAAGGGGCTCGAACACATTCTCTTGTGCCTTTGGATGTTGTCCTTGGCTACTAGTAGGAGGCTGTTGCCCTTTTCCCTTTGTAGCTCCATAAGGGTTTGAGGGCTTGGGGTTAGTCCTTGCTCTTTTGACCTGCTTCCAACCTTCTTCCTTACCTTGCACCGCCTCTTCATTTTTGGTACAGTTCTTGGCGAAATGTTTGTATTCCTGACACCTGCGACTCTTGAATGGGAGCTGCTCGTAGTCAAGTTTTTGCACATGAGTCCAACGCCCTACATTTATCTTTATGGCCTCCGGCAGCCCCACTTCTAGATCCACTTCAACATAGATCCTAGCGCATTCGTATTGATCCTTAGTAACTACACGATCTATGAATTTGCCCATCGCGTTGCCTATATGTTTAAGGGAATCTCAGTTCCAGCAGTGCGCAAGAAGATTCGGAAGCCTTACCCACACTGGAACTGCTGATGGAATGTCTTCAGTTGGATCAAAGTCGGGGGTCCATCTATTCAAATAGAGACCTTGAGGGCCCATAAAATATGGCCCATTCCTGAAGATTAGATCCTTGTCTTCTTTTGAAATAAACTCGAACAGAAAATAGCCTCGCCCTAGAAAGTACGAGGTGACACTTTGCTTGATTAACGACCTCCAGTTCCTGCAGATCCAGGCTTCCGTGGCTTTGGGAGAAGGCCAAAGGCCAGTGAACTGTCCTACCAGGGCCCTCTCCGCCAGTGACAAAGCTACCTTAATCAGTCCCTCCGGAGGAAGGGAAACTACCGGAATGTTTTCCAGTTTTTTGACAAACTTAGAAGCATTCAGTTTTTTCTTGACTGGCATCGAAGCCAGAAGGGTCTTGAACACAACATCTTCAGCAGAAGGGGAGGACGGTCGGGAGATGGGAGGAGCCTGGGACGAGCCCAGCTCATCCATGGCAGAGGAGGCGCAGCCCTAACGCGGCCAACGACAGCCTGTGAGCGCACGCAGAAGGTTGCAGAGCTCGAAAAATATAGTATCTCCAAATTCTTATTGATATTATATCTGTAATATAATTTAATAATATTGATATTATTTAATATTAAAATGAAATTATTCTATTGATCTTATTTATATCTTAATTCAAAAATAATATTAATTATTAATTTAAAATTCTTTTTAATTCTGGGTCAAAGGCTTAATTAGTTATTTCAATTTTTTAGTCAAACTAGCTGTTATTTCTAACGGCTAGTTAGTTGCTCTCATCATCTATTTAGTCCATCATCTATTTATTCCATTGCCTAAATCTGGTTCCTCATCTTGTCCTGAAGATGAACCACATTGGTTGGTTCGAAACGCGTCGACGAGATTTTATTTTATGTGATTTTTACCGAAAAGACTGTTACAATTACTTTTTTCTTAACTTTTAAATTTGGAAATAATTGACAAAATCTCTTGAAGGAATAAAAATTATTAAAAACAAGTTTCCCTATAAACATTATTTTTGTTATTATCAATGAATTACAATTTTAACATCCAAAACTATTTGAAGTTTTGAAAAATAAAAATGTACACTTCATCAATCTCTTTGTCAATCAAATCCTTTACGAATACCATGCTACACTCACTCCACGGACCGATGTACAAAATAAAGCCGTAGTCTAACTAGCCGAAAGAATAGCCTGGAAAGTTATGGAAATTCCGTCATATTTAGAGAAAATCTGGCAAAGATTTTTGTAAATCGAAGTTACAGTTGTTAAACTTCAAAATTTTAGGTGTCCAAGACGTCTTTGATGGTGCTGAATCCATTTCCACCATCAAAAAGACGATTCAAACACTGCCTCTACAAGATTTTTTGAAAATTTTTTGCCCAAATTCTAGTCACTTTTGACCATCCGGGCAATTCCTCCGCCTCGGTAAACTACTCCAAAATAAACATAAAAATGAATACAAGTGACCATGCACTCTTACCAAATACTTCACATTAATTAAATGAAAATACATAACTTTCAAAGCAACTTTCAAATACATTATAGAGAAAAAATATATAAGAAGAAATGTATTTTTAATAATAATAAAAAATAATATCTTTATTTTAAAAGTTTTGAATTATAGATAGAAATTTAACAAAATATATAATAAATATTTTATTACAAAAATTTAATATTGAAAAAAAAATACTATTATAGAAATTTAAGCAAAACAAAGTATTGATTTAATGAGAATTATAACTTCAAAATGAGAACTCTAGCAAAAAAAACTCCAAAAAGCATGAAAAAATAGCCAAAAATGAAAAGTATTAACGCTGGAATAATCGGGGTAAATTTTCATTTTTCTGGTTCATATTTTTTTTTAACAATGGCATTAAAAACTAAAAATTTTGTGCGATAACCATGAAAAACACTTTCAACATTTTTTTAGCAATGGCATTAAAAATAAAATATCGTGACTCCAAAAGCCCTTAAAATTCCAATAGTTTTCAATATACCTTGTTGATGAAATATCACAATTTCCAAAAACCTAAAAATTCCAACAATTTCCAACCATAGCGTTAAAAATAGATATCATGACTCGTTAAAAATTGGTATTTTTCAACCATGACCTTAAAGATAAAATATCACCACTCCTAAAAACCTTAAAATTTCAACGTTTTTCAGCAATGGAACTAAAACCAAATATAATGACTATAACAAGCCTTAGATTTTCAACATATTTGGCGATTAAATATCGTGACAAAATTAAACCTGAGAAATAAATACCTAAATCAAAAAGTCATTATACCAAATGCCAAAAATATAGTTCTTTTAAAATCTTAGCCTAAGACAAGGCCGTGGAGGTGGCGTAGTGGTAAAGTCGGCCTCGTCATGACGGACCGGTCTTGTGTTCGATCCCGAGCAAGGTCGTAGCTCGTCGTGCGAGTAGTTAGTCTAAACTGGGCCAAGCCCACTACCTTTAACAACGATCTGATTGATGTATTGAAATTGTCCGTCCAACTGAACAATGTTCACGCCCTTCCCAGAGCCACCAAACATATTGTTTACATAATTGACACCGGATATCATTTTCCTCTCAGACGATTTCAGCAATATGTAGGCATCGCCTAAAAAGAAACTATTAACAATATCAAGCTGCACGGGATCTTCTGCAACAATGCCTGTGTAGTCCATATAAGAACCGAGAATCCTAGTCTGAGTCAATCCACCGAGCTGTAGTTTGATTCCAACTCCTCCAAAGCCCGTGGCCTTATTATAGCAGTGGACTCCCGTTATTATATTGGCCTGACCGCTCAACAAAATCCCCACAGCAGCCGAGAAAATGACCACATCTGTTACAGCGTTGTCGTTGCCCATGAGATTTATAGCAACGCCACTGAATTGCCTCTCAATGGGACTTCCACCCGCGGTAATGTGCTGTCCAAGAAAGGAATTATGGATGACTGTCTCGTGCCCGCCCTGAACCATGATGCTAGACGACATGAAATGCGAATGAGTTAGCTGTAAATCGATGCTTTAATAACAATTGGATCCAAACATATCGGTGGTTCGAATCCCGCAGAGGGCATCCTACGCGCCTGCAGCCCGGGCGCTGGCCGCTGTCGCAGAGTCAAGAAGGTCGTTGTCGTGCTCAAAGGGAATCCTCAGGCCGAGGCTGTTGTCAATCTCTCGCAGGAAGACAACGGCAGAAATAATAGTTTTTGAGTTAGGTCAAAAATTTCATTTGGTTGAAATCGCGTCCCCGCATGGAGGCGTTGCAACTGACCTAGCAGCGCCAAGCCAGTCCTTTTCACTCCGTGTGTTTCAGATATGGATCCTGGTGGGGGCTCCGTGGCTACCCCCCCAATACCTCCAGAACTAGAAGCGTTCAGATCTTTAGTCGCAGCATCTAGGAAACAAACGACTAGCTCTCAGTCTAAGTTTGTCAAAAAACTAGGAAGCATTCCCATGGTGACTCTGCCGGTGGAAGAAACATGCAGAACAATGCTGAATCTCACCGAAAGAAGCCTTATCGGTCAGTTCACAGGGTTATGGCCATCCCCGAAAGTTGTTGAGGAATGGGTAAGGCGAAACTGGACACCTTTGGTCAGAGAAGGTATAAAAAGTCATTTCGTTGGCAAAGGTTTCTTTGTGTTTGTGTTCGAAAACGCTGAGGATAGAAGTCTGATATTTAGAAACGGGCCATACTTCATGGGCCCTCAAGGGCTCTATCTGAACAAATGGTCTCCTGATTTCGATCCAGCTCAGGACGTGCCCACGGCGGTACCTGTTTGGGTATGCCTCCCACATCTTCCCCTCCACTGTTGGAGTCAGAACTCGTTGCAATCCATAGGTAACGCTCTTGGCAGATACATAGATCAGGCGCCGAGGAAGGATCAATACTCCTGTGCCTGCATCTGCGTTGAGGTCGATCTTGAAGTTGGTTTACCCGAAGCCATCAAACTCTCAGTAGCGGACTGGACCCATATCCAAGAGCTCGACTATGAGCAGTTGCCTTTTAAGTGCCGACACTGTCATGAATATGGGCACTTTGCAAGATATTGCAAGAAAAAAAACGAGGAAACTACAGAGAAAGAAAAAGGAGAGCAATGGAAACAGGTAAAGAAACCAGCAAACAACAGGCAGAACAACAAAAACAAAGGCAAAGAGACAGGAAACAAATCAGGGCAAGAAAATGAAAGCACTCAAAACGCTGGAAGCAAGGAAACCATCAGCATAGAGGAGGACAAAAATCCTTTTGAATCTCTCATTCCATCCTCAGATCCTCCAGAGGCAGAACGGGAAGAACCTCCCCAACAGAACAACATCGAACCTTCAGATCCAGGTAATACTTCAAATCCGAACCCATGCAATACCTCATCCCCCTCATATGCTGATATAATCAAACAAAAGAAGAAGAATGTTGAAAATGAGGGCTCATCGGATGAAGAGACCCTAGAAAGGACATCAAAGCGAGCAGGAAGGAAATCAAACAGAGAAACTAGGGAAGAAGAATCAGAAAGACAAAAAACCCTGGGAAGCCAAGCCACCATAGAAATGACTCTCGGAAGGAACACCAGACCAAGGGTCCCTAAGGGAGGTGGACCTACCCCAACAAGTCATAAATGATGCAGCTGGTCTCTTGGAACTGCAGGGGTCTGGGGAATCCCACTAAGGCAGAGGCTATTAGAGATTTATTGAAGATGGAAACCACAGACATACTCATGCTCCAAGAGACAAAAATAGAAGGGGAAATCCTTCTTAACACTAGCAATACAAGATGGAAATTTGATTCAGGAAAGGTAGTCAGCGCAAGAGGTTCGGCGGGAGGAATAGGCACATTCTGGTCCAAAAACTTCTTCTCTTTAGAAAGCTCCTTTGTGACCCAGCATTGGATATATACAGAACTGCGCCACATAGCAAGTAATTTTAAGCTAGCCCTGTTTAATTTGTATGTACCTGTGCATTATGAGGAGAAGAAAGAATGCTGGAAAACTCTCTTGGACTATTTGGAACTACTCAATCCTGTGAATATAGTCATAGGAGGAGACCTGAATATAATCTTAGACCCCAAAGAAAAGAGAGGAGGGACCAATCTGAGAGACCCCTTCCTCGCCACAGTGGAAAACCTCATCCAACAATGGGACTTAGTAGATTTCAAACCAGTAAAAGGAGAATACACCTGGACTAATAATAGAACAGGGGAACACCACATCTCTGCAAGGCTGGACAGATTTCTCACCAGCAGTTCTATTATGCTGAATAAAAGAATTTTTTTCTCTAAGATTCTTCCAAAATTAACCTCAGATCATAAACCAATCTTATTAAGTTTAAAGGAAGAAGAAGACCTCGGCCCCCTTCCATTTCGTTTCAGTCCTCTTTGGGCAGAAAGGGAAGGGTTCCACGAAACGGTTCAAACTGCATGGAGATTAGAAGTTTCAGGTTCCCCAAGTTACGTTTGGGAACAAAAAATGAAAAACACAAAG
Organism: Pinus tabuliformis; assembly: GCA_031772625.1. Lineage (NCBI taxonomy): Eukaryota > Viridiplantae > Streptophyta > Pinopsida > Pinales > Pinaceae > Pinus > Pinus tabuliformis. The sequence goes on from CM062820.1 coordinate 47,739,197, forward strand.
AAGGCATTAAAAGAATGGATAAAGAAAGTCACAGTCACTCCCACTAGCCAGAGGAAAGATGCAGTCAACCAGCTGGAAGATCTCCAAGTGGAAATGGAAGAGAAAGACATCTCAACCATGGACCTAGATAATGAAAAAATTGCACAAAGGAAAACATACAACTCCTTTAGAATCGAGGAAGAATATTGGTGCATTAAGTCACGCAGCTTGTGGCTCAAAGCTGGGGACAGAAACACTAAATATTTTCACAGACAATACAGGGCTCGTCTGTCGCGAAACCACATTGCAGAAATCATCACAACAAGGGGTCAGGTATGCAGAGGATTTGATCAAATCAAGGAAGCCGCTGTGAACCACTTCCAAAACCTTCTCAGTGCAGAAAAGGACGGGAGTGAGGAGGATATTGCAGAATTCCTCACAAATATTCCACAGCTAGTCAGCGCAGATGACAACAACACTCTTTTGAGCCCTGTCACAGAGGAGGAGATTGCAAACATTGTCTGGTCCATGGAGCCAGAAAAAGCACCTGGGCCTGACGGTTTTTCAATCCACTTTTACAGAAAATGCTGGGATCTAATTAAAACTGATCTCATCAGAATGGTTCACGGTTTCATGAGGAAGGCAAAGATTGGAGGCGGTATAAATTCTACCTTCCTCGCTCTAATTCCAAAGGAAGCAAGCCCAAGCTCTTTTGACAGATACAGGCCAATCTCCCTGTGTAACTCGTCCTATAAGATTGTGGCCAAACTATTGGCGAATAGAATCAAACCCCTTTTGCAAAAATTAATATCTCCTGCCCAAGGGGGATTTGTGAAAGGAAGACACATTCTGGACAATGTCATTCAAGTCCAGGAAGCTCTACACTCCAGCCACTCACGCAAAGAACAAGGTATGCTCATAAAACTTGATATGTGTAATGCATTTGACAGAGTTAATCGTTCCTATTTGTACAGGGTTCTTTCATCATTTGGTTTCAGTCAGGACTTCATTAATCTTATCAAGGCATGCCTGGAGAAGATTTGGATTGCGCCCATGATAAACGGTAGACCTGCTAACTTCTTTTTAGCCACCAGGGGCTTGAGACAGGGCTGCCCCCTCTCACCATTTCTCTACATTCTGATGGCAGACTCCTTGAGCAGAAAACTGACTTTGGAAAAACAAAAGGGGTGTCTACCAGGGATCAGAATTGTGAAAGGCATAGACCCGGTGAATCATGCACTTTTCGCCGACGATTCATTATTGCTTGGAGGGGCCTCTCCAAGAATAGCTAAATCCTTCAAAATCATACTTCAGAAATATTGCAGCATCTCGGGAGCACTGGTAAGTGAGAGGAAAAGTGTTGTGTATGGGTGGAACACAGAGCAGCACAAGATTGAGACAATTGCAAACGAGCTGGGGTACACAGGACATGCAGATTGGGAAAAAATAAAATATTTGGGCCTTCCAATAACACTGGGATCCAACAGAAATCACCTGTGGGAGGAAGTTATCTCGAAATTCAAAAGGAAGATCACTGCGTGGGGAGGTTTCTGGCTAACCTCAGGGGGCAAATTAACGCTCATCAAATCAGTCCTCTCTGCTCTGCCCACATTCCAAGCGTCTCTCATGCTGGCTCCAAAACTAATCTCAGATCAAATCTCCAGACTCATGCGCAATTTCTTGTGGAACGGTGGGAGAGGAAACGCAAACAGATTTCATTTAGTAAGCTGGGATATGGTGAAACGCCCGCTGGCAGAAGGTGGACTTCAAATCCGCGACCCAGTCCACGCAAATTTAGCTCTGGGCTGTAAGTTGTTATGGCAGCTCCACGCAGAGCCTTCTCATCCAGTGAGTCAGATCTTCAAACTGAAATACCTGAAAAATCAGTCATTAAAAACATACAATACGGAGAAATCCCCAAAAGGAACGCAGGTCTGGAAACTGTGTAACAGAAGCATTGATTTTTTCAGATCCCACTTGTATCGAATCCCCGGTAATGGTAAAAATACAAAGCTATGGAGAGACAGTGTTATGGGACATCGCCCTCTAGCAGAAAACCACGAGATTACAGAGGTAAGAGTCTGGCTACAGTCTAAAGGTATAAGGAAAATAGAGGATATCTCCAGCTGGGACAGAAAAGGGAACTGGCAATGTTGGACTTTCCCCAGAATCCCAGAACATTTAAACACTCAGTTAGACGCTCTTCAAGCCGCAATCTCTGACTTTGCCCCAGTGCACATAGAAGACGAAGATGTTTGGGGCTGGGGTAAGACCGGGGTATACACAGCCAGTCAAGGATATTATCAGATGCAGAGCAAAAAGGATTCGCCTCACCCGGAATCCGTGTGGAAGCAGATTTGGGACAGCTTCAGCATTCCCAAAATCAACTTCTTTTTCTGGACATTGTTCCACAACAAAATTTTGACTGGAGATAATTTGTGTAAAAGGAACATAGCTGGACCACATAGATGCGTCCTCTGCAAAAGAGCCCCGGAAACTGCAAATCATCTGTTTTTAGCCTGCGAATTTGCAAAGGCGGTCTGGTCTTTCTTCCTCACCGGGCTGAACGTGCCTCCTCCAACTCAAAGCACGATTGACACCATGTTCTCCACTTGGAATGACAGATATCCCTTCAGCATAGTCAGCAACTCACTTTGGCAAAAGGTGTGGATAGCTGTACCAAAGTATGTCTGCTGGAAACTTTGGTTAGCTCGGAATGAAACTATATTTAACAACACAGAATTGCCCGCAGCAAAAGTGGCGGATCAGGCAAAGAACCTCCTCTTAGAAACACTGAACCACTCCTCAGTCAAAGACGACAGCTCCTTGCGAACCGAAGAAAGGGTGTGGATGGATGCTTATACAGGAAAGGCCAATCTACCAGCACCCAACCGCACAAGGCACAAAGGAAAATGGCAGATTCGAGAACCAGAGGACAGCTTCCAGCAATGGTGGAAATCACAGGCCAAGTGTACCATTTTTTTCGATGGAGCCTCAAAAGGCAATCCAGGGAGGTCTGGAGCAGGAGGGGTGATCTTCTTTCAAGACGGGAAAAAAGATGACTTCAGTTGGGGCCTTGGAATGAAAACCAACAATCAAGCTGAAATTCTCAGCCTCTTGAAAGCCTGCCAAATGGCCAGAAAAGGAAATCCAGAAGAAATTCTAATCTTCGGTGACTCCGAACTGCTGATAAAAACGATGGTAGACAAGAAAAGACTCAAGGACCCGGTGCTAAACAAACAACTTTCAAGAGTGATCAGAATTCTAAAAGAATTTACATCGGTCCAATTCTTCCACATTCTCAGAGGATTAAACAAGGAAGCAGACAGATTGGCGAATATTGGATGCACTTTACAGGAAGGAATGATCAGCATAAATGCAGAAACAGCGACCATGGATATCATCCCTTAAGCAGAAAGAGAGCCAATGTAAATTCTGAAAATTGTAATGGTTGATTAGGCTCTGCCCAACCGGTTATCTATCAATAAAACATAACCGTTTCAGTTAAAAAAAAAAATCTTAGCCTAAGACAACTTGGCACATTACAACGAAAACTTAAAAATCAACCATCAAATTAACACATATTGGAGGCGAACTTGATTCATTTAACGAAAACTGAAAAATCAACTATCAAATTGACACATATTGGGGTCGGGTTGTTAGTAAGACATCTACATAACTCCTAAAAAAAAAAACAAAAAAAAAAATTAAAAATTAAAACAAATCATAACCAAAAATAAAAAATAAAATAAAAACATTGAAGCCCTAAGGGATACCTCAATTGGTCGAGTTCTCATTGCTAAGTACCTTGCCAAGTGGGAGGTCACGGGGTCAAATCTCCTCGACACCCTTAGGGTTAGGCCCGACCAGATAAGTCGACAGGTAGATCCCCTCGAGTGGATCTACCCAGATTATTACCCGTGGATGTAGCGGCCACTCAGTGACCGTGAACCATAGTTGAAAAAAAAATATTGAAAAGAAAGATAAATTAAAAATTAAAAATGACAAAAAAATCAAATATTAAAAAAATGTATAAAAAAACAAAGAAAAAAGCAAAAACATAAAAAATAAAATAAATAAATAAAATAAAAAACCATATTTTTTTTTGTAAGCTAATACCAAAGATTTTCATTAATAAACCAGAAATTACATTGAGATCGCATGTCCAAAGTTTGTCAAATATATCGACATGAGTATGGCGATCTCCATAGGACGGTAAAAAACATAAATATGATAGCCTTCACTTGAAAAAATTGAGGTTTCTAAGACTACAAAGCACACTTATGCCAAAAAGACAGATCTGGTTTATGCATTCCTTCACCTTGAATCAAAATGACATACAACAAAAGAAAGAAACTGCCATAGATACTGATAAACATTAGGTAACAATAATCCACAGTGCACAATCTTTCTGTGACACCAAAAATCCTGACAGACATTACTTAAATCCAACATGAACAATAAAGCCATTACCTGCAGAAAAAATGCTCCATGAACTTAAGAGCGAGAGCAGGAGCCCGAGATGAAATGAAATTTGAACAACCTTATCAATCTGAAGCGGGTTGGGTAGGATTTGTCACCGCAACCAGTAGCATTGCTCAAAACACTTGATAATGCACTATCACACTCTGTTGCCAGCCGCTATTGAACAAGTGACTCAAACTTAGAATAAAACAAGTAAGGGCCCAAGACAAAAACCATATTTATCTTGAAACTTCCATATTTCACCATAGTAAATCCATTATGCAAAGTATAAGCCAGAAAAATGTGGAACATGTTGATATTAAAACTGCAAAGACAAAGACTTGCCTCAATCAAATTAAATTAGGGGTATTATCAACAAGAGGATCATTAGAAGGGATATTAGGATCTCTAAGAGGATCCATTAAGTCCCTTGAAGCATAATTGGAGTCTGACACCACAAATTGTTATGCACGTTTTAAGCGTGCATCGATATCATCCAAGCAGAACCTTATGTTCCTCAAGAGAGGCTTTTATGTCCTCCTGACCAACAAAGAGCTTGTAATTATCAACTTGTTTGTCCCTCAAAACCATTCGAAAGAGTGTGTCCATAAGTTGGTGAATGGAGAGAGAATGCAGGAAATGAAATCATCTCCTGAAGTTACCTGGGTCTGGAACCCATTTGAGACCTTGTCCTCCTATTCTTGAATCGGAAAATTAAAGACGGTCTCCAAACTCCTTTGATTTTAGCAGTGGGATTTCCCTACAAACCTCAAGAGGGACAGGATCAAAGTTGGACTCAAATAATTCCTAAGAAAAAATTTGGCGACTTTGGATACTATAAGAGGTAGCCTCTCCTCTACTACAAAGCATACGATGATGAGGAGGCATGATAACAAGAACACTAGGACCACCACTGCAACCAAAGAAAGGGCCACGACCAACACTACTAGACACTAGACAAACCGCTAACACACGAGAGCCCACCTATAACACAATCAAATCATCCCCTAGTCTCCATACCCAGGGTTCACTTTGATGAAAAACTTGTAATTCACAACACAGAGAAGGCTTAAACTTCATATAACTCCACTTACGAAACAACACCACAATACTCTCGAGACTCAACCAGTCCTTGGAAACACACCTAGAGCGCAAATCCAACCAAGATTTAATCACACCACGTCCAATTGAAGAGAGACAAAGGACATTTCCATTTGTAAAAGCAAGATCCCAATTCCTCGCTAGAGGAGTTAGCATGTACTTATAGAAGGAGAAAAGATGAAATGCGCTAATTATATATTGGACCTTCAAATAACCAAAGAAAACCCTCAAACTAAAACCACACAGAGAATGAATTAGGGTACCAACAATCACTAACCAAGACTAGAAAAGAATACGATATACCTGCAAAATCTTTATCCTCGAGAGCCAAATTTGAAAGGATGGCCACCAATTAAAAAATCGGTCGTCTCACTAAAACATGCAAGAAGAGGACAAAGAACATTGACCCCAAAGTGTCATCAGCTTGAGGAGGAATGCAAACAATAATGTCATTATAGACTCTAAGTAATGGAGACCACTTACTTCATCAAGATAATAGGAAAATACTCCCAAACCCATGAAAAACACAACCTCAATATACTGGGAGTGGTCAGGTGAGAATATCTCCTCACTGCCACTGTTGAGAAATCTACAGGGAAATGATTAACGTGATTTCTCTTTTCTTGATAACTGCTTGTGATATATTTTTACTTTTTCTTACTTATTAGATTCTTTACTTATTATTATGTTTGTATATCATCAAACAACTACCAAAAATAAGAAGAACAAGAATACAAAATATAGGCTACAAGTCAGGGCCAAAACCTCTCCATTTGAGAGGAAAATGTGCAAATATATTCTCTTTCTTATAGATTCTTCAATTGATGAATTCCAAGACCTCTATACTAAGACCAATACCTTCTAATACCAAGTCCAACCCTTCTGGATGATGTGATTTCCTTGTCCATTTCAAATCCAGTCAAATCTCTTTCAGTGGCACAACTTCGACCCCAAACTATAGAATTTTGTCCTTCACTGCAAACCTGAAATTTTTGGCCCTCTTGCAGTTGGTGTTGCCACACATGTGAGCTTCTTTTAGCCTCCCAAGGCTTTCTCAAACCTTCATTTGGTTTTCCCTTCCTTCTGGAGCTTGAGGATGGCTTCTTGTGACCTTCGCTTGACCTTCTTTCCTTTCCTTCTTCAAGATCAAACCCGTAGAAGAAAACCCTAGATCATTTGCAGAAACCCTAGCCTTCCTTTGTATGTGTGAGAGAGAAATAGCCCAAAGACAAGTCTCCTTCATCCTATTCCTTCTTCGTGGCCTTCTTCTTCTTCCTCCTTTGCTTAAATGAGTGAGTGATGAATGTGCTCCAAGGAGGTCGAGTTTCCTCCTTTATATAGGCTTCTCAAGGTGGACGTTGCTCCTCAAAATAGGTCGACTTGGTCTTGAAGGGTATTTGACACTTTTAAGGACATAAATAATTTTCTTTACAAATTACAATGTGCTCGATGGGATCTTTAACTTATGACAATGACTCTTTTGACTTCTTGACCTAAGACCAATCCTAGAAGCACTCAATGGGTGCTTAACCTATAAAATAAAAGACCTTGAGCATGAAACCCATGCTCCAATAATAATAATAATAATAATTTTCTTTCATTTTACAATTTACAAGAATCAAAAGTACATTTCATATCTATGAAGACTGAACCTAGTTACACATTGTTGAACACTCCCTCTTAACTATGGAGATATTCATAAATGGTACATGGACATTCTCAATATGAAGAGATCTCATAAGAAGAATCGAATTGATAACCCATCTATTTAGCATCATAACAACCAACATTGTCATATAGCAAGGCCTTGATTAAAAACTCTATCTCTCCACAAGATTAGAGCACAATGTTGGTGAGACCAATGATTTATATACACCATCATCGTTGTCTCTCAAGGTACATATACCACCCGGGTGTTCACAGAGTATGACCTTCTTTGGACTATTCTCATCTTGGATAGTTAGTCCTTAAAGAATATCGGTCCATGAATACTCTTATCTTGGATGCCCTACCACATTCTCAAAGAGTATCAGATGCCAGATGTTTACCCAATCCTCCATTTTGTCTTCCCAAGTGAAGACAATAATGATGTGCCTATCTCTCCCTCTCAATCAAGGAGGATACATCAACCAAACCAATCTTTTCCCTCAGATATACAAGCTTCTTATTAGGAAGAGATTTTGTCAATATGTCAGCTACCTGCTCATCGATGGAGATATACTATAGCTGCAACACACCATCTTGTACTAGCTTTCAAATGTAGTGATACTTGTTCATATGCTTTGTCTTTCTATGAAATACTGGGTCTTCAGACAATCGTATACAACTAGTGTTATCACAATATATCACTGTAAGGTCCATTGGTCCTTCAAATAGGTTCGATAGCAACTTCCTTAACTAGACAACTTCTCTGCTTACTTCACAGGCTGCAATGTACTCAACCTCAGCACTACTCAAAGCAACCGTATCTTTCTTTCTTCTCATCCATGAGATCATGGAGGATCCCAAACTAAAACATCCTCTTGTAGTGCTCCTTCCATCCTACTCACTGCCTCCCCATTCTAAATTTGTATATCCAATCAAGTGGACATCATTCCTCCTATCATATTTTAGACAATAGTGGATTATTTCTTGCAGATATCTCAGCATATGTTTTGTTGTTCTCTAATTATCATGCTTCAGATCCACTTGGAATCGACTGAGAATATTTACTGCAAAACATATGTCTAGTCGAGTATTCACCAAGTACATCAATGAGCCAATCAATTTCCTATACCTGGAAGGATCCATAGGGCTTGATTTAAAACTCCTTAGTCTTTTCAAGTTTGTGATCATCGGGGTTGTCATTAGTTTGCAATCCATCATGTCAAACCTCTTAAACATCTTGATCACATACTTCCCTTGACCTAGATAGATCTCATCAGGTCCTTGCTAGACTTCCAGTCCCAAATAGTAGTGTATTAGCCCTGGATCCTTCATGTCAAATTCAACTGCTAGTTGCTTCTTACATTCTTCTATTCGATCTTCCACACATGTCAAGAGAAGATCATCCACATACAAAATAATGATTACCGTCTCTTCTTTCACAACCTTAATATAAAGGTTTGGATCAACAAATCTCTTTGAGAATCCTAATCTTTGTAGGTATGCATCCATCCTAGCACACCATGCCCTTGGTGCTTGCTTGAGGTCGTATAATGCCTTCTTCAATATGCAAACATATACATTTATATCTTTAACTTCAAATCCCAAGGGTTGCTATATATAGAATTCCGCATCAGTTGTGCCATTTAGGAATGCATTCTTGACATCCATTTGGTGGATGTTCCATCCCATCGATGCTGCCAAAGAGACCAACAAACGAATAGTTGTATACCTCATTGTTGGAGAAAATGTTTCTTCATAATTGATGCCTTCTTGTTGAGAGAAGTCCTTAGCCAAAAATCTTGCCTTATATTTATCAATACTTCCATCTGTTGCATGTTTGATCTTGTAAAGCCACTTGGTGTGAAAATTCTTATATTCAAGGAAACCCTATTGCAACAAAATTGAATTTACTTATCCTACTTGATTTTAATATACATTATCAAGTTATTTTATGGAAAATACTGAAGTAAATTACTTTTGCAACCTACATCAATTTAATTTGATTACATGAAACAAGAAACCGAGAAAAGAACAAGATACATAGAATACCATTGTTTTTGGACAAAATAGTCCCCGGAAAAACCCAATGCGGAAAAACCGGTGCAATAGCTCTGAGGGTTTTATATTATTAAGAAGTAGTTCTAAATACAATTTTGGATGCCCTCCCGAAAATCCAATTACAAAGAAGAATATAATGGCATAAAACTGAGTGATATTACCTCACTTCACTTCCCAGTTTCCGGATGATCCGGCAATAGAACTGGCTAACCCTAACTATCTCTACGTTGGCCCTGCGTCAGCCCTGCGCTATCTCTTTTGCCTCCTGGAGCTTCTGCGTCAACCTCTCTCGGTTGTTCGGACAGTTCCGGATTTCTGTGTGAGGACAACTTCTCCTTTGAGCTGACTCTCCCTAATTCACCGTCAAGCCTGGGTGGGTCGAGACTGGCCCAGCGTCAGTCCCTCCAAGTGTTGCGTTGCCTCCACTAGTGGCTCTCTGCCTCTCTGCCCAGTATTCCCGAACTATCCCTACCCCTCTGCTACAGAATGATCACTTACTTCGAATTTCTCAGCTTCCTAGCCCCAGAAATTTTGAACTCTAGATCAATTCGTTCTCTCGGTGTGTGCCGAAAAATGAACCCCAAGCCTCCATCTTATAATTTTCTCGTTGAGACTTCAATGGTTGAGATTAAGTCTCTGATAAATGGCTAAGATTAAAAAATTTACATGATCAACTTTCTAGAACATTCTCACCCATATTTCGATTAATACCCATTAATACTTTAATTTTCCTAAGTTTAGACTTAGGAACCCCGTTAAAAATATTAATTATTTTAATAAAATACAATTCGGGTGGAATTTCACCAAACGGTTTATGGGTTCTTTAGAAATCATGTGCCTTAGCCTTTGTACCAATTTTCATGGCTAGAGCACATCCGATGCTACCAAAAACTAACACTTGGAAGTTACCACAAATTTGTTTTCAATCCTAGGTACAATCTCCCAAACTCCATTCTTCATTATGGATTGATATTCTTCATTCATGACATCCTTCCATTATTGGTGATTGACAACTTCTTCAAAAGTGGATGGCTCTGCTTTAATTAGTTTTGTCATGTAGGCTGCATACAAAATATCGTTTGGGTTTCTTGCTTTCCTTGAATGTACCTTGAGCTGCTCTATGACCTTCTGCATCTAGAAGTCTAGACTTCAACCAGTTAGGTCTTTTTCTAGTTTCGGTAATCACCACAGATTTTATTGGTTCATAGGGACCTTCATATTCATGGTTTGATTCTTCTTCTTCCCTAGTAACTTCTTCTTCGAATACCAAAAGTTCTTCATCATCAGAGTCCATAGGGGGATCCTTTGGTTTCTTGAATGCAACACTTTCGTCAAATATCACATCTTAACTGACTTCTATTTGGTGTCCTTCCTGTATGTAGATACTATAGACCTTAGAAGGGTTATTGTAGCCCACAAATGTTCCCTTCATGCCAGATGGATCCAACTTCTTTCTTTTGTCCTTAGGTATATGCATATAGACAGAACAACCAAAAATTCAGAGATGATCTACAATTGGTTTATTCCCAGTGAGCACCTCTTTGGAAGTCTTGTTATCTAGAGATTTGTGGGGACTTCAATTTTGTATGTATACAATTGCCTTTGTAGTTTCACCCCACATAAATTTCTGTAAATCTTGATCATGTAACATTGCTTTTACACTTTCTACAATGGATCAATTCTTTCGTTCTGCAACTCCATTTTATTCGGGATTGTATGGGACTATCAACTCCCTTTTAATCCCAAACTCCTTACAGAAAGCTATGATTTCCTTGGATGTATATTCTCCTCCATTATCGGATCTTAATATCTTGATTCTTCTTTCTGTAAGGTTCTCTGCTTCAGTTTTGAATTCTTGAAATTTAGTAAATACTTCTTCCTTGGATTTCATTAAGTAAACCCAAGTATTCCTTGAATGATAATCTATTAATGTGAGATAATATAGATGACCTCCAAGTGATTTAGTAGTCATAGGACCACAAACCTCGAAATGAATAAGATCCAAGATTTCTTTTGACCGTGAAGCACTACTTCCAAATGGTTTCTTGGTGTTCTTACCCAATGCACATCCCTTGCTGTAGAAATTCCCATTATAGGTCACCTGATAATGTAATATTTACTTGATCTACTTCTACAAACAAACTTGCAGAAGCTTAATCGATTTTGAGCAAGATCAAATAGAACACATATAACAGAGAATAAGAAATCAATCACACATGAACATAGAAGAATACTCTGGGGAAAGCCTAAGCTAAAAACCCCAATCTCTGTATTATCATACAAGTGGAAATATCTCTGGATTACACAAAGCTTTAGCTCACAAGCTATCTAGCTCTTAGTACAATCCCTCAATGCTGCTCATAGACAGAATAGACATAACATATGCCTTCCTTCAGTCCTCCAAACCTCCTATTTCCTTGCACAGTTTCTCTTGGGTCCTCTAGCTGCCACTTGTGTGAATTCATCTCTCACACAACTCACCAAACTCAGAAAAATAACTGCGCAATCCTCAAGGAATGAATTCCTTCTGCATGCAAGAGATATCCTCAAGGGAATATTCCTGCAACTAATAGTACGTTGTCCCATCCTCTGATCTCAATTGGGTCTCTGACTGAATTGACATGCATGAGTTATTTATGAGAGAATATTCAATTATATGAAGTACACTAGTTACATGCATGAATGCATTAACTAACTGAACTCACAATCAGTTCCACAAACTGTTGGAACTAATCTAACTGGACTTAACTCAGTTAACTAAGCTAACTAATTACAACTCAAAGTACAACTCATCCCGATCTCCTTAATTAAGGGATAACTTCCTCAATCAAAGGGATAACTGTTGTATGTCTACACATAGACTTCATGTTTGATTTTATCCAACTAATTAACTCAAGATGAATTAATTATTTATTTTTCAAACAACTGCTAAGATCAAATTGGAATTTTAATTCTCAATTTTAGTTCAGGGACTAACTAAAATTGGAATGTATCCCGAAATGCTATTTATAGCAATGCTATTTATAGCAATGCTATTTATAGCACTTCTATATTTAGCATTTCTTGTTGCTATTTTCAACACTCCCTCTCAACAAGAAAGGGATTATTTGTCACCCCTATCATGTCTCTGTGGAACTCGAATTTGCATTTTGACAATGCCTTAGTCAAAACATCTGCATCCCGCTCCTCGGTCGAAACATACTGCAACAATGTGATCCTCTTCACCACATAGTCTCGAAGATGATGATACCGGATATCGATGTGCTTGGACCTATCATGAAATACTGGATTCTCATAGAGTTTGATACAACTCTGATTATCGCAATAGATCACAGTTGGATCCATCCTCTGATCAAACAATCCAACTAGAATTTTCTGCATCCAAATGGCCTCACATGCTGCCTGTCTGGCAGCCATGTATTCAGCCTCTACTGAGCTAAGTGCAACTAACCTCTGTTTCCTGTTGTACTAAGAAACTGCAACGAAACCAAGGTTGCAAATTCCTCCTGAAGTGCTCTTCCAATCTGATGGACTCCCTGCCCAATCTGCATCTGTGAAGCCCTGAAGCTTCACTCCCTCTGTCCATCTGTACCATAATCCATACTGAGATGTGCCTCTGAGTTATCTCAGCACATGCTTCATTGCCTTCCAAAACAAGTTGGTAGGTTGAACCATAGGTTGACTCAGCTGGTTCACCGCAAAGCACAAATCCGGTCGTGTGTTCACTAAATACATCAATGAACCCACAAGCTACCAATAAACAATAGTAGCTACTACCTCACTTGAAGTAGCATCCTCCTTCCTCAAGTTACCTGCTAGAGGAGTCTGCATGGGCTTGCACTTCTCCATGTGGAATTTCCTTAGTATCTCCTTGGCATACTTGCATTGAGACACAAACACGTCCCCATCCTTCTGCCACACTTCCATGCCTAGAAAGTAGTGCATGAGACCCATGTCTTTCATCTCGAACTCTCTTACAAGGTCCTCCTTGCAAGACTTGATCAACTGATCATCACCGGTCAATATCAGATCATCAACATAAAGAACAATGATCAATGGCTTACCTTCTACCATGATGTGGTAAAGGTTCGTATCCGCTTCACTCTTTGTGAAGCCCAACCCGGTGAAATGGATGTCGATCTTGGTGTACCAAGCATGAGGTGCTTGCTTCAGCCCGTACAAAGCTCTCTTGAGTCGACACACATGCAAATTACAATCGAAGGCCTCAAAACCTTTCGGCTGCTCTATGTACACCTCTTCCTCAATCTTTCCATTGAGGAATGCAGTCTTCACATCCATTTGATGGATCTTCCAACCCATCTAAGCTGATAGTGCCAACATCGATCTGATAGATGAGTACCTTGCTACATGAGCAAAAGTCTCATCATAGTTAATCCCCTCGACCTGTGAGAAACCACAGGCAACAAACCTTGCCTTATGTTTCTCCACACTCCCATCAGTTGCTTGCTTTACCTTGTAAAGCCATCGGGAACTCACCACTGACTTGTTCTCCGGTCTTGGAACAACATCCCAAACATTGTTCCAAACTATGGAGTCGTACTCCTCCACCATAGCATCAACCCAAACTGGCTGCTGCACTGCTTCCTCGAAGGAAGATGGTTTGGTCTCTATACATTCCCCAACCAGGGCCATGTAACCAGTGTACCGCTCAGGTGACCTCCTCTGTCTACGCTGAGAAGATGGCTGTCCCACATTCTCTCTCACATCCATCATCAATCTGTCAGCTTCCCTTGAGCGTTTCCGCCCATCTCTGGAAGACTCTGCATGAGTGGATGTCTCCACTCCTAGATCCTCTGCATGCGGCTGCTCCGCATTAGTCTGAGGCTCCTCCTCCTTAGGAACCAAAAGTTCCTCCTCTGCATGAAACTTGAGCTCCCTCTCAAGGGAAACTTGCATGGCCTTCTACTCGTCGAACTTCAGATCTTTGCGTACCACTGTCCTCTAACTGGTAGGCAAGAACACCCGATAGTTGTGGGGTGTATCAGTGTACCCCACAAGTATCCCCAACTCAGCTGTTGGTTCTAGCTTCTTCCAGGCATCTTTGGTCACATGGAAAAATAATGATGAGCCAAAGATCCTGAAGTGACTCACATCTGGTCTCTTCCCAGAGAAAGCCTCCTATGGTATCTTCATCCCCAGTATACGATGCATGCTTCTATTCTGCAAGTATATTGTTGTATTGCATGCCTCAACCCACAAATGAAGTGGTAGGCCTTGGTCATGCAACATCGCTCGAGCTACTCCCACAATCATTCTATTCTTCCTTTCAGCCACCCCATTCTGTTGTGGGTTATGGGGTGTTGTCAACTCCCGTTTAATTCCTTCTGCTGCACAGAAGTCCTTAAACTGTTGAGAGACATACTCTCCACCATTGTCGCTTCGCAGGGCCCTTATTTTCTTTCCAGATTCTTTCTCAACCAAGGCTTTGAACTCACAAAACCTTGAAAAGGTTTGATCTTTCTTCTACATGAAGTAGATCCAACATCTACGAGAAAAATCATCAATGAAAATAATATAGTACCTTTGTTTGGCGGCGGAGGCTGTTGAGAATGGTCCACACACATCTGTATGAACTCGCTCTAGGATTGCTCCAGCTCAACTATCTCGATCCTGAAAGGAATATTTTGCATGCTTACCCAAGGTACAACCTTTGCATGTATCCACTTGCTCTAGTTTACCCTTGGGAAGTCCAGTAGAAATCTGTTACATGATATTCAAGGCCCCATGGTGCAAGTGGCCCAATATTCTATGCCATAGCTCGCCAATATCTTGGCTTTGCACCAACTCTGCTTTGGAACTCAATGCAGCACAGTCATCTACCTCCAGCTTGTAGAAATTCTTTACTCGAATCCCAATCCTCTTGGTCTATCCCATACCGATGTGCCTCAGGAATGTCTTTCCTTTACTAAAGACTACATCATAACCTTTGTCTTCCAACGTAGCGATGAATACCGGGTTCTTCTTCAGTCCAGGCACATACTTTACATCAATCAAGGTGATAGGAGCTCCATGCTCCCTCTGAAACACAATCGTGCCTTCACCTAAAACACGGTACTCTCCATCATCGCCCATCTCTATGCGCATCTGGAGGTCCTTCTGCTCCAAGGTACTGAATAAACTCTTGTCGTCGGTTATGTGAAATGAGGCTCCACTGTCCAGGTACCAAACACAACCCACCATCAATGAAACCATACAGGCGATGAGGGTGAAATCCAATTCGAACTGTGAGGCCAGTGCCTCACCGTCTAATCCTTTCGAGGATCCCTTCTTGGATTTCTTCTGTGGACAATTCGTAGCATAATGGCCTACCTCATGACAATGAAAGCATCGCACTTTTGATTTGTCAATCTTCTTCCCACCATGGGAAGAACTCGATTTAGAATGGGAAGCCTTCCCTTTCCCTTTCCTCGCCTTACTTATTAAGGCTAGATTTTCTTCATCATCATGCTTTGATGAAAAACCATCTCTGGTGCTTCTCCTTATCTCCTGCATCAAATCCGACCACAGTCGTTCCCAATCTGGTAGTTTCTCTCTTCAATTTATTGAGTCTCGGTAGCTATGCCAACACTTAGGAAGACCGAGGAGAGCAAGATTCACCATGTCATAATCGGTTGTCGTGATTCCTACACTTCCAAGCTTATCCCTGTAGGTGGTGAGCTTGTTCAGATATGTATAGATCGTGTGGCCTTTTTCACACTTGATTTTCTGAAGCTTGTCTTTCACTGCCAACTTCCTCTGATCGCTGTTGTTCTGATATAGATCCTTCAACGTTTTCCACATTGAAAACGATGTCTCCTTCCCATGGAGACTCGAGACAATGTGGTCTCAAACTCCATCCAGAAGAATCCTCCTCGCTCTAGCCACACATTTCTTCCATTCCGCTAATTCTTGGGCATTAGCAGCTGCTGGCTTGGGGAATTATTGATCAATGAAGTCCTTCAAACCGTTTTCCTCTAATACCGCTTCCATGCGATCCTTCCAGGCTATATAATTTGAGCTTCCATCTAGGGCATACTCGAGTCTCAAAGCGTTGAACGCCATTGGTGAAATTTGAGATGTGATAAGAATTCGATTTCTATAATCAAGAACTTCAACCTTTGAACTTCTCCCTTCTTTGTATACTGTTCTCTGCTTTGATCACCTTTGCTCTGATACCATGTAGAAATTCCCATTGTAGATCACCTGATAATGCAATATACTAAAGCAAAATACTTGATCTACTTCTACAAACAAACTTGCGGAAGCTTAATCAATTTTGAGCAAGATCAAATAGAACACATATAACAGAGAATGAGAAACCAATCACACATGAACATAGAAGAATACTTTGGGGAAAGCCTCAGCTAAAAACCTCGATCTCTGTATTATCATACAAGTGGAAATATCTTCGGATTACACAAAGCTTTAGCTCACAAGCTATCCAACTCTCAGTACAATCCCTCAATGTTGCTCATAGACAGAATAGACACAACATATGCCTTCCTTCAGTCCTCCAAACCTCCTATTTCCTTGCGCAGTTTCTCCTGGGTCCTCTGGCTGCCACCTGTGTGAATTCACCTCTCACACAACTCATCAAACTCAGAAAAATAACTAAGCACTCCTCAAGGAATGAATTTCTTTTGCATGCAAGAGATATCCTCAAGGGAATATTCCTGCAACTGATAGTACATTGTCCCATCCTATGATCTCAACTGGGTCTTTGACTGAACTGACATGCATGAGTTATTTATGAGAGAATATTTAGTTATCTGAAGTACACTAGTTACATGCATGCATGCATTAACTAACTGAACTCACAATTAGTTCCACAAACTATTGGAACTAATCTAACTGGACTTAACTCAATTAACTGAGCTAACTAATTACAACTCAAAGTACAACTCATCATGATCTCCTTAATTAAGAGATAACTTCCTCAATCAAAGGGATAATTGTTGCATGTCTTCACATAGACTTCATGTTTGATTTTCTCCAACTAATTAACTCAAGATGAATTAATTAATTATTTTTCAAACAGCTGCTAATATCAAATTCGAATTTTAATTCTCAATTTTAGTTCAGGGACTAACCAAAATTGGAATGTATCCCAAAATGTTATTTATAACAATGCTATTTTTAGCACTTCTATATTTAGCATTTCTTGTTGCTATTTTCAACATTTCCATACTCCTTCGTGATCTTCTTTTAGTTTGGGGATTCCATCTACTAAAGAACTTAGAGTTGGAATAATTTTGGAATGGATATGACTAAATCTTCTCTGCCAAAGTTCACATGGGATGATTTCAAAGCGAACTAAAGCTTGAGCAAGAAGGGATAGCAACCTGTGATGTCTTCCTTCACTAATCCCATTTACTCTAGCATTTTCTATCCTTGAGTTTTTAACCCATACTACAAATTTTCCATCAATGAAAGCCATTATATCATCTTCATCTTCTAGACTTGAAATGGAGAGTAATTTCTTATACAAACTTGGAACAAATAGGATGTTGTTGAGATGAATATTGCCTCCATTCTCCAACTCTATTGAGGTTGATCCAATTCCTCTCACATGATAACTCTTGTTATCTCCAAGCTCTACGAAGTAAGAATGCTTTCCTTTTAACAATGTTTTTAGTTGCTTGTGATGTCAGGTCATGTGCCTTGATGCTCCATTATCGATTTCTTAAATGTTCTCATCTTGAAATGTGCTAGTGAGTGCTAAGAAGAGTCCTTCGACCTTTGTCTTAGTTACTGTCTTCTTTGGGGTAAATAGAAGATTCCATGCTTCTTTGATATCCTTCTTGAGATGACTTATGCCTTTGAACACTTCTTTAGAAACTTATTCAATATAGTAGAGATCTTCATAATGCCCTTTACCAACCTTAGCTTCTATACCATGTTGAGAAATCAATAGGGCAATGATTAGACTGATTTCTCTTTTCTTGATAACTGATTGAGATATATCTTTACTTTTTCTTACTTATTAGCTTCTTTACTTCTTATTATGTTTGTATATCATCAAACAACTACCAAAAATAAGAAGAACAAGAACACATAATATAAGTTGCAAGCTAGGGGAAAAACCTCTCCACTTGAGATGAAAACCTGCAAATATCTTCTCTTTCTTATAGATTCTTCAATTGACGAATTCCAAGACTTCTAGACCAAGACCAAGCCCAACCCTTCCACATTATGTGCTTTCCTTGTCCAAGTCAAACCCAGTCAAATCTCTTCCAATAGCACAAATTTGACTCCCAACTGCAAAATTTCGACCTTCACTGTAGACCTGGAAATTTCATCCCTCTTGTAGTTGTTGTTGCCACACATGTGAGCTTCTTTTAGCCTCCCAAGGCTTCCTTGGACCTTTGATTGGATTTTTCTTCATTATGGAGCTTGATGACGGTTTTGTAGAAATTCCCACTGTAGATCAACAGATTATGCAATATACTAAAGCAAAATACAAGATCTACTTCTACAACAAACTTTGCGGAAGCTTAATCGAATATGAGCAAGATCAAATAGAACACATATAACTGAGAATGATAAATCAATCATACATGAACATAGAAGAATAACCCGGGGAAAGCCTCAGCCTAAAACCCCAATCTTTGTATTATCATACAAGTGGAAATATGTTCAAGTTACAAAAAGAATCAGCTCTCAAGCTATCCTGCTCTCTCTGCAATCAAACAATATAGCTCACAGATTGAGTAGACAAGAGATATGCCTTTCCTCAACCCTCCAAGCCTCCTATTTCCTTGCGCAGTTTTTCTTGGGGTCCAATGATGCCACATGTGTGAATTGGCCTCATCACACTCACAAAAACTGAAGAAGTGACTGCACAATCTCCAAGGAATAAATTCCTTCTGCATGCAAGAGATATTCACAATGGAATATTCTAGCAACTAAAAGTACACTGCCCCTCCATCTGATCTCAACTGGGTCTCTGTCTGAACTGACATGCGTGAGTTATTTATGAGAGAATATTCAGTTATCTGAAGTGCAGCAGGTACATGCATGCATGCATTAACTAACTGAACTCACAATTAATTCAACAAACTGTTTGAATTAATCTAACTGGACTTGACTCAGTTAATTGGGCCAACTAATTACAACTCAATATTACAACTCATCCTTATCTCTTTAACTGATGGATAAATTCCTCAATCAATGGAGAAATTGATGCATGTCCCCACATAGACTTCATGTTTGATTTTCTACAACTAGTTAGCCCATGGTGAATTAATTAATTATTTTACAAACAACTGCTAAGATCAAATTCGAATTTTTACTTCTCTATTTTAGTTCAGGGACTAACTAAAATAGGAAGGTATCTCGAAATGCTATTTATAACAGTACTAAATTTAACAATTCTATGTTTAACATTTCTTGTTGCTATTTTCAACGCTCCCTCTCAACAAGAAAGGGATTATAAGTAACCCCAGTCTTGTCTTTGTGGAAGTTGAACTTGCATTTTGACAATGCCTTAGTCAAAATATCTACATCCTGTTCCTCGATCAAAACATACAGCAACAACATGATCCTCTTGACCACACAGTCCCGAAGATGGTGATACTGGATATCAATGTGCTTGGACCTGTCATGAAAAACTGGATTCTCAAAGAGTTTGATACAACTCTGATTATCGCAGTAGATCACTTTTGGATCCCTCCTCTAACCAAACAATCCCACTAGAATCTTCCGTATCCAAATGGCCTCACATGCAGCCTGACTAGCAGCCATGTATTCAGCCTCTCCTGAGCTAAGTGCAACTGAACTCTGTTTCCTACTGTACTAGGAAACTGCAGCTGAACCAAGGTTGAAGATTCCTCCTGAAGTGCTCTTCCGGTCTGATGGACTCCCTGCCCAATCTGCATCTGTGAAGTCCTGAAGCTTCACTCCCTCTATCCGTCTGTACCACAATCCAAACTGAGATGTGCCTCTGAGGTATCTCAACACATGCTTCGTTGCCTTCCAAAACAGCTTGGCAGGTTGAACCATAACTTGACTCAGCTGGTTCGCTACAAAGCATAAGTCGGGTCGTGTATTCACCAGATACATAAGTGAACCCACCAGCTGCTGATAAACAATAGCATCTACTACCTCACCTGAAGTAGCATCCTCCTTCCTCTAGTTCCTAGCTAGAGGAGTTTGCATGGGCTTGCACTTATCCATGTGAAACCACCTGAGTATCTCATTGGCATACTTGCCTTGAGACACAAATACTTCACCATCTTTCTACCACACCTCCATGCCTAGAAAGTAGTGCATAAGACCCATGTCTTTCATTTCGAACTCTCTTGCAAGGTCCTCCTTGCAAGACTGTATCAACTGATCATCACCTGTCAAAATCAGATCATCGACATAAAGAACAATGATCAATGGTTTACCTTCTACCATGATGTGGTAAAGGTTCGCATCTGCTTCACTCTTGGTGAAGCCCAACTCGGTGAAATAACTGTCAATCTTAGTGTACCAAACACGGGGTGCTTGCTTCAGCCCATACAAAGCCCTCTTGAGTCGGCACACATGCGACTCACGATCGAAGGTCTCAAAACTCTTTGGCTGCTCAATGTACACCTCCTCCTCAATCTTCCCATTGAGGAATGCTGTCTTCACGTCCATCTGATGGATCTTCCAACCCATCTGAGCTGATAGTGCCAACATCGATTTGATAGATGAGTACCTTGCTACAGGAGCAAAGGTCTCATCATAGTCGATCCCCTCGACCTGTGAGAAACCTCGGGCAACAACCTTGCCTTATGTTTCTCAACACCGCCATCAGCTGCCTACTTTACCTTGTAAAGCCATCTGGAACTAAGCACTGAATTGCCCTGAGGTCTTGGGACAACATCCCACACACTATTATGAATGATAGAGTCGTACTCCTCTACCATTGCATTAACCCAGATTGGTTGCTGCACTGCCTCCTTGAATGAAGAAGGTTCGGTATCTACACACTTCCCAACCAGGGCCATGTACCCAGTGTACCACTCGGGCGACCTCCTCTGTCTGCACTGAGAAGATGGTTGTCCCACATTCTCCCGCGCATCCAGCATCAACCTGTCAGCTTCCCTTGAGCGTTTTCACCCATCTCTGGAAGTCTCAGCATGAGTGGATGTCTCCACTCTCGGATCCTCTGCATGCAGATGCTCCGCATCAATCTGAGGCTCCTCCTCTTTAGGAACTGAAAGTTCCTCCTCTACATGCAACTTGAATTCCCTCTCAAGTGATAATCGCATGACTTTCTGCTCATCGAACTTCAGATCCCTGCGTACCATTGTCCTCTGACTGGTAGGCAGGTACACCCGATAGTTGTGGGGTGTATCCGTGTACCCTACAAGTATTCCCAACTCAGCTGTGGGATCTAGCTTCTTCCGAGCATCTTTGGTCACATGACAGATGATCCAAAGATTTGGAAGTGACTCACATCTGGTCGCTTCCTAGAAAAGGCCTCCATAGGTGTCTTCATTCTCAGTATATGGTGCGGGCTTCTATTCTGCAAGTATACTGCTGTATTGCATGCCTCAACCCACAAATGCAGTGGTAGGCTTTGGTCATGCAACATTGCTCGAGCTGCTCCCACAATCGATATGTTCTTCCTTTCGGCCACCCCATTTTGCTGTGGGTTATGGGGTGTCGTTAACTCCCATTGAATTCCTTCTGCATCTTAGAAGTCTTTAAACTATTGGGAGACATACTCTCCACCATTGTCGCTACGCAAGGCTTTTATTTTCTTTCCAGATTCTTTCTCTGCCAAGGCTTTAAACTCACAAAACCTCAAGAAGGTCTGATCCTTCTTTTGCATAAAGTAGATCCAGCATCTACGAGAAAAGTCATCAATAAAAATAACATAGTACCTTTGTTTAGCGGTGGAGGATGTAGAGAAGGGTCCACAAACATTTGAGTGAACTCGCTCCAGGATTGCTCCAGCTCTACTGTCTCCATTCGGAAAGTAAGATTTCGCATACTTACTCAAGGTACAACCTTTGCATGTATTCGTCTACTCCAGTTTTTCCTTGGGTAGTCCGGTAGAAATCTGCTGCATGATCTTCAGGGCTCCATGGTGCAAGTGGCCCAGTCTTCTATGGCATAGCTTGCCAACATCTTGGCTCTTCACCATCTCAGCTTTGGAACTCAAAGCAGCACAGTTGTCTACCTCCAGCTTGTAGATATTCTTTACCTGAATCCCAATTCGCTTTGTCTGTCCAGTACTGATATGCCTCAGGAATACCTTTCCTTTACTAAAGACTACATCATAACCTTTATATTCTAGCATAGCGACAGACACAAGATTCTTCTTCAGATCTGGTGCATACTTTACATCAGTCAGGGTAAGGGGAGCTCCATGCTCCCTCTGAAATACAATTGTACCTTCACCTAAAACACGGTACTTTCCATCATTGCCCATCTCGATCCGCATCTGTAGATCCTTCTCCTCCAAGGTACTGAAAATATTCTTGTCACCTGACATGTGGAATGAAGCTCCACTGTCCAGGTACCACACACATCCCACCATGGATGAAACCATGCATGCGATAAGAGAGAAATCTAGCTCAAACTATGAGGCCAGTGCCTCACCATCAGATCCCTTTAAGGAACCCTTCTTGGATTTCTTCTGTGGACAATTCGTAGCATAATGGCCCACTTCATGACAATGAAAGCATCGTACTTTCGATTTGTCAAACTTCTTCCCATCATGGGAAGAACCAGATTTGGGATGGGACGCCTTACCTTTCCCTTTCCTCGCCTTACACGCTAAGGCTAGATTTTCCTCATCATCTTGCTTCGATGAGGATCCATCTCTGGTGCTTCTTCTTATCTCCTCCTGCATCAGATCCGACTAAAGTCGTTCCCAATTTGGCAGTTTTTCTCTTCCATTAACAGAGTCTTGGTAGCTATTCCAGCTCTTAGGAAGACCGAGGAGTGCAAGACTCACCATGTCATCATCAACAGTCGTGATCCCTACACTTCCAAGCTCATCCCTGCAGGTGGTGAGCTTGTTCAGATATGTAGAGATCGTATCACCCTTTTCACACTTGATTTTCCGAAGTTTGTCTTTCGGCACCAACTTCATCTGATTGCTACTGTTCTGATATAGATCTTTCAATGTTTTCCACATCGAAAACAATGTCTCCTTTCCATGGAGGCTTTAGGCAATGTGGTCTCGAACTCCCTCCAAGAGGATTCTCCTTGCTCTAGCCACACATTTCTTCCATTCCGCCAATTCAGTAGCATCAGTGGGCTTGGAGACTTCCTGATCAATGAAGTCCTTTAGACCGTTATCCTCTAATACTGCTTCCATGTGTTCCTTCTAGGCTATATAATTCGAACTGCCATCAAGAGCATATTCGAGTCTTAAACCGTTGAATTCCATTGGTGAAATTGAGATGTGATAAGAACTCGATTTCTATATTTAGGAACCACAAACTTCGAACTTCTCCCTTCTCGTATATTGTTCTTTGCTTTGATCACCTTTTCTATGATACCATGTAGAAATTCCCACTGTAGATCAACAGATTATGCAATATACTAAAGCAAAATACAAGATCTACTTCTACAACAAACTTTGCGGAAGCTTAATCAAATATGAGCAAGATAAAATAGAACACATATAATTGAGAATGAGAAATCAATCACACATGAACACAGAAGAATAACCCGAGGAAAGCCTCAGCCTAAAACCCCGATCTTTGTATTATCATACAAGTGGAAATATGTTCAAGTTACAAAAAGAATCAGCTCTCAAGCTATCCTGCTCTCTCTGCAATCAAACAATACAACTCACAGACTGAGTAGACAAGAGATATGCCTTTCCTCAGCCCTCCAAGCCTCCTATTTCCTTGTGCAGTTTTTCTTGGGGTCCAGTGATGCCACATGTGTGAATTGGCCTCATCACACTCATAAAAACTAAAGAAGTAACTGCACGATCTCCAAGGAATAAATTCCTTCTGCATGCAAGAGATATTCACAATGGAATATTCTAGCAACTGATAGTACACTGCCCCTCCATCTGATCTCAACTGGGTCTCTGTCTGAATTGACATGCATGAGTTATTTATGAGAGAATATTTAGTTATCTGAAGTGCAGCAGTTACATGCATGCATGCATTAACTAACTGAACTCACAATTAATTCAACAAACTGTTTGAATTAATCTAATTGGACTTGACTCAGTTAACTGAGCCAACTAATTACAACTCAATATTACAACTCATCCTCATCTCTTTAACTGATGGATAAATTCCTCAATCAATGGAGAAACTGTTGCATGTCCCCACATAGACTTCATATTTGATTTTCTACAAATAATTAACTCATGGTGAATTAATTAATTATTTTACGAACAACTGCTAAGATCAAATTCGAATTTTTACTTCTCTATTTTAGTTCAGGGACTAACTAAAATAGGAAGGTATCCTGAAATGCTATTTATAGCAGTACTAAATTTAGAACTTCTATATTTAGCATTTCTTGTTGCTATTTTCAACAGGTTTCTTGTGACCTTTGCTTGACCTTCTTCCCTTTCCTTCTTCAAGATCGAACCTGTAGAAGAAAACCCTAAATCAATTGCAGAAACCCTAGCCTTCCTTTGCAAGTGTGAGAGAGAAATAACCCAAAGACAAGTCTCCTTTGTCCTCTTCCTTCTTTGTTGCCTTCTTCTTCTTCCTCCTTCACTTGAACGAGTGAGTGATGAACGTGCTCCAAGGAGGTGGAGTTTACTCCTTTATGTAGGCTTCTCAAGGTGGATGTTGCTCCTCAAATTAGGCCGAATTGCCAGCTGTCAGGCCGACTTGGTCTTGAAGGGTATTTTGACAGTTTTAAGGACAAAAATAATTTTCTTTACAAGTTACAATGTACCTGGTGGGTTCTTCAACTTATGATAATGACTCTTTTGACTTCATGACGTAGGACCAACCCTATAAGCACTTAATGGGGACCTGACCCATAAAATAAAAGACCTTGAATTTGAAACCCATGCTCCAAAAATAATAATAATAATTTTCTTTCATTTTACAATTTACAAGAATCAAAAGTACATTTCATATTTATGAAGACCGAACCTAGTTACCCATTTTTCAACAACCACCACACTGCACCACGTACCTTTCCCACCTTGCATTTTCCCTCATGCATTTATAATGAGGGGATGTGAGGTTATGAAACCAAGCAGATGAATTAAGTTGATGCCATCTCATGATAAGAGACTGACAGGTGTGAGTGCGACTCACCTTTCTATACGGGATATTCCCTCCAAGGATGACACCTCGCTAGGGAAAAGAATAACAAAAAAATAACCAAAAATAACCCATAAAAAATGAAAATTCAAACACAAAAATTAAGAAAAACATAAAAAAATTAAAATATCCAAAAATAAACAAAAAAAACACCAAAAAAAAATTAAATAAATAAAAGAAAATTTAATATATATATATATATATATATATATATATATGTATATCTATAAACTAGTAAAAGAAAAAAGAAAAAGAAAAAAAGAAAAAATATATATAATCATTAAAAAAAAGAAAATGAAAAAATTATTAAATGGGGTCCCTGCGCCAGTTGCGCTGCCAGGGCAACAACCCTTTGGCGGCGTGGCCGGGGCAAGGGTTTGATTCATGGAATCGACCCCCACCCTTGGCGGCAACCCTTTGACAGCGTGGCTGGAGCGGGGGATCGATTCCCGGAATCGACCCCCGCCCTTGGTAGCAATCCTTTGGCATCGCGCCAGGGCGGGGGGTCGATAACCGAAATCGAACCCTACCCCAACCACACAACCAAAGGGCTGTGCAGCCGAGGCAGGGACTCTATTTTTTTAATTTAATTTTTTGGAAAAATTTTAATATATATTTTAATGATTTTAATAATAAAAAAATTTAACGCATAACTCTTCGAGATAAATCACAACAAAATTTTATAATCAATGTTTTGAATCCCCATTGAATTTCATCTTTAAGACCAAGATGGATATACCCCTACTGAAGTTCATCTTTAGGACCAAGATGGATATAAGATCACCATATTGCATAGTTATAGTAGAGATGCAACAGTAAACACCAAATGGTCAAGAAGATAAAAATCATTAAAAAAGGAAATATTAAGTTAAAGTTACTATTATTATTAATGTTTCTTGGTCAATTAATAAATGAATAATTAAAACAATTCATAAATAAACTATAAATTAATATTGAAGAGATTATAATTTATAAATAAATAAATTACAATTATTTTTAATTATTATTTATACATTTTCTTTTATTTAGTTAGTACTAATGAACATCGCTATGATTAGAACTAACTCTCATGAGCTTTAGAGTGAGATCGGGTAGTGGTGTACTCCCAAGGCTCCCCGGGACTATTGAATTTGTCAGATTTGTAATACTAAGAAGGTGGAAGATGAAAAGCACTTCCTTCTAGACTGCCTGACTCTTGCCCACATCCGCTCTCAATTCCCTTTCATCAGCCACACCTTTAATATTCTTGACTTATTAAGCCAGCCCAACTATAACGATCTTGGAACGCTTCTTTCCCTGCTCTTTGATCACAAAAACAAGATTTTGAAGAATGATAATTAGACTCTCTTTTCTTGAAGTCCGATAGACCACATTGGCCTCTTTGATCACAAAAACAAGATTTTGAAGAATGACAATTAGACCATCTTTTCTTGAGGTCCGATAAACCACATTGATCTTAGTGGACGTTAACCATCATCATTTTTAATATTATCTTCATCCTTTAACTTTCTCATTAGAGATTATTCTTTTTATATTTTTCTATTATGTAATTTTATTCTACATTTATTCCTTTTTATATGTAAAGATTTTTGGTAATTTCCTTTATTAATTTATTTTATTTTATTTAATAATATTTATTAATTAAAATAATTATATTTTAATTTCTTATTATATTACAAATATTTATTTATAAATTATAATCTCTTCAATATTAGTTTGATAGTTTCTTTATGAAATATCTTAATTATTTTAGATCTTAAGCTTTTGTGATCCATATTGTAAATGAGAGTGTCTTTCGAAAGACACTCTAATTTATGTTAATAATTTATTTATTAATTCACCAAGAAACATTAATAATAATAGTAACTTTGACTTAATATTTCTTTTTTTAATGATTTTTATCCTCTTGACCATTTGGAGTTTACCATTGCATCTCTACTATGATTATGCAATCTATTGATCTTGATATCCATCTTGGTCCTCTCAGTAGGGGTTCGAAACTCATGAATCATCCAGAAGTATTATACTTTAATCATGAATCACATAAGCGTCCATTTTGAGAATATATATATTTTTATTCGAGTCTTAAACCGTTGAATGCCATTGGTGAAATTGAGATGTGATAAGAACTCGATTTCTATATTTAGGAACCACAAACTTCGAACTTCTCCCTTCTTGTATATTGTTCTTTGCTTTGATCACCTTTGCTCTGATACCATGTAGAAATTCCCACTGTAGATCAACAGATTATGCAATATACTAAAGCAAAATACAAGATCTACTTCTACAACAAACTTTGCGGAAGCTTAATCAAATATGAGCAAGATAAAATAGAACACATATAATTGAGAATGAGAAATCAATCACACATGAACACAGAAGAATAACCCGGGGAAAGCCTCAGCCTAAAACCCCGATCTTTGTATTATCATACAAGTGGAAATATGTTCAAGTTACAAAAAGAATCAGCTCTCAAGCTATCCTGCTCTCTCTGCAATCAAACAATACAACTCACAGACTGAGTAGACAAGAGATATGCCTTTCCTCAGCCCTCCAAGCCTCCTATTTCCTTGTGCAGTTTTTCTTGGGGTCCAGTGATGCCACATGTGTGAATTGGCCTCATCACACTCATAAAAACTGAAGAAGTAACTGCACGATCTCCAAGGAATAAATTCCTTCTGCATGCAAGAGATATTCACAATGGAATATTCTAGCAACTGATAGTACACTTCCCCTCCATCTGATCTCAACTGGGTCTCTGTCTGAATTGACATGCATGAGTTATTTATGAGAGAATATTTAGTTATCTGAAGTGCAGCAGTTACATGCATGCATGCATTAACTAACTGAACTCACAATTAATTCAACAAACTGTTTGAATTAATCTAATTGGACTTGACTCAGTTAACTGAGCCAACTAATTACAACTCAATATTACAACTCATCCTCATCTCTTTAACTGATGGATAAATTCCTCAATCAATGGAGAAACTGTTGCATGTCCCCACATAGACTTCATATTTGATTTTCTACAAATAATTAACTCATGGTGAATTAATTAATTATTTTACGAACAACTGCTAAGATCAAATTCGAATTTTTACTTCTCTATTTTAGTTCAGGGACTAACTAAAATAGGAAGGTATCCTGAAATGCTATTTATAGCAGTACTAAATTTAGAACTTCTATATTTAGCATTTCTTGTTGCTATTTTCAACAGGTTTCTTGTGACCTTTGCTTGACCTTCTTCCCTTTCCTTCTTCAAGATCGAACCTATAGAAGAAAACCCTAAATCAATTGCAGAAACCCTAACCTTCCTTTGCAAGTGTGAGAGAGAAATAACCCAAAGACAAGTCTCCTTTGTCCTCTTCCTTCTTTGTTGCCTTCTTCTTCTTCCTCCTTCACTTGAACGAGTGAGTGATGAACGTGCTCCAAGGAGGTGGAGTTTACTCCTTTATATAGGCTTCTCAAGGTGGATGTTGCTCCTCAAATTAGGCCGACTTGCCAGCTGTCAGGCCGACTTGGTCTTGAAGGGTATTTTGACAGTTTTAAGGACAAAAATAATTTTCTTTACAAGTTACAATGTGCCTGGTGGGTTCTTCAACTTATGATAATGACTCTTTTGACTTCATGACGTAGGACCAACCCTATAAGCACTTAATGGGGACCTGACCCATAAAATAAAAGACCTTGAATTTGAAACCCATGCTCCAAAAATAATAATAATAATTTTCTTTCATTTTACAATTTACAAGAATCAAAAGTACATTTCATATTTATGAAGACCGAACCTAGTTACCCATTTTTCAACAACCACCACACTGCACCACGTACCTTTCCCACCTTGCATTTCCCTCATGCATTTATAATGAGGGGATGTGAGGTTATGAAACCAAGCAGATGAATTAAGTTGATGCCATCTCATGATAAGAGACTGACAGGTGTGAGTGCGACTCACCTTTCTATACGGGATATTCCCTCCAAGGATGACACCTCGCTAGGGAAAAGAATAACAAAAAAATAACCAAAAATAACCCATAAAAAATGAAAATTCAAACACAAAAATTAAGAAAAACATAAAAAAATTAAAATATCCAAAAATAAACAAAAAAAACACCAAAAAAAAATTAAATAAATAAAAGAAAATTTAATATATCTATATATATATATATATATATATATATATATATATATATATATATATATATATCTGTATATATATGTATATCTATAAACTAGTAAAAGAAAAAAGAAAAAGAAAAAAAGAAAAAATATATATAATCATTAAAAAAAAGAAAATGAAAAAATTATTAAATGGGGTCCCTGCGCCAGTTGCGCTGCCAGGGCAACAACCCTTTGGCGGCGTGGCCGGGGCAAGGGTTTGATTCATGGAATCGACCCCCACCCTTGGCGGCAGCCCTTTGACAGCGTGGCTGGAGCGGGGGATCGATTCCCGGAATCGACCCCCGCCCTTGGTAGCAATCCTTTGGCATCGCGCCAGGGCGGGGGGTCGATAACCGAAATCGAACCCTACCCCAACCACACAACCAAAGCGCTGTGCAGCCGAGGCAGGGACTCTATTTTTTTAATTTAATTTTTTGGAAAAATTTTAATATATATTTTAATGATTTTAATAATAAAAAAATTTAACGCATAACTCTTCGAGATAAATCACAGCAAAATTTTATAATCAATGTTTTGAATCCCCATTGAATTTCATCTTTAAGACCAAGATGGATATACCCCTACTGAAGTTCATGTTTAGGACCAAGATGGATATAAGATCACCATATTGCATAGTTATAGTAAAGATGCAACAGTAAACATCAAATGGTCAAGAAGATAAAAATCATTAAAAAATGAAATATTAAGTTAAAGTTACTATTATTATTAATGTTTCTTGGTCAATTAATAAATGAATAATTAAAACAATTCATAAATAAACTATAAATTAATATTGAAGAGATTATAATTTATAAATAAATAAATTACAATTATTTTTAATTATTATTTATACATTTTCTTTTATTTAGTTAGTACTAATGAACATCGCTATGATTAGAACTAACTCTCATGAGCTTTAGAGTGAGATCGGGTAGTGGTGTACTCCCAAGGCTCCCCGGGACTATTGAATTTGTCAGATTTGTAATACTAAGAAGGTGGAAGATGAAAAGCACTTCCTTCTAGACTGCCCGACTCTTGCCCACATCCGCTCTCAATTCCCTTTCATCAGCCACACCTTTAATATTCTTGACTTATTAAGCCAGCCCAACTATAACGATCTTGGAACGCTTCTTTCCCTGCTCTTTGATCACAAAAACAAGATTTTGAAGAATGATAATTAGACTCTCTTTTCTTGAGGTCCGATAGACCACATTGGCCTCTTTGATCACAAAAACAAGATTTTGAAGAATGACAATTAGACCATCTTTTCTTGAGGTCCGATAAACCACATTGGTCTTAGTGGACGTTAACCATCATCATTTTTAATATTATCTTCATCCTTTAACTTTCTCATTAGAGATTATTCTTTTTATATTTTTCTATTATGTAATTTTATTCTACATTTATTCCTTTTTATATGTAAAGATTTTTGGTAATTTCCTTTATTAATTTATTTTATTTTATTTAATAATATTTATTAATTAAAATAATTATATTTTAATTTCTTATTATATTACAAATATTTATTTATAAATTATAATCTCTTCAATATTAGTTTGATAGTTTCTTTATGAAATATCTTAATTATTTTAGATCTTAAGCTTTTGTGATCCATATTGTAAATGAGAGTGTCTTTCGAAAGACACTCTAATTTATGTTAATAATTTATTTATTAATTCACCAAGAAACATTAATAATAATAGTACCTTTGACTTAATATTTCTTTTTTTTTAATGATTTTTATCCTCTTGACCATTTGGAGTTTACCATTGCATCTCTACTATGATTATGCAATCTATTGATCTTGATATCCATCTTGGTCCTCTCAGTAGGGGTTCGAAACTCATGAATCATCCAGAAGTATTATACTTTAATCATGAATCACATAAGCGTCCATTTTGAGAATATATATATTTTTATTCGAGTCTTAAACCGTTGAATGCCATTGGTGAAATTGAGATGTGATAAGAACTCGATTTCTATATTTAGGAACCACAAACTTCGAACTTCTCCCTTCTTGTATATTGTTCTTTGCTTTGATCACCTTTGCTCTGATACCATGTAGAAATTCCCACTGTAGATCAACAGATTATGCAATATACTAAAGCAAAATACAAGATCTACTTCTACAACAAACTTTGCGGAAGCTTAATCAAATATGAGCAAGATCAAATAGAACACATATAATTGAGAATGAGAAATCAATCACACATGAACACAGAAGAATAACCCGGGGAAAGCCTCAGCCTAAAACCCCAATCTTTGTATTATCATACAAGTGGAAATATGTTCAAGTTACAAAAAGAATCAGCTCTCAAGCTATCCTGCTCTCTCTGCAATCAAACAATACAACTCACAGACTGAGTAGACAAGAGATATGCCTTTCCTCAGCCCTCCAAGCCTCCTATTTCCTTGTGCAGTTTTTCTTGGGGTCCAGTGATGCCACATGTGTGAATTGGCCTCATCACACTCATAAAAACTGAAGAAGTAACTGCACGATCTCCAAGGAATAAATTCCTTCTGCATGCAAGAGATATTCACAATGGAATATTCTAGCAACTGATAGTACACTGCCCCTCCATCTGATCTCAACTGGGTCTCTGTCTGAATTGACATGCATGAGTTATTTATGAGAGAATATTTAGTTATCTGAAGTGCAGCAGTTACATGCATGCATGCATTAACTAACTGAACTCACAATTAATTCAACAAACTGTTTGAATTAATCTAATTGGACTTGACTCAGTTAACTGAGCCAACTAATTACAACTCAATATTACAACTCATCCTCATCTCTTTAACTGATGGATAAATTCCTCAATCAATGGAGAAACTGTTGCATGTCCCCACATAGACTTCATATTTGATTTTCTACAAATAATTAACTCATGGTGAATTAATTAATTATTTTACGAACAACTGCTAAGATCAAATTCGAATTTTTACTTCTCTATTTTAGTTCAGGGACTAACTAAAATAGGAAGGTATCCTGAAATGCTATTTATAGCAGTACTAAATTTAGAACTTCTATATTTAGCATTTCTTGTTGCTATTTTCAACAGGTTTCTTGTGACCTTTGCTTGACCTTCTTCCCTTTCCTTCTTCAAGATCGAACCTGTAGAAGAAAACCCTAAATCAATTGCAGAAACCCTAACCTTCCTTTGCAAGTGTGAGAGAGAAATAACCCAAAGACAAGTCTCCTTTGTCCTCTTCCTTCTTTGTTGCCTTCTTCTTTTTCCTCCTTCACTTGAACGTGGGAGTGATGAACGTGCTCCAAGGAGGTGGAGTTTACTCCTTTATGTAGGCTTCTCAAGGTGGATGTTGCTCCTCAAATTAGGCCGAATTGCCAGCTGTCAGGCCGACTTGGTCTTGAAGGGTATTTTGACAGTTTTAAGGACAAAAATAATTTTCTTTACAAGTTACAATGTACTTGGTGGGTTCTTCAACTTATGATAATGACTCTTTTGACTTCATGGCGTAGGACCAACCCTATAAGCACTTAATGGGGGCCTGACCCATAAAATAAAAGACCTTGAATTTGAAACCCATGCTCCAAAAATAATAATAATAATTTTCTTTCATTTTACAATTTACAAGAATCAAAAGTACATTTCATATTTATGAAGACCGAACCTAGTTACCCATTTTTCAACAACCACCACACTGCACCACATACCTTTCCCACCTTGCATTTTCCCTCATGCATTTATAATGAGGGGATGTGAGGTTATGAAACCAAGCAGATGAATTAAGTTGATGCCATCTCATGATAAGAGACTGACAGGTGTGAGTGCGACTCACCTTTCTATACGGGATATTCCCTCCAAGGATGACACCTCGCTAGGGAAAAGAATAACGAAAAAATAACCAAAAATAATCCATAAAAAATGAAAATTCAAACACAAAAATTAAGAAAAACATAAAAAAAATTAAAATATCCAAAAATAAACAAAAAAAACACCAAAAAAAAATAAATAAATAAAAGAAAATTTAATATATGTATAAACTAGTAAAAGAAAAAAGAAAAAGAAAAAAAGAAAAAATATATATAATCATTAAAAAAAAAGAAAATGAAAAAATTATTAAATGGGGTCCCTGCGCCAATTGCGCTGCCAGGGCAACAACCCTTTGGCGGCGTGGCCGGGGCAAGGGTTTGATTCATGGAATCGACCCCCACCCTTGGCGGCAGCCCTTTGACAGTGTGGCTGGAGCGGGGGATCGATTCCCGGAATCCACCCCCGCCCTTGGTAGCAATCCTTTGGCATCGCGCCAGGGCGGGGGGTCGATAACCGAAATCGAACCCTACCCCAACCACACAACCAAAGGGCTATGCAGCCGAGGCAGGGACTCTATTTTTTTAATTTAATTTTTTGGAAAAATTTTAATATATATTTTAATGATTTTAATAATAAAAAAATTTAACGCATAACTCTTCGAGATAAATCACAGCAAAATTTTATAATCAATGTTTTGAATCCCCATTGAATTTCATCTTTAAGACCAAGATGGATATACCCCTACTGAAGTTCATCTTTAGGACCAAGATGGATATAAGATCACCATATTGCATAGTTATAGTAGAGATGCAACAGTAAACACCAAATGGTCAAGAAGATAAAAATCATTAAAAAAGGAAATATTAAGTCAAAGTTACTATTATTATTAATGTTTCTTGGTCAATTAATAAATGAATAATTAAAACAATTCATAAATAAACTATAAATTAATATTGAAGAGATTATAATTTATAAATAAATAAATTACAATTATTTTTAATTATTATTTATACATTTTTTTTTTATTTAGTTAGTACTAATGAACATCGCTACGATTAGAACTAACTCTCATGAGCTTTAGAGTGAGATCGGGTAGTGGTGTACTCCCAAGGCTCCCCTGGACTATTGAATTTGTCAGATTTGTAATACTAAGAAGGTGGAAGATGAAAAGCACTTCCTTCTAGACTGCCCGACTCTTGCCCACATCCGCTCTCAATTCCCTTTCATCAGCCACACCTTTAATATTCTTGACTTATTAAGCCAACCCAACTATAACGATCTTGGAATGCTTCTTTCCCTGCTCTTTGATCACAAAAACAAGATTTTGAAGAATGATAATTAGACTCTCTTTTCTTGAGGTCCGATAGACCACATTGGCCTCTTTGATCACAAAAACAAGATTTTGAAGAATGACAATTAGACCATCTTTTCTTGAGGTCCGATAAACCACATTGATCTTAGTGGACGTTAACCATCATCATTTTTAATATTATCTTCATCCTTTAACTTTCTCATTAGAGATTATTCTTTTTATATTTTTCTATTATGTAATTTTATTCTACATTTATTCCTTTTTATATGTAAAGATTTTTGGTAATTTCCTTTATTAATTTATTTTATTTTATTTAATAATATTTATTAATTAAAATAATTATATTTTAATTTCTTATTATATTACAAATATTTATTTATAAATTATAATCTCTTCAATATTAGTTTGATAGTTTCTTTATGAAATATCTTAATTATTTTAGATCTTAAGCTTTTGTGATCCATATTGTAAATGAGAGTGTCTTTCGAAAGACACTCTAATTTATGTTAATAATTTATTTATTAATTCACCAAGAAACATTAATAATAATAGTAACTTTGACTTAATATTTCTTTTTTTAATGATTTTTATCCTCTTGACCATTTGGAGTTTACCATTGCATCTCTACTATGATTATGCAATCTATTGATCTTGATATCCATCTTGGTCCTCTCAGTAGGGGTTCGAAACTCATGAATCATCCAGAAGTATTATACTTTAATCATGAATCACATAAGCGTCCATTTTGAGAATATATATATTTTTATTTTAATTTTTTTTCTTAATAATTATTTTTTCAATATATATTTTAATTAAAATTTTTTATTTTTAAATTTTATTATTATTATTATTATATATATATATATATAATTACTTTTAAAATAGTTTTTAATAATTTTGTATTTTATATATATTTTAATATTTTTGTATTATATATATATTTGTTTTCCGATTTGTTTTTTTTAATTAAATTATGTATTTGTTCGTCTTTTTCATAATTATATATATATATATATATATATATATATATATTTTATTTTTTAATTTTGTTTATTTTTTAATATTTTTTAAATAACGTTTTACATTTTGTTTTATATATAATTTTTTATTTTTTAATTTCTGAGTTTTTTTGGCCCTGATGATAGATGGAGTTACTATTTGAAATGTTTTATAAATCACAAATTCTACACAGTTCTAATATGGAATCTCCAACAATAATTTTAAACATTTTTTTTTTGAATTATGTTTTTTTATTGGTTAATTTATTGTTTTTTTTTCAAAAGTTTTAAACATTTTTTAATTGTTTCTTTTATTTTTTGTTTGATTTAAATTTTGTTTTCAATTGTTTTTTTTAATAATTTATTTTTGTTTTGTTATTTTGTCTATTTTTGGTTTAAGTTGTTTTTACTTTTTAAATTTGTGGAGAGTTTGGGTCAAAATACTTTCACTCAATTAATTTGCAATTTTTTAAAAACTATTTCCAAAGTTTATTAAAGTTTTAGATGGAGTTACCATTTGAAATGTTGTATAAATCACAAATTCTACACAGTTCTAATATGAAATCTCCAACAATAATTTTAAACATTTTTTTTTGAATTATGTTTTTTTATTGGTTAATTTATTGTTTTTTTTCAAAAGTTTTAAACATTTTTTAATTGTTTCTTTTATTTTTTGTTTGATTTAAATTTTGTTTCCAATTGTTTTTTTTAATAATTTATTTTTGTTTTGTTATTTTGTCTATTTTTGGTTTAAGTTGTTTTTATTTTTTAAATTTGTGGAGAGTTTGGGTCAAAATACTTTCACTCAATTAATTTGCAATTTTTTAAAAACTATTTCCAAAGTTTATTAAAGTTTTTGTAAAATTATATATTAAATTTATTTTTTTAGAAATATTTTTAAAAATTGAATTTTTAATTTTTGATTAGCGGATGTCTAATTTTACATGTTTTAAAATCAATTTGTCGGAATTAAAAATTGTTTTAAAAAACTCTCTCTAATAGCCAAGTGTACTCATAAATTGGATGTCTAATTTTACATGGTTTAAAATCAATTTGTCGGAATTAAAAATTGTTTTAAAAAACTCTCTCTAATAGCCAAGTGTACTCATAAATTGGATATATTTGAGACTTTCCCTTTGTTTTCTCAATAAAACATGCTGAGGACTATGAAATACAATTAATTATGTAATTTTTTTTCATAATTAATATTTTATTTCCATTCATTATCATATTTAGTTTTAACAATAAAACAATTGATTTATTTTTTTGCTTTTTCATTAGTCATAAGTCTTTTTACTTGCTTTTTCTATTTTTGCTTGCTTTTTTCTATTTCAATTTAGTGTCTTCTCATTTAAAATTTTTTAATTTTAAATGAATTCCTAATTACATCTATTTTTACTCGCTACAAAGGAATTTCAAAATATGTTAAAACTCTCATATAATAAAATATTAATAACTATAAACTTTGAATTTAGGCTTTTGTGATCCATCTTGATTTTTGAGAATTTTTAGGTGATAATCACATCAAAATTCCTTTGTCGTGACGATGAACCAGACAATCTATAAACTTTGAACACATTGACAAATGAATTTTGGTGTGATTATCACTAAAAAATATGAATTTTGGTGTGATTATCACTAAAAAAATCTCAGAAACTATAAACTTTTTATATTTCTATACTTTTAATAAAATGCATTCATTGATCTATTAATTTGGAGTTAATAATTTTTATTTACTTTTAAATAGAATAAGATAAAACCTGCACTTGGTCATAGCAAGTACTTGAGAAGTACATCGATTCAAGATCTCTCTCTATTAATAGACCCAAACTACATACCTATGACAGACATATACTGATATTCGACACTGATACAATCTTTAAACATTTACACTATTTCATTATGGCAAGAGACGACACTGATATAGTCTATAAACATTGGCACTGTTATATGAAGCCAAAAGAATATAAGAGCCTTTATAATGGAGGTTTAACAAAATTTCCAATCCAAACTATACGACATTGAGATTGAGAAGCCATAAATGACAACCCATTTAACCTCATAGCGATCTCTAAGACGTACGAACTACATAATTTCCATATTAATGTCGCCCGTGAGCCCACCAAGAGAATTTATCATTGTTTCAAGCAGAGAATTGTTCCAAGATGGTGGCAAAAGATTAATGTAATTACAAGCGTGTGAACAAAGGGGGAGCCAACCTTCAAACTTGCAAATATAACTTGAAGCCACAAATTTAGGTTTCATGAAGGAAGAGATTAAGCAAAACCATATGAAGACATGATTAAATCATGAGGGAGGACCCCAACACACAAGAGGGGGTTGAATGAGGAGGGGAAGAGAAGGTTGAGAGTGAAGAGGGGAGAGGGAAGGGGAGAAGGCGGA
This sequence comes from Pinus tabuliformis, assembly GCA_031772625.1. Classification (NCBI taxonomy): domain Eukaryota; kingdom Viridiplantae; phylum Streptophyta; class Pinopsida; order Pinales; family Pinaceae; genus Pinus; species Pinus tabuliformis. The sequence goes on from CM062820.1 coordinate 47,777,337, forward strand.
TGGGGGAGGAATAAGGAAAAATTGACAATTTCTAAACTGGGTTTCCAAATAGGGAAAAGAAAAGCATAGATTTCAAACATTAAGATCATGAACTTAGGGAATAGGATGGAAACTTATCTTGTCATTAATATCCAATTTACCTTCTTCCAAAGAGCAGGCTTTGTTAGCTTCATTATCATCATCAATGTTGTTGTTCCTAAGAATATGGTAAGATTCACTTGAACGAAATGCCTTCATTAATCCTTTTATTCTATAAATGATCTGGGAGAGGGAGTTATCCTTCAGATTGCCTTCTTTTATAATGTATTGGATGGTTACCAATAAGTCCCTGAGAATAATGATATCTATAATAGCTTTCTTCTTAGCAATACATAATCTTTGGAGAAGACCATATAAACTATGGAAATATTTAGATAGACATACCACTGTACTTTGGAGCAACTAATATGGATAACTTCTACTATCAATAATTTCTGTTGTCAATTATTTTTTACTTGTTGCATAAGAGGCATGTATAAGCAACACCGCTCCATATTAGACTTGTTTTTAATTAATTAATTTATATTATTTTATTAAATTTTTGTTTTTTTACTGAATATTTTATGTGAATCATTATTTTTGGAAAAAACATCAAATATTATAGTTTTTGACTTAAAATTTATAAATTTGCTATTTCTTCAAATTTTTAGATAAAAATCATTTATTTGACATGTCATTTTTAGCTTAAAAAGTCCAAAACATGTATTTTTTTAATTACGCCGTAAGGCGTTCCCCTCTGAAATCAACCTCCCCAATTGCCTTTCTGTCATGATCTTGACCATTAGATGCGTTGTTAGACGATTAAATGTTTTTCCACCGTTAGATGCTATCAAGGCAATTAAATCGATTCAGTGGCTCCACTGGGTTTCCAGCAAATTTGTCGCGGTAGTGGATCCAAGCATTTTTCATTGGTAAGATGGATGGATTTTGTGCTCTGTAGGTCGGCCGTCTCCGTCCATGGCTTTTAAAATGTTCAATCAAAGTTCTTCCTCTACGACAATATAATGTGGATTCATATTTGAAGAAGAGGATTTTCTCAATGGTTTATAGCTTTGCTGGAGATTGGCGAGAGGAGGATTCGAACCGGCGTCAAAGGATCCATTTATATCGGCCGCTGTCCAGGTATTTTTGAGAGATTCTGTAAAGTTTTTGAAAGTCAGGTGGCCTGATTTATGTTTTGGAGGAAAATTTTGCTCAAATCTTAGATCCGGCGATTCGATCTTCATTTTCGAGATGGAAGCTGTACTCTTGTATTTATAGATGTGCGATGTATAGGATTATTTAGTGAAATTTTATCTTTTTTATTGGAGATCCGTGTTCTGCTTTTTGATAATGGATTTTGTTGCATTTTTAAAATCTTGCAGAGATTTTGTTTGCTTTAATTTCAAGCGAGGATATTGTCATCTTTCTCATATGTTTTGGATATCTTCTCTGATTTAGCTATTATTTGGGTTACGTAGGTTTGGATTTTTTTGAAATTTTGCAATTGATATACCTAATTGAGCTGAAACCCCAGCTGTGGAGGATATTCGCCGGTAATTTGTGGCCTTTGACGTCGGCTGCTTTTATAACAGGGTTTAATCCGTGTCTTTGAGGTCCCCGGCATCGCTTCTCGTGGAGAGATTTGGCTGGTGGTGTTCCAGGGCGGTGAAATCGGCAAGTTTGCCGTTAGCCATACATTTTGTCATTATTTGGGGAATTTAGACCGTGAAAAGTGCAGTAGGGAGATTAGGTCCCGTTGGTAGAAATTTGGTTTTTTCAGAGCTTGAATTGCCTTTTTTGAGATCAAACCTTTGTTAAGGTTAATTGTGTTTTTTGAGATTTGCGAATGGCTCCAAGTAAGGTAAGGAAAGCTCTCGGTGCTGTGAAGGACCAGACGAGTATTAGTATAGCAAAGGTTGCAAGCAACAATGCGCCGGATCTGGATGTTGCCATTGTAAAGGCAACAAGTCATGATGAAGTACCTATAGATGAAAAATATGTGTATGAAATTTTGCACCTCACCTCTTATTCCAGGGGTTATGTTAGTGCTTGTGTCCACAGTCTGTCCAAGAGGATCAGCAAAACACACAATTGGATAGTGGCAATGAAGGCGCTGATGCTCATTCATAGGCTATTTCAGGACGGTGATCCAAGTTTTGAGCGGTAAGTTCTTCAGGGAATGAGGCGTGGTGCACGCCTGCTCAATCTGTCTGATTTTAGAGATGATTCACACTCAAATGCTTGGGACTATTCCGCATTTGTACGCACATATGCCCTGTATCTCGATGAAATATCAGTTGATTTGTCAAAATGAACTCGTGTTGTTGCTCATTTCTACACTGCTGTAGTGAGTGCCATGGTTGCTATATGATGTGAACTTACCGATTATGATAGACTTGCAACCATCTATGCTGCAAAAATGAAGTATATTCTTCATTTCTGAAAACATGTACAGCCTAGATAACTACCACCATGGTCTACATAGAAGGACAAGCTGCTTATTGGGAAGAAATCAACCCTTAATTATAGCAACGCCTTCAATCTGGATAAATTAGGTAGTGCACTTTCAAGAAATCATAAGTAGCATATTGAACACCTAAAACGCCAAGAACCTGGACTGGTGGTCTGCCGAGTAATCCAACTGCTTTATTGTTGGTAGACTTCTTGTATTAAATCACAAGGTGGAACTCCTACAAATAAGCTTTGCACTGCAGATGGACTTGCTGTTAAATTTTGAACTGAGGGTTCAGGAGCTGGAAAAGTCTGTGATCTGTATGCAAGATTGTTTCGTTTCCAGCAAAATAGCATTGCAGAAGAGGAAGGGATATGCGATTGAGATACACACCTGATAGCAGAATTGTGGGGTACCCACTCCAAATGATGATGATTACCCACTCTATGGTTGACCCATTTTTCTTGTTTCAGCACTGCAAATTTCTCATTCACTCAGTCATATCTCAATCGTGAAAGAAATGGCAAAGATGAATAATGAAAGAAAAGGTCCTATATAAGATTCAAATTTAATTTGAGATGCATGGATTATGGGAAAACCCATGGATTTGGATTTTCATATCCTGGAGACTGTTGCTCTATTTGCCACTGTACTAATAACAGCATGTATCTTACAGGTTTGAACTTTGGACTCTGGCCCCCTATTGCAATGTTATGATATCCAGAAACTTATTTCATTCATCATTTGTCGTAGGTGATAATAGACAAATCTAGACTCATTAGATTCATCATAACCCCCTGATTTGTAAAGAATCCAAAGGTTAAGATAGCTGTATGTTTATTTTTTGTTATAGCATTTAAATACATGTCCACTCTGCTTTTATTTGTATCATGTAATTGATTTTTGTACAGGATGGAACTTCAAACTACATGAAGGGTTTAGTGCTGCTGCTCTGTTACTTTGTCATTGGATCGTGCTTCTTTCTGTTGCAAACACCGCTCACAAAGGGTAGGGATTTGGTTTGAGGTATTATCAATATCTTAATCAAATGATTTGCAATATGGGTTTCTTCATTTCTAATACATTTATTTAATACATTGTGTGCAGGACATCGTCATCACCATCATGCTGTAAACACTCCAATCCTGGATAAAAGAGTTGTGACAAAAACAAATCCCATGCCTGCTAAACAGGCAAGTTCTACCAATTAAAATATGTCCTTATCACTTCGAAACCCACTGCTCATTTAAATAAATAGATAATTGCCTAATATGAAATAGAAATCTCATTTCGTCTGTGACATTGAAATTTTTCGCTAATATTATGCAAATGTGCGTTTCACAGTTCTAGAAACGGATAAGGAGACAGGAAATTGGCGTATGGTTCTGGCAAATGGGCATAGTTTTCATACGTGTGGAATGAGAAATCCTCTCCTTCACACTGATTATTTCAATAAAGCAATCCGAAGTATTCTTTTTATTAAAAAACCGCTGTTGCAAGATTTATAGTTTGTTCTTTGTACAGTCATGGCTCCACAGAACTTTGTAGTTTGTTCTTTGTACCGTCATGGCTCCGACAAACCCATGATGTTCACCTTTTTCGGGAAAAATAAAGATGCTGGCATATTGTTCGTTCTGTTGTTTCTGTTAGGGATCAAAACAACGCCTCATGTCTCAAAAGTGTTTGTCCGTTTGTCAATCAATTATATATATATAAATGAAAGAGGAAAGGCCTCAAAACTATTCAGGATGAGCCCCAACCATAACTTTTATAAATTTTGAAATGCAATTTATATACCGTACTTGAACTTATCCCCATTTCAAATTCCATGGATGGGAAAACTACCTGGTAACTAAACCTACCCATTGAAAATATACATTGGTGTTTAATGTCAATGATAACAATTAAACCCTTATTCGCAAACCAATGTTAATGTGAATAGTCCCACTCGGGTTTCGGTCCTCCCACCACACAATATTAGTGCTAACAGTCCAATTTTCATTACAAATTAACGTTATCAACGAATAAAAAATTGGAAAATCCTATTTCCACCACTATAGGATCATTAATGCGTTCTTACATGCGCGGGAGATAGACGTTTATAACTAGATAATAAAAATAAAAACGGCGTGTTACCCCTGCGCGTGTTATAAAAGTCTATCTCCCGCGCATGTAAGAGCGCATTAATGATCCTATAGTGGTGGAAATAGGATTTTCCTAAAAAATTCATGGCCAGTATTAATGCTAACAGTCCAATTTTCATTCCAAATTAAAGTTATCAACGAATAAAAAGTTCATGGCCAGATTTATGGTAGATGGAAATTATAAATGCAATGAGGAAGCCGTATTTAATGATAATGATTATCAATAAATTAAATGCGATCGATATTTGTTTAAAAGTATTTAATTATTAATTTACATGTTTATTTTATTTTATAAGAATAATGTGATATTTTACCGGGAATTATGACAAATGTAGTGAACTATTATTGATTTATTGTATGGTGGTTATTATTTATTTATTTTTACGCCATAAGGCGTTCCCCTCTGAAATCAACCTCCCCAATTGCCTTTCTGTCATAATCTTGACCATTAGATGCGTTGTTAGACGATTAAATGTTTTTCCACCGTTAGATGCTATCAAGGCAATTAAATCGGTTCAGTGGCTCCACTAGGTGCATCTAACCCTGAGACTGTTCATTACCTGTAACAACTCGGTTCTCGGTTCGGTGGCTCCGCTGGGTGCATCTAACCCTAAGCCTTTTCATTAACAGAAATAACTCAGTTGTTCGATGCCAAGCTCTGTGAAAAAGCTCTGCAAAACCCTAACTCATCTAGGGTGTTCGATGCCATGCTCTGTGAAAACGCTCTGCAAAACCCTAACTCAGCTAGGGTTGCCTCTTGGGTGGCAGTTATTGCCTCTTGGCCACGACGTTGCAGTGTACCGGTCTATGCGTCTTGCTTATCCACTGCTACTGCCAACTACTGCTACCGAATACCATCCAGAATCTAGTTTCACAGGGTGCAAGTAAGCTTAATTTTTGTTGATGGGTTAGCCGTCTTGTAGCGATTTACACATTAGGTATCTGAACATTCTTTTGTTTTCTTGTTTTCTTTAATCTGGTAATTCTCTGTTTCTTTTCCTGCCTGCAGGTCCTGTGGTTGTTCTGCAATTCAAGGACTTACAGCACCGAGGAAAGCACTTCCCATTTCTTCTTTTTCAAATACCTGTCTCTGGAACACCGCCGAGTTGGGTTGCAAACTCACAAGCCCTGCCGATGACAGGGCCTATGCAATTTGCCCATGCTTCAGGGGCATCTTCAAGTAGGAGCTCACCGTCAATCTCAGACTATGAAATAATGCAGAAGAGGATTCCAAAAATCATCAAATTTTATTTTGCATTCCAAAATCCATCAATTTCCAGCAAATTTGTCGCGGTAGTGGATCCAAGCATTTTTCATTGGTAAGATGGATGGATTTTGTGCTCTGTAGGTCGGCCGTCTCCGTCCATGGCTTTTAAAATGTTCAATCAAAGTTCTTCCTCTACGACAATATAATGTGGATTCATATTTGAAGAAGAGGATTTTCTCAATGGTTTATAGCTTTGCTGGAGATTGGCGAGAGGAGGATTCGAACCGGCGTCAAAGGATCCATTTATATCGGCCGCTGTCCAAGTATTTTTGAGAGATTCTGTAAAGTTTTTGAAAGTCAGGTGGCCTGATTTATGTTTTGGAGGAAAATTTTGCTCAAATCTTAGATTCGGCGATTCGATCTTCATTTCAAGATGGAAGCTGTACTCTTGTATTTATAGATGTGCGATGTATAGGATTATTTAGTGAAATTTTATCTTTTTTATTGGAGATCCGTGTTCTGCTTTTTGATAATGGATTTTGTTGCATTTTTAAAATCTTGCAGAGATTTTGTTTGCTTTAATTTCAAGCGAGGATATTGTCATCTTTCTCATATGTTTTGGATATCTTCTCTGATTTAGCTGTTATTTGGGTTACGTAGGTTTGGATTTTTTTCAAATTTTGCAATTGATATACCTAATTGAGCTGAAACCCCAGCTGTGGAGGATATTCGCCGGTAATTTGTGGCCTTTGACGTCGGCTACTTTTATAACAGGGTTTAATCCGTGTCTTTGAGGTCCCCGGCATCGCTTCTCGTGGAGAGATTTGGCTGGTGGTGTTCCAGGGCGGTGAAATCGGCAAGTTTGCCGTTAGCCATACATTTTGTCATTATTTGGGGAATTTAGACCGTGAAAAGTGCAGTAGGGAGATTAGGTCCCGTTGGTAGAAATTTGGTTTTTTCTGAGCTTGAATTGCCTTTTTTGAGATCAAACCTTTGTTAAGGTTAATTGTGCTTTTTGAGATTTGCGAATGGCTCCAAGTAAGCTAAGGAAAGCTCTCGGTGCTGTGAAGGACCAGACGAGTATTAGTATAGCAAAGGTTGCAAGCAACAATGCGCCGGATCTAGATGTTGCCATTGTAAAGGCAACAAGTCATGATGAAGTACCTATAGATGAAAAATATGTGTATGAAATTTTGCACCTCACCTCTTATTCCAGGGGTTATGTTAGTGCTTGTGTCCACAGTCTGTCCAAGAGGATCAACAAAACACACAATTGGATAGTGGCAATGAAGGCGCTGATGCTCATTCATAGGCTATTTCAGGACGGTGATCCAAGTTTTGAGCGGGAAGTTCTTCAGGGAATGAGGCGTGGTGCACGCCTGCTCAATCTGTCTGATTTTAGAGATGATTCACACTCAAATGCTTGGGAATATTCCGCATTTGTACGCACATATGCCTTGTATCTCGATGAAAGATCAGTTGATTTGTCAAAATGAACTCGTGTTGTTGCTCATTTCTACACTGCTGTAGTGAGTGCCATGGTTGCTATATGATGTGAACTTACAGATTATGATAGACTTGCAACCATCTATGCTGCAAAAATGAAGTATATTCTTCATTTATGAAAACATGTACAGCCTACATAACTACCACCATGGTCTACATAGAAGGACAAGCTGCTTATTTGGCAGAAATCAACCCTTAATTATGGCAACGCCTTCAATCTGGATAAATTAGGTAGTGCACTTTCAAGAAATCATAAGTAGCATATTGAACAGCTAAAACGCCAAGAACCTGGACTGGTGGTCTGCCGAGAAATCCAACTGCTTTATTGTTGGTAGACTTCTTGTATTAAATCACAAGGTGGAACTCCTACAAATAAGCTTTGCACTGCAGATGGACTTGCTGTTAAAGTTTGAACTGAGGGTTCAGGAGCTGGAAAAGTCTGTGATCTGTATGCAAGATTGTTTCGTTTCTAGCAAAATAGCATTGCAGAAGAGGAAGGGATTTGCGATTGAGCTACACACCTGATAGCAGAATTGTGGGGTACCCACTCCAAATGATGATGATTACCAACTCTATGGTTGACCCATTTTTCTTATTTCAGCACTGCAAATTTCTCATTCACTCAGTCATATCTCAATCGTGAAAGAAATGGCAAAGATGAATAATGAAGGAAAAGGTCCTATATAAGATTCAAATTTAATTTGAGATGCATGGAATCGGGTAATTCTCTGTTTCTTTTCCTGCCTGCAGGTCCTGGGGTTGTTTTGCAATTCAAGGACTTCCAGCACCGAGGAAAGCGTTTCCCATTTCTTCTTTTTCAAATACCTGTCTCTGGAACACCGCCGAGTTGGGTTGCAAACTCACAAGCCCTGCTGATGACAGGGCCTATGCAATTTGCCCATGCTTCAGGGGCATCTTCAAGTAGGATCTCACCGTCAATCTCAGACTATGAAATAATGCAGAAGAGGATTCCAAAAATCATCAAATTTTATTTTGCATTCCAAAATCCATCAAATTCCAGCAAATTTGTCGCGGTAGTAGATCCAAGCATTTTTCATTGGTAAGATGGATGGATTTTGTGCTCTGTAGGTCGGCCGTCTCCGTCCATGGCTTTTAAAATGTTCAATCAAAGTTCTTCCTCTACGACAATATAATGTGGATTCATATTTGAAGAAGAGGATTTTCTCAATGGTTTAACTGAGGGTTCAGGAGCTGGAAAAGTCTGTGATCTGTATGCAAGATTGTTTCGTTTCCAGCAAAATAGCATTGCAGAAGAGGAAGGGATTTGCGATTGAGATACACACCTGATAGCAGAATTGTGGGGTACCCACTCCAAATGATGATGATTACCCACTCTATGGTTGACCCATTTTTCCTGTTTCAGCACTGCAAATTTCTCATTCACTCAGTCATATCTCAATCGTGAAAGAAATGGCAAAGATGAATAATGAAGGAAAAGGTCCTATATAAGATTCAAATTTAATTTGAGATGCATGGAATCTGGTAATTCTCTGTTTCTTTTCCTGCCTGCAGGTCCTGGGGTTGTTCTGCAATTCAAGGACTTCCAGCACCGAGGAAAGCACTTCCCATTTCTTCTTTTTCAAATACCTGTCTCTGGAACGCCGCCAAGTTGGGTTGCAAACTCACAAGCCCTGCCGATGACAGGGCCTATGCAATCTGCCCATGCTTCAAGGGCATCTTCAAGTAGGAGCTCACCGTCAATCTCAGACTATGAAATAATGCAGAAGAGGATTCCAAAAATCATCAAATTTTATTTTGCATTCCAAAATCCATCAAATTCCAGCAAATTTGTCGCGGTAGTGGATCCAAGCATTTTTCATTGGTAAGATGGATGGATTTTGTGCTCTGTAGGTCGGCCGTCTCCGTCCATGGCTTTTAAAATGTTCAATCAAAGTTCTTCCTCTACGACAATATAAGATGGATTCATATTTGAAGAAGAGGATTTTCTCAATGGTTTATAGCTTTGCTGGAGATTGGCGAGAGGAGGATTCGAACCGGCGTCAAAGGATCCATTTATATCGGCCGCTGTCCAGGTATTTTTGAGAGATTCTGTAAAGTTTTATAAAGACAGGTGGCTTGATTTATGTTTTGGATGAAAATTTTGCTCAAATCTTAGATCCGGCGATTCGATCTTCATTTTCGAGATGGAAGCTGTACTCTTGTATTTATAGATGTGCGATGTATAGGATTATTTAGTGAAATTTTATCTTTTTTATTGGAGATCCGTGTTCTGCTTTTTGATAATGGATTTTGTTGCATTTTTAAAATCTTGCAGAGATTTTGTTTGCTTTAATTTCAAGCGAGGATATTGTCATCTTTCTCATATGTTTTGGATATCTTCTCTGATTTAGCTGTTATTTGCGTTACGTAGGTTTGGATTTTTTTGAAATTTTGCAATTGATATACCTAATTGAGCTGAAACCCCAGCTGTGGAGGATATTCGCCGGTAATTTGTGGCCTTTGACGTCGGCTGCTTTTATAACAGGTTTAATCCGTGTCTTTGAGGTCCCCGGCATCGCTTCTCGTGGAGAGATTTGGCTGGTGGTGTTCCAGGGTGGTGAAATCGGCAAGTTTGCCGTTAGCCATACATTTTGTCATTATTTGGGGAATTTAGACCGTGAAAAGTGCAGTAGGGAGATTAGGTCCCGTTGGTAGAAATTTGGTTTTTTTAGAGCTTGAATTGCCTTTTTTGAGATCAAACCTTTGTTAAGGTTAATTGTGCTTTTTGAGATTTGCGAATGGCTCCAAGTAAGCTAAGGAAAGCTCTTGGTGCTGTGAAGGACCAGACGAGTATTAGTATAGCAAAGGTTGCAAGCAACAATGCGCCGGATCTGGATGCTGCCATTGTAATGGCAACAAGTCATGATGAAGTACCTATAGATGAAAAATATGTGTATGAAATTTTTCACCTCACCTCTTATTCCAGGGGTTATGTTAGTGCTTGTGTCCACAGTCTGTCCAAGAGGATCAGCAAAACGCACAATTGGATAGTGGCAATGAAGGCGCTGATGCTCATTCATAGGCTATTTCAGGACGGTGATCCAAGTTTTGAGCGGGAAGTTCTTCAGGGAATGAGGCGTGGTGCACGCCTGCTCAATCTGTCTGATTTTAGAGATGATTCACACTCAAATGCTTGGGACTATTCCGCATTTGTACGCACATATTACCTGTATCTCGATGAAAGATCAGTTGATTTGTCAAAATGAACTCGTGTTGTTGCTCATTTCTACACTGTTGTAGTGAGTGCCATGGTTGCTATATGATGTGAACTTACCGATTATGATAGACTTGCAACCATCTATGCTGCAAAAATGAAGTATATTCTTCATTTCTGAAAACATGTACAGCCTAGATAACTACCACCATGATCTACATAGAAGGACAAGCTGCTTATTTGGCAGAAATCAACCCTTAATTATAGCAACGCCTTCAATCTGGATAAATTTAGTAGTGCACTTTCAAGAAATCATAAGTAGCATATTGAACACCTAAAACGCCAAGAACCTGGATTGGTGGTCTGCCGAGAAATCCAACTGCTTTATTGTTGGTAGACTTCTTGTATTAAATCACAAGGTGGAACTCTTACAAATAAGCTTTGCACTGCAGATGGACTTGCTGTCAAAGTTTGAACTGAGGGTTCAGGAGTTGGAAAAGTCTGTGATCTGTATGCAAGATTGTTTCGTTTCTAGCAAAATAGCATTGCAGAAGAGGAAGGGATTTGTGATTGAGATACACACCTGATAGAAGAATTGTGGGGTACCCATTGCAAATCATGATGATTACCCACTCTATGGTTGACCCATTTTTCTTGTTTCAGCACTGCAAATTTCTCATTCACTCAGTCATATCTCAATCGTGAAAGAAATGGCAAAGATGAATAATGAAGGAAAAGGTCCTATATAAGATTCAAATTTAATTTGAGATGCATGGAATTAATTTGCATAAGGGAAGAGAAATGGTAGAGAAGAACAGAGCAAACCCTAAAAAAAATTAAAAAAATCAGAGCAAAGAGTAATGACTAACCCAAGCCAGGAAAAAATATAGTTGACAGAAAAAGAATGTCCAAAGAAGAGTGCAAAATAAGTCTACAATACCAGTTACCATGTGACAGAGAACGCTGATATTAAAGAATTAAAAATTCCATTGACCATATGGACAACTTTGCTTCACCATATTTTTAGAGTTGTTTGCAACAGGTGATGATCAAGATCTAGTATCCTCCTCTATCGCATAAAAACACACATACTTTTACATCCATGTAAACACACCAAAAACTCAAAAGGGAGTACTTGCGTTGTTTTCCAACCTGTGGCTACTCGCCCATTTCCTCTTTTTCAAATACCTGTCTCTGGAACATCGCCGAGTTGGGTTGCAGACTCACAAGCCCCACCGATGACAGGTCCTATGCAATCTTCCCATGCTTCAAGGGCATCTTCCAGAGGTATTGAAAATTGATTCTTATCTATGTTATGTCGTTTTCTAGACTAACTATCTGAGAGCATTACAGTATGCAAGAAAAATTGTGACATTGTATTCTTTAGTTCAGGATTCTAGTAATTTATTTCAGGATTGTAGTAAAACATGTGGTTCTAATGAATTTTTTTGTCACTTCGTTCTGTTCCCAGATACTATCCCTTTGATAGAGGATAGTTTTTGTCCTTGGAAAACCTTTACAGTTTGCTAGCTGTTGTATGTATATCTACTGTTCAAGTAATAGTATGCAGTTTTTATTATATATTTATATATTTGCTTTATCATTGTTCCAACTTCGGGTAGTAACTTAACATTTGTTTGTCATGATGTGGTGATTTGTTAGAGTAGAATTTGGAAAGGATACAACTCTGTGCCACATTATCTTTTGTTGACACATTCTTTTTCCATCTCTGCGGCCTTTGTATGACAGATCAATTGATTTGTCAAAATGAACTTGTGTTGTTGCTCATTTCTATATTGCTGTAGTGAGTGCCATGGTTTCTATATGATGTGAACTTACCGAGTATGATAGACTTGCAACCATCTATGCTGCAAAAATGAAGTATATTCTTCTCATGAAAGAAATGGCAAAGATGAATAATGAAGGAAAAGGTCCTATATGAGATTCAAATTTAATTTGAGATGCATGGAATTACTTTGCATAAAGGAAGAGAAATGGCAAAGAAGAACATAGCAAACCCTCAAAAAAATAAAAAAAATCAGAGCAAAGAGAAATGGCTAACCCAAGCCAGGGAAAAATATAGTAGACAGAAAAGAATGTCCAAAGCAGAGCGCGAAATAAGCCTACAATACCAGTTACCATGTGACAAAGAACGTTGATATTAAAAATTCCATTGACCATATTGACAACTTTGCTTCACCATATTTTTAGAGTTGTGATGATCAAGATCTAGTATCCTCCTTAATCGCATAAAAGCACACATTGACATCCATGTGAACACACCAAAAAATCAAAAGGGAGTAGCTGCGTTGTTTTCCAACCTGTGGCTACTCACCCATTTCCTCTTTTTCAAATACCTGTCAATCAAACAACGATCTGCCAAAAGGTTGAGATAAACCCCTCCCAGTGCGGATGGGTTGTAGCTAAGTTGATGGTGATCTTTTCTTGCCAACAACCCTTCTCCCACCCACAATGGAATCACATGGTTGGCATGAATAATTTGGTGTTCTGCAAATGTTGCAGCCATGCATAGAAAGAATAATTGCAAATGAATAGTCTCCTTACCTAGTGCATTGTAACTCAAGCTTAGACAAGCATCGAGGCTATGGTCATTTCGCAGTCTCTGAGCGGTCCATTTCCACTGTAGTGGATCAATACACCCTGCCTTTGTCCTCCCTACAACTTTTAGTGCCTGGGGAAGCTCACAGTTAATTCATAGGATAAATCTATGCTTTATCTTCTTTTCAATGACCATTTAAATTTATGCCTTACGGCGTTTCCTTTGCAACATCTGATGCAAATGCTAGTTATATCTACCTACAGAATGTGTATTTTTTTGTCAATTGTTCAAAATTATTATTTTTTAGTGACAATTATTTTATGTATATTGTAGTATTAATTAACGATACATGAATATATAAAAATCCTAACTCCAAAATATTAATATTATTATTATTTTTTAACTTCGCAAAAAAATTGAAAATTCCATTACAGAAAAACATTGCAAAGAGAAACAAAAAACACAAACTTGAAAAACACTTAAAAAACTAACATCTCATAATGATCCAGATCTTTTATTTCAATGATGCATACAAAATTGCATTTCAAAGACGATGTAACCAAATGACATACACATAAAAGAAGTGGAAATAAAAAACAACCATGAGATCAAAGGCACACAAACAACTTGATAATGGAGTTCACCCAGTGTGGGTTATGTCTTCGGGCCCTACTCAATGTGCGGAGGACTCTATCATTAATTGATAGCACAATCAAATTACAAGAAATTACAAAATGACACCTTATATCTCCACTTTCGGGGATGGATTGAAAATGTAGACCCCTACTGAAAAACAGACTGCATGGTTGGATTCCTAACGAAAAATCGTGAAAAATGATGATAAAGTCGACCCAGTTCTGTGCTGGTGACCTCTAGATTCCCTGCAAGATTCTATACCGAATATTCCCTCCAAGATTCTTTGGAATCTTTCTTGAAATTCGTGCCCAGGTGGGGTGTGGTTCGGCTCCGAGTTCTGTAGGAAATGAATGTCGGGTTCCGTAGGTCGCACCCTCCCCGCACATCGCATTGGGTTTGGTTTAAATAGGCAGAGTTTTAAAAACCAGGCACCAGACACGACGGTCAAGGCAACCAAAATAGGCCGCTAGTGGGCCGGGGGTTGCGGGTTCAACCCTGGACCTGCCCACCGGTCGATGTTTAATTTTTATGTGGCAACAAAATCCATTATGGTTTGACCTCCAATGGTCTTCCCCCAACCGTATGGTGTTATATATATATATATATGTTCGTGATTTAAATATTGTGTAACCATCGTCAGCCTAGCCGGGTTTGACTGGTGGAGTTTGACTGCCTGCCCGACAACGGCCAGATTTAATTTTAATTTTTAATTCAATTTGTCCATAAAGACCCTTTTTCTCGCCAACAATTTTGGGGGTTACTAGACATTTTAAACAGGTGCCAATTTGGTCACCGTCAGTGACCGAAACACTGCAATTTTTCACCTCTTCAACAGAATCTGGAGATGTTGATTGGTTTGCCACATGTCACGCTTTGATTGGTCTGTACAACTGATTGGGATGTTGACATCCACTGCCACATGTCACACTCTGGTTGGCTCTCCTTCACCCGTACGACCATGTCACCTTGCTGACGTCATCATTCCTACGAATGCTGTCAGCATCAATGCTACTGGCATAAACATGCCAAGTGTCCCTGTGGGTCCTGCCTGCAAGAAATTTAGTTGTTTCTAAAAAAAATCATTGGGTTATAACGACAAGCTCTTCAATTGGAGACTGGTTTTGCTATGCTTTCAGGACTTTGAAAATTTGTCCTTTTAGGGTCCTCTTGGATCCCCACTAATGAACTTTTGGGCCACAAAAGCTTTATTAGTCAATTGGAAAGTGAAGGAATTTCTCCCTCACTTTCTCCATTTTAATCCAACGAGCCTTGCTTGGATGCATTCCCTTGAAACCAATATAAACGTACTCCACGTCTCATCGTCGTGAAGTCCTAGTTTTCCTATTAAGAATGATATCTTTAGGTAGCTTGTCCAAGTATTCAGGTGCAAAATTGTCCACTGTAGGAACTTGTCCAACCTCTTCGGTGTCCATGATCAAAGGAGGCTCATAAAGCTTTAAGTTTTCAATGTTCACCACTGAGTAGATTTGCATGTATAATGGCAAATCGAGACGAAAAACATTGTCTCCAATCTTCTCTAATATGATGAATGGGCCATATCGAAATGGTTTCAACTTCTTTCCTTCTCTTCATTCTATCTTTGTTGACGTGGAGCCATACCCTATCTCCAACCTGGAATTGGTGATCAACCTAGTGCTTGTCATGTCGAGCCTTGTATTGAGCTTGAATTTTCTCCAATTACTCCTACACTGCCTAGTGAATCATCTGAATTCGTTGAATGAACCTCCACACCTTGTCCCTGTTATTTAGCTCACTTGAGTCTTCATCTCTCCCAAAGACCATGTCTAAGGGATCCCTTGGAAAATATCCAAATCATGTCTTGAATGGTGAGCTCTAAGTGGATGAATGCACATCCTTGTTGTATGCATGTTGTACATAAGGAAGCTGCCTGCCCCACAACTTTGGATGCTTGCCACAATAGCCTCAGAGTAGATGTATCACTTTGTGGTTGACAACCTCTATTTTCCCATTGGTCGGCAGATGAAATTCCGTACTCCTCTTCAACTTGGTGTCCATCATTCTCCACAAAATTGTCCAGAAATCTTCAAGGAAATGAGAGTCTCGATTAGAAACAATGGAAGTGGGAAACCCAAAGTGACCCATACAAATTGGAAGAAGAGATGAACAATCTGCTTTGTAGTGATTTGCCTTTTACAATGCATTAAGACACACCTTTTTGCTAAATAAATCCAAAACGACATACAAATAGTCACGACCTCTCCTAGACAAAGGAAAACCGCCAACAAAATCCATTAACACGCTTTCCCATGGGTGACTCAGAACAGGGAGTGGTATGTAGAGCCCTAATTTTCTATTAGTGGGCTTGCAAGCTGAACACAACACTCATCCCTTTACATATCTTGCTACAATGTTTTTCATGCGAGGCCAATAACAAAACCTCTGCAAATGACACAAAGTTTTCCCTACACCAAAATGACCCGACACAAGAGAGGTATGTGCTTCTTTGATTACATGTATTCTTTCATTGGTGGGGATACACAGTTTGCCAAGATGGTAAAACATTTTTCCTTGCAAATGGAAATTATCTACCTTCGATCCATGAGTCAGCTTTGCATAAACCTCCTTAAAATATTCATCATCAACATATTGTTCAGCATAACTTTCAAAAGATAAAGAGGCATTTTGGAAAACAATATATGCATAAATAGGAGGGCGATAAAACATATCTACCACTTTGTTGCTAGTGCCCTTCTTGTACTTTATTATCAGGTGAAACTGTTGAAGGAAACCCATCCACCGAAAATGACGTGCTTGTTGAAGCTTGGTTTGTGATTGGAAGTACTGCAAGGGATGGTGATCGGTGTGAATAATGGTCCTTTCCAATCAAATAGTGCTTCCACTTCTTCACGCTTTGGACCAAGACATACAACTCCTCGTCATAGGTGGGATAGTTCACAACGGCTTGAGAGAATGTCTATGAATGGTAACATACAAGTTTCCTCAGTTGCATAAACAAAACTCCCATGACGTACGTGATGGCAACTTTCTCGATCTCAAAAGGTTGTTGGAGGTTAGGTAAGGCCAAAACAGGTGTAATATTGATCTTCTCTTTCAGTGTATCAAAGGATTTCTACTGCTTTCCTCCCCACTGAAAGGTTTGCTTCACACTCATTAATGCATGCAAGGGGGATGCAATGACAAAGAAGTTGGCAATGAATATTCTCCAGTATTATACTGCACCCAAAAAACTACAAACCTCTGTAACATTGGTGGGTTTAGGCCACTTCACAATCACATTGGTGAGCTCCAGTATTGTAGCAATAATGCTACAACTCCTGGGGCTTCCTGTCTCTTAATTTTATCAACCCGGTAGTTCGTACAAACTTGGAAGCGACGGTGCTATATGCACAAGTACTAGCTCTTGTCGCAGCTGTCACTTGGTCAGCTGGCACAAGTCCGCTAGGGCTCAAGCCAACTTCTATAGGCTCTCAGAAGAAGCTTGCTAATTGATGGACGAAAGCTATTCTCAAAGGAAAACTACTCTACTTGACAAAATGGACTGAAAGCAAATCAAAGCATGTAAACCTAGGAAACCCTATTTTAACTAGTTTAACCTCTACAATGCAAAGAATATGAATGAAACCTCTACCAATGCTGCTGTTACCTCTAATAAGTGAAAATGCATGGATCTAAGCTGCTTGCATCATAAAAGACATGTTTTTGTATTTTTCCTTTAAGTGAATGGAATGATTGTGATTTTGTGCTAACTAGGGTTTGGTTGTGCAGATGGGATGGAGAAGGAAGGAAAGCGTGGGATAGGTTGGGGAGGCTAGGAGAGGTCCCTAGGGATCCTTAGCATCCATCCATAGAGGTTCCTCGCATTCAGATGCTCAGCAACCGAGAGAGTGGCCTCCTACAGGATGTCTGCAGGGGATCCTACAGGATACTCTGGTTTCTACAGGATGTCTACAAACGGCTACAGGATGACCTACCGTGAGTGTTTGGTGTGATGGAGGAGTGATGAAATGGTAGGGGGAGATGTGTAAGGTAGGAATGAGGCTGGTGATGGCTGTAGAAGTAGAGGAATGGGGATAGGGAGTGAATGTAGGGAGTAGGTTGGAAGATAGAGGCTAGGTCAACGAAAGGGCTAGAGAATGGAAGTACGTGAGGAGTGAAAGACTTTGGGAGATGACAAAGCGGAGCAGAGGTCAAAGATGTGTTTGCAGGTGTGATCAAGGTGGAGGACGAAGTGATGGAACAAGAGAAAGCAGTGTAGATGAAACAAATGCTTGTGACTGTTACCAAACCGAAAATGCATTAACCTAAGCGACCTGTGACATAAAATCAATGAACAACAATATAAATTGTGAAGGAAACTCATGCATGGCAGTGGAATGAAGAAGTAATGCTAAATATAAAAGTGCATGAATGGATCTAAGTAATGCCTCAGCCTACTTCCAAACAACTACAACAATTCTAACTGATAAAACCAATCTGTTTGACTTCTACAGGAAATCCAAATCAGCAGCTATACTCGAATGCATGTAAAGGGAAATGGAAACGAAATGCGAAAGGAACAATATTGATACAAAGGAAGGAGGCCTGAGCTCTCAGGTTGGGCCCAACCCCGAGAGCTTTAGGCTCCTTTAAAAACTCATCTGATCCAAACTGCTTGCTTTTATTCATAATCAAAAGTCTAATGTCATGCCAAAACTGGCTTACAAAGAGCAAAAACCAAATTGACTAACTAGCTGCTACGAAATGACTAACTACTAGCTACCAAAAATGACTACCAACTAGCTAACCAAAATGAGGCCCCAAGCCTTTTTATTTATACAATTTGAGGACCCAACAGTCCTCCTAAAAGTTAGGGACTTGGCTGCCCAAGACTTGTAGTTAACAACAGTCCAACTTGACTTGCTTGGCTGCCCTTGAGCTGATTGATTCAGTGGCCCTTGAACTCCGAGCTGATGGTGGAGAATTCGAGGTAAGGGCCCATAAATGAGGGGGACACCTTCCTACAAATCCTCTAGCTTTTTCTCCCACGAATTTGGCTGCCAAGTGCACATTAAGACCTTCCATTTTGTCTCCAAGTTGACCAACAAGGCTACACAAAGCACCCATTAGACTTGTTGGCATAATGACTAACCAAATTCACTCTATTAACATAAAAATAATCGAAAACATGCAATAAACAAATGAGAATGGTGGACTAAGCCAAATGAGGAGGTTGAATGAGCCCAAATAATTGTGCATTTTTGGGGCTCATCACACATCAACTTTAGAAGGATCTATTTTTAATTGTCCACCTCCAAAAATGTGACCCAAGTAAACCAAAGAGGTATTACCAAACTCACACTTAGACATTTTGACATACAATTTTTCTTTTTGCAAAACACCAAGCAACATTTTAACATGATTCACATGATCTTACCATGTTCTACTGAAAATAAGAATGTCATCAAGATAACAAATACAAAAATGTCATCCATCACCCTCATGAATGTGGTCAAAGCATTGCACAGTTTGAATGGCATCACCAACCATTCAAACAACCCTTGTTTTGTCTTGAATTTAGTCTTCCATACATCCTGTTCTGCAATCCTGACCTGGTGGTAGACACTGCGCAAGTCTAGTTTTGTGAAATAGACAACATTTTTCAATTGGTCTAATAAATCATCAATGTGAGGGATCACCATTATTTTGTTGAGTGCCTTGTAGTCCACACACATCCTCCATGTGCCATCCTTTGATGGGTGAGCGACATGGAGAAGAACTTGGCCTTATGACCCCTTGGTTCAGCAATTCCCACACTTATTTTTTTATCTGCTCCATCTCAATGGTTGAAAACTTGTACATACCAATTTGGTAAAGGAGCATTTTGCTGCAAGTGAATTTCATGTTGGATCTCATGCTTTGGAGGCAACCCACTTGGCTCCGGAAAAATCTTGTTATAGTTAGAAACAATTTTATACAATTCTTGTTTATGAGTGGGATCACAACCTTGGAAAGCTTCAGATGCCTCCTCATATTTTTATCTCACAATCATGAGCATGTACCCTTTGCTAGAATTGATTGATCTCTTCATCTGACCCACACTTACAAGACTAGCACTGATCTTGGCACGATGATCTCTAACAATGTGTTCCACCTCATCTTTTGTGAGATGATACTTATTTTCATGGAGAAATGAGACTTCTTTCCTGTCATACAAATATGGACTCCCCAATACAATGCCACATATATCCAAAGGTACAACATCAAGTTCAACCTCATCTACTAATTTGGACACAATCACAAATCTAGCCTTACACTGCTTCGTTGCATGTAATTTGGCTTTGTCACACACCCAACCAAGAGGGTAGGGTTTTGGGTGAGGCTTTGTCTCTAACCCTAGTTTCTTAACCAAGGATTCTGAAATCAATTTTATTTGTGAGCCTGGATGAAACAAGGTTTCCACTTTAGTATGTTTCATCACAACTCTAATGTGGAACAATTCAGTCCTCTTTCGTTCATTAACAAGAGACTCATTTGAAGAACTTGTACTTGCATGCAATTCAAAATTTTCATTAGCATGAAGAGAAAGGTTACCTTGTATGCCCACTATTGTGATCTGTGTCTCGTCACCAGAATCAGATCCAAGGTCTTGCTGCATGGTTTCCACTGTCTTTTGCTTGCCCTTTCCACCAAATCTCTTTGGATTCAACTCTAGATGCAACTTCCAACAATGTTCATCATCATGGCCTTCCTTCTTGCAATGTGTGCAAGATGGCTTTGCTCCTTCTTCTTTCTTGGTTGTAGTTGCCTTCTTGTCCTTTCCCTTGCCTTTTCCTTTGAACTTGCCATTATGAGGTTTGAAAGATGATTTCTTGGGTTGATCCTCTTTGTCATTCTTGCCCCTGCTTTCAAGGTGAATGACCTTCACACTGGTCGCATCAATAGTAGTAGGCTCAAATAACAACAAAGAATGTTTGATGTAGCTTTGTAAAACACCAATATACTTGTTACAATTTCTAGTGAATCAAGTGAAGTGCCCAAATTTAAAGCTTGTTTTCTAAACTCTTCTGTGAACCTTTTTACATTTTGACCATTTTCTTGTCTCAAATATTTCCATTCCATTAAAGCCTTTTGTCGATAACCCAAATGATAGAATTGATCTTTTAATGCAGAAACAAAATTAGACCAAGAAGAAAGGAGATTACCCAAGTTTTTGCTACCTTTCTACAACTTGCTCTCCCACAAGACGAGAGCGGTGCCACTTAGTCGAAGATATATTAATTAGATCTTGGCCTCATCTTCCTCGATCTATCTAATCCAATTGTTTAACTTCTCTGCATTACATTCTCCATTATATGTGGGTAAACCAAACTTTACATCTAGCTTAAAAAATAGCTTTTTAGATGCATTCATATGATGCCTGTTAGAATGATGAGAAGAGGAAGAAGAAGAACTGTCACTAGAAGATGGAGAGAGAGGGGGATCTTCTCCTCCACCTCCATGGTTTACCGAGACATGATCATATAGCTCTTTCTTCTCAGGCTTTATTGTCATTTCAAATTATGCAAACAATTTGTTCACTTTCTCTACCATGGTGAAGAATATCTTGCAATAATTTCATTCTTCGTCCATTCAAGCTTCTTCATATGCCATTTTCTGTCTTCATGTTGCATGTGTCGCTTCGAGATGAAAGGATTTGAGTTTTCCTTCACCTTTTAGGAGCTTGTTCCTGGTTAGCATTCACTGATGCAACTCACATCAAGAAGACCTACTCTGATACCAAACTTGATCAAGATCTTTTATTTCTAGGATGGATACATAATTGCATTTAAAAGAGCATGTAACCAAATGACACATACACATAAAAAAAACAGAAATCAAAAACAACCATGAGATCAAAGACACACAAACAACTTGATAACGAAGTTCACCTAGTGTAGGTTACGTCTTCGGGCCTGCTCAATGTGGGGAGGCCTCTATCATTAATTGGCAGCGAAATCAAATTACAAGCAATTACAAAATGAAACCTTATACCTCGACTTCTGGGAATGACCTAAAAATGTAGACCCCTACTAAAGAAACAGACTGAACGGTTGCATTCCTGGTGAAAAATCGTGCAAAATGACTATAAAGTCGACCCTATTCTATGTTGGTGACCTTTGGGGCTCTATGGAATATTTTAGATTCCCTATAAGATTCTTTGCAAAATATTCCCTCCAAGATTCCTTAGAATCTTTCTCGAAATTTATGCCTAGGTGGGGCATGGTTCGACTTCGGGTTCCCGTCAGCCGCGTTCCCCCTCGCACATCGCATTGGGTTTGGTTTAAATATATTTTGAGGGTGGAGTTTTCAATGCTGGGTCGCCAGACGCGACGGTCAGGGCAACCAAAATAGGCCTCTAGTAGGTCGGAGGACACGGTTTCAACTCCGAATCCGCCCACCAGTCGACATTTAATTTTTGTGGCAACAAAATCCGTTTTCGACCTGACCGCCAACGATCTTCCCCCAACCATATGTTGTTTTATATATATATATATATATATATATATATATATATATATATATATATATATGTTCGTTTAAATATTGCGTAACCGTTGCCGGCTCGATTGGGTCCGCCCATTGGGGTTTCACCGTCTGGTGGCTAGTGGCCGAAAATATTTTTATTTTTAATTCAATTTGGCCATAACGACCCTTTTTCCTGCCAACGATTTTGGGGGTTACTGGATGTTTTAAACAGAGGATAATTTGGTCGCTGGTGGTGGCTAGAACAGTGAAATTTGTCGCCTCCTTAGCAGAATCTGACGATGCTGACTGAGTTGCCATGTGTCACACTCTTATTGGTTTGTACGACTGACTAGGTTGCTGACGTTAGATGCCACGTGTCATGCTCTGGTTGAATCTCCTCCATCCATACGACCACGTCACCCTGTTGACATCATCATCCGTACGACTAATGTCAACATTCATACTTTTGATGTTAGCATGCCAAGTGTCCCTATGGGTCATGCCTACAAGGGATTTAGTTGTTTTCGAAAAAATTTAGCAGGCCATAACTTCTTCATACAATGTCGAATTGAGGTGTTGTTTGCGCCGTTGGATTCAAAACGATAAGCTCTTCGATTTGAGATTGGGTTCGCTGGGCTTTGAAGACTTTGAAAATTTGGCATTTTAGAATTCTCCTGGACTACACAAAAAAAAACAAAGAAAAATAAGAAGACAACTTAAAAAAAATAGTTAAATAACCAACATTTAAAAGAATGTGCATACTTAAAACAAAACAAAAAAATAAAGTATCAAAAATATGCTTTCGGAAAAAAAAAGTTGATGTTACATCAAAGTTTTTCAAAATCGCATGAAAATCACCAACATTTAATTTTTTTATCCATATTTAATATATCAGAAAATTTGAAGTGTCAAAAATAAGCCCAAAAAGAGGTTGATGTTGTTAGAGTTGGTTTTTCCAACGCTTCATTTCCCTGTGAGCTAATTATGGTGAGTTGTTCCCTAACATAGGGACTTGCATTTGCCCAATTTTCATAGTTATCATTAACTGATACTAGGCCTCCTCCATTGCTATATAATGAAGACTTTCCATATACATTAACAAAATATTGTGAGTAATAAAATACTCTTACATGGTTTCCAAGCATGTGATTCTTTCCTTCCTTATTTATTTGGTTTAGTTTCTTATTTTGAATGGGGCTTATGTCTAAGTGAGGTCTCGAAATTTCCACAAGATCTACAACTCTCAATAGATTTGAATGGTTTCTTATTTTGAATGGGCTTATGTTCAATGAGATCTCGAAATTTCCACAAGATCTACCAATCTGTCTGGATTCAATAAATTTGAATGGGATTTTTATGTGATCGTGTTTTCCTCCTTTGCTTTCCCATCATACCCGTCTCTCCACACCTCACCAGCGGGGCAGACTTTGCACATTGTTCCGATAATATCGAGGAGAGAATGAACCGTTGGATCACTTCATGTCTAGAACATATCGTGACCGTCGGATTGAAAGTTACAAAAGTACATAGTAAAGAAACACACTTTACCTAACTCTACAGTAGACCAAGTTATACTTAATTATTTCCTATGTGTAGGAATATCCTAACAAAAACATTATTGCAATCACATTTTTCATGTATTTTTCTTTTTTTGTGTAGCAGGGTCCAAAGTATGTAACATTGGTACTCCTTGGATGAGGAATTAAATTCCACAACCAATGAGTGCTCTTGCTCGAAATTTGAGTAAAAATGTAGGGAGATAACATGGATCCGATGGATATGTGAGGAAATCCCTTTTCCACACAAATATCTGCTTTTAAACCCAATTCTGCAAAATCTTTCAGCGAAGTCTAAGTGAAGCCGAGGTTTGTATGTATTGTCATTGAAGCTACATTGTGATTTCATGCAAGATGGGGATTCTGATTATGCCAGATCGTAAGATCGTGTGAGATTGTGCCAGATCTTCTAATGAGCGTAATCTCCATATAGATAAGGGCTCCGGGAAGAGCTATTGGTTAGGAAATTTATCCTGCAGTTCCGGTTGACGGATGACGCCATGCAAAGCAACGAGACTGGCCCAGCAGAAGCGTTGCCGTTATACGCTAAGAAATCGTGACCGCTTTTGTTGTTCAATATTTGAACCAGTCAGACAATAGCACGTGAGAGGTTATCGTAGGTGCAAGAGATTTTACAGCCATTACAACCCCAACGAGGCAGCGAAAAGCATTCGTGCTGGCAATGTGCGGAAGGAGAGGAGCCATCCACAGATGGCGGTTTCGATCTCGACTTCAAGCTTGCACATGATCCCTAGCTCAAATACACTGGCTTGTTGCGAGAGTCGCGACAAAAGATATTTCTTTCGATCAGGAGTCCTGCGTTGCATTGCAGACATGCATTGATATATGAATCAGTTGGTTTATGGAATGTTGGACCTTCAATCTATGCGTAAGGCACAGTGATGATTAGAATTTGAATTCCCATGGAGATTTTGCATGGATGATACCACAAGTTGGGCTCTTGGGTCTGGATGCTTATTTTCTCGATGCGACCAGTGATCTAACCACAATTTGTTTGTATTATACAAGAAGCCATCTTACGTTCTCTAATAATAATGTAAATTGTCAATTATCCTCGTCAAAGTGCATATAATCGGAATACCTGCTGGCCACTTTTCGACTATTGCTTTTACAACTTCACATCAACAAAGGAAACGGATCTGATAATCAATTCGACATTTCTTAGTTCTCTTAAGGTGATGCACTTTGAGAATATGACGCTAGCCTGATCCATTCTTTGCCTTGTTGCTTTTGCCACCAGTGTTCGACTGCTTTGAGGGCATCACAAATACTGTTGTAGTTTTTTGGTGAGCCCTTGCAACGTTCTTACCACGAATGTTTACATTTTTTTTTTGGGGGTGGGGAGGAAATTATTTTTTTACCCTTATTTGTACTCAACTCATTTTTGAGTAGGGAATTTTTTTGGTCCTGTATTTGGTATCTTGATGGTGTCCAATTATAAAACCCTTCTTTGTTGGCTAGTCATGTAAATCTACTTAATTGATCCATGTGGTGATTGGGAGTGTGAAGATATTGTCATCATCAACCTTCCTTTGTAGCAATTTTTGCTTTGTCAACTTGGTCTTTTCAAGATGGATAAAAGATTGAAACAGCTTTGTGAGAAGAAGGCAATAGATGAACCTTGTATATAAGTTCTTTAATTGTAGTGAGTTGTAATTCTATTGCAAGTAGAAAATGGAACCCTTAAGAATAGGTTGCAAACTTTAATCATTGAAAAAATCAACAAGGTTGAACATTTGGATTCAACCATGGAAAAATAATTCCAGATGCGTGCAGATGAATTCAAGAGAAGATTGACCTCCTTGATGACTTGCAGGAGGAAGTTGAGTCTTTTTCTGACTCAAATTTGAAGAAGCAACTATAAAAGCAAAATAGTCAACACATTATGGAGATTGATTGTTTAAAAAAAACAATGATGGAGCAATATCATTTTTTGAAATAAGATTATGATGCCTTGTTACAACAAATGATTGAGAAGGATGAGGTCATTCAAAAGTTGCAAGAGTCTAAGCAAAAACTTGAATTGGAAGTTAGTCATCTTCAAAAATTTGAGATGGAGACAATTGATGTTAAGGTGCCATGCTCTCCTTCTTCCACACTTGATGGTGTTGACTGTCAAATAGCTGATGCAGATGATTATGAATCATCACATGCTATTGTCACACCCAGTTTTGAAAACCATACAACTGGTATCAGGTCTCGATTGCTGAGAAAAATGGGATATATGGAGGAGGACTTGGGAAGAATCGACATGGAATTGTTGCTCCTATTAACCCTACACAATAGACATCAAGAGCATGTCTTGGATACGATCCTGCCACTGCCTCATCACCTACATCCAACTGTGAGGTGCTTGAAGAAAATACTTCTGTTAATTGTGATAAACATATTGATGACATGGTTGCTAATGTCATTCCAAAGGAAAATGTTGAGGCATTTAAATTTGACTCTGAAAAAATAAAAAAATGAGCTCTCTGCACATCCTCATCAAAAGAAATTACCCAAGCATCAACATTCTTGGTCAATTACTAGTCTTGCATTCAGATCGTTACAAAAGAGATGTGAAAAAATGAATTGTGGACCATTGCCAACCATCATGATCAACTATGGATGGATCAATGAATGATCGTGGCATCATTTGAACCAATGCTTGAAGAATTCATATCATTATGTTGCATCAATTGTTCATTGTTGATTGCCATGTTCCCTTAGTTGTGCTTCGGGGGGGGGGGGATTTGCTGACAACAAAAATTGCTAATTCTTGCTCCTTCTAAAGTTGTGTTTTAGGGTGGGGGCGGAAGGATGGAAGTTAGATGGTGACATATATTGTTGTCGTTGACAATTGTCATCTTTTGTGTTTGATTAGTGTGATTGTGATGGCGTTCAAACAACTTCAAGAGTGTTGTTATATGGTGTGTGAGTTGGGTTTCCATATTTACATGCCTCATTGGTTGTTTGTTGGGTGATGGTGTTGTTTCTATTTGAAGCCCTGTCCTGGTTCTTTACCAACACCTATTTTCTCTAAAGCTTTTTGGGAGAATTTTGATAGTGTTTTCCACTTATGTGCCTCTGCAACAACCCTACTTCAGAGATCGACTGACCTCATTGAGGTTTCACAACTCTCATCTTCAGAATTTTGGTACTTCAGCATTTCGTACTTCTTGATTGGAACAAGCCTATGTTCTTGCTATTCAATGGATTGTTATGAGATCTATAATTTCAGCATCATGATAATTTAAGCACTTGCATCTTTCTCTCTTTTGGGGGGGAGTTTTTTCCTACAAATTTTCCTCTTTTTCTTCGCTTATGAGAGTTTGTACATAGGTACCTAATCAGACCTTGTTGTCGGAACCCATTCTTTGTTTTCTTTCTTCTTTAGTTACTCCCTATGTTTCGCTTTAGGGGGGTGTTAGAGTTGGTTTTTTCAATGTTTCATTTGCCTATCAGCTAGGTATGGTGAGTTGTAAGTTCACATAGGGACTTGCATTTGCCCAGTTGTCGTAGTTATCTTTAACTAACACTCGGCCTCCTCCATTGCTATATATTGGAGGCTTTCTATGTACATTAGCACAACATTGTAAGTAATAGAATTCTTATAGATGCTCTATCAACACTTTTCAAAATTGGCATAGAAATCACTAACATTTCAAAAAGATGTGCATACTAAAATTTAAAGTATGATATTATAAATCAAAACTTTTCAAAATCAAATGAATTTTCTCAATCTCTATAAAAATGAAAACTTAATACAATTCCCATTAAATTGATAACTTTGTTACAACTAAACAATTTAGAGCTCAAATATTTAACAAATAACAGATATTTAAATTCTATAAAAATAATACTTATAAAATGCTCACTTAATTAAATTGGACTATAAAGCATTGTATTTCTTCCCGCTTAAGGAAAGGCCTAACTAATCCACATGAAACTACCATAATAACCAACACAATTTCATAATAATAAACACAAGGCCTGAATCCACATGAGCCTATCATAATGAAAACAACGCTTTAAGGAGGTGCCAAGAACACTAGTAAGACTCTTTGCCAATCGATTCCGGAAAATTATGGTTGCTACCTCGCAAGATAACCAGAGTAACAAAAGTAGCAGCCAATACAACTCAAAAAACTTCTGTTTGAATCCAATAACACTCCATCAAAATCATGGTATCTTGATTTGTAATACTAATACCATTTGCATCTTGCAATAATTAATAAAGATGAACGTGGATAATTTATAGTCTCTTCAAGATGATCTTGGAGATCATCAAGCGCATTTGATACCTTGTCTTTGGAAATATGAGATCCTTCCCAAGTATACATATATTTGGTTATTGGTAGATAATCCAAGTAATTTATAAAATAGGTATATGTTTTAGCGAATGCTCAAAGTTATTTGAAGGAAATTCTGGAGACACATTTTAAAAATTATTTAAAGTGTATATAAGTTAGGAAAGTAAAAGCATAGTGGTAAGATGGTCACGTATATTTTTCCAATTCCAATTTAACCTTTAGAACAATTAGTCGAATGAAAAAAATATATTATAAAAACTAGATGAAAGGAAAAACATATAATATTATTATTCTTAATAATTTTAAGAAGTTAAATATTAGTAAAAGTTAATTGAGGTTATTTAGTGGTTGGGTAGAATTGATATTATCTTTCTAATTTATATTCAAATTTTAGTTGATATGTTAAGTTTTAATGTTTTGATAATTATTGTTGCAATGATTTCTTGTTGTATTTTTTTTTGAGCATTGTGAATTTTTTGAATGAGTATAACTATGAACTTAGAGAAAGACGAAGAAATTAAATATTAAGTATTGGGGTTTTTGCAGTGCATTATATTAGATATCATTTTGGGATTCAACTGCATTAAGTAAGTCATTCATGTATGACCATTTCCATGAGAGGTAGTAGTAACTAACTAATTTTTCATGATTATTTAATAGTCCACTTAGCACTCATTGCATTGGGTGACTAATTTCTCATGATTTTTTAATAGTCCACTTAGCACAATGACCGTGAGAGGTAGGCGTAACTAACTAATTTCTCATGATTATTTAATAGTCCACTTAGCACTCATTGCATTGGGTGACTAACGTTTCATGATTTTTTAATAGTCCACTTAGCACTCATTGCATTGGGTGATGCTCACAGGGGTGAAGAAGTGGAATTGAAACTAGTAAAATGAATTTTTAATAGTCCACTTTTCTCATGATTTTTTAATAGTCCACTTAGCACTCATTGCATTGGGTGATGCTCACAGGGGTGAAGAAGTGGAATTGAAACTAGTAAAATGAATCACAGAGCGTCAATCATCAAAGACGTCCCGGGAGGTCACCCATCCCAGATTGCCTTTGGCTCAAGCGTGCTTAACTGTGGAGTTTTCCCCACAGTCAAGCCCACTTAGCTTGCATAGATGAATGACTTACTTAACACAATTGAGTCCCAAAATGATATCTAATAAGTTAAATATTATTATTAGAAAAAATTCAATACTAATAATAAAGTACCATAAATATAAAAAGAAAAAGGATCCAAATTTGTATGAATTAAGAACTAATAAATATTATCAATATGAGTTATAATGCTGTGATAATTATGGATGTAATAGATTTTTGTCTATAAATATTGTTGTATTGGTTTTAATCATTGTGAATTTTTAAGTGAATATAATTGAGTGAAAAAGAAACTGATTTCTTAAAAAAAATAATACTAATAATAAATTACCATAAATATAAAAGGGAAAAGAATTAAATTTTTTTATAAGGTAATAATAGATAATATATTTTATTATTATTAAAATAATATTAATAATAAGTTATACACTAATAACTTATTGAGAAAAAGTTTTATTAGTAAAATATCTTGTGTTCAGACCATTGAGTTGAGAGGAAACATCTGACTTAAAGGAAAAATATTGTACACTAATAACAATGTTAATAAACTATAAAATATTGATAATAAAATTAATAATAATATAATTTTTTTAAAATATCAAAAAATAAAAAATAAAAAAACATGATGAATAATCAAATTTAATAGTACTAAATACAAAAATAATGAGTGTTTTTTTATTAAAACAATTATGTAAAAAAAATAACGATATATCTTAAAAGCAAAAAGAATTTAAATCTTTTGAAAAAAAGTCATATAAATAACTAGTTTTGAATTTAAATCGTTTGAAAAAAAGTCATATAAATAATTAGTTAAAATATAACTTTATATTTTCCCGTCTATATTACTGTGCCACTGACCATGGCTATATTACTGTGCCACTGACCATAGCAATTTGATTATAAAAAAATTGAATGCAAAAAACAAAAAGAATACCATCCTGCAGGACAGGTTTAATATAGCATCAATTTGATTAGGTTTTTATTCGATATCATGTTACTACAAATCCTCAAAAGACGGCCACCCAGTATAGCGTTGTTAACCTCCTGAAGCTCATTTATCCTTTCTGCATGTTTAATGGCCTGGTGCCTGGTATTTTCACGAATTTCAGAGCGTCATCATGAACATTAAAACAATGAAGTGAATATGCATAATATTATAAGCATAATGAAAGAAAAAGGTAGTTTAATAAAATGCATCACTCTAACAACATTCCACTGGCAACAACTGTATCCAAATACAAAGAAAAATTCATCACCCCATGAAACATAAAAGTGGAATGAAAACAAAAGAAGTGAATAATTATATAATGTCTTCCAGAACTACCTTCGATCCATGAGTTAGCTTTGCATAAACCTCCTTAAAATATTCATCATCAACATATTGTTCAGCATAACTTTCAAAAGATAAAGAGGCATTTTGGAAAACAATAGACGCATAAATAGGAGGGTGATAAAACATATCTACCACTTTGTTGCTAGTGCCCTTATTGTACTTTATTATCAGGTGAAACTGTTGAAGGAAACCCATCCACCGAAAATGACGTGCTTGTTGAAGCTTGGCTTGTTATTAGAAGTACTACAAGGGATGGTGATCGGTGTGAATAATGGTCATTTCCAATCAAATAGTGCTTCCACTTCTTCACGCTTTGGACCAAGACATACAACTCCTCGTCATAGGAGGGATAGTTCACAACGGCTTGAGAGAATGTCTCTGAATGGTAACATACAAGTTTCCTCTGTTGCATAAACAAAACTCCCATGACGTACATGATGGCATCTTTCTCGATCTCAAAAGGTTGTTGGAGGTTAGGTAAGGCCAAAACAGGTGCAATATTGATCTTCTCTTTCAGTGTATCAAAGGATTTCTATTGCTTTCCTCCCCACTGAAATGCTTTCTTCACACTCATTAATGCATGCAAGGGGGATGCAATGACAGAGAAGTTGGCAATGAATCTTCTCCAGTATTGTACTGCACCCAAAAAACTACAAACCTCTGTAACATTGTTGGGTTTAGGCCACTTCACAATCACATCAACTTTAGAAGGATCTATATTTAATTGTCCACCTCCAAAAATGTGACCCAAGTAAACCAAAGAGGTATTACCAAACTCACACTTAGACATTTTGACATACAATATTTCTTTTTGCAAAACACCAAGCACCATTTTAACATGATTCACATGATCTTCCCACGTTCTACTGAAAATAAGAATGTCATCAAGATAACAAATACAAAAATGTCATTCATCACCCTCATGAATGTGGTCGAAGCATTGCACAGTTCAAATGGCCTCACCAACCATTCAAACAACCCTTGTTTTGTCTTGAATTCAGTCTTCCATACATCCTGTTCTGCAATCCTGACCTGGTGGTAGCCACTGCGCAAGTCTAGTTTTGTGAAATAGACAACATTTTTCAATTGGTCTAATAAATCAACAATGTGAGGGATCACCATTATTTTGTTGAGTGCCTTGTAGTCCACACACATCCTCCATGTGCCATCCTTTGATGGGTGAGTGACATGGAGAAGAACTTGGCCTTATGACCCCTTGGTTCAACAATTCCCACACTTATTTTTTTATCTCCTCCATCTCAATGGTTGAAAACTTGTACATACCAATTTGGTAAAGGAGCATTTTGCTACAAGCGAATTTCATGTTGGATCTCATGCTTTGGAGGCAACCCACTTGGCTCCGGAAAAATCTCGTTATAGTTAGAAACAATTTTATACAATTCTTGTTTATGAGTGGGATCACAACCTTGGAAAGCTTCAGATGCCTCCTCATGTTTTTATCTCACAATCATGAGCATGTACCCTCTGCTAGAATTGACTGATCTCTTCATATGACCCACACTTACAAGACTAGCACTGATCTTGGCATGATGATCTCTAGCAATGTGTTCCACCTCATATTTCGTGAGATGATACTTATTTTCATGGAGAAATGAGACTTCTTTCCTGTCATACAAATATGGACTCCCCAATACAATGTCACATATATCCAAAGGTACAACATCAAGTTCAACCTCATCTACTAATTTGGACACAATCACAAATCTAGCCTTACACTGCTTCGTTGCATGTAATTTGGCTTTGTCACACACAATCACAAATCTAGCCTTACACTGCTTCGTTGCATGTAATTTGGCTTTGTCACACACCCAACCAAGAGGGTAGGGTTTTGGGTGAGGCTTTGTCTCTAACCCTAGTTTCTTAACCAAGGATTCTGAAATCAAGTTTATTTGTGAGCTTGGATGAAACAAGGTTTCCACTTTAGTATGTTTCATCACAACTCTAATGTGGAACAATTCAGTCCTCTTTCATTCATTAACAAGAGACTCATTTGAAGAACTTGTACTTGCATGCAATTCAAAATTTTCATTAGCATGAAGAGAAAGGTTACCTTGTATGCCCACTATTGTGATCTGTGTCTCGTCACCAGAATCAGATCCAAGGTTTTGCTGCACGGTTTCCACTGTCTTTTGGATGCCCTTTCCACCAAATCTCTTGGGATTCAACTCTAGATGCAACTTCCAACAATGTTCATCATCGTGGCCTTCCTTCTTGCAATGTGTACAAGATGGTTTTGCTCCTTCTTCTTTCTTGGTTGTAGTTGCCTTCTTGTCCTTTCCCTTGCATTTTCCTTTGAACTTGCCATTATGAGGTTTGAAAGATGATTTCTTGGGTTGATCCTCGTTGTCATTCTTGCCCCTGCTTTCAAGGTGAATGACCTTCACACTGGTCGTTTCAATAGTAGTAGGCTCAAGTAACAACAAAGAATGTTTGATGTAGCTTTGTAAAACACCAATATACTTTGTTACAATTTCTGGTGAATCAAGTGAAGTGCCCAAATATAAAGCTTGTTTTCTAAACTCTTCTGTGAACCTTTTTACATTTTGACCCTTTTCTTGTCTCAAATATTTCCATTCCATTAAAGCCTTTTGTCGATAACCCAAATGATAGAATTGACCTTTTAATGCAGAAACAAAATTGGACCAAGAAGAAAGGAGATTACCCAAGTTTTTGCTACCTTTCTACAACTTGCTCTCCCACAAGACGAGAGTGGTGCCACTTAGTCGAAGATATATTAATTAGATCTTGCCCTCATCTTCCTCGATCTATCTAATCCAATTGTTTAACTTCTCTGCATTACATTCTCCATGATATGTTGGTAAACCAAACTTTACATCTAGCTTAAAAAATAGCTTTTTAGATGCATTCATATGATGCCTGTTAGAATGATGAGAAGAGGAAGAAGAAGAACTGTCACTAGAAGATGGAGAGGGAGGGGGGTCTTCTCCTCCACTTCCATGGTTTACCGAGACATGATCATATAACTCTTTCTTCTCAGGCTTTATTGTCATTTCATATTATGCAAACAATTTGTTCACTTTCTCTACCATGGTGAAGAATATCTTGCAATAATTTCACTCTTCCTCCATTCAAGCTTCTTCATATGCCATTTTCTATCTTCATGTTGCACGTGTCACTTCGGGATCAAAGGATTTGAGTTTTCCTTCACCTTTTAGGAGCTTGTTCCTGGTTAGCATTCACTGATGCAACTCACATCAAGAAGACCTACTCTGATATCAAACTTGATCAAGATATTTTATTTCTAGGATGGATACATAATTGCATTTAAAAGAGCATGTAACTGAATGACACATACACATAAAAAAACAGAAATAAAAAACAACCATGAGATCAAAGACACACAAACAACTTGATAACGAAGTTCACCTAGTGTGGGTTACGTCTTCGGGCCCTGCTCAATGTGGGGAGGCCTCTATCATTAATTGGCAGCGAAATCAAATTACAAGCAATTACAAAATGACACCTTATACCTCCACTTCTGAGAATGACTTGAAAATGTAGACCCCTACTAAAGAAACGGATTGAACGGTTGCATTCCTAGTGAAAAATCATGCAAAATGACTATAAAGTCAGCCTTATTCTATGTTGGTGAACTTTGGGGCTCTAGGGAATATTTTAGATTCCCTATAAGATTCTTTGCAAAATATTCCCTCCAAGATTCCTTGGAATCTTTCTCGAAATTTATGCCCAGGTGGGGCATGGTTCGACTTCGGGTTCCACAGACAATAGGCGTTGGGTTCCCGTCAGCCGCGTTCCCCCTCACACATTGCATTGGGTTTGGTTTAAATATATTTTGAGGGCGGAGTTTTCAAAGCTGGGTCGCCAGACGCGACGGTCAGGGCAACCAAAATAGGCCTTTAGTGGGTCGGAGGACGCGGTTTCAACTCCGGATCCGCCCACCAGTCGACATTTAATTTTTGTGGCAACAAAATCCGTTTTCGGCCTGACCACCAATGATCTTCCCCCAACTATATGTTGTTATTGCCGGCTCGATTGGGTCCGCCCATTGGGGTTTCACTGTTTGGTGGCTAGCGGCCGAAAATATTTTTATTTTTAATTCAATTTGGCCATAACGACCCTTTTTCCTGCCAACGATTTTGGGGGTTACCGGATGTTTTAAATAGAGGACAATTTGGTTGCTGTTGGTGGCCAGAACAGTGCAATTTGTCGCCTCCTTAGCAGAATCCGACGATGCTAACTGAGTTGCCATGTGTGACACTCTTATTGGTTTGTACGACTGACTAGGTTGCTGACGTCAGATGCCACGTGTCATGCACTGGTTGAATCTCCTCCATCCATACGACCACGTCACTCTGTTGACATCATCATCCGTACGACTGATGTCAACATTCGTACTTTTGATGTTAGCATGCCAAGTGTCCCTGTGGGTCATGCCTACAAGGGATTTAGTTGTTTTCGAAAAAATTTAGCAGGCCATAACTTCTTCATACAATGTCGAATTGAGGTGTTGTTTGCGCCGTTGGATTCAAAACAACGAGCTCTTCGATTTGAGATTGGGTTCGCTGGGTTTCGAAGACTTTGAAAATTTGGCATTTTAGAATTCTCCTGGACTACACAAAAAAACAAAGAAAAATAAGAAGATAACTTAAAAAAATAGTTAAATAACCAACATTTAAAAGAATGTGCATACTTAAAACAAAACAAAAAAATAAAATATCAAAAATATGCTTTCGAAAAAAAGAGAGGTGATGTTGCATCAAAGTTTTTCAAAATCGCATGAAAATCACCAACATTTAATTTTTTTATCCATATTTAATATATCAGAAAATTTAAAGTGTCAAAAATAAGCCCAAAAAAAGGGGTTGTTGTTGTTAGAGTTGGTTTTTCCAACGGTTCATTTCCCTATGAGCTAATTATGGTGAGTTATTACCTAACATAGGGACTTGCATTTGCCCAATTTTCGTAATTATCATTCACTGATACTAGGCCTCTTCCATTGCTATATAATGAAGACTTTCTATGTACATTAACAAAACATTGTGAATAATAAAATACTCTTACATGGTTTCAAAGCGTGTGATCCTTTCCTTCCTTATTTATTTTGTTTAGTTTCTTATTTTGAATGAGGCTTATGTCTAAGTGAGGTCTCGAAATTTCCACAAGATCTACAAATCTCAATAGATTTGAATGGTTTCTTATTTTGAATGGGCTTATGTTCAATGAGGTCTCGAAATTTCCACAAGATCTACCAATCTGTCTGGTTTCAATAAATTTGAATGGGATTTTTATGTGATGGTGTTTTCCTCCTTTGCTTTCCCATCATACCCGTCTCTCCACACCTCACCAGCGGGGCATACTTTGCACATTGTTCCGACTGCCATGGATCCGATGGATATGTGAGGAAATCCCTTTTCAAGACAAATATCTGCTTTTAAACCCAAGTCTGCAAAATCTTTCAGCGAAGTCTAAGTGAGGCCGAGGTTTGTATGTATTGTCATTGAAGCTACATTGTGATTTCATGCAAGATGGGGATTCTGATTATGCCAGATCGTGAGATCGTGTGAGATTGTGCCAGATCTTCTAATGAGCGTAATCTCCATATAGATAAGGGCTCCGGGAAGAGCTATTGGTTAGGAAATTTATCCTGCAGTTCCGGTTGACGGATGACGCCATGCAAAGCAACGAGACTGGCGCAGCAGAAGCGTTGCCGTTATACGCTAAGAAATCGTGACCGCTTTTGTTGTTCAATATTTGAAGCAGTTAGACAATAGCACGTGAGAGGTTATCGTAGGTGCAAGAGATTTTACAGCCATTACAACCCCAACGAGGCAACGAAAAGCATTCGTGCTGGCAATGTGCGGAAGGAGAGGAGCCATCCACAGATGGCGGTTTCGATCTCGACTTCAGGCTTGCACATGATCCCTAGCTCAAATACACTGGCTTGTTGTGAGAGTCGCGACAAAAGATATTTCTTTCGATCAGGAGTCCTGCCTTGCATTGCAGACATGCATTGATATATTGAATCAGTTGGTTTATGGAATGTTGGACCTTCAATCTATGCATAAGGCACAGTGATGATTAGAATTTGAATTCCCATGGAGATTTTGCATGGATGATACCACAAGTTGGGCTCTTGGGCCTGGATGCTTATTTTCTCGATACGACCAGTGATCTAACCACAATTTGTTTGTATTATACAAGAAGCCTGTTGGGACTATGGACACCACATATCTCCACAATGGTATGATATTGTCCACTTTGGGCCTAAGCCCTCATGGGTTTGTTTTTGGGCTTTACCCCAAAAAGGTCTCATACCAATGGAGATATTTGTTCATCCTTATATACCCATGATCCTTCCCACTTCTACCACTTCTAATCAATGTGGGACTTTATTCGTATACCCAACAATCCTCCCCTCAAACAAAGGACCATCGAGCCTCCCCTCAAACCATCCGCAGGATTCTCCCCTCTCTACCAACCAGGATTCTCCGCTCCAATGCGTTGGAAGCACACGCCTTACATGGTAGCACCACCTGTCTCGAGAGCTTGCTCCATCCCAGGTCAACTCCTCTTCACCGTGTTGGAGAACAAGACACGTCCATGAAGAATCCGGAGCACACCGCCTGTTTAACCGAGCTCATCCACAGGCTTACGGGGGCTCACCATCTTTGTTCGGCATTATGAGGATTCATCCACTTGGGTAACCTCGAACTTGGCTCTGATACCACTTGTTGGGACTATGGACACCACATATCTCCACAATGGTATGATATTGTCCACTTTGGGCCTAAGCCCTCATGGGTTTGTTTTTGGGCTTTACCCCAAAAAGGCCTCATACCAATGGAGATATTTGTTCATCCTTATATACCCATGATCCTTCCCACTTCTACCACTTCTAATCAATGTGGGACTTTGTTCGTATACCCAACAAAGCCATCTTACGTTCTCTAATAATAATGTAAATTATCAATTATCCTCGTCAAAGTGCATATAATCGGAATACCTGCTAGCCACTTTTCGACTATTGCTTTTACAACTTCACATCAACAAAGGAAACGGATCTGATAATCAATTCGACATTTCTTAGTTCTCTTAAGGTGATGCACTTTGAGAATATAACGCTAGTCTGATCCATTCTTTGCCTTGTTGCTTTTGCCACTAGTGTTCGACTGCTTTGAGGGCATCACAAATACTGTTGTAGTTTTTTGGTGAGCCCTTGCAACTTTCTTACCACGAATATTTAAATTTTTTTTTTGGGGGTGGGGGGAAATGAGTAGGGAATTTTTTTGGTCCTGTATTTGGTATCTTTATGGTGTCCAATTATAAAACCCTTCTTTGTTGGCTGGTCATGTAAATCTACTTAATTGATCCATGTGGTGATTGGGAGTGTGAAGATATTGTCATCATCAACCTTCCTTTGTAGCAATTTATGCTTTGTGGTCTTTTCAAGATGGGTAAAAGATTGAAAGAGCTTTGTGAGAAGAAGGCAATAGATCAACTTTGTATATAAGTTCTTTAATTGTAGTGAGTTGTAATTCTCTTGCAAGTAGAAAATGAAACCCTTAAGAATAGGTTGTAAACTTTAATCATTGAAAAAATCAACAAGGTTGAACATTTGGATTCAACCATGGAAAAATAATTCCAGATTCGTGCAGATGAATTTCAAGAGAAGATTGACCTACTTGATGACTTGCAGGAGGAAGTTGAGTCTTTTTCTGACTCAAATTTGAAGAAGCAACTAGAAAAGCAAAATAATCAACACATTGGAGATTGATTGTTTAAAAAAAACAATGATGGAGCAATATCATTTTTTGAAATAAGATTATGATGCCTTGTTACAACAAATGGTTGAGAAGGATGAGGTCATTCAAAAGTTGCAAGAGTCTAAGCAAAAATTTGAATTGGAAGTTAGTCATCTTCAAAAATTTGAGATGGAGACAGTTGACGTTAAGGTGCCATGCTCTCCTTCTTCCACACTTGATGGTGTTGATTGTCAAATAGCTGATGCAGATGATTATGAATCATCACATGCTATTGTCACACCCAGTTTTGAAAACCATACAACTGGTATTAGGTCTCGATTGCTGAGAAAAATGGGATATATTGGAGGAGGACTTGGGAAGAATCGACAGGGAATTGTTGCTCCTATTAACCCTACACAATAGACATCAAGAGCATGTCTTGGATACGATCCTGCTACTGCCTCATCACCTACATCCAACTGTGAGGTGCTTGAAGAAAATACTTCTGTTAATTGTGATAAACATATTGATGACATGGTTGCTAATGTCATTCCAAAGGAAAATGTTGAGGCATCAAAATTTGAGTCTGAAAAAATAAAAAATGAGCTCTCTGCACATCCTCATCAAAAGAAATTACCCAAGCATCAACATTCTTGGTCAATTACTAGTCCTGCATTCAGATCGTTACAGAAGAGATGTGAAAAAATGAATTGTGGACCATTGCCAACCATCATGATCAACTATGGATGGATCAATGAATGATCGTGGCATCATTTGAACCAATGCTTGAAGAATTCATATCATTATGTTGCATCAATTGTTCATTGTTGATTGCCAATGTTCCCTTAGTTGTGCTTCGGGGGGGAATTTGCTGACAACGAAGATTGCTAATTCTTGCTCCTTCTAAAGTTGTGTTTTAGGGTGGGGGCGGAAGGATGGAAGTTAGATGGTGACATATATTGTTGTCGTTGACAATTGTCATCTTTTGTGTTTGATTAGTGTGATTGTGATGGCGTTCAAACAACTTCAAGAGTGTTGTTATATGCTGTGTGAGTTGGGTTTCCATATTTACATGGCTCATTGGTTGTTTGTTGGTTGATGGTGTTGTTTCTATTTGAAGCCCTGTCCTGGTTCTTTACCAACACCTATTTTCTCTAAAGCTTTTTGGGAGAATTTGATAGTGTTTTCCACTTATGTGCCTCTACAACAACCCTACTTCAGAGATCGACTGACCTCATTGAGGTTTCACAACTCTCATCTTCAGAATTTTGGTACTTCAGCATTTCGTACTTCTTGATTGGAACAAGCCTATGTTCTTGCCATTCAATGGATTGTTATGAAATCTATAATTTCAGCATCATGATAATTTAAGTACTTGCGTCTGGGGGGAGTTTTTTCCTACAAATTTTCCTCTTTTTCTTCGCTTATGAGAGTTTGTACATAGGTACCTAATCAGACCTTGTTGCCGGAACCCATTTTTTGTTTTCCTTCTTCTTTAGTTACTCCCTATGTTTCGCTTTAGGGGGGTGTTAAAGTTGGTTTTTTCAATGTTTCATTTCCCTATGAGCTAGGTATGGTGAGTTGTAAGTTCACATAGGGACTTGCATTTGCCCAGTTGTCGTAGTTATCTTTAACTAACACTCGGCCTCCTCCATTGCTATATATTGGAGGCTTTCTATGTACATTAGCACAACATTGTAAGTAATATAATTCTTATAGATGCTCTATCAACACTTTTCAAAATTGGCATAGAAATCACTAACATTTCAAAAAAATGTACATACTAAAATTTAAAGTATGATTATAAATTAAAACTTTTCAAAATCAAATGAATTTTTGCAATCTCTATAAAAACGAAAACTTAATACAATTCTCATTAAATTGATAACTTTGTTATAACTAAACAATTTAGAGCTCAAATATTTAACAAATAAAAGATATTTAAATTCTATAAAAATAATACTTATAAAATGCTCACTTAATTAAATTGGACTATAAAGCATTGTATTTCTTCCCGCTTAAGGAAAGGCCTAACTAATCCACATGAAACTACCATAATAACAAACACAATTTCATAATAATAAACACAAGAACCGAATCCACATGAGCCTATCATAATGAAAACAACGCTTTAAGGAGGTGCCAAGAACACTAGTAAGACTCTTTGCCAATCGATTCCGGAAAATTATGGTTGCTACCTCGCAAGATAACCAGAGTAACAAAAGTAGCAGCCAATACAACTCAAAAGACTTCTGTTTGAATCCAATAACACTCCATCAAAATCATGGTATCTTAATTTGTAATACTAATACCATTTGCATCTTGCAATAATTAATAAAGATGAACGTGGATAATTTATAGTCTCTTCAAGATGATCTTGGAGATCATCAAGCGCATTTGATACCTTGTCTTTGGAAATATGAGATCCTTCCCAGGTGTACATATATTTGGTTATTGGTAGATAAGCCAAGTAATTTATAAAATAAGTATATGTTTTAGCGAATGCTCAAAGTTATTTGAAGGAAATTCTAGAGGCACATTTTAAAAATTATTTAAAGTG
Organism: Pinus tabuliformis; assembly: GCA_031772625.1. Taxonomy (NCBI): domain Eukaryota; kingdom Viridiplantae; phylum Streptophyta; class Pinopsida; order Pinales; family Pinaceae; genus Pinus; species Pinus tabuliformis. The sequence goes on from CM062820.1 coordinate 47,818,145, forward strand.
TATATAAGTTAGGAAAGTAAAAGCATAGTGGTAAGATGGTCACGTATATTTTTCCAATTCCAATCTAACGTTTAGAACAATTAGTCGAATGAAAAAAATATATTATAAAAACTAGATGAAAGGAATCAAAATATAAGAGTATTAATAAAAACCTATAATATTATTATTCTTAATAATTTTAAGAAGTTAAATGTTAGTAAAAGTTAATTGAGGTTATTTAGTGGTTGGGTAGAATTGATATTATCTTTCGTACTCATTCAAATTTTAGTTGATATGTTAAGTTTTAATGTTTTGATAGTTATTGTTGCAATGATTTCTTCTTGTATTTTTTTGAGTGTTGTGAATTTTTGAATGAGTATAACTGTGAATTTAGAGAAAGACAAAATAGTTAAATATTAAGTATCATGTTTTTGCAGTGCATTATATTAGATATCATGAGTCAACTGCGTTAAGTAAGTCATTCATGTATGACCATTTCCATGAGAGGTGGTCGTAACTAACTAATCTCTCTTGATTATTTAATAGTCCACTTAGCACTCATTGCATTGGGTGACTAATTTCTCATGATTTTTTAATAGTCCACTTAGCACTCATTGCATTAGGTGACTAATTTCTCATGATTTTTTAATAGTCCACTTAGCACAATGACCATGAGAGATAGTCGTAACTAACTAATTTCTCATGATTATTTAATAGTCCACTTAGCACTCCTTGCATTGGGTGACTAATTTTTCATGATTTTTTAATAGTCCACTTAACACTCATTGAATGACCATTTCCATGAGGTAGTCGTAACTGACTAATTTCTCATGATTTTTAATACTCCACTTAGCACTCATTGCATTGGGTGATGCTCACAGGGGTGAAGAAGTGGAATTGAAACTAGTAAAATGAATCACATAGCGTAAATCATCACTTCTGGGGCTTGGACCCAGTAACTAGGACGTCCCGGGAGGTCACCCATCCCAGATTGCCTTTGGCTCAAGCGTGTTTAACTGTGGAGTTTTCCCCACAATCAAGCCCACTTAGCTTGCATAGATGAGTGACTTACTTAACACAATTGAATCCCAAAATGATATCTAATAAGTTGAATATTAGTATTAGAAAAAAATTCAATACTAATAATAAAGTACCATAAATATAAAAAGAAAAAAGATCCAAATTTCTATGAATTAAGAACTAATAAATATTATCAATATGAGTTATAATGCTGTGATAATTATCGATGTAATGGATTTTTGTCTATAAATATTGTTGTATTGGTTTTAACCATTATGAACTTTTAAGTGAATATAACTGAGTGAAAAGGAAACTGATTTCTTAAAACAATAATACTAATAATAAATTATCATAAATATAAAAGGGAAAAGAATTAATTTTTTTTACAAAGTAATAAGAAATAATATATTTTATTATTATTAAAATAATATTAATAATAAATTATACGCTAATAACTTATTGAGAAAAAGTTTCATGAGTAAAACATCTTGTGTTCAAACAATTGAGTTGAGAGGAAACATATGACTTAAAAGAAAAATATTATACACTAATAACAATATTAATAAACTATAAAATATTGATAATAAAATTAATAATAATATATATAATTTTAAATACCAAAACATAAAAAAATAAAAAAAACATAATGGATAATCAAATTTAATAGTACTTAATACAAAAATAATGAGTGGTTTTTTTAAAAACAATTATGTAAAAAAAATAACGATATATCTTAAAAGCAAAAAGAATTTAAATCTTTTGAAAAAAAGTCAAATAAATAATTAGTTTTGAATTTAAATCTTTTGAAAAAAAGTCATATAAATAATTAATTAAAATATAACTTTATATTTTCCCGGCTACTGTGCCACTGACCATGGCAATTTGATTATTAAAAAAAAATGAATGCAAAAAAAAATACCATCCTGCAGGCCATGTTCAATGTAACATCAATTTGATTAGGTTTTTATTCGATATCATCTTACTACAAATCCTCAAAAGACGGCCACCCTGTATAGTGTTGTTAGCCTCCTGAAGCTCATTTATCCTTTCTGCATGTTTAATGGAGTGGTTTATAATGTGAATTTTTTGGAGATTTCGGTGACGGAATCCGGCTGAAAAGATTGAGGTTAAATCTTGATTTGTATTATTTAAAATGAGTTTTTAACTGTATATTTGGATTCAGCACCCTGAAAAACCTCTGGGACGCTTTGATTGTGCAGAAACTAGCTATCAAACTTGTGATTCCAATAATTGCTGCCAGATTTTGACTCGAAAAACCCACCAAAAAAACTTCGAGAAAATCACATTATAAACCAAACCTGGTATTTGTTTAATAGCCTGGTATTTTCACGAATTTCAGGGCGTCATCATGAACATTAAAACAATGAAGTAAAATGAACATTAAAACAATGAAGTGAATATGCATAATATTATAAGCATAATGAAAGAAAAAGGTAGTTTAATAAAATGCATCCACTCTAACAACATTCCACTGGCAACTGTATCCAAATACAAAGAAACATTCATCACCCCATGAAACATAAAAGTGGAATGAAAATAAAAGAAGTGAATGATTATATAATGTCTTCCAGAACTGCCTTCTAATTAAAATAGTATTAATTGCAACAGCCTTCCACGTTGCAGATTTTATTGATTAATATGATGGCCAAATATCTTGAACAAAAGTTTTACAGGTGCAATTTTTTTTTTCCAGAAGGGAAAGATACTTTCCATGGCATACAGTGGCAGAATTGTCTTCTCCTACACTAGGTTGTCAATTTGAAACACCAATTAATGATAGCAACGAAACCAAATTCAAAATATTAACTTCATATTCTTTATAATAAATACAATATAGGCGTTTAAAAGAATAATTTTTTTTATATGGATGATTTATTAATTTTTTTTGTTTATTAAGTTGTGTGAGTTATGGGATGATCATGTTTAGCTTTTGGGTTGAGAAATCTTAATCCAGGGCATTTAAGTTGTTAAAATCTCAGGAGATCATATCTGGCTTGGGTCACACCAGATTTTAACATTGCTGGATTTTGTCCACTTATGACTAGATTTTAGCCTTCACCCAAGTACCTTAAGAGTACACCCCATTGCTATCTATTCTAGGCCCTTGGGAGATTTATTAAGTTAAACTTATCTAATTGTAGATTTCGGAAATATTTAGAATTGGATTGTAAATTTCAAAAATATTTAGAATCAGACAATGACGGACAAGGGACAAGAGTAAGAGTAAAGTCCAAAAATCAATTCCAAGAATATTTAGAAATCAAATGGACATCAGTCCATTCCAAAATATTCCTAAAATAAGCCATGAAGATAAAAATCCACCATCAAAATAAAAATAACTTCATAAACTATCCCATCTCTATTCCAACAATATTCCTGAATCAGAATGACAAGAATGACAAGCGTGACCTCACTATTTCATTATCTATTCTGAAAATATTCCAAAATCACATGAACCAGATTTATATATTCAAATCAAGCAAATCATTCCACACATCTTCATTTGAGAGCACAACATATTCAAATCAAGCAAATCATTTCATACATGAATTTTTGAGAGCACAACCTCTTCTATTTGAGCGGTCTGCATTTATTTTATCTTCTATTTGAACTGTCTGCCTTTAGTAAAATAAACCTAAACTTTGAAAAATGATTCAGCCATTCCTATCTTGTTGTCAATTTTGAAAATAGTCTGATAAATAATGATTCAGCCATTCCTATCTTGTTGTCCATTTTGAAAATATTCTGAAGTTGTATGGACAAAAATTACTCCGGAATATTCCTAGAATGGGCAATGAGATGGGAATCACTCAGAAATTTTTGTTACTAAATATGCAGTTTTAATTCCAGATTATTTCCCAAATGAGTAATGAGTTAGGCATGGCTAAATCATTACCCAAAATTTAACCTTTTTTATTAATCAGGCAGTTCCAATAGAAGACGTTTTCCTCTCAAATAGATGAGTGGAGTGATCTGCATAATTTGTTTTTTTATATATAACTGGACGTCGATATGACGGTCTAAATACAATTCCTTTTATCATCCTACGCAGGAAAAGACTTCGGGACTCTGCACTTTGTTTATTCTCCATCCTCATGGCCAATTTATGTGAATATCCAGTTTCCAAATTTCATGATGCAACCTACACAAAATATTCGTTTATTCTCGATCCTCATGGCCAATTTATGTGAATATCCAGTTTCCAAATTTCATGATGCAACCTACACAAAATCTTAGCCGTCATATGGCAATGTCATTTTAGATTTCAATTTCAATCCATTGCTACGTGACATTTCAACCTTAACTTAATGCTTCACTGATTTGATAATGAGATTTTAGACAATTATTAAGGTATTACAGACTCGTGCATGGATTTGCCTATGTTATTTTGTGCAATGGATCGATAAGATTGCGAAATATATAGACAATGAAGCAGTTAAAGAACATAATAGACAAACACACATAAACACGGCAAGTTTAATAAGGAGTTCACCCAACACTCTTGGGTTACGTCCCTTGGTCCAGCCTTTAGTGGTGACCTCTCTATTATGTCTTCATAAGCAGAGTTTTACAAAAGTGCGCTCAATTTGAGTCTCATACAACAGATACAAAACAATGAGGCTTTACTTGGATCCCCCAAGTCTTTCTGAGCACACAGGCTCTCCTCACTGACTCTCTGTCTCAGCACTGCTTGCTTTTGTCTTCTGTGGCTTTAAAGCCAATTGGCGCTGTCTGTTTGTTTCTCCTTCTCGGGCTTTCTGGATCTCGGCCTCTGTCCGCTTAGATCTCCCTTTGAGCGTTAGCAATCATTGCTAAATGCCCTCACGGATGGTGGCCGCCTGTTTTGTAATAGAATGGTCTATTGATGCCTTTGAAATCCTAAAAATAGCATTTTCTGTTTACACAAAGAAACACTGTAAAACACGGGAAAATCTGCCAAAACACTGTCCATTGGACTTCAAATACTCATAAATCCGCACTATATTCCTATCGGGTCCGCCTTTATATCGCTTATCGCATCTCCACTGTTGATCTAAGAGATCTTGATCCAACGGCTGAGGTTCTTTTTGGGTGGCTCATTCGTATGGGGGTTAATCGCCCAAAAAGGGTGGTTTTCTCTCTCCGGTGCCTAGACACGTGGAAACCAATGTACGGGCTCGGGCGGAGCCCGGCCAAAACCTCTTACCGCTCTCGGTCCTCCTGAAACCCCGCTTGTTTTGTGGTTTTCCTTTTATATTTAAAAATACATTAAAACATGAAAATCCTGCTCATATCGGACTTGAAATAAATGTATTTGCATTAAAAAACCCTTTTGGGTTTGGTTTCATTGCATCGGCATATTTTCTTTTGTTTTTCGTTTATTTAACGAAAATACGATTTACATTAAAAAATGCCATTTTATGGAACTCAAAATGTATGGAATATCGTTTATAACTCTATAGGGTCCGACTATCGCATTGCATATATATATATATAGTCTCGCTCTTTTGTGTAGCTCTGATGCGATATTATGATGCAACTTGGGTCGTCGATTTGCGCGCTTGATCGACGGTTCTCGTTGACCCCGTTGATCGTTGTCGCTTATCCCATGTAGTAACCTCCGATAGCCTCTGCCTATCACCGTCGATTGCAATTCGCCGATCAGATTTGCACTGTTGATTGGCCAGATCCAACGGCTCTTGTGAATCGCTGTCCAAGCCGTCGATAGCTCTGTTTTCAGTCATTTCTTCGTGTTTTTGCCTCCCGATAGTGTAATCCAATATTTCTAAAACTTCTTCTTTTGCGATGGTTTTTTAATTATATGAAGATTTAGAGGGTTTTAGGATCCATTTTGATTACGCCTTCCCACTAAAAAGGCTTTTGGACCATCAAAAGTTGGTTTTTAAGCATCAATCAAGTGAGGATACAGCTTGCTCACTTGTCCAATCTCTATCCATCTTGCATTGCTTGGTTTTGAACCTTTGAGTCCAATTCTCAGGTACTCAATATCCCCACTGTGCGTAGTTCTCACTTTTCTGTCCAGAACTGTATCTTCCTGCAACTCATTGAGATATTCAGGCAACAGATCATCAATAGAAGGCAACTGACTTTGCTCTTCGGGATCTTCAATCAATGAAGGTTCAAACAATCTCAAGTTCTCTGCATTCACTATTGAATAGATGTGCATGTAAGCTGGCAAATCAAGGCGAAAAATGTTCTCACCAATTTTTTCAAGTATATTGAAAGGCCCATACCTTATTGGCTTCAACTTCTTACCTTCACCTTGCATTCTGTCTTTGCTGATGTACAACCAGACTTGATCACCAACTTGGAAGCTATGCTCAATTCGATACTTATCATGCCTTGCCTTGTACTTGGCTTGACTCTTTTCCAGCTGTTCCTGCACTGCCTGGTGAATTTCTTGGATCTGTTCAATGAACTTGGTTGCTTTGTCCACATCACTTTGTCCATCAACTGCTATGTCTTTTTCAAATACAAATTCCAAGGGAGATCTTGGTGTAAAACCAAAACAAGTTTCAAAAGGAGATCTTTGTGTAGAAGAGTGCTTAGCACGGTTGTAAGCATGTTGCACATAACACAAATGTTCATCCCAAAGCTTGGAATGCTTTCCGCAATAACCTTTGAGCAACTGGATCACTGTCCTATTGACCACCTCTGTTTGGCTATTTGTTTGTGGATGAAAGGTTGTGCTCTTCTTCAGTGTGGTGTCCATTAACTCTCATAGACTTGACCAAAACTTCCCAACAAATCGAGAATTTCAATCGGAGACAATAGAAGTTGCTAACCCAAAATGAACCCATACATGCTAAAAGAACACCTTTGCTGTTTGTTCAGCTGTAATCTGCGTATTACAAGGTATTAAAATACACATTTTGTTGAACCTGTCGACAATAACATATAAATAATCATGACATTTTCTAGATTTTGGAAATTCCCCAACAAAGTCCATGGAAACACTTCCCAAGGATGAGAAGGAACTCGAAGTGGAGTCTACAAGCCTAATTTTCTATTGCTGGGTTTGCTTTTAGCACACATGGTACAACCTTTAATATATCTAGACACTGTTTCATGTATTCTTGGCCAATAATAGAACCTTTGCAGCTCTGCAACTGTTTTACTCACACCAAAATGACCTGATATTAGAGAAGTGTGTGCTTCTCGGATTATGTTAACTCTTTGAGTTTGAGGAATGCATAACTTTCCCAAATGATACAAGAGTTGGTCCTTAACATGATAATCCAATTCTTCTATTTGTTTGCCATGACTTAAAGTTGCATATACATCTTTAAAATCTACATCTTGAGCATATTGTTCAATGTAGCTTTCATGCAATACTGAGTTATGCTTAAGTATAGTAGATGCATTTATGATTGGTCTGGACAACATATCTGCAACTTTATTGTGTATGCCCTTCTTATATCTGATGACAAAATGAAACAGTTGTAGAAAACCCATCCACCTATAGTGTCTTGATTGCTGCAATTTATTTTGTGAGTGCAAATATTGAAGTGGTTGATGATCAGTATGTATAACTGTTTCTTTGCCCATTAAGTAATGTTTCCACTTTTTCACACTCTGTACTAATGCATACAATTCTTTATCATATGTGGGATAATTAACTACTACATAATTAAATGTCTCAGAATGATAACATATGGGTTTACCGTGTTGCATCAAAACTGCTCCCATGGCATAGTCACTGGCATCTATTTCAATCTCAAATGGTCTTTGAAGATCTGACAATGCTAGTACTGGTGCTGTACTAATTTTTCTTTCAAGGTGTCGAAGGTTTTCTGCTGTTTTCCTCTCCACTGAAACACCTTGTTCAATCCTGTCAAAGCATGTAAGGGAGTTGCAATCAAGGAAAAGTTAGCAATAAACCTTCTCCAATATTGTGTTGCTCTTAGGAAGCTTCTAACTTCTATAGCAGATTTGGGTTTAGTCCAGTTCACAGTGACTTCAACCTTAGAGGGATATATCTTCAATTCACCACACCATACAATATGACCCAAATAATTTAAAGATGCTTTGCCAAATTCACATTTTGATAACTTCACATAGAGATTGTATTTTTTCAAAACATCTAGAGTCTGCTTTACATGCTTCAAATGTTCTTCCCATGTTTTACTGAAAACAAGAATGTCATCTAAATATACAATTAAAAAATCATCAATAAAAGGCCTGAGTACATCATTCATAACTATCATGAAAGTGGCAGGAGCATTAGTTAAGCCAAAAGGTATAACCAGCCATTCATACAACCCTTGCTTTGTTTTGAAAGCAGTCTTCCATGCATCTTTTTCTGCTACTCTGACCTGATGGCAGCCACTACGCAAGTCTAACTTGGAAAAATAAACAACTTCTTTCAGCTGATCTAACAGATCATCAATGCGGGGAAGAGGATAACGATTCTTGATCATTATTTTATTCAGTGCCCTGTAATCAATGCACATCCTCCACGGACCATCTTTCTTTCTCACCAACATGATTGGAGATCTGCATGGTGATGTGCTTGGTCTTATGAACCCTTTTTTGAGCAGCTCTTATACCTGCTTCTTGATCTCTGCATTCTTTAAAGCGGATAACCTATACATTCCGATGTTAGGCAATGGAGCATCTTGCTGCAAATGAATATCATGTACACTTTCCCTTTTGGGTGGCAGACCTTTAGGTTCTTGAAATAGGATATTATATTCTGAAACAAGTTTTTCTAAATTAGTTTTCTGTTTAACATCATAGTCTTCAAATGCATTGGTTTTATCAGGGGTCTTTCCTTTACAACCATTAGTAAAAATTGCTTGCATGAATTTATAATTCTTTTCATCTGCCCTGAGTTAATGAGAGTGTAGTTATTTTTGAGTTGATGAGCTCTTACAATATATTCTATTCCATCTTTTGTGAATTGATACTTATTTTCAGCTCTATAGAAAATGACTTTTCTATCATACAAGTAAGGACTTCCTAAAACAATACCACATATATCCAAGGGAACTATATCTAACTCAACCTCATCTACAAATGTTGACCCAAATGCAAACCTAAGTTTACATTGTCTAGTCACTTGTAGCTTTGCTTTATCACATACCTAACCTAATGGATATGGCTTCTTGTGAAGTGTGGTTAGTAGTCCCAACTTCTTTACAATTGCTTCAGAAATCAAGTTTACTTGTGAACCAATATCAAATAAAGTATCAATATTTTGATGCTTGGAAATAACTATAATATGAAAAAGCTCATGTCTTTTCCTCTCATTTTCTTCATTATTAATAGATTGCGCAGAATTACTAGTAGATGCTTTAGAATTTTTACCTTTTATACCTGTAGCTGTGGCTGTTGTTTCATCACCTGAGTCTGACTCAAAATCTTTCTGAATCGTAGCATCAGTTTTCTTCTTCTTGCCATCGAACTTCTTGGGTTTCAGCTTCGGATGCAAGGACCAGTAATGTTCATCATCGTGTCCACCCTTCTTGCAGAGAGTGCATGAATGATTGTCTTTCTATATAGCGTTTGCCTTACTCTCTTTCCATTTTTGCTTCTTCTTTTCCTTGTTCTTGCTTGGAGTGGGTTTTGATGATCCCCCAATCTTTGGGTTTACATTCTTGCCTCTAGCCTCTAAATGTGTAGCCTGAACTGATACCTCATCTATGCTAGTAGGGTTAAACATGAGAATGGTGTGCCTCAAATAGCTATGCAGACCACCTATATACTTCAACAAAGTTTCAAGTGAGTCTAGAGAAATGCTTAGAATTAAAGCTCTTTTTCTAAATTCCTGGGTATAGCTTTGTACACTTTGCCCTTTTAATTGGTGAAGAGTTTGCCAACTCATCATCGCTTGTTGCATATAAGCTAGTGGATAGAATTGTTTTTTAAGGGTAGAAACAAATTCACTCTAGGTAGAAAGGATTTTACCATGCTTCTTCAAATTAGCTTGGGTCCTGCCTTCCCACCACACTAGGGCAGTTCCTCCAAGGCGAAGGCTAGCCAACTGAATTTTACTCATTTCTGAATCAATATTCTGCACCCTACAATACACATCAATCTTTCTAATCCAATTATCTAGATTTTATGCATTTAATTCTTCATCATAGATTGGCAAATCAAATTTTACATCTAATTTAATCAAAGACGATTTTTTTTTGTTTTTTTGTTTTGTTTTTTTT